>CM068867.1:20657340-21257340 GCA_035149815.1 Branchiostoma lanceolatum | reverse complement strand
AAGGAAGACGAATTTCCATTTCCCTACACACTTCTTAAAATATCGTTTATTTCCAAATAAATCAAATGTTCTTGACCCCCAATCCATTTGGAAAGTTTGTCTCACCACCTCCATAAAATAGAACAAAATAACCCCAACATTCACTGATGTGGAAAAATATTACACACATTTCTTCCTTGCAGCAGACACTACCTTGTGCTAGGGAGCCTTGGGTTATTCTATTTTAAAAGTCTGGATGCAGTAACTTCTTTTTCTAAAAGTCCGTTTGAAGTAGGATATATAAAAACAATAATATTGACCTTTCTAAATAATTCCAGGGTAAGCATTCCTTAACATTTCCTACTTTTTACATGTTCCTACATACAGCTAGAGGCACTGAAGCATTTTGGTCCAGTTTTACAATGTATTTACTACGGTCTCAAATACAGCAGTTTCTGGTGCATCTACCATTCTAGGCCTGTTGTGGTGTTAAAATATTGATTACTAACTTAAACATGACACCTATATAATGTCTTAACAGCACTGTTTATGAAATTTAGGGTACCTGAAGTTAAAAAGTTTCTAGATTCTGATCTTCCTTTCGTTACAACTGTCTTCTGATGCAAGATTTGAATTGCCTAAAAAGGTAGTGGCAGGAGATAGAGGAATAAAGATCAACATGGCACGCAGAAGCTTTAGGGAAAAGGCCACTGAGGAAACCTACAATTTCATAGTCTGTGTCCTGGGCTTTTATTGCCCCTCCCTGCAGATGTTGGGCTGGCCAGCATAGCGCGATTTAATCAGGCTAGCCATTTCATTGTCACTCTTACACTGTAGTCTTTCCCTACTGAGGACTCAACAATGCAACCACAGTTGTTATTGGGATCACAGGAAGTCAAGAAGATAGCTAGTAACCCTACCTTTCTTTGCGGTACTAGGAATGTCAAAAATGTACATAACATGCTTGTACTATCAGACAAAAATGATCAGACAAACTTGCATAGTAAGATAAGGCAGTAGTATATGATACAAAAAAATCTCTTGTTTTGCTACTATTTATTATCCCTCATGCTGTATTCATAATTATGACAATTCTACAATTTGTATAAAAAGATATGAAGTTCATTTGCTAGGCTTACATCATTTCAACAAAGTGAATTTTAATTTTACAATTATATCACAGTATAATTAAGTATACAAAAAGTGAAGTTACTCATACATATCTTTTAGTTAAATGTTAAAAAACACAATCTATGGCAAACACTGTTTGATATGTACAGTACATTATATAAGGTGCCATCTATAGAAGATTATGATATCCGCTACTTATATATAAAGAAACAGCAGCATTTTTGTATATATATCTTTTTCAATGCCAAGGCACCCGAAGGCGGGGCATTTTTCATTTCTTGGACACAGACATCCCTTAAGTTCACACCTCTCCATTACATCAAGTGACATTTGGTTTTCAAAAACAAACAGTAAACACTACCATTAAGGCTTTCTAGTACTACTATAATTGCTAATTCAAAATAAGGAACACAATTGGACATAAAATTGCTTGAGTACACCTTTAAACAAACTTCAAAACAAAAGAACTACCACCAATACATACAATTCTCTATATGTGACAGTATTCTTTGAAATGTATGTACATGTATATTAGAAGTGCATATCAAAGAATATAAGTATGTGCTATAATTGCAAAACATAGGCAGGATGTTAAAAAAACCCAGCAGTAAACCAATTTAAGAGATTGTCTTGTATGTAGTAGATGATTACTATGGAGCTTTTATGCTATCAGTGGCAAATGTTTAAGTTACAAACGCCTTTCTTCTCCAGAGCCAAATGTTGGATTGTCTATTGCTATTTTTCTTGGACAAGCCAGAAATTCAGAAGCCTTTGAAAATGATTCGCCGAAACAGCACCCCAGTAGATTTGACACCATCTCCTGACAGTAACATTTCAGTGATGTCAAGTTTACTTTATATCCTTATTTAATACAAGGCAAGAATAAAATGATACATTTAATGAGTTTTCTTGACTACATAATACCTGTTTGAGAGTGAGCTGCCGAAAGTACACAGAATGAGATGCAACTGCATGACAGTGTTGTCAAGGTGGACGAAGCTGCCAAAATGCAGAGTGGAACAAATCTTATTCCCACTTTCTGTCATGGCCATCCCTACAGCCAAGTGGCACTGCCCACCTCGCTGTCAAGCCCGATTCTCTCCCAGACCAGTCCATTTGCACAGCAGGGGGAAAAAGAGCAGAGCAAGAAGCTGTAGTAGCTATGGATGCTGAGGGGACTAGGAGTAGAAGGTAAGGACACTCTGTTGGTTCCCCCTCATCATGAGGACAGGTGGAAGATCCTTGGACAGTATCTCCAGCCAGGCCATGTACATCACTGTGGACACCACCCCTCTCCTGGGCATGGGTAATGTGCTGTAAACAACGGCAAGGCAATATCATTATCAATTTATCATCATTAACTATTAATTACAACATCATCTGCTATAAACAAAGCACATGTAATATACTGAGAGATGGATGTACCAAGCGTTAAATATTTTCAACCCAAGTTTGAGGAGAGCCACACTTTAAGCACCACACTTATCGAAAAGAGTACAGGGGTCTTTTCCAGTGTGAGTACGTGGATCAAACCTTACAGTCTGGTCTTATGCAGCTTGGACTTACTGTACAAAACCAGCCTGTTACACCTAAAGGAAGTTTACTGTGAAACTAACAAACAACATCCTAAACATTCCCTCCCCTGTGAGTTATTAATTCATCAAATTGAATGAGATATAATCACTAGACAGTTACAGAAATGCTGAATGTGCAGGTATAGTGGATTGACCAGCAATAAAACTACTTACATGACAATGAGGGAGGCATCCTTGGAATGTTCCTGTAGCAGCTCGCGAAGACGCAGATGTCTGTTCACCTGAAACAACACATGCAGAATTCAAAATTTTTAATGAAGAACAATCTGGTCCAAAGAGGCTTCTTTTCATCATTGACAATCTAGGAATCTAGAATTATTCTTTGACTTTAATACCAACAAATTTTTATTCTGCCTGATGGCCATTGTCCTGTTGTTTGTTTAGATGACTGGTTTTTAGGATGAAGCCCCCAGTTACTTATAATGTACACATAGCCAAACATGGTTCCTGACCACCAGCCAACCAAGATTTGAGTCCCCAAAACCCTGACTTACATGTACATGTACTCCCAACCACCAGCCAAACCATTCCAGAACTCCCGTCCACAGTCAAATGTTTGGAAAATTTAAAAACATTCGGCTGGTGCAGCCAAATACCAGTCAACTGCACCAAACACCAGCCAACCTAGCTCCTGAACCATGCACTCCCAACCACGGTCGGGGGAAGGTTGGGAGGCCGTGTGTAACCAAGGCTTGACCATGGAATGACTTACCCTGTCTCGGACAGTCTCATATTCGTCGTCAGAGATCTTCTCTGGGTACTGTTCACGCAGCCGGCGCCCCTCCTCCGACTCAAACTGGTGTTCCTTCAGTCTCCACGGGTCAATCAGGTTGTCAAACTCACTCTTACTGTAAAACCAGAGAGAAAAGATCTTTACTTCATTAACTACAAAATGTGAAGGGTGGGCTACACAAACCTACATGTAATGTATATTTTGTGAAAAAGGTTTGTGTGCACTGGTTTTGGAACTAAACAAAAGATTTCGTGCTACTATTCAACAGTGAAGCATATACAACCCTACCAACACCTCAGAAATCCCAAATCAAAAAGGTCACTGTGAGTGTGAGCACTTTCTAAAATCCCAAAATGGCAGAATGTTGCTGAAAAACGAGCCTGTTTTTACATCTCACCTGGTTTCCCTGGGTTTGTAGTTCATGTCTCCCAACACGTACACATCATGGACATCAATACGAAACTTGGACAGTAAGGCAGCCATCCTGTCAAGACCAGAAATAAGTGCAATGAACAAGGGATAACATTTTGTACTTTTCAAATGTTGTTTATTGTAATCAATAATATTTTCAACATAATTTCCAAGTACTGTAAAAGCCTTTAAATTTGCGGTGATTCAATTTTGGGGTAAGGAGAAAATGACTGTTTGTGGAGGCCTTGATTAAGTTTGTGATAGCGTTAGTCACAAACTGTGCAGCATTCGATACAAAAATCTTCGCTGTGGTTTTTGGAAAAATCGTGAACATAATCATACAATCATGGTGAAAATTTTCAGAGTACTCTTTAAATTCTGTCGTATCAACTTACATTCTTCTGTCGTGATCAATTCGAGACTTCTTGCCCCCAGTGAAGACCCGCAGTTTGCAGTGTTTCCACTGGGACTTCAGGGAGAGCAGATGGGGCACAAGCAGTGTCAGGCCTGGGGGGAGAAAAGGAATACATGCAGCTCTTACCATGTGATCTGTCTGTACAGGTATAAGTTGGCACTCTTGCAAGAATTTCAACTTACTAATATAATGAATACTTTCTCTTGCACAAAAACCATCAGAAAAACTAGACGCCACTTGTTTCGTTGTTAAATCTGTCATTTTAAGCTTACAAAATTACATTTTCATCAACTTCATGTCATGATTAGTTTAGATATTTTGGATGGACGGGGTGAACTTTTCTTCCGTCTCAACAAGCAACTTTCTACTCTGGAACAGACTTGAGGGATCCTGAAATCTAGCATGAAAAGTACCCATCAATCAATGAAAATAGATGTGCAAAAGTTAGGTACCGGTATGACAGATTGTTTGGTGTAATATAACCTGCATGCCTGTGAAGCTTGTGTGTTATGCCGAAGGGCGGTAACACCGGCCATATAGATACTGATACAGAATAGTAGCCATCAAGTATTCACCTCCATCATCAAACAGCCACCACACATCGATGGTGCCTTTCTTCTGCTTGTTCTGGAAGATGTTGGCTGTCTTGAACTTGCTCATGTCGACGTCCTTCAGGATGTTGCCCTCGTCGCCCCTGTGGATGCAGAGGTGATGGTCATTCTCCTCACCCCCCTCGTCCCCGCTGTCCTGCCCAATGTTCTCCACGCTCGCGGCCAGCGGGGTCGTCTCGATCTCGTTCTCCGGGATCTCCGCGGGCGTCCGGTGGGGCAGGGTGGGCGAGTCTCGTGGAGAGGATTCGGGAGATGACCCAGTGGAGGCTGCCTTGCTGTCCTCCTGCGGCATGTCTGCAATAAGGAGTAGAATAAATTGGATGATTTTGCAAAACTTAAGTTACAGATCTGAACAGATAGCAAGTCCCTCCATGGAAAAACACATGGGTATGGGTCAGGGCTGTCTCCAAGTAAGAATATTTTTTCCACCCCACTCATTGTCTGGAAGACCATTTTGTAGTTTGTTATTGTTAGAAAATACAAATTTCATGTCATGTAGTTCAGATTTTTGATGGATGGGGTGAAATTTTTTCCCCGTCCCAACAAGCAAATTGGAGACAGCTCTAGTATGGGTGGGGAAATTCATACCAGGGTATATCATTATAACAAAAGCCAGAAGCGCACAAGAAAGATGGCAGGAAGAAATGAGAAAAGGTTGAAGATCTGGAAAAAAAAAACACTTTCACACCTCTCCCTGGTCGCAGTCCGACGTGAATGCCTGTGATAACTTTGTGTACCGAACGGTGTATTTTAAACCGTGACTGCTTTCTCATATCTTTCGACACATGTCATCTTCAGGTATCAATATATGAATGTAATGTAGAATATCTTTTACCTTCAACTTAAAACAACCCATGCTAGCAGACCTCACATGTCTTGTGTGTTTTTTACACCATTCCACTAAATGATATTCAATACTATTGACCATGCATTTCAGGCACATGGAGAACGAAGGATATCTAACAACAAAATCAGCCATCCAACACCTAATTACAGAAACACACAAGATATAACAGCTTGCATGAACATAGACCACATAGACTGCATTAGCTTCAAAAGAGGATGTTGTCTCACACAAGTAACACTATATAAGTAAGACAACACAAGGCAAGACAGTAAACACAAAACTACACTGTGACAACTCAACACAACACAGCACAACATCCAGCTACATGTACATGTAAACAACAACAACAACAACAGAGTGCGTCACCTTGTGTGGAGTTATCAGGGCTGGAGCAAGTGTCAATGATAACCACAGCAGAGCCATTGCAGACAGGGGAGGGCAGTGGAGGTTCTGACACACACACACCAGAGCAGAGTGTGAGGGGGGAGACAGAGCACAAGAAACACACACTACACGTAGTTAACCACCTTGTTGGCTGGACTCTTTCAAATTAACATCTTTATATGAATCCGAAGACTGCTGTCAAACCTGTCCAAGAAGACCACTCAAGGGGCCGATATAATATCTGGTCTATGTGGACAGGTGATCAATATAGACAGGATTCATAATGCTTTTGTCAATGATAAAAATCACCTAATAAAATTGTTCACATCGGCCAGTGGTCCTTATGTAGAGGTGGTCACTTGTACAGGTTTGACAGTACATGTAATTTGAATCTTATCTGATGATGATGTCAACTTAGTGAGAAATTTGTGCCAAGTCATTGAGTGACTACTTCATGTGACTTGCATTTGACATCAAAATTCTATGCAATCAACTTTTGGTAGTGCATATATATAAGGTGATGTGTCAATATATCAGAATCAGAGAAATAATCTCATTAAATTGCACAGTAAATCAATAGTGAAATAAGGATCACAGGTTATTCATCACTGGTGGTTAGAGAAAGATTAGATTGAACATGCTTCAACAGACTGGAATTATTCAGAAAACCAAAAAAGTTGATATCAAACCACAAAGAAACATGAAACAGGTCAAATTTTTTGTACTGTGGAAAGACTGAGATTAGCTACTGTAACAGTAAGGTAAATTTGTAAGTGCCAATGAAGTCAGTGGAAAGAAACAACTGAAAGGAAGTAACATTTCTCAGCTACAAAATAAATAAGATTGCAGAGTCGAACATTAAACCTCTCATCAGAAAAGCTACTAAGCTGTAACTATTACACTAAATTAAAGAAAGGATCTCCTTGTTCAGGAATGCTTCACTGTCTTCATAATATGGATTATGGATTTCTACCAGTGCAGGGACCAAATCATATAAAGTGTTTTCACTCCAATTATCAATAAAGCAGGCAGAAGCTGACTGCCATGTTGGTGTCCCTATTTGCATTTCAACGAATCATAGCTCAGGCATGCACAGGCTATTCACAATCATGTTTTATTGGCAAGTGTCAAGGTATTTTTCAGGTTACTTTTCTTTGAGGTATTAATAGATGTTACTGTGGTTATCTACATCTAAAAGGGTCAGAAGATCTTTGCAATTTTCTAAAACACTTGAGCTATGATTCACTGGAATGCAAACAGGGACCCCAACATGGTGGCGGAAACTGCAATGACGTTTTATAGTCTATTGCATGTATCCCACTATCACCTGTAAGCAGGACGCTAGGCGAAGGAGAGCCACTAAAGGCAGCAGAGCCTACAGACATGGGGGAGATCTTGTAGAAGTCTGTTGGGAAAACAGCAAGGGGCAGAGTAGTGCAAAGCCTTGACATGTGCATGATGAAGTTACAAATGTATAACATGCGCGACAGGGGCAGACATTAGCATCTCCCTTCAATATGCAGTGTTCTTGCCAGGCCTTTTCAGCATAGGGGCCCCCTATGCTGTGATTTGGACCCCCTATGCTGTGGTCTGGACCCCTATGCTGTGGTTTCAACCAGCATAGGGGTGTTTCTTTCTGGAAAGAACCTTGTGACCCTTCATAAATCTTATAAAAAGTTCATATTTGGCTTTAGAATGAGGCTGTAACAGAGGAAAAACTTTACTTCACAAAATTTATCCCTCAAAATGCAGGAAATAGTGTCTCATTGGGAACATATGAATTCAAAATTTTTGCGGGAGAACATGCCGGACTCCCTACTCTGGTCACTCCACGCGTGACTTGCACCGCGTTAAGTTGGCCTTCTGTACCTGACCCCTATGCTGTGAAAAAATCCTGGTGAGAACACTGATATGTGCACAACATATAATGGATACTAGTAGTAATGTGGCTAAAGCGGCTATCTCACTAGACAGCGCGTAATTGTACCAAGTTGCAAATTAAGGTATTTGCAAAGTGGTGAAAACAGGCGCCTATTTGTTGCCTGAAATTGTGATTTTTGTCAAAGATTCAAAAAAATTGCAGTTGGCAAAATGGCGCATATGGACACAAAATGGCACAAAGCGGTGCAATCACTGCAGATCACTTTTGATGAATTTCAATAACTGTACATTGTTTTTTCAATAGTGGCAACACTGCAATTTCCAACAAAGTTATCTGATTTTGAGCCAAACCTGAGAATGTGAAGGGAATATTGGCAAAAAATTGCCGCAATAATTTGGCGCAATTTGGTGCAGTTTAGTGAGATACCTTGTTTATACAATAAGACAGGCTAGAACGAAATTCATTCAGCACAGACATGGCAATTCTACATGACATGTAGACACACAAGCTTTTGTTGGTGTCCCTCATGACCCTTCCCAACATACTGAAGTTTCCCAGTTGCCTAAGCAACCCCTTTTAAAAGTCTGCTTTCAACACGGTCAACAATATGCAGAGGCCACTGGATAATAAGTGAATGTTATGTCTGTGCACATAGGGTATTACAGAGTACAAGGACTCATGACAAGATCACAATCATACAGAATCAGACACAACATACTGTAGGTCATGTGCATTGTAATAATGCTTTTGGTGAGCTTGACATATTATAATGATAATACATGTACAGGTGGCCAAATTGAGAGCACTGACAAAATGGTGAGGTTAAACAATGTCACAACCTTCAATGGGAAAACAATGGGTACACACAATACACAAAAGGGAAAGCATCAGTGGCATGTAGAATTATATGTGACAATGCTTTTTGAATGTGGTCGGTTAGCCTGGATACCATCCTCCGTAGTAACTGCTGGCTCAATTGCTTGCTAACCACAGTTAACCGATGGATGGAACCCAGGCTATTGGTCGGTTGCTGTAATTCCAGAATATAAATGGTAAAGGAAAAATACACCATGAAGCCTCATGATGTTGAGAACTGTAATGCAAGGTAAAAATCAACGACACAAAAATTCCATCCAACTGTACAGGAGTCACCTTGATGCGGAAACATTGGCGAGCTCCCTACAAACGCAGCGGCACCGCTCGACCAAAATGAGGTCCGTGAGGTGGCTGTTAAAGCCAGAAGCAGCATGAGATGGGAGGAGAGACAAGCAACTGTTAGTTTTAAATCATATGACGTATTTGTACATGTATATTCACATCAGGTGGAACAGTGCTGTCTAGGAGGAAAGGTGTTTAGTGTTAAAGAACATACAAATGTTAGTTGCACTAAACTGACTATGATTTATTACCCATTTTCACTTTTTCCCAAATATTTTGTATGCATTTTATAATTAGTCCTACAAAGGACAAAAAAGAAGACATATCTTTTTTTTGAAAGCATAGGCCAAAAGCAATGTAATGGCAGATGTTTTCTTGTCAACAATTGTAATATACCGGTATGCGATACTGTACATATACATATTCAAACTTGTATGACAATTTTGTACAACTATATATTTTGTGAAACTATATATTTGTAAAGTCTTTGGTTGAATGTCTAATGTCATTAGGTACTCTAATTGGCTGTGTACTGTCCTATATTTATAATACAGGGGCTATCGCTTGTTGATGTAGTTAAATGGTGAAGACAAACATGAGTTTGGTTCCTTTCTGTACCTGTTCCTGATAAGTTAGTGTGAGATGGAGAGGTGATGAGAAAGGTGGGTGGGATGATATCACCTGTACCATGCCTTGGAGGAGGAGGAAAGAAAGCCTCTGAAAGACAGGAGACAGAGTACACAAGACAAGAAAAGGAGAAAGGAAGTACATGTACTGTTAGAACCAAAGCAAAAAGACATGTACTTAACCTTCTCCCTGCTGAAGTAGCCATTTGGGACCAAATCTGTATTGGTTACAGGGTTAGACAGCAGGGAGAAGGTTAACAACACATGGTAAATTTTACAGCACAGAAAAGACAGGTGATTGTAGATAGAAGATATTAGTAGAGGTAATGCATTTAATTCTAGTTTCTTTTATCAGTATATCCCACTCAGGTCTGTGATTTGTTTTTCAGGAGTCCCTGGATACAGTTCACTCTTACCTATTGGCTTGGGGAACTATTTTCAGAGTTCTTAGGAGGAGAAGCCTTTAAGAATGTTTTGGTTTAAATTCCCGACTTACCACTTGCTATTGTGAGCTGTACAGAGTCTGGTGTAGATGACACAGTGTTGCCGTCTGTCGGCCCGTTGGTGTTGGGAAGTTCTAATGTGGTTGGCTTCTTCTCAGCTGCGAGTAAAAGGAAAATATCAATAAAAATAGAATTTTCATACAGCCGGAGAAAACTTGCTGTGCCGCTGTAAGATGAAGCAGGCTGCTATAATGGTGAATTGCAGGCTTTTAGCTAGGATTTATCAACAGGGCGGCCACAAATTGGGGTAAGGATGGGGGTGGGGGGTATCGGACTTCCCCAATGGGCTCTATGAATTACCCATTACCCGGAATCAATTTTCATGCTGTCCCAGTGCCTGGTATGAGTAAAAAACAACACCTACATTGTACACATTGAAATTACCAGGGAAACAGGGAAGGAGGGCATCTAATATCTTTGTTTTCTTAGTTTAGGGTGTCCAGTAGACGCCCTGACAACCTGCTAGCTAATAGCCTGGTGCATTCTACATGTTCTCGCTTCAGCCACCTGGCTGAGAAAACAGAATGATGAAACAGGGAGGACCCAGGAAAGCATGTAGCTATCTCGGTCCATTGATGAGGAGGTAAAAGCAGAAGTCCGGAGGTCTGGATAAATGCTGTTCTTGTTGAAAATGTCAGCAAAGAAACCGTTAAATGCCTTTCCTTAGAAAAATCTACAAAAGTACTAGAGCAATGAGTTCAGCAGATGTCTGCTAATTTCCATCTTTTGTCTAACAACTAAAATGAATTGCCTTGCAAAGTAAAATTCGTACATTCGTAAAAAATCTTGTTTGCAGAAATGTCTGGGCTAGCACTAGAGTTATCTTTACATTTTACAGAAAAGATGGCTCATGACCACCAACTTTGCAAAGCCACCACTACTCAACTCATAGCAAGAATCTAAATGTAATATGCCATTCAAGAATGATAATAACAATTATGTGTGCTTTCTCTTGCATAGATTGGATACAAGGGAGGGCTTTGCTATGTGCATTTGATCTAACCTTTGAACGAAACAAATTCAAATGAAAATGCAATTTTTGAATATCTAATATCATGAATCAAAATATGACATAATTCCAAATCAGTTACTAAAATCAATGATTAAAGAACTCAACAAGCAGAAATAATAAGTTTAAAATAAAGCAGAATCACAATCAAAAACATTTTGATTTCTTCATTAAAAAAAAGCTAGGGTTCGTCTAATTTGCCACCAGATCAATGATTTTTGCAAAGCACCTTTTGAAGAAGCATAAATTTTCCAATGATTTTATAACAGCAAGAAAGGTGGGCAAATCAGGTGGTAAATCTGGGCGAGAACCACAGAAACCGTCCTTACTGTTTACACTATAGACGGGGGTTCTCCCTAGTCCACTGTCGGGGGTGATGGTCATTCTGTCTGGAAGGAGAGTTCTCAATAAAGGAACATGCAACAACACATGTACAGCACATACAACAACACATGTACAGCACATGCAACAACACATGTGTACAACAACACACATGTAGAATCATCATTCTACAGGATGCTGTTCTGTATAATTGTGTAGTAAATTGTACAAGACTTAAGAACACAGTGCATCCAATAGAATGATAGCCTTGATTCTAAAAACACCAAAATGCAAGTACAGTATTGCACTATAACAGCCAGTGAAAGGCATCGTCTTGAATGCACCAATCTCAGCTGTGGTCCTGCAATATTCACTCAGTCAATATCCGGCTTATTGTCTGCTGTTTCCAGTCTTGCAAGAGTTATAGATGTACACAATGCCATTTAGTTCAATACTGACTAAGAAATGTCCAATAGCTAGTCGACTCGACTCCATTCTTCAAGAATCATGGTTGAAGCTTTGTATGGTACAAAAAGTCAAATGCGTTTAATATGATCTATGTTGTAGAATTCCAGTCAGCATTTTACAGCTGTATCTCTCAAATTGAATGAAATGTAGAAGTATCATAATAAGACATTGTAGGTTCTCTTTAAAATTCTTTCTCTTTGTTCGGACTCGAAGAGTAATGATTCAGCAAAGGAAATACTTTTCCAATAGCTGAAAGTGCTATATGAGGTTACATTTCTCAACAGCATGTTGGATAAAACATGTAAGGCTGCCTTACCTTTCTTGGTCTCGATGGTTGAAATGTCCAGACCTCCCTTCATCCTCAGTACACACACACCGTAGTTCATGTCAAATGCATCGCTGTACAAAAAAAAAGGTCATTATGAGTAATCTTTGTTCTGAGTGTGACATTCATTGTTATACATTAAAATTTGTATTCTAGTGCTAAAACAAACCACGTAAACTTTGTTGGAGGAAAAGACCCCTCGGTTTCGCCTTTTAAAGGCCAAGTTCGGTATATGGTGAAAATGGCCTCAGAAGACTCTAAATTCAACTTTTTGAAATATGAATAATAGTGAAAAATCATGTGAAAATTTTGAATTTTTATAAAAAATAAAAGAAATTTGAATTTGGAGTCAGAAATTAATATAAGGTTACCAATCTTGCATTAGTTGTCCACATTTCAACCGTTTATTTTTCTCTTCAAAACATTATATTCATAGGTAAGGCTGTGACATACTGTATGACCCCGACATAGTCGTCTATCTCCTCGTAGGTGCAGCTCCTCCAGTTGTGCTTGTATCCCATCAGGATGGAGTTGGGCCTCATCTTACCCATCCCTGTCAGCTGTACAGGAGGGAACACCAGCAGAATTATACATCATGTTAGCTCATGATTCTTCACACAGTTCTGTCCTTAATAAAGATTACAATGTGTCAGGAAAGATGCAAAAGTTCTAAACAGTGACAGTGTGGTTACAGTAACACGATTAACTAATTGGATATTTTCATGTAGTTAAGTGTGGGAAGTGAAATGTAAGCTCAAACCTGTATCATGCTCTGCACTCCTGTTCTCAGGTCAGGAGAACACACCACCGACGTGAAGCCCTTTACCTGGAAATAAGATAAAAAAATTATCTCCTTCAGTTCATTAATGAATGTAACAATCAAGGTATTGCACAGGCGTTTGGCTTCAAGAAAATGCCACCAAACAAATCTAAAGAATTGGAAACTGGCATTCTCAAGTCACCATGACTGTAGTTACAGTAGTTTCCTACCTTCCTCTTCTGCATCCACTTGTTCTCCTTCTGAGAGGTGCACTTCCTGATGTTGGCCTGTGTCAGCCCTCCATGGATCACCTGTCCACAGACCATCAGCCCAACGTCTTTGGTGATGTGGGACCCAAGATCTACTAAGGGGGGTCTAGGAAAACATACAAAAAAAAGAGACCAAAATTGACTTGTCAATGAGAAAAAACAAGGTACAAATCCTGGGCGACTTGAAATTGATTCTGGTACAGCCTCTTTGAAAACCCTATGACATGAAAATTGTACAACGACCTAGGACGAACGTGCTCACTTTGGTCAGTAAGTTTCCTTGCTGTTTCAGTAGCAGGGTATATTTTTACACTGAGGGTTTGCTACCCCTTCCCCTTTAACGTGCTCGAGGCACCCCCTTGAACACGGGACTTCAGTGTTACATCTCTTCTGAAAAACAGGTGCACCCCCATTGAAATGCCCTTCCCAGGATTGAGCCAGGGTTTCCCAGTTAGCAACTAATTGGAACCAGGAGCTCAACTGTGAGGTTGCTACCATTTGAGCTATAGGGACATCCCAGACCCTTAATGAATGTATAGAACTTACAACTTAGTACTGTAACAGTACCTGTGGTGGGGTGCTCCAGTCAGTACTAGGAGCTGTGGGCGGTAAGTCTTGATGTGATCTCCCACAGAGCCCAGCTTCAGGGTGGCCTTCAGGGCATCTGTGTACATCTGGGCCTGAGCAGACGAGCCCCAGTTCACATCTACAGGAACAAAATAATAGTTGTGATAATGTGTGACGGACAGTCACCGCCATTTTCTACCAGTCTTGATGATACCCTGCTATCAACACTTCTTGTATGCATAATGTAAAGCAATGGCAAGTCTATGGGATAAGACTAAGAGCTATCAATACCCAATTGAATGTCAAACTCCCAACAAGGGAATTTCTGTCCTGTGATGGGTCCTGGAGACAGCCATGCTTAAACAACAGTTAAACCTCGTGATCAATGATGCAGGGACCTTCCCCCCTTCCCTCCCCCCAAAAATATAAAAGACAAACAAATTAAAACTGTCCTGACCTGGTTTCTGGTAGTTGAGATAGACATAGATGGCACAGATGACCCCCAGGGTGATGAGAGCCATGTACCAGTTGATGACAAACATGATGGCCAGGCAGACCAGCGATCCTACCAGTGCCACCCACATGTTGTAGTACTTAAAGGACGGCCTCCAGCCTGCAGTGAAGACACAAGAAAGTTTGGAGATTACTGAAAACGGACTTTACTCAAGAAAGTTCCAGGAAGTACAGCGAAAAAGTTAAAACTTGTAACTTCGTAGTAGTTGCTACCTATAGATGTATGAAGGCTATTTGGCCATGGAGGCCCCTTTTGCAAGTCCTATGGAATTTGCCTAACTATTGTTATTGTAGCCATATTTTTTAGGTCTCTTGAGTAGCCTCTACAACCAAGTTCATTTGAATTAGAATAAAGCTATCTATTAGTCTGTGTAGTATACAGTAGGTGCATTCTTTTTTATCAACTGCCCTATGCACCATCTAGTGTGGGAAGAACTTAAACTTTTAACTTTTGGAACACAGAATGAGGAGTGACTTACCGGGTGACTTAGCCAGTGATGAGGCGAAGCATGCGTAGTTGATGAGAGCGTACGCCATCAGGAAGAAGTTTGAGATGAGCGGAGCAATGGCGTTCAGTTCCGCTGTAGGGTGGGTGAAAAGAGGCTGTCATCATCTCACAGTATGCAAATATAGTGCATACACACAATCATGTAGATTAGGTATAGTATAATGTCTATAAGACACAGTTCTGCGAACATGTTGGAAGTTATGTTGCCTTCTTCTATCTTTTTGAGGGCACCAACTTCAACTTGCTGAAGTTTCTGTAGGCTATACACTGACTGTAAGGTTTGATTCACTCACATGGGGAAGGAACCCTCCTCTTTTCGATAAGTGTGGCGGGTTCTTTAACATGCTCTCCTCAAACACAGGACCTCCATTTAATCTCATATCCAATGGACATCCCTAACCGATTAAAAAGCTTGATACTTATTTTTACCCGAGAGAAGTGAGGAATGTCGTGTTGAGTGCTTTTCCCAAGCAAGGGCACAAGATATCGGTGGCATGACAGGATGCGAACCCAGGATCTCTTGGGTTCTGGGCCAAATACCCAGCCATTACGTCACAAGACCCCACGTCTCACACATGTCCCTGGTGCTAAATACCATACACACTGAAAAACAGATCTGGTGCTGTACACCATCTATACATGCATAGAAAAACAGCCCTGTCCTTGGTGCTGAACGCTATCCACATACAGATAAACATGCCTGTCCATGGAGCTGAACACCATCCACACACAGCAAAACAGCCCTGTCCTTGGTGCTAAACACCATCCACACTCAGTAAAACAGCCCTGTCCTTGGTGCTAAACACCATCCACACTCAGTAAAACAGCCCTGTCCTTGGTGCTCAACACCATCCATACACAGCAAAACAGCCCTGTCCTTGGTGCTAAACACCATCCACACACAGCAAAACAGCCCTGTCCTTGGTGCTAAACACCAGCCACACACAGCAAAACAGCCCTGTCCTTGGTGCTGAACACCAGCCACACACAGCAAAACAGCCCTGTCCTTGGTGCTAAACACCAGCCACACACAGCAAAACAGCCCTGTCCTTGGTGCTGAACACCAGCCACACATAGAAAAACAGACTTGTGCAGATAAATTCTAAATTGCAACAATCCTCAATGTATCTGCTACATCAGCAGTGGTGCAAAATTTGCTGAACTTTGCTGAAGGATAATCTAATGTCTCTACTAATTCAGAAGGACAGGAAGACAAAGGATGAGATACAGTGG
The DNA here is from genome assembly GCA_035149815.1 of Branchiostoma lanceolatum. Classification (NCBI taxonomy): domain Eukaryota; kingdom Metazoa; phylum Chordata; class Leptocardii; order Amphioxiformes; family Branchiostomatidae; genus Branchiostoma; species Branchiostoma lanceolatum. The sequence goes on along the minus strand of CM068867.1, from coordinate 21,241,092 downwards.
TCTAACATCATAAACCATGGGTCAATGACAAAGAATGGTTCAATACTAGAAACCACGGATCAATGATTCAGACCGGCTTTATACCACAAACCAGAATTTCTAAGTACAATAAACTGCAAAATCTAATCATTGTAAAAAAAACTGCTTTAACACTGTATAGCAATGATTAAAGGGGAGCAAAAGTTGAAAAGCCTACTATACTTATATGCTAAATATACTCACTCCTAAGTCAAGTTCAGGGCTGACCCACTGTTTGAAACTCGCGCAGTGCTGACGGCTACCCAACTGACTGATTGAATTTGGTGACATCAACTACAGTGCATGTCCCCTAAATATACCCCCAAACTTGATTTTGGGGGTATATTCAGCATAGTTTAGTAGGCTTCTTAATGTTTAGTTTTGCTCCCCTTTAATGATGCAGAAGGGTTTATCACTGTGTAGTAAAAATTCTACCCTACCAATGAGGATGAACCCCACAGCGATGACGAAGGCCAGGAGATACCCCCTCCTGGGCTCATCACTCTGTCCGACTCCCTTTGCAAAGATGTGGATCCCAGGAAACAGTTTGTCCTTACATACAGCCTAAAGGACAAAACCCATGTCAGCAGAGATTCAGATCTAGTTTCTACATATGAATGAATTTGGTTTCACATCTTTTCATCTGCTTAGTGAACAGTGAGAATTATTTGTTTAACTAGTCTTGAAAACAACATTGTCAGATTTACAAATGTTAAGAGTTGGCCCTTTAGAACCTATGGTCATCAATTACAAAGTCAGTTCAATTTAAAACCAAAGCATCTTTATCGCTCGTTGAGAGATAGATTTTGGGTAGTGACAATAAACATCTCAAGAATCATATTGTACTGACTTGGAAGACCTTGGGAGCACTGACCTTAAAACCAAAGTATTTCAAGGTTCATTGATTGGTAAGGGATAGATTTTGGGTAGTGATGAGTCAATTTTCAAATTTCTAACTGTAATATTGTACTGACCTGGAAGACCTTGGGGGCGCTGACTAGGCTGGCAAGTGCGGAGGAGAGAGTAGCTGCAAAGATCCCAGCTGTGACAATGGGGCCAAATCCTGACACCATCTCCATCACCTAGGCAGGACAAAGTCACCTTCAGGATCCAAAATCAACGAACCTTTCTATCTACATGACATACATTTCAGGATTCTAGACTACAAAAAGGAATCATCAAAGAGCTGACATTTGCTACCTAACGCAAATGTTTGTGTCCTTTTTATTTAGCTACGAACATCATAGACAGGTCCTGGGGAAAACATTTAAAAAAATCTATTCTCTCCTGCCATAATTGTACAATGTTCGATGTGTATTTCTTTTTCACATGTTCAATGTGTATTTCTGTTTATCTAGGCTAGTACATTAGTTCTACAAAATGTATACCTGCATGCAAAAAAGGATTGTATTAGATTAAAGATGTAACTAGCCAGTAGTCTTATACACAAGGCTTTGCTTTACATTGTACCTGTCACAATTGTCCAATACATTTTGACTTGACTTGACGTGTACCTGTTTGTGGTTGATGAGTCCGTAGTAACAGCCCCCCTCCGGACACACAGATATACCGTCTATCAGCTCCCTGATGGAGGGGGGTCCGGTGAAGTTGGTCGGCAGGGTGGCGTTCCCGATGGCGTCCCCGTATAGGAGACTGAGGACGGTGCCGTTACCGCTGGCGTCCCTGATGACACAGGCCCCGACGGACCACGCCGCCCCCAGGTACACTATGGTGCTGATCAGAATAGCCAGGAGGGTGCCCTTTGGTATTGCAGTGCTCGGATCCTGGAGAGAGACGTATAATAAAGTTTGAGAAATTGTATTGAACTTATCATCCCTATATGTTTTGTAAGTCTTGATTTGAACAATTCTAATTTATGGTACAACTAGGGCTGTCTCAAAGACCCGTCCCTACATCCTGAGATGGAAATTTGCTTGTGTCTAGTTTCTAATTGCAACATGCAACCTCTAGTTAAGACCAACAATTTCGAGAAAGTCGCATCACAGAAGCTTGATCATTTTTACATCATCTAGTTAACAAAGCAGTACATTCAACTGCTTACATATGAAAAAGATTGCTCTCATAGGTCTATCTTTATCTTAATAAAATACAATACTTTGATTATATCACAAATACCAAGAAAACAAGCAGCCAGTTTGTTACATACAGTTAAGTCCCCTGAGATGTTGGCTCCAGCCAGGATCCCCGTGGCGGCAGGGAAGAAGACAGAGAACACAGAGAAGAAGCTCTCCCCTTCTCGGAAATCTGGGACCCAGTTGTCTGAAAATACTTGTCCTGGAATGAAAAAATTTTTTTTTGCAATAGCCCACTTTTTTACTTATAAAAGAACAATCATTGTTGCTCATCAATACTTGTCGTTGAGAAAAGTTGTCAAGTAACTACATATAGAACCAACTAAAAAAAATAGATTCAAACATGTTAAATTCTTGTTCTTCCAGCATACATGTAGATATGCACATGTAAGGTATTCTGATGTTCAGTACACAAAATCATGATGACTGTAGTGATTGGATTAAATTGTTTTACCCATGACTTTATAATGGGAATATCATGCAAAACGCACAAGTATGACTAAAAAGACACCAAAACACTCAAAACATACAAAGATTTGTTTTTTATCGATAAAATTCATTGAGTCAAATAACTTGTCTGTAGCGAGATTGCCAACATGCCGCGCTTAACACTAATAATAGTACATTTGTACACATGTACCTTGATAGTTCAAGAAGCCTTTGGTCATCTTGACCCTGGTGGCAGGGATGAAGGCTCCAATGAAGTAGTTTACGATGGCAATGATCAGGATCACAAGCAACCCAAGCTGAGCCTAAGTAGACGAAATACATTGTATAATTCATCTGGTAAAAACGTCATTAACTAAAACACACACACTGGACTGTGAAAATTGTAGCTTTTTGCTTAAATCTGTTTTATTATAGCTGATGTTTTGGTGACAATTCTGTGACCTTCTTCAGGGAATACTGACTGGCTCTATACCTTCTACAAACCCAATGTGTACATGCAAGGCTGAGAGGCAAAATTGGAACTCATGTGTATGTTCAAGGATGGTCTCTCACATCCACTTGTGCCCAAGCGAAATCATTTTACGGAAATGACATATAGGGAAGCTTTGCCACATTTCAAACTATATTCTAATCTGTATAATCATAGCATACAGACTCTTTTCAGTCTGTATTTGAATCAATCTATGAATTACGTTATATACTTTTAACAAGCTTTTATTCAGTTATCATTGAGAACAAAAGAGCAGACCTTTGCCTCCCACTCCATGCCTAACATGGTGATGCCCAGCAGCAGTACTATGGTGATACAGCCCACAATACGGATGTCATTAGTCTCATCTGTCATCAGGGCATTGTTGTCCTGGAGTTGGGAACAACACACTTGTAGTTGTATATCATCTACTACAAATATCCAATTACTTGTACCACAATAAATCTTTCATACATCACAATGTAATTTCTGATTTAAAGAAACAGCAAAGGATTGTTGTAGTCTTTATTACGACATGCAGGGAGATGAAGTTGGACTCCTGCTTACCTTAAGTAGATCCCGCACTGTTTCAGAGAAACCGACAACATACATGGCAACTGCTACGGCGTTTGCCAAGGAAAAGATGATCCCAATGGCACCACCAAACTCTGGTCCCAAACTGCGAGATATCAAGTAATATGCACCCCCTGAAAGAAGCAAAGTTATGATAGCAATTCCTTTACTGTTGATACTTTGCCACTTTATTCCCTCATGCAATTGCGATCTTGAGTTGAAAAAAAAAAGGTATGATTCTAAAGGCAAAACCAAAAAGCAAAAAGATAGATGGCAGTTTGACAATCACCAACTATTTCCTTTTCTTGCCATCTTGACACAAATTTCTTTTTTTATTTGGCAATACAGGCAATGACAAAAGCTAAAAAAGGTAACCATTACCAACACAATGAGAATGAATTGCTGAAAGTGATGGTTAAACACTGAGAATAAATCTACTTCACAGGCCAAGGCCATGAATGTAAAATAAAGTTGTCTGACCTCCTTTGACCTCTCCGTTTGTGCAGATAGCAGACATGGACAGTGTGGTAACTGTGGTGACAACAGCTGACAGAAGAATGATGATTGAAGAAAACCCTGAAAAAAACACATGTTAAACAATGAAATAGTCTTTTGATCAGCAGTTTTGGAGCTTTGTTTGAGGCTGTGTATTGCAGATGTGTATTAAGCATCCTAGCTAGTACTAGAGGTTAATACATCTAGCAACATATTAATGTTTCCAATGATACCATTATTTTATGTCCACACATCAGCAGATTTGACATTTCTGGGTCACAAGCAAAATAGATTGCTGTTAACTGTTCTGCATGCTACAAACATCATACATAAACAATTTGGGAGCACAAAAATCACAGCTATGAATTTTTCATTCATCTTTTTTCGTTACACCTTCTCATTATGTACTGTCAGGTCAGAGGTACTAGTAATTGTACAATGACCTCTTGAGTTCAACCTTGAGTTCTTATGAAATGTCGGGACTCTCTTTTAACCTTCTCCCTGCTACATGTGTACATGTACCTAACCCTGTAACCATTGGAGAATTGGTTGCCCTTCGGTGTGCTAAAGGTTAATTCAGTGGTATCATGGTGTTGTGTTACTCGCTAACCATTGATCAGTATGCTATGGCTATATGCTTCACCCACATATACTACATACATGTATGTATGTACATGCATCACCAGGGGACAAAATACTGAAGTGCGTACAACCTATAATTTGTAGAGAACAACTAGAGTTAAGGGCCTGGTAAAAATCTGAGAACCTGTACGTGTACTTTTGATGGACTCTCAACCTAAATAGATACCTACCTATCCCAGCCTGCCCCACCACCCATGACAGTCGAATGAACAACATCACTCCCCAGATGTTCAGCAGACATCGCACCTACAGCACAGGAGAAAAACTTATCAATATATTGCAATATTTTCCCAAGTTATTTTTGCAGAGAAAACACAGATCCAACAATGCACCTGTAATCATACAATAATCAAGAAATGAAGGTTTATTTATGTAAACACAGCATGGGGTACAGAAATATTGGACATGAATGGACAAAATGATTCTGTGAGCAAACTCACCTTAGCTTTGTGACAAAAAAGTCAAAGAAGTAAATCAACAGTATGTCATAATATAATGGGAAGGATAATCATTGGAAAGGATTCCTGAAGAACAAAATAGTGGAGACAAATTGGAGAATGACAGAAAGGAAAGTACAGATAAACATGTAGCAGAAGAAGTGGAAGGGGAATCACAATAACTAACTACAAGAAAACATTCACAAGGGCAAAGAGCTACAGAATAGAAGAATTAAGAAGTCATTACTCAAATTATTTCTCCAGAGTGGCAAAAAAGCTCCTTCTTGTAGTTATATGATATAATAATTATGAATGTCTCACCAGAACCCCCTTGATCCAGCCAAACTTGATAGCAGCAGGTCCTGAAGGTTTCTGAGCTCCTGTCTCCTCCTCCACACTGCTGGGGGACTGGATGTCCAGCAGGAGGGAGTCCCCTCGCTTGTGGGATTTGGTCTCAGTCTGTGACAGAAATACTAGGAATAGCCAAATATGAAGAAGACAACAAAAAAACTCCAGGACTTTTTCTAGGAAAAAAAAAAATACATAAGGGTGCGAGGGGGCAAAGCCATGAAGCGGGGGGATGGTGTGTATTTCCCTCCTACTATGATGTGGAATTTGCCTTTGAGAGAATTCTATGTTAAAATGTGGTATCCTATAGGCTTTTTGTGGGGGGAAACTTACTGTCAGACAGCTCACAGTTGAAGACTATATATATGATTGCCACACATGACCTAGTACTAGTGGCATCCCTGGTCAATCAGAATCTTATGCTTGTCATGGTCAGAACATGGGGGTGCAGCGCCCCTGTTCCCCGCTTTAGAAAAAGCCCTGACTGGTCTGTGCTTTCAAGTTGGTCAACTAGCAATCAAAAACATCACTTTGAAATTGAAATGCTAAAAATTTGTTTTTCATTCTTTCCTTTCGACATGACCATATTCTTATTTCTCATATGTCATAACATAAAATATAACGTTATCTTCATATACTAGTACAAGCACATGTACATGTATATATAAACTAGATATTTGACTTTTAAACTTTTAGTTGTCCTTTCACATTCCCAATGATAGGAGACCATGCATTTTTTCTAAACTTTCCTTGCAGTGTTCCCCTCAATTCAATTCATCTATCCTAAAACAGCCTTAAAACTGGAGAAGTATGTAACATCTTCATGATGATCTTGTAATTTTCTTTTCCCTCGTACATGTAACAAAGATATCTTATCACATAGCTGCTCAAGGCATTCATTGATTTTTGTTCGTTCCTTCATTCAAAGGTCAACTAGGGGTCTGTGGGACATTTGAGCTATTGGAAACATAAAGCAGAAAGCCATTAGGCATAACTACTCCCTAAGGACCTGTTAACACTATAACAGTAATGTCTGTCTGACCTGGATCTTAGACTCATTATACTCCTTCCTTGAAGGATCCTTTTCTAAGCCCCCTAGGAGAAAGATGGGGGTCACAGGTTTTAATGGGGATCCGCAACAGCTGCCACCAGTTCTTGAATCTAACGGCCACTAAAAACACATTGGGCAGATTATTTTTTTTTACTTTCACAAATCACTTTTTCCCACCGGCCTAGCCCCTCTCTAACTAAATCATAAAATGTACTTTTTTTCTTGTTACCAAAAGTCGAATGTCACTGATTTGAATTGAAATAAAAAGTCATAAACAAAAGATATGGGAGGAATGCAAATTTAACACATCCATTTAATGAATATTGCAGGTAGCAGTTCTATGAATGTTGAACATTACATTTTCCTTGTATGCCTTCAGAAATGTTAACAGCAAAATCTGAGAACCCACGTACATATAAATTGTACTAGTATCAATGGATTGAAGTACTAGTAGAGGCAGGGACCTATACACAATGTATATAGTGCATGCACATTTTCAATGTTCCAAATGACTTCACCTGTCACACGTACTGTAAATCTTTAAATAATCATGATGGTTTTATTTTGGTGGCTTTCGAGACGCCTCTCCATCAACATACATTTTTGTGCTACATGTACATCATTGTTTCTAGGCCTTTTAGAAATACCACGAATCCCACCTTTCCGCTTCACGAAATTTAAATCCCTGCAAAAATAAAGCGATTTACAGTATCTACTGCAGTCACATGACATTTCCCTGCCTGCCCTTTTGTGCATCACTAGCACCATCTGTGTCCTACATGCCAGGTTACTGAGCTAATTACACTCTTCAACAGCACCAACCAATAAACCTGCAGCATGTTCCAGACAATTATCTGGGAGAGCTGTGGTTACTGTCACAGTATAAAGCTTCTCTGTAGATGGATCGAGAACCGCATCAATACTGGCAGTTCAGCCTAAACATGAAACAGAACATCGATCTTTGGAAGTTCGTAAATCAGGAAAAGAAATATGTATGGGTACTGGAGCTAAGTAAAATGTAACAGCAAAATGGAAACACTTCAAAATTCAAATAGTTGAAAATATCATACAATATAATTATCACACAATGATAATGCTTGAAATAAATGTATATCAAATCAACTTGCAAGCGTGAAAACAGAACACTTTTGGAAGTTCGTTAATCAGGAAAAGAAATATGTATGGGTAATGGAGCGATCTAAAATGTCACAGTAGTATAAGAATAGTTGAAAATATCATATTATATTATTTTGTGCTATTGGGAAGGCAGTACGGACACATAAAGGTTCAGCTTCTTTTTTGCCCTCACCACTGACTGGGAAGTCTGCTGACAGTGCTTTTCACAGCACGATACATGTACTGTACAATGTGCATGCATGGGAAATCGTTTGAGATATTACCATGCCAGTTTGCCTATTTGTTGACACTAGCAGCCCTCATTTACTGCTTCAGTGTTTTTCCTAGAACATAAAGGGTACTGCAGGTCAAGAATCTTGAGTTCACATATGTTTGTAAGTTTGCCCAAACTCAGGGGAAAGGTCACTTCTTTTGTGTACCCTTTTCAGATAAAAGACCTACAAACATTGACCCTGGCTCAATTACAACATTTTACAGTCTTACTCTCTCTGTAAAGTTTATTTGACCAAGAGAGTCCCCTTGCTTTTAAAAGTCCTTTAATATTCTAATAGTTTAACAAAGAACAGATATTTGCCAGACTCCACAGTGCAACTGGCATTATATAGGTTTAAAGGGAGGTTACATGCATGCATGGGTTTGAGTCAATTCCAAAATTAGCTGGATAAAAACCTGTCCAACAACTATGCACTACACGTACATGTTTGTACTGGGGTTGCCTCATCACCCTTAACATTTTTGTACTTTTCATATCTAAGGTTCCACACTTATTCTAGGGGGTATACAATACACACTGTGACAGTGTATATGATTATGAATCAATAATGTGATTATTACTGCATTAGATAATTTAGAATGATGATCAAGTTTCAGTTGTCATATTGATGGCCCTCTGTATATAGATAAAATCAATAACTAGTACTGTCTACAATGACCTGACCTTGGTGCATGTGTGTAGAGAATGATGGTAACTTCCAATTGAACAAGTCAACTATTGGCAGTCAAGCACTCTTCTCAATATAAGTATGTCGGGTTCTTTTACGTGCAGGTTTGACGCTTGAGCCTTATGTCTGAAGCTCCCTCATACAAGGGGCCGCTGGCTTACATTTGTATGCCACCATCTGAAATGACAAATGCAATCCCTTAAGCCGGCGTCACAATTCATGCGAGCATCGGCCGATTTTGTAGATCGCCGGAAGCTCGCCGAATTTCACAATCGCCCGAGCTTCGACCGTATTTTTCGCTTAAAACCTGCCCCGTCACAAATTGAACGGAGCTCGGGCGACGTCCGTCAAACACTAATAATCATAAATACCTCATGAGACGGTACCATCTCTTGGACACGGACGAAGTCAGAATCAACTGACCTGGTAACAAGCGCATACTTGGACCAACTTTACTTTCTGAGTTGTGGCAAATCTGTAGGGCATGAGTTAAGTGGACGGCCACACTAAAAATAATACTATAGACAGGAATTTTGTTATAGACCAATCCAAATGCAAGCTCAGGAGCCACAAAGCCAATAGATCAGTCGTTCAACCCCGATCCAAACATTTTCACCGAATGGAAATCGACCGAAGCTCGGGCGAACGCCGTCCGAGCTTCGGCCGACCGTTGGTAAGCCTATCGACGCCCTGCCGACGCCTGGGCGTGCCTCGGCCGACAAACATAGATCTATAATGACTCAGTGGACTTTCAAATACTAGTAATCGTTTTGTGGAGGAAAAACTCAGGAAGTCAAGTCAGGCCTCAGAAGTCAAGCCCCAGTTCATTGATATATAAATTGAAACATCCAAAACAATAACAAAAACAAAACAGGTATTGTTTTCGGTGTCCAAATCTCATTGATGATACTTTTTTTCCAATGAAAACTTAACTTTGCAATTGAATTGTCTACATTAAAAAGGTTTGGCAGCATTCTTTGACAAGATGATATTAGTATTAGTTAATATTACAGTATCATCTATCATCTTATGTCATAAACTAAACTGTTCGGCCGGAGCCCGTCCAAGCGCCCATCGATACTTGTACAACGCTCGCCCGAAGCACGCCTTATTTTTCATGAGTCGGCCGGAACACTGACGACGGTCGTCCGATTATTGTACAAAGCCCGTGCGAGGCTCGCACGAGGCCGAAGAGCTCGGGCGACCTCCGGCCGACCAAAAATCGGGTCTAAAATTGTCGGATGCCCGCCCGAATATTGGCCGAGCGCTGGGCGTTGCTCGGGCGAGCTACGGGCAAACTGTTGACGAGCTGTGCGAGTTCAAAAATCGTCGCCGAGGCCTCGCTGAATTTAAGCGCAGCTTCCAGTGACCCGCGAACGTCGGCCGAGCTCCGAAAAATCGCCCGAAGCTCGCAGAATCGCCAGGACGTCGGTCGCACTTCGGCCGAAAATCGCCATTTGGAGCTCGCCGACAAGTCGGCCGAGCGAAATTATTGATTTGTGACGGGGGCTTTACAACATGTCCGAGCTGGAGTCGACCCTAGGACTAGGAGCGGGCTCCGGACCACGGATCCAAGGAATTTGATCCAGGTGGCGAAGCAGAGGGGCTGTATTACTGCTTGCGCCACGGAGACATTCACATACTAATACTGTAAAACATGCCTGACACTTGTGCTTCAAATGCACAAACTATAGTTCCAGTACTTTTGGTATAATCAATCATATATGACATACATATGATAAACCAGTATGCAAACTGAATTTGGCCTAGTCCAAACTAGTAGTCTTGCCTATACCTAAACCACATATATTTGTACATACATATGATAAACAGGTATGCAACCTGAATTTGGCCCAGTCCAAACCAGTAGACTTGCCTAAAATAACCAAGTAGCTGAGAAGTGTTCTACAAACACTGTGTTATCTGGGCTAGCCACAAGGCTACGGCCTTATCGCCCTGTCAAGAATGTGTGTGTGCCATCCAGCCAACTCAAACACAAGCTATTTTTTCAATCCATGTGTACATAGGCAGGTCCACAGTAACCATAAAAAGTTACTTTTACTTACATATAATATAGTAGGACTGGAATGTTTGGTAACATTAAAGAACTAGAGTTCCACGACCCCTGGGGGGGGGGGGCTAACCTACATGACCTACTCTCCCTCCCAAAAGCCATCTACCTAGCCTGTAGCATTGAAAATCATGATCATAACATGTTCAGAACATGAGATATCAAAACAGGAAGTTCTGCTGCAGTACCATAGCCAGTAGCTAGAGGGCCCAAAATCTACTATCATTTCGAGGTCTCACCTCGAGCATGTTAAGGAACCCACCACACTAACACTTAGTAACAGTACTGAACCTTAATCTGACACTTGAGACAATGCAGCGCAGAATCATAAATCAACAAGCGACCTTGTGAGTATCTCAGTAACTGTTGGGTGCATTATGTGTATCACTTCCCCAGTCATTACTGCACATGTATAAGTATTCCAATTATCGAGCTGTGGCTGGAAAACAAGGCTAGAAAATAGCCTCAGTCATAATGAAGTCCCTTGAGAATTATGTTCCAAATAGAACATTAAATTGATTAATCTGACACAATGCAATAGTGAATTTGTTTATCCCATGTTCTCTTCAGGGCCTTACCATTGCACATTTTTATGTTGCCTACCTTACTGCATTTTAGAAGCAATCAAAATATTGTGCATATGAGCGCCAGGTCTTAACTTACTGAAAAGTGTTGGATTAAGGTTCAGTACCGTTATATTGATATATCAAGAGTGGGGGACTACTCCAGTGTGAGTGGCTCAAACATAGGTTAAACCCATCACTAGCATCAGTCCGGTCTTATACATATTACAAAACTGGTGTATAATTTAGTACTGCCAAAAACTGATTAAGTTGGTATCTCCCAGAACTTTTAATATATGCTGGAATGCGATAAATCATTATCTTTCATAATTTGTGTAACCAGGCAAGGGGACTGGTACACAGGGCTATCAACTTACAACGTTATTCATCAGTAACGCCATGACGTTTACGTACTGCATACTTTGTATGCTTTTATATAAAGTTGACATGGCAAATTAAAGTTATATCATATTTATCACCACCATAATAACTTACTTTGCCTTCGTGTAACTCGACAAGAGTTGGTCTCCGTTTGACGTCCTCCCCCTCCAGATACTGTGAGGAGTTCCTGTAGTAGTCCATGAGCGGAATGGCGTCGATCGTGTTGTGCCCAAAAGTTCTGTGGTGGGTGTCGCCCTGTGTGTCTTGCGGGGAGGCCGGTGGAGACTCCGCCCCCCTCCCCAACGACGACATCTCCAAGGTATCGCCGGCCTCGTCGTCTCGGCCGTCGGCGAAGCGGACGGAGAAACGGTTGGGCTTGGCATCTTCGCTGGACAGCTCGGACCCGAGGTTGGACTCGGCCTGGCTGGCCCCGGCTGCGCTGAACGACGGCGACGGCTTGAGGGTCGCATCGGCCGGCGGCGCGGTTACAGGCGCTACGTTACCGTCCCCACCGCCAGCTGGCTCAACTTTCTCGCCTTTGTCCTCGTTGACAGCGGCGACTTCGAACCGACTGCTGGAATGTGGAGGTCCAACTGGGATCTGGGGAGTCTTGACGTCCGTTTCATCGTTGTTGGTAGCCTTATTCGTGTTTTCTGACGATTTTTCCGAACCTTCTCCAACTTTCCCATCCTGACTGTCCGCCATCTTCTTGAAAATGCCGGCTGTTCAGGCGTACTTCCGGTTTTATGGGAAAGAACGCGGCTTAACGTAAAGTATCATTAAATACACTTAGAGTAAAATCTACACAATGATGACCTCCAAGAAAGTGTCTACCAGAGCAACTTGCTAGTAGTATTTTTTTGTGTGGATAATTATTGTTGTAGCATCTATTCTTTGTTACTTTGTGTCAGTCAGCGTCATCGTTTAGATGCTGTAATAAGTAACAAGACTTTCACGACTTTCACACTTCCGGTTTAGACCGGTTTCACCCAGTAGGTCACCAGCTTCTCACCGGTACTTTGGGATCGTGACTCACGGGGATGGCAGGAATTCGGAATTCGTCACAAATAAAAATGAGATCAAAGAGGACTTGCGACTGTTTGTCTTCTTTGTTTGTGTCGTAGGTCTCAGCTCTAACAATAACGATCCCTTTTCAATGCATTTCTCCCGGGCTGAGCTGAATGAACCTGGCACAATATGCAAAATCATTTTGAGGTTTTCTATCCGGGCTCTTTTCAACATCTGCTTTCTATGATTTATGACTTTCCAATGCAATCATATGAAACCCTACGTACATTCTAGATAAAGGATTCATCCGTTCATTCAGTCATCCTGTAACTCATTCATTCATTCATTCATTCGTTCATTCATTCGGCATTCATTTATTCAAATGACAGCAACATGGTTTGTGCTAAAACTTCGGAAAGAGCAGTGTTAACAAGCATTAACTTGATTCAATATTCACTTGCGTTGTACTGATGAAAGGTGATATAGAGGTTAATTTGATCAGGGGCATAAATATAGAAGATCATAGAAGTCCTTGATATGATTAGCATTGATGATTGCTATAAAAATCAACCGATCCTTGTCTTGTGTACTCACTTCAAGTTAAACGAGAACACAGGATGTGGAATATATTTTTTCATCATCACATGATAACGCATTTTCCAAGTTGATCATGATGAATGATAAATGACCTTTAGTTACGAGCGCATTCCCCCCTGCAGTTTAGCCTTCATTTGGTAGGTAGCGCCATTGCCTTGTAGTTGTACGTTGGCCATGCACGCCGTACGCGTCTGAGTGGCGGGTATCGCTCAGTGAACGCGTAACCGTGTACCCCCAATCAATTGGTTCACAAGAGTCCTACATCATCTCTGCAATGAGTCTGAAAGACATTTATTTTCAGATCTTTCTAACCGACATTCAGAGCGATAACAAAGGCGCGTATAATCCTAACACGATGTATTTGCTCTTTGCTATGTCAGAGACTCAGAGTCCTCTGAGATTTATTTACAGACATTGCCCACGGGGCTTTGTTTTGTCTTGATGACACACGCGAGCGAATGTAAGAAGAACAGTTTACTGTAACATCAAAATATTCTATTATCACTCACAGATCACGACTGTCCTCATTTCAAATCGAATCGAATTTTAATAGTCTTTGGTATCACATAATGTCTATGTCCGACAAAAATGAGAAAAACAATCAGAACGTCAAAATTACATACGGCCCTTTACGTTACGGTACAATTCAATTCTGAAACTTAGTAACCGAACCCCCGTTGATAAAACGTTACATTTTGTACAGTGCGTTGTTGTTTTTACAACTAAATGATAACTTGTCCTATTCGATCTAGAAAAGACATATCTTGACTCTTGACATCTGTAACAAATTTCAAAAGTCATACTTCAATATCATAATCAACCCAATGGGTTTTGTCATTTTGCCTAACACATGATAGACAAGATAGAGTCGTCAAAAGACTTGGAACAATGCAGACATCTACCGGTATGTCTCCTCATAGTTTTGAGGCAGTCACGGTACACGTTACTGAAGAAATGAGGAAACTGGGGAAGTATCCTCGCTCTTTCGAATCTTTCGAATGACATATGTACCTTTGCTTCGTTATTAAATGGCCCTACAACTATGGTGTCCCATCCGGGCCTTTGTAAATGCTACCTAGAAATGACCAAGAGACGTCAAGCTATCATTTTATAATACATGAATTATGTATAGCCAAAAGATTTAGAAACGCTTGAATGGTCGATAGATGATATTGAAAATCATCCTATGGCTCTAGCTCTGGACTAATCATGCATGTGAAGGGTACTATAAATCTTGAAATGTTCGTGTGGTTTTATCTTAATTTAGATAAAATTGAAGACAAGTGTCATTTTGTTGTTGATATGCATTATACAACAACAAGAGAAATTTCGTATTTAATTGTATGCAAGATAACGGTTTAATATTATTCGACATTTAGATAGCGCAGAAAAAATCGTGTTCCTTGAATGGAACTAGACAAACCATATATTATAAGCTCCATATGTTCATATATTTACAACTGTCTTGGGAAGCTTGAACCTGTACATAGTACTTGAAGTATAATTTAGTCTTTATAGATGTAATAAGTTATCACGTTCTAATGTCACATTAATTTTACCATTACCATACTGATTTATCACCATGACCTGTAGTTAGCTCATAAGAGCATAAACGTACAATAAAGGTATTTCATTCATTCATTCATTCATTCATTCATTCATTCATTCACTCATTCATTCATCATCTTGGTTTTCTAGGTGACCTCTCTACCTCCGACACTGCGGATATTTGCCTCCAATGTATAATTACAGTACTATAGAACTGAATTGTTTCAACCGCGAATTGAGAACACTACGAATAGAAAGTCGCAAACCTCCTCTGATAAAAAGATTTGGCTACGACACGATTTTTCCCCCGGATTTTTCGTCCTAGACTATATCTAGCTTCCACCAGGTCTTCCAAATTATGGATAGCAGAATTGGGACTAGGATGAATACTTGGCCAGGAGAGTGAGCCCGTGGTAACATTTCCACTTAACCTTCTCCCTGCTGCCTAACTCTGTAACCAATAGGGAATTGGGTGCCAAACGGCTTCTTCAGTGTGCTTAATGTTAAGCCGTTAAACTTCAATGGTAAATCATTCTCTCTATTTGACTAGACCATATCAGAACTAGTTTCTGCAGCTAAAGAGTCTCAGGAACCCCTGTCGGAACGGACGGTTGCGAGTGTAGATGAAGGGGTTGGCGAACGCTGAGATCAGGGAGAACAACATGGCGAACCTCTGCCACGGTCCGTCCGACGCCGCCGCCACCTCGTCCCCCCAACTCGCCGATCTGAGGATGACGACGAAGTACGGCAGCCAGGTGACGAAGTACACCCCGATGACCAGCAGGACCGTGGTGGCCGTCTTCATGCGCTGTTTGAACTCTGAGGGAACCTTCTGGCGGGTTGACGGGGTAGACGGCTCCCCCGGTCCCATCGAGGAGTCTTCCCAGATCCTTACGGGAGCCACCTTGTTACTGGGCTGTGATGAAACAGGCTGCACGTGATTACCAGTGAATTAACAGTAGCACTTTCTAAAGTCAAGCTCCATACTTAATTACAAAACGGTATTTTAGAACACCCAAAAGGTCCACAGCCAGTCTTCTGTACTAAAGCACAAGAATTGACTGTTGTCTTTGCTTTTGATATACATGTACTTTACTTCCTTTGCATCGAGGCGGCGCACATTGAGCGACCATTCAACGATGTAATCTGTCTTTAATTCCTGTCCTTCAAATATCTCTTTACATCATATTATATTCCAAATATAAAGTGGCTAATGGTCGCTGAATGGTATCCAGCCAGTGAAAAGGGGCCCTAATCATTTGATTTTTATATTGAGCAGATCTTGTCACGTATCATAATTCCAATGATTCAATATCGGTTATCATAATGTAACCACCAGCGTCCCAGACCATCCCTAAAGCGTTGTCTTTTTTGCCCATGGCAAGTTTTAAACCGGTTTAAGGGCATAGCTTGTATTTCTTGTATCATATATGGCCTACGTCGGTCAATGTTGACCATGGTAAAATTATTGTATCAATTCACACAACAAGAGTGATGTTTTTCATTTCCCCATCTCACTCGCTGTCATGCTCACCGTTACTTTCATACAAGTGATCGTCCTCTACACCACCTTTAATCCGCTCTTGTGTCCAGCTGATGATGGAGAGTCGCACAGCCGTGCGGACAGTGACGTCACCGACACTTGTCGGCTGATCTGGCCGGGCTTGTCAGGCGACGCCCGCTGACTCTCGGCGCCACTGTCAACCGACGATGAACGAGAGAGCTCGGTCTGCCGAGTTGTGCCGGTGATCTCGGCTTGTCCGGAGACTACTGCCGACAGGGCCTGGGGGAGCAGTTGTCTGTGTCGAGCCTGTTGTCGCCTTACCTCGCGCCAGATTCTTGGAAAACAAACAAACAAACAAGTAAACAAACGTTGAAAGAGCAGTACTAGTTATCGCATAATCGGTGCTTAGAAAAATTAAGCCATGATAAAATATGAACTGCAGCTATCATAATGACACATCATTTTTCCGTTCGTCGTTTTCACAATCTTCATTTTCCTATGTTTTTACCGTCTTTCGGTGTGTGCTTGTAAAGAATTTGTGTAATTATAGTGTTCTCTTCTAATGAGAAGAAAGCCCATAATGATAGCTGACGGCTAGTTGGGCAGCCTTGGCTGCATGTATGTACACGTCAGCCTATAGATAAAGCAATAAAGCAATCGTGTAATCCTCTTTAGTATTGTTACGTTCCAAGCAGGAAGATAGTCATTATCCAGGATCTAACGTACTGAGGCTAGCCTACTTATTGTCTGTTGTTTGTAGAATATGATCTATAAGAATATCACACGCATCACCCCCTCCCTTCCTGACGCAATGCACGTGTATAGGATCATGATGACCCAGAAACCTGATCAAAGCAGTGTGCAGATATTCGACCGGTTGGCAATTTAAGTATAGTTGAAACCCCTAAAAATTCATGATTTTTATTAGTCTAATAGTCTTTCTGAATCAAAGTTTAAGTGCAATTGCCAACAAAACATAATTGCATGCATATGCAGTTCAACTTTGATTCAGAATGAGTTCTACCAACACAGATGAACTTTCAAGTCTAATAGTCCTGTTTTAAAACAAACTGTAATACTGTAATGAAGATTGTAATACTGATCGATATGAGTCTGTAGTTTGTAATCAGTTATGAAGCCTGTAACTGTATTGTTGTAAACCACAGCACAATTCAGGTAAGTAGTGCATGTTAGGCTGCCGTATACTGTATATTGAATAAACCAATACATACTTGAAGTAGCAGAAAACCATTGTGAGCACGACGATTCCATAACAGGTGTTTATGGCCGTCTGTCTGCCTCTCTTTATGGGCCCCGTGAACCTGGAACAACAGTAGAGAAGCAACGGTCGGGATGGGCATCAAAAGGTTATGATTATTCACTTTTTTTGCTAGAGCAATCAATAATTCTCTTTCACTCCCTCACCCACTAACTCACTTATCAGTAAATCACCAACTCGCTCACTCGCTCGCATGCTCTCTCTCGCACGCTCTCGCTCGCTCGCACGCTCTCGCTCACTCACTCACTCACTCACTCACTCACTCACTCACTCACTCACTCACTCACTCACTCACTCACTCACTCACAAGGACATGTGCGTGGAGATAATCTTCTCATGCCTAGCCTGGCCCTCCGGACACCAGACCCTTCTCGCTTTACGCGCGAGAGGTAATTAGGGGCCGTACGTGTGCTAACTGTGGTGGCGGGGAAATTTGCTTCCCCGGCCGAGCGATTAGCGACTGTAGTGCGGTGGCCTGGTGCCCAGGCTATCCCATGCCAGGCCCACCCCTTGTATGTATCTCAGACTCAGACATACTTGCATGAGACGTATGGCGGGAAGAAGTAGAACTCCCCTCCGGTCTCGAAAAATGGAAGGAGCACCATGATGGTGACGGTCACGAGAAACGGCACGGCTACGAGCAGGGCTGTGCGTCCTTTGGTCACGATGGAACTGTACTTCAGCGGGAAGCAGATGTACCTGTGGAAAAGAAACACATTTGAAGGGAAGGCGTGGCCCAGAGCGTGAAAAAGGATAACGTTCCGTTCACTTGCACCCGACGGGCCCACTCCAACAAAACGTCGTAGGTATTAACTCATAAACAAGGTCACGCCAGCACAATTAAAAAGTGACGTGATCACAAACCTTCACAGAGCCAGAACGGTACATCTGAATATCAATACTCACTATCTTTGCGGTAGAATTTTTACGTGTTTGTGATCTATAGGTTCCAATGCTGAAAGCCTCCTCAAATTTTCCTTGATTCGCATTGAGGTCTTTCAAAGACAGTCCAATATCTTTTAGATATCATGTTGACAAACCAACCAATTTCGAACGCCAGTGAAAATCATCATGTCGGTGATTGGCGAGTATGATTAAAGTACTAAATGATTCATTGTTCCCCGTCGTTTTTATTCTACCTATCTGTAACCAAATCTCATAAATCAAAAGAACTAGATATGGTACCTATCACCACGGCTACACACTCATATATATACTATTCATGGTCAGGCTACTAGCTGAAAGGTCAACAAGTCAATAAACAACGTCCTCAATAATAGAGTCAATTCCACATTACAGTGTGAGAGTTTGTTGCATTTTGTTCTACCATTTTCAAAACCTTTGTAACAATCGTAGTGAGATGATAATTGTGAAGAACAATTAGAATCGACGCTATCCTTTCTGGACTAAGAAAATTGTAGAAATTTGCCGAGTAGGGTGAATGCTCTTCCCTTATTGTTGGGTCAACTCTTAAGGTATGATAATTTTCCACATTTTCATCATCACAAAGAAGCGAAAATAGTCCATGCACTAGATTCGACCATGAAGGTTAGACATCTAGGTTATAAGATACACCAAATAGAATGTGAACAATTCTTGAGCCTGACAATTAGACGGAATCTAACTCACGTGCACTTTCATGCAATTTACTGGCCGTTGCTATTAAAATTTAGTCGGAAACAATATTAATGATATAGTGTATGCACCACTTTTCTACATGTATATACATGTACTAATGGTGCCTAATGGCCACTGGGTCTTGTTAGGCTGAGGCATTGATACAGCTAATTTTCTTAGATGACGATTAAATCGGGAACAATGCTAGGGAAAATGATTTCCCCTGGTAGCGCACGGTAGCATATGATTCCCAATGGCGCTATGCCGCTAATCTCCAAGCAGACGTGGACATGCAAATTTGTAACGTTTCTGAAGCTCCAGGTTCTCAGAGCAACGGGAGGTTAAGAAACGTTAACGATTTTGTCTTTCTAAGTCTGAATAGATATTAGCTACGGCTACACTCGGGGGTGGAGGGATGCAATGAGGCTGGATGACGACCATGACTGATAGTACTGCAGCTGGACCACTCTGTGCCTCAAGTGTAGGACGACACTGGAGATTTCTCTCCAACCAGAGGTTGGTGGGGAAGATTGAAAATTGGTGGGGAGTCTGGACAGAAAACGGGATATATGATAAAAAGGTCACAATCTTCCCCAACGACCTCTGCTTGTAACGAAAGATCCTAGAAAGTCTATATATAGCTAAGTGTGTGTGTGATGAGCGTTGTAGTACACGACTGATAGCTGACATAACCGTGATCAATTGTTGCTTGATTCAATCACGCTTCCCCTAAACATAATCCTCAACTGTACCCAAAACTGCTGTATAGATACCTGTACATGATGGGTTGTTGAGTTCCATTAATTTCCCATGTTCGTCTTTTGTAAAACAGCGGAAATGAAAAAGCTGACACCTCGCACAGTATCGGAAAACCACCGTCTTTCGACGAAAGTAAAAAACAGAAGCCGAGCCTATTAATTACATTGTAAAGCAAATACTATCGTCGATTACGTATAGCTTTCCTCTTGACTGAAGGCAAAGCCAACCGTACACACTCACGCCACATCTTTAGAAAAGACGCTATAGTCGCATACTCGTTTAGAACTTTATTCGAGCCCACACCGACTAGTTTCGCCTTGTGTGTGGCTTTTTCAAGGATCAAGGCCAAGGATCAGAGCTCAAACTATGCCCGGCTACAGCGTATTTTCTGAAGATGTGGCGTGAGTGTGTAGTACGGTTGGCTTCAGGTCGTTCACTACTATTTGCCTACTTTCCTCTTGACTGAAAATACACTGAACAATGAACAGACAGACAGACAGACAGACAATCAAGCAAGCGTTGAGAAGAAAAGTAACGGTATACATACTTAATACTCACACTTAAACACTACATTACACAAAGTAAGCCACAAATAATGGTAAACAAAAATGGTAGTCCTACCAGTATCGGTCCAAAGAGATGGGGCCTATGATGTTGACCGAGAAAAGAGACCCCGTCAGATAGATAAAGTGTAAAAACAGCATGCCGCTGTTTTGGCATGGTAGAGATTTCTGTCCCGTCATGAGCCATATCATTAATGGACCCTTTGAGATGACCTGGAGAATGTCGGCAACAGCCAGGGTGCAGAGTAAGGTGTTCCCGGGCGTACGGAGCTCCTCCACCGACGAGATCGTCAGCAGGACCGCGGTGTTGCCGCACGTGCCCAGCGTGATGCATAGCGTCACCCACACGAGCTGGAGCTCGCGCCAGGGAGAGGTGTAGTAGGAGAACGGTTCCCAGTCGAAGACGGCGGCGGTGGAGTTTTGGGGACCGGGCAGAGCTGTGGTCACATTGGGCAACATTTCTCGTCGACGTCGTGTGCCTGCGATCAAAGCTGGTGTTTTGTTCAGAAGAGCCGTTGAACTACCGCTTGCTTAACGCAGTACAAATTCATATTCCTACCTTGGAAGGAATCTTCTCTACCCGCGCGGTGGTCAATTTAAGTTTTGAGACCAGAACTGTACTGTACGATTTCAGACAGTTTTGTTCAATGTACGGAAGCCAAACAACAAAAAATTTTCGACAATTTTCAGACACGTTTTTGTACGCATCGCTTCCACAGATCCACGTGTCTTCTCACTCCGACCAGCCTAACAACTTCCACGGCTTGACCATTCTGCATGGACCCGGGAAAGTCGTCCGGCGTTTCAATCACCATCCGGATTTACGCAAACTGATTAGCGTTCTGACAGGAAATCTACCCCTTCGTGACAACGAAAAACACGCGATACATGTGTGACGATTTTAGATTATGATACCGTGCGATTATTTAGCCGTATTATATAGGATCACGTTTTTGGCATTATTTACTACGCGGCTGAGGATTGGCTGCGCGACACATTCTGGAACCTGCCCTCAGACAACATACTAGTAATTAAACATAATTATCTCCCTTTTGACCACCTCCCTTGTGACGGGATCACTTCACTTTTCGTAACACGCAACTCACCTTCAGCATATGTGTCTAATTATCATGTCTTTCTAGATTGGATGTGATCCGAGACCAGCAGAGTTTTAGGTGAAAAACACACACACACTGTGCGAAATGTAACGTTATATGAACGGCGGTTCGGGTTTAGATTTAGAACTTTACCGTATTGACTCGAGCCGTAAGTAATGTTGACGCTCCGTTTTTTTCTCGTTCATGTAGGTTCTCTGTTCAGGTCGTTGAGTGGACCGTGAATGTAACGTAATATGACCAATTAACGTCCGATTTATTCAAAACGTATTTTAAACCCATGGTCAGAAATATCAGCTCTTCTAAAAAGAGAATGCATGGTCTGTAAGTTTTTCTCCGCCTATTTAACGCCATGGGAGCATGTATTTATACTGAGCTATATGATGAAGAATTGTGCTAGGGTAACCCATTATCGTCCACTTCAATCTTTTCCCTTCTAGCGCTATGCTTGAAGAACATAGACCAGAAAAAAATGCACAGTAACTATCCAAAGTGGTCTACAGACAAATGATAGTAAAGTCATTATGTTTGACCCGCGGCTTGCTTGACGCGATGGAAGAAAACATGGTTTATCTGTGAATTTCCCCGACATGCGCGGAACGTCATGGCCATTATGTTTTGCCGTGCAAAAATTAACCTCCGATGCGGGGGTCGCTAGGTTGTATCGAACTTTCAAGTAAAACTGGTAAGAGTTTCAAACTTCGAATCACCATGGGTAGTCTGAATATCAAAGAAAGGTTTAACGTCAGCTACTTTTAAAAGATACTAGCTATCGTGTAAGTTAGAAAAACACGATGAAGTATGCGGTGTCGAATTACATATGAAATACGTTATGCGTGACGCTTCCGTGCAACTTGTTGTTACTGGTTCAAGAGTTTATTCTGTTATGTCGCTGGACGTAAACCTTTTTCATGTTTTGTATACTAGATAGAGATGGCTAAGGATCGTACTTATGACGTTCTTTATTGCTCATGAGAACAGGCTTTGGCATAATACACCGCGACATGTGGACATGAGCCAAACCGGACGTAAATAGGTTCTGCACGTAAATAGGTCATGTTACATGTACGTTACACATAATTATGGAAATATGTTCCTTCGTTATACCGAGGAAGTTAAAAGAAACCCTCCTTGAAAGACCAACGTCATTTGATAATATGATTTGAGGATAATCTAAGATGCCCGCCACTCCAAAGTCGGAGGTAATGCCCAAAAAAGGCGACAGCGTCATCTATCAAATTAAGGCTAAACTGCAGGGGAGCTCGAGAAAGCGACCGTAAATCAACATTTACATGTGGGAAATGCGTTATAGCAAGATTAAACCTCCTTGGTTATAGTATGATATTAGAAAAATTATCATCCAATCCCTGTGTGCTCTTGTATCTTCAGTTCAAATATAATTTTTGTATAGTGTGTGTTTTTTAAATCTAAGACTCTGGCCACATTCAATCTAGAAAGACATACGCTCGTGATAAGTAGGCACATATGCTGAAGGTGAGTTGTGTGTTACGTGAAGTTGTGATCCCATCACAAGGGAGGTGGTCAAAAGGGAGATGATTATGTTTAATTACTAGTATCCCCAAGGGAGATAATTAGCATTACACCCATTATTTTATATCAGTTGTCTACGACAGGTTCCAGAATGTGTCCCACAGCCAATCTTCAGCCGTGTATGTAGTAAATGATGCCTAAAACGTGATCCTATATAATACGGCTAAATAATAGTACGGTATCATAATCTAAAATCTCGTGTTTTTCGTTGTCACGAAGGGGTAGATTTCCTGTCAGGACGCTTATCAGTTTACGTAAATCCGGATGGTCAAACGGCAGGACGACTTTCCCGGGATAAAACCAGGTCCAAGAGGAATGGTCAAGCCGTGGAAGTTGTTGGACTGGTCGGGGTGAGAAGACACGCGGATCTCTGGGAGAAATGCGTACAAAAACATGTCTGATAACTGTCGAAAATGTTTTGTTGTTTGGCTTTCGCTCTGCCTTCCGTACCTTAATTGTACAAAAATGTTTGATATTGGACTGTACAGTTCTGGTCTCAAAATTTAAATTGACCACCGCGTGAGTAGAGAAGATTCCTTCCAAGGTAGGAATATGAATTTGTACTGCATTAAGCAAGCGGTAGTTCAACGGCTCTTCTGAACAAAACACCAGCTTTGATCGCAGGCACACGACGTCGACGAGAAATGATGCCCAATGTGACCACAGCTCTGCCCGGCCCCCAAAACTCCACCGCCGCCGTCTTCGACTGGGAACCGTTCTCCTACTACACCTCTCCCTGGCGCGAGCTCCAGCTCGTGTGGGTAACGATATGCATCACGCTGGGCACGTGCGGCAACACCGCGGTCCTGCTGACGATCTCGTCGGTGGAGGAGCTCCGTACGCCCGGGAACACCTTGCTCTGCACCCTGGCTGTTGCCGACATTCTCCAGGTCATCTCAAAGGGTCCATTAATGATATGGCTCATGACAGGACAGCAAATCCTGTCGTGCCAAAGCAACGGCTCACTAGTGCTGGTTTTGCACCTCATCTATCTGACGTGGGCTTTTTTCTCCTCTGTGACGCTAAGACGAGCTAATGGTAAAAAACAAGGTGACTCAAGGCTACCTGGAAAATCGCGCGTATCTCAAGTTTGGAGTGGCCAATCCCCTTCAAATTTGACAGGAATATGGGCCAGGTATCACTGATTTCAAATAGTTACAACTTCCTAGCTAAATTTGCATTAATTTTCCATAATTGATAATAATATAGGATCAACTTGTCTCAATAAACATTGGCCTACACCAAGCCCTTCTGGTGAGAACTGTGTCATAAAACTTTCAGAGGATGCGGCGAGTGTTGTACATTCCATAAATGTAGAACCAAAACAATGAATACTTTATCAGATTTGAAAAAACATAGATATTGATATTATTTTAGGGGGGTATCTATGACTTTATCTACCGATAACCAGGTATGCAGTGATAAACTCAATATCTGGTCGTTCGATGTACATAAACCAACTTCTTGCGTACTGTTTGCACCCAATTTCAAGTTTGTAGCCCACTGCGAAGACTTTTGTAAGTAGCTTTATTCAAAATTTTGGTAAATTTCCTTCCATGTATTGATCCATCTCCATCCGTCATGTTGACAGCCTGTCATCTGTCAATGGATTAATTGTTTTCGCACCTCTACTCGATGTCATTACAGGCAATTATCTTTAATTATGCATAGAAGGCAGACAGCAGTATGCTCATACAATGGTATCCATTCAAATCCAGATTTCAGGATTGTTCCAACAACCCCCTTGTTAAAAAAATGCTGTTTGCAAGAAAAAATCTAAGGATACAAAATGCTATTCTTATTTGGCCTCTTCGTCGGGTGATTTGTACAACTGATAGCAAGAAAAGCCGAGATTGTATATCATATTTGGCATTTCATCAACTTTCAGTTTTGAAATATCTACACTACACGCCAAAAATAGTTATTCAAGCAACTGGATAAAATACTACAGATATCTATACTACCTCACCCGACCTCATCCGCGTCTAAAATGCAGTGTATATGCGGTAGGGACATTGTTTGACGTTCTGGATACGTTGAATGTGATGTGTATTCAGCTGTCTGGCAAAAATGCTTCATGCATCCACATTCCCTGGGCCGTATAGGTTGAAGAAATAGAATACTATTATATCATTTCCATGTGATTCTGGTTGGGGCATTTCCACTATATTTCAATTGGGAGCCTTTATTTCACTTTTAAACTTATTAACAATATTACATGATCATGATGGTAGATTTGGAATTTATACTCTCTGTTTTTGCTTTGTCAATACACGCTAGCCTGGTCACCAGTTTCTACGGGTCGGCTTAGGTGCGTTTTATCGGGCCCAGTCTGCTATATTGACCCGTTTCTGTCAGATTGTCTTCTTAGCTGCCATATAGAGTTTCGCAGCCACCGTAGTTTCCAAGGCCGTAAACCAATACGCCGAGCGGGCTAAGCTCTCTGGGCGGGCAGGGTCACTCCCAGCGCCGTAGGTGTGGTATCCAGGCTAATACACACCGATACTAGCACATAAAGTGGCTATTCTGAATCCTGTTTGTTGACCTGATTGTCGTATATTCAGTCATATTACTTGGCCCTTGTCCCGCTGCACCTGAAAATTTTTGGGTTGTACAGGCTTGTTCTGTACGCTAGCCCTTCTTCTCCAAGCAGAGGTTTCGATCGAGTTGGGTAGTTTTGTCCGAGATTTTTTAAGTCCCTCTCCCTTATGAAGGGACGTAAAAAATCCCGGACAAAACCACCCAACTGGATCGAAACCTCTGCTTGGAGAATAGCTATCCCTGACGTGGTTGGTATCTTTAGAATGCGTAGTTATGTTGCATCTTTGCGGTAAAGCAAAGTAAGTGAAAATGAGCAATATAACCCGCATTGACACAACAAGAGGAAACATCTTCGCTATATAAACTATAACCCTGTCTGAGAGTATCTGACCAAGGTTATATAACCTCCTTGATCTAAACATTGTGTTATCACCTTGTTCACACCAGGGAGGTTTCTGAAAGGACAATATTGTTCTTGTTCCTTTGTTTAGGACAATACCATGCAGGAGTTCATGGTTTTTCACAATTCAACCTAAACATGGTGACAAAGCTTGGCAATCACCTGTCTTTTTCCTTTAATCATTACATGAACGAAAAACAATGCTGGAAAGTGCAGAAGAAATTATTACAGAACAGACTCTTATCTCCTATAATTCAATCGACTCATCTTGACTTTTTTGGCTTCGGCACTGGCCGCCATCTTTGTTTGGATGGAGTGTTCAACAGGGGACGGCCCAAGGGTGTGTGAAAGAACCGCAAAGAAATGTAAAGTAGCAGGAGGAGCTGTGGGCGGTGAAACTACAGCAATTATCGCCCTTCTCCCTGCATATTCAAGGCCTCCCACTCGCACCTTTCCTCATTTTAATCTCATTATGAGGGTTTTGCTGAGGCAAGCTTAGCTTGTCTTAGCGTCACAGAGTCCGTCAACATCATCGGCTCCATATCTCTGGACCGATACTGGTAGGACTGCCATCTTATTTCTGATATGGTGCTTCATGGTCAGTACTAGTGTGTGTGAAGCGTTACTCAACGCTTGCTTGCTTGTTTATCTGCTTGTTTGTCACCCTATCGTTATTCAGTGTATTTTCAAGAAGGAAGCTATACGTATCATAATCGACAATGGTGATAACTTCTAAAAGTAATTGCCTCGGATTCTGTTCTTGACTTTCGTCGAAAGACGGTAGTTTTCTCGCGATACTGTACGAAGTGTCAGCTTTTCCATTTCCTGTGTTACTCAAGACGGTCGTGTGAAATTAATGGAACTCAATCACCCATCATGTAACGTTACAGTCATCTATACAGCACGTTTTTGGTATGTTTGACGATTATGTTTGTGAGAAATGCTATTATCATGTCGACCGTTAGTCTTGCCCTACAGTGCTCACATACGTCTTGCGATAGTCATACGATTTCAATGCAATAGGGTTTTTAATCAGACTATGGCAGAACCGACCACTGACAAGGATAAAACACAGCCTTTTCTGTAGCAAGAAAGTAGAATTTTGCAGGTCACGTGCATGGCTGTTCAAAAAAATGCCCTAAGTAATCGTACGACGATCGCACAACGCATGTGGCCGCGCCCTATGAAGTCAACGGAACATTATCCCATTTCCTTCACATTCTAACATTCTACATGTGTTCCACAGGTACATCTGCTTCCCGCTGAAGTACAGCTCCATCATGACCAAAGGACGCACAGCCCTGCTTGTGGCCGTGCCACTTCTCGTGACCTTCACCAACACGGTGCTCGTTCCATATTTGGAGGCCGGAGGGGGTTTCTTCTTCTTCCCGCCATTCGTCTCATGCAAGTATGTCCGAGTCTGTCTCCACTTACATGTGTGTGAGTGAGTGAGTGAGTGAGTGAGTGAGTGAGTGAGTGAGTGAGTGAGTGAGTGTGTGTGTGTGTGTGTGTGTGTGTGTGAGTGAGTGGTTGAGAGAGTGAGTGTGTGCGAGTGGGTGAGTGAGTGTGAGTGGGTGAGTGAGTAAGTGAGGGAGCAGGTGGGTCAGTGGGCGAGTGAGCGGGTGAGTCAGCGAGTGAGTGAGCGAGTGAACTAGTGAGTGAGTGGGTAATGGAATGAGTGAGTGAGCGAGCGCGCGATTGAGTGAGTGAACGTCCAAAGTGAGTGAACGTCCAAGTGAATGAATGGGTGAGTGAATGAATGAGCGAGTGAATGAGCGACCGAATGAGCAAATGAGTGAGTGAAAGATTATTAATTGCTCAAGAAAAAAAATGATAATGACTGCATGGCTCCAAGCTCCCGATGCTCGTACCGACCGTTGCTTGTCTACTGTTGTTTCAGATACCTGGGACCAGCAAAGAGAGGCAGGCAGGCCACGCTGAATATCTGTTATGGAATCGTCATTCTGATCATGATTTTCTGCTACTTCAAGTATGAATATTTAGTGGTTCTTTACTAAGTTATAAGAAAACTTAATCATACCGGTCGGATATCTGCACAAAATGTTGTCATTTAAACTCACACTTACACGGTGTTTTTCCAGGATGGGGTGGAGTAAAAATAGAGCGTTTCATATAAATATTCTTATAGATGGTATTCTACAAACAACATGCAATAAGTAGCTTAAATTTCACCTCAGCAAGATCCTAGAAAATGATTATCTTTCTGCTTAGATCCTCTTTTCATTAAAGAGGATAAAATGATTATTCAACAGGCTTTTTCTTTCAAGAAGATACATTTTTATATTGTCACACGCATGCACGCCCAATATCTGTAGAAGATGCAAAAACAAAGATTGTAAAAACAAATAATCGGTAAAAAGACAAAGACATTTTAAAAAAGACTTAAGAAAAAAGAGAAACCCAACAAAAAAATGAGTCTTCCGGGGTTTTTCGTTGCTTACTTGCAGACCCTGGTCGACTTCTTTGCTCGAGTCACATTTCAACCGGAGCCCGGTCGAGCTTTTTGCAGAAATTTAAGGAGTATACCAAGGACATTATATATATTATATATAATGTCCTTGAGTATACTAATAGATATGCACCAGCTATGCTTTTCGGTAATTTTTTGGTACGTTTTTTGTTTTGTCTTTTATACCATACTTTTCGTTCCCAAAGACTGCTCGGCCGGGCCCCAGATTGGAAATGTGACCCAAGCATTATCAGTGCTTCTGCTGTACCAATACTTAATTTTGTATCGTAAGCACCGATTGTGTTGTTACTGCTATTTTAACGTTTGTTTTCTTGTTTGCTTGTTTGTTTTCCAAGAATCTGGCGCGAGGTAAGGCGACAACAGGCTCGACACAGACAACTGCTCCCCCAGGCCCTGTCGGCAGTAGTCTCCGGACAAGCCGAGATCACCGGCACAACTCGGCAGACCGAGCTCTCTCGTTCATCGTCGGTTGACAGTGGCGCCGAGAGTCAGCGGGCGTCGCCTGACGAGCCCGGCCAGATCAGCCGACAAGTGTCGGTGACGTCACTGTCAGCACGGCTGTGCGACTCTCCATCATCAGCTGGACACAAGGGCGGATTAAAGGTGGAGTATAGGGCCATCATTTGTATGAAAGTAACGGTGAGCATGACAGCGAGTGAGATGGAGAAATGAAAAACACGTACTGTTGTAAAAGTTCCGAGTTTCATTCAAGAATACCAGCCACATCCTAAAACCGGTTTAAAACTTGAGTTGGACAAAAAAAGTGTTTCAAAGATGGACCGAGATGAAATTGCTCAAAATATAAAAATAAATGACCAAGTCTCTCTTTTCCGTTGAGCGACCAAAATTGGATTTCAGTGACCTATATGATTTGATGATTAGAAAATGATTCATGATTTGAAAAGCAACAAAACTTACAAAACTACTACCTCAGTGGAAATGAGTAAAAAAAAAGACAACAACAATCAATATACATCATCTATGTTGCTTGTGCTTCAGTATGGAAGGGTGGCTGAGGACGTGTTCTTAAATACCATTTGCAATTACGTATGGACCTTGATTTCTTTTTTCTCGGGATCTGGATGTGTTACTGTTAATTCTTTGACCTTTTTGTACTACAGCCCAGTAACAAGGTGGCTCCGGAACGAATCTGTGAAGACACCTCGACAGCACCGGGGGAACCGTCTACCCAACCCGGCACCCGCCAGAAGGTTCTCTCGGAGTTCAAACAGCGCATGAAGACGGCCACCACGGTCCTGCTGGTCATCGGGGTGTACTTCGTCACCTGGCTGCCGTACTTCGTCGTCCTGTTCAGAACGGCGAAGTTAGGGGACGGAGTGGTGTCATCGGATGGACCGTGGCAGAGGTTCGCCATGTTGTTCTCCCTGATCTCAGCGTTCGCCAACCCCTTCATCTACACTCGCAACCGTCCGTTCCGACAGGGGTTCCTGAGACTCTTTCGCTGCAAAAACTGACATATTCTAGTCTCCATCATACCAAATCATAACAACTATGCCATTTGAAAAATAGTCAAGTCTAGTCAAACAGAGATGATAATTTGCCAGGGGAGCTTGGCGGCTTAAGGGCACTGAGTATTCATCCTATCCCAATTCTGCTATCCATAATTGGGAAGACCTAGGGAAAGCTAGATCGAGTCTAGGAGGCTAGGACCTCGAAAAAATCGTGTCGTAGTTCAAAATAGTTCAGTGCCGTGAAGTGATCACCAATTGGGACCTAAGCATACCTTAGATTTCGTGCTATATCAATCTGTTCTAAGTTATATAAAAGGATTCGATGTTTCCTGGTAATTTCTAGGTATTATTCACCAAGATCCGAGCGAGAAATCATGGCTCTAGAGGCCTTTAATAACGCCAGGTCAGACATGTCATTTGAAAGAGGAATTTCCCCTCATTTTTGAGTAATTTAGCTCATACAGTTATCACAATTGTGTTTTGACGACTCTTGTCCATCATATGTAAGAGAAAATGACAAAACCCCTCGGGTTGATTGTAATATATAGACACGTGACTTTTGAAATTCGATAGATGCCTTTGTGTGATAATAGACATTCGTTGAAATAATGTACTGTATAAAATGTATTTTGCATGCCAACATAGACTAATACAACGGTCACCAGAACAAGAATAAACTTGTGTCAATATTCACTTGTATTGTAATCGCCATAATAAGCATCAACCATAAGGTGACAATGTGGTCTTGTGCTTAGGGTTGTCGACTTAGATGAGGCAACAGTAGGACATACTGTGAACCAGTATGTTTCGCAGCACCCACCTACGAGTCTAACGTTGGCATGTCACGATGGTACAAGCCAGGGCAACAACAGTCAACCCTGCTACTCGGGCAAAATGTACAATAAAAGTCTTCATTCATTGATGTCGTGAAGCCTTAACGTGACACAGATAATCATACCTACACGGAGCGGATTCTGGTGTTATCAAATTTTGTAAACATGATACCAAAAAAACATTGCACGGTTCTTGGTGGCAAATGTGCGTTTTTGGCACACGATACAAGGCGAAGGGAAATACAAGCTTAGGTAACAGAACCTCTGATTAACGGGTTGACAGATCGTCATGTGGTGGATGAACTTGCAGGATGTTAGATCTCACAAGTGATTATTTTTTGGCTGTTAACAGTATTTTGATATGTAATCGAGAGCAATTGAAGAGAAACACATATTTCCAGGCCGACTACGATGTCTGTTGATCTGATCTGCTGCAAGATGACGATAAGGTGTGCAAAGATTCGAGACACGTTGTTTCGGCTTCCTTTCCCCAAGACAATGATCGCTAATGAGCGACTATTGAGCGACCAAAACTGGTTCGGTGTGACCCTTGGTTCTATTATTGGAGTATGATGCACGATGTAAGAGTACAATCTAAAAGACAACAAAATACACAAAACATAAAAAGCTTAAGATTCATTATTCATCTACAAAACTAGTTGATGAACATGTCAAATATCTGGTCACTCAGTGGTCGCAGTGGTAAGGGGGCGTTAATGAGAGTGAAAACACGGTAATGGTTTCTTATTGAAAAATAGAGAGATAGGGAATTTGAAGACCGAAGATCTCACTGCACACGTATAACGCTACAGCGTTTATATACCACATTGGCAATGTTTGGACGAAGCGCTTTACCTTGTGTTTGAGTAAAAAAAATATGTAATGTGATATCTCACCGTGGATATCTCCGTAGTTTCACGGCTTTTGATATAAGGCCACAGCATGCACATTTTATGAATTACATCAGGAGCTCATTAATTTTTGACTGATTTTGAATTGAGAAAAAATTCCACTCTGGAGATGGTAAACATGAAGAGAAAGAACCAAAATAGGAAAATTTGTGGGTGTTGTAGCATTGACTGTAGTTGTAGAAGTGAAGCTAGTGAGGTAGCCATGACTGTAGTTGTGGTTGAAGTGTAGTAGCCATCTTAAGTAAGTGATACCAGTCTAACACACTAGTGTTACTTTGTGCAATTCTTGAATACAGGAATAAAAGACTTGGCTGTGATACCATGTTTCGTCGCTTCAATTCTTGCTGTAACATTTATGGTATCTATTTTAAAAATTTAGCCATCATTTTTTTTTCACACATTTTTTTCGCCACTCGCATTAAATTTGTACTCTAAAGAGGATATCATCTATAAAATGTACCTGCTTTAGCCTAACACACCATTGCGTGCAGTCGTTGAGCTAGGTGTTCCGTGTTCGAGGAGGCTGATCCCTCGAGCGCGAAGACATATCCACCACACTGATGGGTAAGAGTGGGCACACGCCTCTGTGTGAGTGGATTAGATACTCGACAGCAGTCAACAGTCTACTCTGCTCTACTGCATTCCTGCCAAATGTCAGCCGCTCCAGATCCTTCCACCTCATTTAAGGTGCTGAAATGCCATCCAATGGAATATAATATGATATAACATAACTCATATTCTCAAGACGGTGGAACGGCGTAGATACACAAGTTTAGGGACCGTCCCTTATCTATGTATCATGTTAACTCAATAGTAATGCATTATTTCCGGGCCTGTTTTGTCAAAACGAGTCGAAATGCAAATGTTGGGCCACCCTTAATTCGTGAACTTCCAGTACTCACTCACACGATCACTGACTTCGTCGAGCTCGCTCGGTATCTTCCCATATTAACATGACTAACTTAAATTCCAGTACTAGTAACATTACAACTTACGCCCACCTATTATTCATGTATGCGCATATTTCAATTGTGCTAATAATGTTCGCGTCCGCCATTGAGCAACCAGCTTAGTCTTGATGGCTGAAAGGGATTTATCATTATCGGAATTTTGCAACCCGACAGTTTGAACTAAGGGATTTCTCGAAAGTCATATTTTCGACAGGTTTCTTGGTAACAGACAAGCTTCAATCTACCTGGTTTCAGGTGTGCCAAGGTGACAGGCAATCGCATTAAATCACGGGAGTTTTGAATTATAGATAACTTCTGTGCTCCTTGAACGACAGAGTGGTTCACAAATCACCTGCGCCTTTCTACCGAGCGTCTCAAGAGACAGTGTCCCGACTCGAGACGGTTGTCCAGACCATGCTTCATGGACAATTTTGAATCCAGCCTGGCCGTCTTTCCCACAGCAGTAGCCTTCTCTACGTCTCTGAGCGAGAAGGCCAGCATACGGAGGAGCCAGCAGCGACGACAGGAGCTGGACATGACGTCAGAGGTGGTGACCGTGAACGTGGGTGGGGTGTTGTACACCACCACCATGGCTACCCTGACCAAGTACCCCGAGTCCCGCCTGGGAGGAATGTTCCTGGCGCCGCAGCTTCTGCAGAAGGACAGCCAGGGCAACTACTTCATCGATCGGGACGGGCAAGTGAGACTCGATTCGAAACAAACAAGATCTCACTGCATGTTTGATGCGAAATATCTTAGTGAATAACAATATTCTTTGTAATGTTACTTCACCTTAATCCGCAGCGTAACAAAAAAACAAGATTTGAAAAAAGGGGTATAGGGATATATGCTAGATGCAACATTAATGATACAGCCAAAAGTGCAAACTTGACAGACAATACAAGTAACTGCCAATATGTATTCCATCCATGCACGGTGATGTGGATTCAGCATATCCAGATATATATCCAGATTCAGGTCGTTCATATACCAGGGTTCGTGAATCCGGATCCATCCCGAATCTGCAGCTGGATATATCCGGATACGCGAAGCCTTGTATGAACAGGGTGTAGTATATGAACGGGGCGTTTCTCTCCCAGGTCTTCCGGTACATCCTGAACTTCCTACGGCAGGGCTGGCTGCGGCTTCCCGAGGGCTTCCAGGACATCAGCATCCTACAGGACGAGATCTCGTTCTACGAGATCAACCAGCTGTCAGAGGACATGAAGACCAAGAAGCACAAACCGCTCAAAGTCAAGGTCATGCAATAGACAGGTCAAATCCGGTACAAAGTTGGATAAACGTAACGTCAGGGTCATAAATATGGCAAGCTAGCAGATAATGGCAAATATTAGAAGCCAGAACATAAGCAGGATGTTTCAAGCAGATTGCTCAAAGTCAAGGTCATACAATACACAGGTCAAATCCAGTACAAGGTTTATCCAACTTCAAAACGTCAGCGTCATAAATAGGGCAAGCTAGCGGATAATGGCAAACATTGGAAGTTAGAGCATAAGCAAAAGGTTTCAAGCAAAACGCTCAAAGCAAGGTTGCTCAAAGTCAAGATTATGGAATAGACAAGTCCAACGTAGAACTTGCCAACCTGTTATTTAGCATAAGAAATGTAAAATATTATCAGGTTGAATGTAAAAAAAAGTTTAGGAAAGTTGCATGTAGATACTAAGAGCAAATGTATAAATGTAGATCATACATGACTTTAAGTCATAATACCTCCTATAAGGCAACAAGGAACATGCAAATGTGCAAGCGTGTGAACAATGATTAGCTGTATCAGCTTGTGAAGATTTTAGCATGTAGATTAAAAGCTTTGGGTATCAAAATCTGATCACACAAGTTGTGGAAAATACTATCATCTAAAACCAGCTAAATAAACCAGAACTTGCATAAGAAATGTTTATTAACAAACGTTAAAGGTCATTAAAAGTACACTAACAATCATGTACCATGTTGTATACCATGTGTTATGTTAGCTAACAAATTGTGCAGAAACCTTGCTTTACCTAAAAGTTGCAACCAACCAAGGAGAACCAACTAAACATTCACAAAACAATCAAGTGTCATGTTGCTACATGGCTTACAATGAATTGATTATCAATATTATGATTTTCAAACATTGTCATATCATATCTAATTGATCATCATTTCACACACATCAAAGAAAATGTGCATCTAAGAAAAGATATCTAGCATATATACACAATAAGTCAAAGTCTCAAGATTGTACATGTAGTACTATAAGGCATCAGACGAGATCCCTGAAATATTCTGGCATTTCCCGCTTTTCGAGTACACATTTGTTTCACTAATAAAACTAAGCTTAACCTAATTCCATGCTTATCATTGACTGTACATACTAGACAGAATGTGGGGTTCTCTTCAGAACTTGGAAGAAGAGAACTGAAGTTACTGAAGTTATGGACAGGGAAATTATGAGATTTGCAGTTTTGGGTAAAATTATGCTGTTCACATATACATGTGTTATAGGAGTAAAACACTATCTTCAGAAACTGTAATGTTACCATTCAAAATATATAATTGAATCTGCACATAAAAGTGGTCTGTAAAATGTGGTCAAAACGTGTGAGTGCAATTTGGAGCTTGTGCATGTGCAAGGACTGGAGTGAATATATTCGTAAAACCTGACAAAACAGTAAATTCTGAGGAGATTGGTTGGAGTAAGGCTACCAGACTGAGTGTAAAACTGCACATACTACAGTACGAAAATACACCCCCCAACGAGCAAAACCACACATTTGCTAGGAAATTACAAATTAAAGCAATTTTATGATCCTCTCAAACACGAGGAGATTGACACAGGTTTCCCACGACCTGCAAGTTTTTCTAAAATAACTGCTTCCTAATCCACAATGCAGTAAAAATGCATGGAGCATACCTGCCAAAAATGGAGCATACACATATCAAAAGTACTTTACATCTTGAAATGTGATGCTACATACAGTCTGCATAGTCTGACGCCAATACCATACATGTAACTATACTTTAGCATAAAAAAATTTCATCTTCAATAATCCGTAGCCTATACAGTAGTAATTCATACTAAAAATAACACGGGTGAACATTGCATGACAGCGCATTTGAATTATGCATGTCAAACCATTTGTAGTTGGAAGTGGTTCTGTCCCTCTGGGCTTTACCTCACAGGGTTCCAAAATCTCCTTGTTGGAACTTTATATGTCTTAATTGTGTTAACATGTAAAATAGAAAAAAACACAAACCACAGTTTGAGTACCGTATTGAATTTCCTAAATCTTTAGCACTGTGTGGGTGTTATATCTGTATCTGTCATCATCATCGGTCTTCTACCATCTAGCTGGTATAAATGCCCTTTGGCGTAGCAAACCAGCTTGTATCAACGAATGTGTATGCTGTGAAGTTAGAAGTTGAAGAGTATAGAGTAGACAAAAGAATAAGAAATGTAGAAATCTACATTTAGCTAAAGGGAAAAATCCCATAGAATAACTGTTACACAAGTACCTACTGGATATCTATGAAGGCTGATTGTGCTGTTTGCATCCTGTGATCTGGAGAGGGTTTACCTTTTTGCTAAGATAGATGCATTTCTCAAAATCAGATTACAGTCCAAGAAAACATGCAATAGTAACAACATCATAATTTTATCAAACCACAGAAATGCTGCCTGCAGCACAACTGTGAATCCACAGACTGTCTACCCCATGATGGGTGTGATTTTGACACAGGAAAAAAGGCCAGTACTGAAGAATGTCCTTACATGTACAAGTCATGTATTTTTCCCATTGTATTTTATCAAGGGATGTTGGAGCCAATGTCTTATATCTATCCGGAACAATATATTGAGTGAATAATACAAAAAGCAAAGAAAATTCAGTAAATAACCCAAGAAAATGTGTTAGGTAGACATAGTCAAGATGAAATAAAACCTAAATACTAGTATATACAATATATGATTCTCTTACAATTCTTTTTTTGTGAGTCAAATACAAACATTATAAGATTATTAAAGATGTATGCTTCATTCTCGATCTTCTCCACAGCTGAACTCATAGCTACCAGACATTTACTGTAAAAACTTTTAAAATCCAAACATTAAAAATCCTGGTCTTCAAGGACAAATCATACGACTATATATAGGAAACATGAAATGCAACAAGTTTGCTAACTATAGACGGAAAACACATAAATGTAACACAATACCTATAACATTACATGATCTGTCGACATACATGTATTAAAATCTTCTATCAAATTACACTTACAAATTACTCAACAACCTAGAATTCAATCAAGATGTTTACTCTACCTAGCTATCTTCTATATTGCAAAAGGCATTTAATGGATTCGCCAAGCAGGAAGACTCGGTATGTCTGTTCAGACTTTCTGTACATAGTTGCCGGGAAATAGTCCCTCCTTTCCTCGTATCCTTCCACGCCACCAACCTGAGCCATCTGTAGAAAACAACATAATTTGAAAATTTGTTTGTTTCTTCAGACCATTGCAGTACCTAGTGATACATACGTTGCATTGTAGGGCAGCAAGTTTCTTTGCTGTTTCATCAGTAGCAGGGTATATTTCTACAGACAGGGGTTGCTAGCCCCTCCATTTAATGTCCCTTCCGAAAGACCTGTGCAGCCCCAACCTAGATGCCATTCCCAGTTACCAACTACAATGTGAAATTGGAACGAGGAGCTCAAATCAGTTGAGCTACAGGGACATTTTGTAAAAAGCAGTTTAACCAAAAAGAACTTCAAAACAATCAATTTGACCTTGAACAAAGTAAACAATATCGAACACCCTCCATCTTAAGTTCGTAATTCCACTTTTCCCATTTCAACAATTGCTAATATCATCAATGTACAAGCATTAAGGTGAAATCTTTTTACACATGATGAACAAGCATGAATTTCTTATTAGACTCAAAAGTATATTTTTTCTCATTTCTGAATGGCCATATAATTTCTTAAATACATACTACATGTATTTGTAAAAGCTTAACATATTGCATAGCATAGTCACCTTCATTCACAATCTCAATGACATCGTCAGCATTGAAGCTCAGCTCGTCAGTGTCCTGTGCGTCGTAAGCCCACAATGCTTTGCACTGGGGTAGGGACGGCTTGGGTTTCGGTTTGGGCTTGGGCTTGTTGGGGGCGATGTTGGGCCTCACTTTGGTCTCGATACTTTGCCTGTGGACACTGTACGAACAATATAGCCATTATTATTATAGGGAGCAGGTATCTCAAAATTTTATCTCTGTATGAAAGAAAGCTTAGGGCATACATGTACATTTCCATGCACATGCGAAAGGTAAATATGAAGGCAACATTCAATCTGATGCAAGATTGCAAAAAAATCTTCCTTGTTTTGCAATTATAGTACATGTACATGTATCATGACATATTTTCACCTCTATGAAAATAACAGAAAATTTTTTTTGTGATATATGTATCTGGGTGCTTTATGACAAATTGCATTTACTTTTAAACAATAGAGAATGATGGCATTTTCCTGCTGAATGTATTTTTACAACATACATGTATATCAACATATTGCAAACAAGCCTCCTGAGGTAGATTTAGACCTTTTGTTGAGAAACAAAACCTGAATGTCTTTCATTGTAGGTCATTCATGATTACTATTTCTGAAAATAAAAGAGGATTTGGGAAATTCATCCATATCAAATAAAGCTGCCCTAAACCATAGGATAATGAGGAGATAATCCACTGAACAACACAATAAGGAATCATCCATGTGGTTCTCCAATTATGACCAACGGTATGAATAATTAAAAACATTGGAATTTCAATCTGCTTTTAGGAGATGAGCTGCCAACCAAGTATGTCATAATCTACACATGGAATAATTAGTGGTCATGATTAAAAAAAGCTTTGTTTTGAAACTCAGCAAACAGGTCTTGGTGAAGTAAACTTACCACTTTGTAAAATGCCCAGATATTAACCCTTTCTATCCCAAGCATGTTGTTATGCTTTTTAGATCTCCAAAAAGTCAACAACTAATCGTATTTAAAAAGCTATATTATCTGATAGTACTGTACATTGTTTGCTGCCTCGAGAGGGGCTCACACTCTTGCACACTAACTGATCTTTCTAATTGTTGCAATGTATGTACAGTAACATTACAATCATGCAAATTCCTGGACTTTCCTGGAGGATGTGTGAAAGTTAGGCCTACTATTGGTGGAGATTTCCAATTATTATATAAGTAAGTAATTGTTAAGGTACAATGTAGATAGGTAAGTTTAGGTTAAGTCGCAGAGCCTTTAGAGCCTTTCTGAGGCCGTAGGAGCAGTAGGTTGTAATCTACTGTGTCTAGGGCATGGTATAGGAAGGCAGGGCCCATCCCTCTCCTTCCACTGCCTTTTACCTCCCCAAAACGAAGTCAGGTACTACACATTTTTATACCTGGGTGGAGTCAGGAAAATTGTCTATAGTGCCTTTCCCAAGGGCACAACATTGGTGGCATGTCAGG
The DNA here is from genome assembly GCA_035149815.1 of Branchiostoma lanceolatum. NCBI lineage: Eukaryota > Metazoa > Chordata > Leptocardii > Amphioxiformes > Branchiostomatidae > Branchiostoma > Branchiostoma lanceolatum. Next base: position 21,201,777 of record CM068867.1, on the reverse strand, counting down.
GGATTCGAACCCAGAACCGTTGATTTCTGGGCCAAATACCCTAACTGTCATGCCAACACGACTCCATACTTATAGATAGTGATTGTGATGTTTAGAAATCTTATGGACCCAAGGCACCAATGCCGTTCTGGTGGGAGTTCACTTCTTCTAGTGGTACAGTACTGTAATTATTGATTTCTTAACGGTAACTTAATCGTATATATTAGTTACTTTAACAGTCACTAGTCAACCGCTAAAATTACGTCATCGCAATTATTTGATCACTTACATTTGAGACAGTGATGTTTGTTCCCACTATTAGAATTAAATGCCGTGAACTACTCCCTTTCCCCCCAATCGCTAAAATTACCAGCCACAATATTCAATGGATTTACAATTACAGTACATGTAGTTCCTGTGCTTACCCTGCCTGTCCCGCCTCGGGAGTTTTTCTGAGGAACTCGTCCAGTTCCTTAGACTTGGAGGCCTGCCGGGCCATTTTCTGTGCGCCAACCGCTGGCATCCTGGGGTGTTCTCCAGACATGGTCCTGGTCCTCTGGAAGCGAGCCTGTCTGGCCTTGATGTCCGAGCCTGGCACCGCTCCGTTCTGGATGTGGCCCACTAAAATTAATGTGAAAGGACATCATTGTAATTTTTTATTTAACCACAATGAAAGAATCAAATTGTTTACAGATGTCATCATGACTTACCCGAATTTTCCCACATTCACTGACAGACAGAAAGTCCCTTTCCTCTTAAAATCACAGAACCCACAGATTATACTGTAAATGCAGAAATGTCTACTCCGACCGTTTTACTGCGAACTCAAAGCCACCGCAAACAATTTTGTCCAATAATGTAGCAGTATGTAGCTTTGGCGTTGCCGCGAATATAAAACCACCGCAAACACTCCATTTTTGCCTTAGCACGAATCAAAAACCACGCCAACTTAAATGCATTTTACAGTAATAGAAAATGTGGGAATTTTTGTCTTCCTCTCCTTCCAAAAAAGAAGTTAAACCCAACCTGTGTAGATATAGCCAACACTAGTAATCTGTTTAGCATTTAAATTTGATAATGTCAATTAACTGTCCATTGTCACATGTTCTAGTATGTCCCTTATGTTTCTGCCATGAACTTGCAATTAGCCTTCAGGCATGAACTTGCAAAATAAACATTTTTTATTATCATTAGTCACAATAACTCTGTGACAAAAAAGAATTGCATGAAAGGCAAAATGAAGTTCTTTTCAGAGAAAATAATTTCTAAGTTTCATACTTGGAGGGGGCGGCGCAGACACCGTTGGTGGGGGTGGCGCTCTCCCCATGGGCGGTGGGAACCTACCACTTGTCGGTAGGGGTGCTTGGGGTCTACCACTGGTGGGGAGGGGTGCTGGGGGTCTACCACTTGTCGGCAGGGGTGCTGGCGGTCTGCCGCTGTTCGGGAGTGGCATCTGCGGCCTGCCAGGCATGTGTGAGGGTGCCGGCGCTCTCCCTGCCATGTGTGACGGCGCCGGCGCTGGCGCTCTCCGAGCAGGGTGACCACCTCGTGTGCCTTGTGCGACCTGCCGCACTCCCGGTCCTGTCAGGAGAACACATATCAGGAGCATTCAAAACACAACAAGAAGTACGAAAAAAAATGTAACTATGCATGGAAATATACTTGCAATAAATAAGGTAATAATACACAGTCAAGGACCTCAAATATAATAAACCTTTTTCAAAACTTGAATGTGATAATAATTGCAAGGTGCAGCAAAAGTCATAATGATTAAAACACAGCTTTTGGCTCTTAACATTCAAAAGAAAAACGTTCAACACTTGTCCCACCCTCATGTTAACCTTTAGCACTCTGAAGTAGCTGTTTGGCACCTTATTCCCTATTGGCGGAGTTAGGCAGCAGGAAGAAGGTTAATAAGTGGCACTCACGTGAGTTCTTGGGTAGCCCAGCCCCTATGGACACGCTCAGGACTTTGCTGGAGGCCTTCAGGGTCGGCTGGTCCCCTGTCCCGGAGCTGAAGTTGATGTGTCTCTTCCCTCCTCCTCCCCAACCTTCCTTCTTGATGGCAAACTCGATCCTGAACAACACAAATGAGTTCAGTTGTTAAGCTCTGAATAGAGTAAAACTTTCTGAAGTGTACCAGGATGTACATGTATATACACAAAGCTCAAGGTAGTCTGGTTGCTGCAGCCATTTTAGGCGAATAAGGCAAAATTTAGAGACTCTTATATCATAAATTCATAGATGCCAGAATACTGTACACAAGACAACCTGGACAGATTCAACATGTTCTGTATTGTTCTGGTCTGGAATATAGTGTGGTGACTTGAGAAAACTATAAGATACATACAATGGATTCATTCACCACTCATGGTATGTGTAAAAAAGCAAATAAAACAGTCTTTTCTGGTCTAAAAAATCTTCTAGACAGGAAATAGCACAACAACTTCCTTGTCACTAATTTTTCTGGTATAAAAAGCACTACTTCTAGGTTCCTTGTCACTCACGAGTTGCTGAAGTTGATGGGGAGTTTCCTGGCACAGATTTTCTCAAACTTCTCAGCCAGGATCATGAGGAACTCAGTTTTGAAGACCGACTCTAGGAGACTGTCATAGTCATCCTGGATGTGCAGCACAAAGAACGAATCCTGCAGGGGACTGAAACACAAACAAACAAACAAGCAACCTGTAAACAACTGACTTTTGAGTATTGTCCTTGAATAGCATATGTAAATCTATATCACACAAATAGTAAACAGATCTACATGTATGGCATATCAGCTCCGTATCTATAAAATAATAAAAACAACCGACATGACAAAACCAACATGCTTGAAAATGTCTGCTGGACTCTGTAAGGTGCTCAAGGGTGAATTTCTTTAATTATGTCCACTCTTGGACCTTACCTTAAAGACACTGATGTGATCGTCTCAAGGCCCAGTTTCCTTTTGATGACCTCCTTCTGCTGCCCTTTCTCTGGACCCTTCTTCACCTGTAAGGTGTGGTCAGACATGAGATGTGGTAAAGTGAGTAAGATCTAAAAAGTTTACACAAACTTTTACAGTCAACTGTATTCATTATCTTTCACATAAAAAGTTAGGGAAGGCAATGTGAGCTTACCACTTCTCTTCCGATCAGGTACAGGTACTTAGCTGACAGCAGCATGTCTCGCTTGGCAGGCTGTAGTACAATATGACATGGTGAAGAAAAAACACAGTCAAACTCTCCTGATGTCATTGATGAAGCAAAAACACATTTCTGGCCCAAACAAATACGAGATTAAAAATAATAATCATGCATTGGTCATAATACCCGTTTAGTGACTGATATAGAAATTGTATACTCAAGAAAGCTTTATACTTTGAGACTTGCAAGTTTTTTCATTTCCTATTGTGCAACTGTACTGACACATAAGCTATTATCATGTCTTTCATCTGACAAGGTAGGAACATCCATACTGACTCACCTTGAATCTCCTGTCATACTTGTTGACGGTGTCGGAAAATTCTATCCTTTCTCTTTTGGCTGGAAAACAAAAAGATCTCTGATGACTTCCACGTACATGTCTTGAAAAGTTTATAAGAGCAAAATATAGAGTGTCAGATCAAACCATCAGTATGCTGACTTAGTATACATGTAGGTCAAATCATGAAGTGCATATATTTAATTGTTTTTATCCTTCACTTCATTTGTGAATGCCATCACTGAAAAAAAAAGGCTTTTCAAACAGTTTCCACAATTTCCCAGGGCTTCCACCATCTAGAAAACCTTATATCAAAATCCAAAAACTTACATATAATTGAAAACGTGGGACATTTCATTAGCCACTTCCTTCAAAGTAGAAGTCGAACCTTCAAAGAAGAAGTCAAACCCCCCAGTGATGTACATTGTATGTAGTAACACCAGATACAGCAGTTCTTTAGTCTGGATACATTGTGATACATTTTCATACGTCAGTTTGTTCCCTAATGCAAGCCCTTGGGCATGTGTTTACAAATGAATCAAATAAATTGTTTGTATGCACATATTGCATTCCTAGTCATACCCAGACCAAACACAATGTGAGAATTCCCCAGCCAGCTGACTCACCCAGCAATGCCCTGAGCGCAGGTTTGTTCTCCAGACCGATGTAGTCGCCGGCAAAGTTCCTGTTGAGGCTGAACCTGCGTCGCTCCTTCTGGTTGTACAACAGATCAGCAGCTGAGCAAGAAGAAGAAGATTTGAGGATTTGGTAGTCATGATTTTTTTAGGTACAAGGCAACTTTCCCCACCAGACAACTAGTACTTCAAAAAAATATTTTGAATTGGCTAATACTATCATACAATGTAATACATACATGTACTAACAACAGAAGACACACAATTTGACAAACCAGGACACCCTAAAGCAGTGCCTTGCTCCACTTTACAAAATATCTTAGGATTAGTTTTAGGTTTTCAAAACTGATGCAAACTTTATATACCATCAGTATCACAGAGGGCTAGTCGACTCGTGTTCATTTAAAAGATACTCCATAAGAAACTGACAGAAGCAGGTGGCTCCATGATATACCTTGTTCCTTCATCTGCTGAGCCTTCTTGCGAGCGATGTACTTCCTGAAGCCTGTCTGGATGACTCGAGCATAGCCATCAAACTTTCTCTCCCTCAACTCCTCCAAAAGGAACAACTACACAGGGCACACAACAGGTTCAATCATTTAGATCTTATCTAAAATTAAAGAGTATCCCTCATACTAGAAATTCCATTCAATTCTTATGAATTCAGTAAAGAACGTATGTTTCTCAGTAGTGGACCTTATGAAATCTGTAAGAATGTATTCCGTAAATATCGTATGAATACATAGGAACCCCTGAGGATATGAATGTCTTCTACAGACGTACAGATTCAGGGTTCTTGATGAAGACTTTAGTGTGTCCGAGCTGGTACTGGTCAGACTCCATGTTGACAGAGCGCATGAGATGGTGGATGCCCTGCTGAGGGGGGCCGCGCCACTGGGGCCACGTCTCCGGGGTCAGGATGGCGTATCTGTATGACGATGGTTTATTAAGTACATTAGATAACACACTTAAAAAGTACATCATTGTAGCCCTAAGGCTAAATTGCAGTGTACTTAACAAATTGAATACATACTAAAATCACCTGGAAAATGTAATGCCAAGACTGCTAAATACAATGTAGTTATCACAATATTAAATCTGAAAGACATTTTTCACATGCAGGTTTTGTTGCTCACAAAGCGATCCCGAGCTTTACACAATATGGTAGAATGGTGTTAATTAAGCGAGAAATATAACATTAAAACTGACCGAGGTTGTGCGAGTTGCGAGTTTTGTGCAACTGGATACACAGTGTGAGCAGTTTTTATTGCAGGACTGGGAAGCATTTCTTACAGAACACTTAATTCAGACGGTATACTGCTTCTTTGCATGCTGTAATAAATTTATTTTAGCCCTGTAAGCTCTTATCTACCTAGTATTTATTTATTCACTCATTTTTGAATCAGACTCAAGGCCCCAAAAAACACAGACTAAAATGCAGTACAGATCAATATTACTACAACAATGGCAGTGGTTATGATAAAGCTGCCATAAAAATACCAATCTGAAAATAGCTAAATAATAGTCAAGGAAAAATCTGCAGGCCCTAAAGGAGGGCTTGGACTTAAAACCTTCAAACAGGCTGCTACTATTTTACTGAATTTTGAGCAATCTCCGGGATCCTTACCTTTTTGTTCCAGTAATTCCCCCCAAACACACACAAATAAGAGGGTTGCACTTGAAAATTACAATTTTGTGGCCTTGAATGATGGAAAAATGATGTTATGGTCCGTCTTACCTCCTGAGGAACTTGTCAAACTCCCTCCTGTAGGCGAACCCTGCCCGTCTCACACGGATGTTCTCCTTCAGACCCAGGTATTCCACCTGATGCTTCACTCTGCAGACAGAAACATAGCAAGGAATTAAAAACATCAAAAGCAAAGTGAAGGACGAAAAACACTGCAAAACAGTTGACCCAAAAAGCAAGAAAATTCCTTTTTTTAAGTTTAACATTCTTGTCATTGATACTGTTCTCATCATCTTTTACAATGTACATGTAACCTTCAGCATGCTAACTGGCCAGTACAGTTACATGAATGTGGCACTTATAGCATGTAATAACGACACACTGCAAGTCTAGATCATACCGACAACATTCATATTTGCACACACATTGTACCTGCAGGGTGACTTCAGTGCGAGAAAATCTTGGCAAGTCAACATAGTGATATTTCTAAACCTGCTCCAAAGGCTAACTGCGGCGAGAGATACACAAGCCTGCAGACAAATCTCTATTTTTATGGCTACAATTTGCAGCTTGTCCTCCCAACAACCTAGATAGGTGGAGGAACGTAAGGACTGGAGAGGAGAAGTTACCTGCTGTCCTCCCAGTCCTTGGGTTTCTTGGTCTCGTTAGGTTTGATACACCTGATGTAGTGGGGCACACATTTCTTCAGAGACTCCACCAGCTTGTTGGCTTGATTCTGCAGAAGGAGAAAGACAATGCTGGTAAATCAATCAAAGAATTAAACTAATCATAACGACAGCTAATAAATGAAAATCAAAGCTGAACTGAACTACAGTATTCCAGACAACATGTACATGTACATGTTGCCACACGTTCCAGGTTGTCTGACCTTGATCTTGTAGCTTGCCGTGGTGGGACGTCCCCTGCCGCCAGTGACATCAGGAAACAACGCCGCCATGAAACCACTGCAGAGGTTTGACAGAAACACATTTCATTAGTTTTACAGGACCTGGTACATCCTGGGAATTTGTCGGCATCAGCAAACAAATGCCACCAAAATGAATGGGAAACCATATTGATTAGGATGTTAAGTTTTATTCTATACTTCTACTTTGTATTATGTTTACGAATTCTTGCCATACTTTGTACCATGTACAATTGTCGTGCAATAAAGTTCTTCTACATAGGCAGCATAAACCAAAGCGAAAGCAGAAGATAAAATAGACTATGCAATACTGTCACACTTATATCCAACTTAGTCTTAGACCTAGTCTTAGTCTGCAGATGTCTTGTAGACTTTTGCAATATCTCTCCACTTTTCTTGACCCAATAACTTCTGAAACTCATCTACCGGTACATGATTGTATATCACTGGAGAGGATAACTAATGATATATCTTCATGTGATTGGTATGAATTATCCTAATTAGGATATTCACTGCTGATTTGCAGAGAGTTTTTCTTACTCTCCAAGCAGAAGTTTGGCTCTGTCTGCCGTTTTTGACGTGTTCTTAGGCGTTTTTGTCAGGCTTTCTTTTTTGCCCCGTTTTCTTTAAGCCGTTTGCCTTGGCGACATTAAAAAAAGGGACAAAAAAGGAAGCCCGACAATAATGCCTAAAAACTCATCATAAACCAGCCGGAGCCAAACCTCTGCTTGGAGAGTATACTAAATTTTTCTACCATGGCTTACTTCTCACTAGACTGCATGAGCTGGATCAGGTCCACATTTAGAACGTCGCGGTTCTTGTCACAAAACCCGTCAGCATCGTAGGTCACCTGAGAGGTCAAATTACAGGCAGTTAGTTAGTTGACTTTAAACGTGTCATAATATAGCCACCTGTGGATGGTGGTAACATCTAAAACTATTTAACATTTTTCTCTATTCTAGTTACATGTAGTTTGCTTCAAATTTGCTATATCAATTTACAGTGGTGTCTACCAAGTACCAACTGAAGGTGAGCTTAAAAGCATATATTGCATATCTTTCAGCTCTCTTAGTGTACAAAATGAATTAAACTCCAATTTTCTGGGAGATGTATGTCAGATTAGCTTTTATCTTTATACAAAAGTGGCACCCAACTTTCCTTACAGTTTCTGCAGCAGGGTATATTTTTGTAGGGAGGAGTTGCTAGCCATTCCCCTTTACATATGATTGAGTCCCCTCTTCAAGGGAACCCCTATTCTAAGTCCCCTCCAAAAGACAATGCAGCCCCAAAAGAGATGTCCTGATCCCGGGATTTGACCCAGTGTCTCCAAGTTACAAACTAACTGGAACCTGTGAGACTGCTACCACTTGAGCCTCAGGGACATCCCCTTCATACATGCACTACAAAAATGTCTCTCCCTAAAAGATGATGAAAGGAGAATATTGTAACAAACCCACCTTCCCTGCATAGTGGTGTATGACGAAGCCTGTGTTGAAGCCGTTGTAGTGCTGGTGCGTTCCCACAGAGGCCTGGAGCTTCTGCAGCAGTTTCTCATCCGCCCCCTCGCTCACCGCGTGCATGGTGGCGCACACGTCGTCCAGAACCGCCATGATCATGGGAGGGTTCTGTACAGTCATGAGGACCAAAACGTTAACCACCATGGTCACAGTATACGTATCTATCTGTGTAGCCGGTGTAAATGCCCTTTAATTTGGCATAACACACCAGCTTTGCAGGAACGTGGAATGGCAGCTGGTTATATCACACTGAATGACCCGTCACACATATATAACCTTTGCACATCTAGCTGTTGAAAGCTATTAATGTGAATTATAAAACTGATCACTTTGACCTTTAATGGCCACTCTAAGGGCAATGACAGATGTACAAAACTATGCTTCCCCTATATCAAGGTATCCTGAGTATTTTTGTTACAGATTTGAAATTGTTTAATTTTTCAAATCAAGGGTGACTGATTTTACCCTGTAGAGCACAACAGCTGCTTCCAAAAGGCCACTAGAAACAAGCCTTGTTTAAATACAGCATGTGTAGTACACAATCATAGAATTTAATTTGGTAGGTTCTCATTAGCAGACAGATTGAACGGCGTTATAGTGGCCAGCCCAGCATCTGGCCTGCCCATGTGGGAAGGGGCCATAAAAGCTCTGGACAGCAGTGTTTTATATAATGTTACACAGACTAGGTTCTCATAAGCCTCATACTTTTGTCAATGTGTGTACCGGTAGTTCTTTTATGGCTGTTGTTTTGTGCTAATTGATCAAGTATTTATCCTATGTGAGGAAAGGTTTCAGATCAACAGGTTGAATTTCTTTTCTCATTCTCATGAAATAAAGCACTTTTATTGCTAGCATCATCCCCTGTACGTCATTCAAACTTAAGCCTTTCAGCTTAAAATTATCCTCTCTATTACTGCTTGAGAAGTAGGGCTTAGGACCAAAATCTGGATAAGTCTACTTAATGTGCTTTTCTTCATAGCATCTGTGGTTAATAAGCAGGAAGGGATTTTCAGGTGTTTAGTCACAACAAGGAGGTTATTATAGCCTATAACCTCCTTGGTCACAAAAAATCCCCTTTACAGCTGCTTATCTTTCCACAGAAAATTAAACAAAAAGGATTTTGTGGATAATCTGCTTATTCCCAATGGTCCAACAGACAAGTGGAAATGGCATAGAATAGTGAGATCATGAAGAAAAAAACTGTACAAAACTAATATTTTTTTATGCAAAAATAAACTTTTAGCTCAATTCACAGGATTGAGATTTTTCATTATGTATTTGATAGTTAAAAATGCAAAACAAGATAGTGTGACAGTCAAATCAACCGAAATGCAAGACTTCACTCTGGGCAAAGAGAAATTCACCTTGCTCTCGATCAGGTCACACACAATCTTGTTATTGAAGTAATCAATCGGAGTCCACTTGATCCCCTCTTGCACATACTCTTCCTGAAACAGGAGCAAAGTCATCTTCAGAACACTAAGCCTTTGAATGTTGTCTATGGAGAATAATTCTTTACACAAAACTACATTGTATTTTAATTCCATAAAGTCAGTTGGATACAGCACAATTACTCTCATCTCATTGCAAGTTTTATAACATGCAAAAATCATGTCTAGATTGAAACTAATTTCTATCTAACATGTTTGGAAGATAACTTTAGGCTCTGACAAAGAGAGCCAAAGCATGCAGTTCAGATAAACCTCAGTAGGAGGCGCTATTGCACAGTACATTACCTGCTCAGCCTTCAGAGTCAGCTCAATGAAGATCTGCTGCAGCTTCTCATTGACAAAGTTGATGCAGAACTGCTCAAATCCATTTCTCTGCAAGTAGAAATAATTGCTCAATGTGTGAAGAAAGACTGACTGGTAGTACACACATATCATGAACCATGATTGTTTATGTTGGAACTAGTAAACAATCATGTTACACCATAATACAAATCATAATACATGCACTGTACAAGTAGTACAATGTATTGTGGTCTTAGAATTGAATAGTAAACCAAACCTGGAAGATCTCAAAGCCGTAAATGTCCAACACTCCTATCACCAACTCCTCGTAGTCTTTCTGCATAGCTCCATTGATAGCCTGGCGACAAAGTTAACAACAAAACATCATTATCTATTCTGCAAAAACGGCCTTTTATAAAAACTCAGTTTTATAACATGCAAGAATATACAAGTCATGTAGCTCTGGCACCCAGGTACAACATGTATCATCTGCCCAGGGGTACATATTGTAGGCTGCTACATCAGTAATGCTAAATGGTCACATTTGCACCGGTGCTCCGCGATTAGTTCATGGTGTCCATTTTCTACTAGGTCCCCGCATTGATTTCAACTCCATGTTAAAAACTTTAGGGCCCAGGCTGTACCTAAAAATAGCCCGGTAGCTGCACAGCAGGGCCATTTTTCAAATTGGAACCTAAGCATAACACTAACACAGAGGGTCTTCACTTACCGCCACAAGGAAGTCGAAGACTCGTGAATGCAGCGTTTTGGCCAGGGCGTCCCTTGCATAGTTGGCCTGCTCCACGTTTAGCGTGACGTTGACGGACTCCGACCTGCCTCCCCACTTGCTGTCCATCACCCTGCTGGTCAGCTTGAGCCGCAGGGCCTCCGGGTCAACACTGAGGAGGTAGGCAGGGAAGGCCAGGACTGGAGGGCAGTGGGGGTGGTATTGTGAGAGGTTAGTATTCATTTTAAAAAAAAGGAACAGTTCCAGACTGAATCTCAAACCAGTTTAGCTCATTGAAGAGCTATTCTTCCACTGCTTATGACAGAGAAGACAGACGCTATACAGTATTTACAGTTTCATTGGACCAGAGAATTTACCCTTGCTCTTTTCAATGTCGGGAGAGCGACACAGCTGGGATTCAAACTCACGGCTTCTTGGTCTAGTGGCAGGGTCACTAACCACCGGACTATGCATGCTACTTCTTGCAAAGCTCATGACAGAGAAAGCATTACTGCTATACTGTATTTACAGGTACAATTTATGAGAAGAATTCAAATTGCTTGTTTCAACATGCACAATGAACAGTGGACAATCAGTGATTCAAACTAGTATAGTGTGCACTATCCCTATGCAAATATGTTACTGGTACTTAACTGTTAAAGGTGGCAGACAGAACATGCACTAAACAGAGTTCTGGATATTATCTGACTCACATTCATCATTCTCCACAGCAGCGTAGTTGCCCTCCTCCCTGAACTGGATGTTGCCGAGATGCAGCACTCCTGCCACCAGCATCAGCACATGGTCCTGGTCCTCAGGGGAGATGCCAATCACATCCATCGCATTCTGACAACATGGAATAGAGAAAAGTCAAACCCAATCACACTCACTATACATACAAAAAAATAAATCAAACCCATATTATGTTAAATCCGCCGGGTTACATAAATCTGCCACTTTGAAAAACAGTGGGTTACAAATATCTCTGGTGCACAGTTTAGATAATACAGGTATGGACAGTTTAGATAATACAGGAGTGAATCATACTGGGGGATGTTGGGTTGGAGATCTGTTTGGGCACTTCTTTTAGGGTGTTGGAATTATGTACCCTTGTGGAATTATTTCAGTAGATGTTATGTTAAGACATGCAAACTTCAATTCCATTCTTAAGGCCAAGGACTTAACCATTGACAGCAAATTTGGGAAATTGTCATAATGCCAAAACTATAATTGAACAAACAATAATGTACGTTGAAATTGAAATGAAATTGTCCCTCGCCGCATATCACATTAGAGCAGACAGAACAAAAATACAAACCTGAGTTTAGACTTAAAATAACATTAATAATACATGTAAATTTATTGTCCATAACATGTATGATGAAATTATGTAAAAGTAAAAATATGCTAATATCTACAGAAGTTGAACATACCATAGTATCCTGGAACTCTTGTCTGTCATCTGTGCCGTCTACCTTGTACGCACCGCTCTGGTTCAAGTAGTAGTAGTACTCTGGGTCAGTCAGTCCTAGTTGTTCTAAGGCAAAAAAAGGACATCAAAAGACAGATGAAACAGGCTTACGTATACCTCCTATGCAAACATAAATATCATATTCAACAATCTGTCCAAAATTACACATTTTTGTGCCTCAAGTGCAAATACATTAGCCTTGATGCTGCCACTAAAAAAGAAAAAAATGCAAATTACTCTGTCAAAGTCCATTGCTACACTACATACATGTGTGTGTGTGCATTGTTACCTCCAATGCAAAAATAGACATCATACTCAACAATTTGTCCCAAATGACACATTTTTGTGCTCCAAGCAGTTCTGACTTGTGCAAATACAATTCCTTCATAGTAAATTTGTACCACTAAAAGGTGAGCAATGCAGAGGCTGAATTTTCAGAACTACTATCTGAGTCAATTGTTACATTACAAACAGGTGCATGACTTGTACATTGTACGTGTATAATAATTATGCTGTATGGAAACCATAGCTTTTAGTGCACTGTGAGAGCTGCAATATTTCTGGTAAGTTAGTTACATCATACTTAGCTTACAGCTTCCTACATGTACAGTTGACTACAATTTGTAGCTGCATACTTACAAGGGTCTGACAGCCAGATTGCTTTGGCAACACAGAAAGTGCAACAGAAAATCAGATAATAATGAAGGAAACAATTAAGGCATTGAAATGAAGATTAAAAACCTTAAGAGGTTAAAAGAAAGTAAAACTGTCATTATGTAATAAATCATTTGACATCAAAAGAGAATCAAGAAAAAGAAAGAATATGCTGCTTTGACATGCTGCATAATTATAAATTATTAGTATAGTCTCATACTAGTATAGCTAGCAGTAGTATAAAATGCGAAGTGGGAAGTAAAATTGTGCAATTGAATTGTACTTCAAATGTTCCCCTACCTCTTTGTTCATTTGTTGCCCCAGCTAGCAGTTGGTAGAATATATGGAAGTTTCTCTCATTTTCATTTTGACCAACAACTCTAGACTGTGGAGGAAAACAACAACAATATCACAATACTGATCTGGTGTGTCACGACAAAACGTCATTTGCATTTCATAATTTTTCCAAGCAGCATTTCTGTCAGTTGTCAGATGGCACAGCAATTAAGCAATAGGGGTTGACATACTGTAAAAGAATCCTGGTCAGTATCTTATTGATATATATAATATATTCCTTTTGGGAATGGTGACACCTTTTGCTTGTCTAATAATTATTATTGACTAAATTACTTGCATGTAATCAAGGGCTTACATGATTCGTCTATACCTCATATTACTAAATATTTAATATACTAGTATATGCACTCTGTACCAGTGTTCTCGCCAGCCTGAAATTTTTACCCGTCATTTCAATTTTGCTTCGGGGAATAACATATCGAGCGCCGAAGGCGCGAGGCGTCGCGCCGGAGGCGTGACCATTCTAGGGGGGTCCGGGGGTATTCTCCCCCGGGAAATTTTGAGATCTAGACCCTCTGAAACGCTATTTCCTGCATTTTGAGGGGCAAATTTCCTGGTAGAATAAGCTTAGTTTTATGACATCTCTTTCGGTGAAAAATTACACAAGGGTTTCAGGCTTAATTTTTTGTGGAGGCGTGCCGTCATCGCGGAAATATCAAATGTTCACAACTTCACACACAAGCTACACTTCTATGTTGTATACAATCGGCAAAGAAAATAAATTTAGCACAACAAAACTTTATAACGTATCAGCTACGTCCTACAAAAAATACACACAGAATAAGTCGGCAAAAATAAAACACAACTTTTCAACACTTGTTCCGTATGCGTCCTGTAATTATCGAACATAATGAGGAATTTGACACCCTACTTTGAGAAAGAACGCAATAAAGACGTCCATTTTTTTGTACCATGTTTTCCACGGTTAATTTCTCCGGTAACTGCACTGAATGTGTTCAAAAGTTGTCGATTCAAGCCTTCCAACAGCCGCTTCGTCGTGCGATCCTTGCGATTCCCGCCATTCCCCTAACATCTCGTAAATTCACGCTTAGCTGAAATCTCGCGAGTAGCGAGACTCGCATGTCATTGGTCGTTTTTTCTTGACGCGACGGAGACGTGCGCTGTGATTGGTGGATTACAATAATATCTGACGCCTGATTACCATTTCTTGCGGGAGGAAAGCATGTTACTCAGCCGCCGCGGCTTGAACTTTAATACTGTTTACACAGATTACAGAAAGCCTGATAGCTATAGGAGTATTTCTGAATTTTAAGGCTTCTTTGATGACAATAACTGACGGTGAACCGAGAGGGATAAAACAGAAATAAACGTCAGCCAAAACTGTAGTGGGGAGGGCGGCGCATGACGCCGAGTTTTCGGCGGCCACCAAATATGACTAGCAACCACCACGGCGCTCTCTGTGTGTTGCTGGAGTTGTCGCCGGCGGGCATTAGAAATGATCTAGATTGCCCTCGTCACGAACTTCCGCTGATCCTCTGGAGTTTTTGAAAATTCTAAGCTCTGTCCAAATATCTTCACACACCAATTTTTTTCCATTAAAAATGACGGGTTGGGCAAAAATTTTGTCCGTCATGAGCGACAAAAACCCGTCAAATGACGGGAGGACGGGCGCTGGCGAGAACACTGCTCTGTACACTGTGTCTGGAATAAACAATGACAGAGTTAGTTTTTGACTTGTACCAACACACACAAATACATATTGTACATGTACAAACGTGGCATTTTAAAAAGAAAAAGTCTTCTAACCTTTTCTAACAGGAAGTTGGATATCTTCCCTCCATCAGGCTCTCCTCCCCTGTCAAACTGCATCTCCACATACTTTCCCTGGAGAATGAAATAGACTTTTTAAAAAATATTTAAAAAAAAACGTTATCAGAGCAAACAACAGTCTTTTCCAAACGTGGGGAGGGTTAGAGCTTGATTATGTATCAAGACAATATTGTTTGCGTGTGAATGTGGATATCAAAAGATTGTGTGTGTGCGTACACATGTTTGTACTCATCCATTGTTTTCTTAAATGTATTGTACTCTTGTTTGAATAAAGATAATACACAAAATGGTCTTTGTACCATTTCATCTATGAACTAGGTCTAAGTAAGTCAAGTCAAGTGAATGATGTATTCAGATTGTGTTGTGTGTATTTTGTACATTAAATTCACCCTCTTGCTTTTTATGTTCTTTCTCATTGTCCTCCCTGATGGATAACAATTATTGTTGCATCTTCCCCTTACAAATATCAACATGATGGTATTTGTAATAAGGCTGTTGAAAAACTAAAAAAATATTATGCTTTTTCTATATCATATTGAATATCAAATAAAAACATAATAAAATATGTTCATCTGTTCCAAATATGCACATGTAACATTACATCATGTTGATTTACAGAACAACTATTGGAAATTTATTCATATGACAGACAAATGACAGGCTAACTATACATACAATGTACACGGGAGTTCAAAGCATTGTGAAAGATTTGCTTAATAAATTATTGAAGTTCAACTCATGCAATCTATCACTGGCTGTACTGTTTATCATTTAAACTTTTATCTTTTCAGAGTGCCTGGTAGATAGTCTGAAGTCCATCCTATTCTAGCTCCAGCCTGGTTATTTGATCACTTCCCTGCCAAATAATCTGCTACCCATTTGAAATATTTTTTTTAAATACTTGTGTGCAATATATATGAGAGCTCTGATTGGCTCACAGTTACAGCACAGAAAAGGGCAAAAATATTCAAATGGGGATGGGTACCATACAATTTGTCAGGGACAAAATGAAACTAGAGCCACAATAGGATGGATACCAGACTATTTGGTGGAAGCAAAAATTGGCAAAGTACTGTCAGCAACTGTAAAGTGCTTAAAATTAAAGGTGCTCGGTCTGGATGTACTCATCCTCAAGGCACTTACAAATCTGCTGGAGTTGTTGTTGCGAACTGTCTTGGCATTCCCAAATGCCTCCAGTAAAGGGTTGGACTGGAGAATGATGTCTTTAACATGCTGGGAAAGGGACAGAGAAAACAACAGGTCAGCTCAAGGAAAAACCCTTGGTCGTTTGGCTCTGTTAGCATTGGAAAGGATTCAACGACATTCCAGTACTTTGTTTCCTAAAATAGCACCTGGTCAGCAGAAGGGCTTTCACTTTAAAACAGTCCTCGCTATGGAGTTGTGACTGGAAATGTTTATCTATGACATCATGATTTCAGCTGGTAAAAATACTGGTTGCTGTGTGTAAACTATTATCCTTTAGCAGACTGAAGTAGCAATTTGGCTACCAATTCTCTATTGGTTACAGGGATAAGGCAGCAGGGAGAAGAGCTGCATATTGCAATTATGAGAAGGTATTTGACATCACACTGTGCTTGAGAAGAGCAACTAAGACATTTCTGTCAGCTACGTTCCCTTTCCACTATGGGGTGGGGACCTCACCGTGACCTAGAATTTGACAGATCTCTCAACCAATTTCATAGATATAAAACAAAATATGTTTTTTGTTTTCCTTTCTGTCACACTTTTACATTTTGCCTTATATTCCACTTATTAGGAAATCGAGGGCTACACAAATCCAATGTACAGCGTGATTGCCGTCTAGTGGAAAGGAGGCATAGATAATAGTCAATGTTAAGTTGGTGCTTACCTGTACCCTTGCCCCTCCCCCTGAAACCTTGGCTATATAGTTCATGATGTACTTGGCTGCTACTGTTTTCCCTGCACCACTTTCTCCACTGTAAAGTGAATTGAGAACAAATTTGAAATATTGATAAACATATGCAATACATATAGGTAATATGTTTTTAATTGGTCCAAACTTATCAATGGCCAAGCATTAGTCACAGGAAATCTGCATTTCACTGGCCAGTGGCAGTGACATATAAACTATTCAGTCAGTATCATGCTTTAACCAGTCACTGGTGCCCACTGCTGTAAGGTTTGATAATCCACACTCCAAACTTATCATTGCTCAAAACATACAGTACATATAAATAAAAATATATGTCCATCAGAAGGAGAGGGCGCATTTTGAACTGTTAATAGAATGATAAAGATGACAAAAGGAAGTATAACTATAAGTCTGAGCAAAGTTTATGCTTAGACACATATCGGAATGCAGGCCTTTCTTCTGGGCAAAGACTCCAATACATGTATCTGTATGACTCCAGACATAATCCACACACAAATATGAAATAATAATTACATGTATGACACTGAAGCACAATCATTTACACACCTGATGATAACACAGTGGTTCTCATTGTCAATAAGCATGTTTCTGAACATGTCGTCTGCTAAGGCATAGATGTGGGGAGGGTTCTCATAGATAGCCTGGAAAAGAACACATTTTTATTTTAGTCATATCATATCATAATCATAATACGTGTGTTCTACATGCACACTACATCATGATAGCTACCATGAGGAATCCGCAAACGTGAGGGATAGGTAAAAAGCATATCTCAAATGCAGGTCTTGAACTTCTCAGTTGAAAGTTTCCTTTCTGTGCTGCAGTGTGATACCATTCACTGAAAATATTGTGTTGCATAAAATCTCTCAATTTTACCATGTTCTATGGTTATACCACTGAGTTTGAATGTAATTTGTGTACTCACAGCTCCCTGATATAGTTCTATCTCCCTCTCTGTGAAATAAGGCATCTGTTTGAAGGGGTTGACAGAGATCAGAACTGGACCAATGTAAGTCTGGGATGGGGTGATTAAGGATAACATGACTCAATGATGATTGTGCTCATTTTCACCTGAGTGAAGTGTGGACACTCGGGTAAAGTGCCTTTCACAAGGGCACAACATAATGTCAATGGGACAAGTCAGGGGACCCAGGATTAGACCTCTGGGTTTGGGGCCATTTAACACCCTCAGACCTGCAATTACGCCATCGTGACGCCAAGTACTAGTCATTCCAATTCTCCAGTTGCAGGGTTCCAGCCCCTATTTTGAATTTGTTCTTCTTGGACATGTGCAGCTTGAAAGGAAATATCTTTCAGTAAAATATATTCGATATTTGAACTTTGATTTGAAGGATACATAGATGAGGTCGTCCATGAACCTCTTCTTGAGGTTGTCGACGATGGACGACTCGTGGATCTTGGGCAGGAGCGTCATGTCGTCCACCCCGCTCTGCTTGATGTTCATCTTCTGCCAGTGATGGTACGCCTGGAGGAACATAGGAAATTTGTATTAATTTGGAAACTTCAACCTGACTACTATAGTTTTTAGTACACCTCGAGGACACATCTTAGTAGCATAGACACATATACACATGTAGCTAAAGCCCCAGTCACACTAAACTCACGTCGTACCTACGATGCACATACGATGCATTTCTCGTACAACGCAGGTAAATCGCATGTAAATCGCAGGTAAATCGTAGGTAAAACCAGCTATCGCAGAGCGTCGGGCAATGTTCAAAATTTCATCCAACGTCGTACGATTTTTATAGCCTCATATTTAGGCTTTATTGCGGCCTTTTTATCTAATGATGAGGTGACGAATTCATAAATTTCGACCATGTTCGGATGGTTTTAGTTACCCTGATATATTGCCGATGCTGATGCAAACTGTAACCATCATAAGACAATAGCAACCAGAAAACAGTGCGCCCGTAGAATAGCCTGCTTCCAACTAACCAAGTTTAGATTTTCTACGTGTCAGGTCCAGAACCAGGCGCATATAATTGCTTTATGTCTGTATACACCTGGGTTTATAATTAGATCATACCTCAGTCCTATCCTGTCTCTATTTTCAGTTTCAGTTTTTGTTTGACGTTTTATGCCTATTATGTGCTTTCTTTTTGATGGACAATACAACTGGCCTGTCATATTCTTTCTCTGGGCCATCCGCAAACTGTTCTCTTGGCAAACTAAAAGTAGAGACAGGATGGGACTGAGGTCTGATATAATTATGAACCCACGTGTGTATAGCCATGAAACAATCGTATGCATCACCTGCGCGCGATACTTGATCTGACACGTGGAAAATCATAGCCTTGAAAGCAGGCTCTTCAGCGGGCGCGCTGTATAACGGATGCCACTGTGCTCTGGTGGCTGCACTTTTCAACAACATCGACAATATCAGGGAAAACTGAAACCATCAGAAAACGATCGAAATGTATACATTTTCCACCTCATTGGTATAAAAAGAAGGCCGTAGTGAAGTCTGTATTGGGGGCAATAAAAATCGTACGGCGACGGAGGGAAATTTTGAACATGTTCAAAATCATCTTTAGCTGTATTTTTCGACGTAGAACGCTCGGCGATGGCTACTTTTACGTGCGATTTACCTGCGATTTACCTGCAATTGACCTAGGTACACTAAAAAAAACCATCGTACGATGTACCTACGTTATATGTGACCACCACTTTGTATGTGTTAACTATTACACCCGGTTTTTCCCAAACGTACGACGTACGGCGCTGTCATGACGGAAGAAACCCCATCGCAGGTACGACGTGAGTTTAGTGTGACCATAGCTTTACTTGTCAGTTTTGACATTTTCCAGGGGGTACTTTTATTAGATTTTGAAGATTTGTCCGGGGGGGGGGGGTACTTATACTCCAGGGAGTACTTCTATTTGAGAGGTGAGAGTAGGGCCAATATGTTGTCAACATCATTGAAACAAAGTGTTTGTCTAAGCATGAAAATGTTCGGACCAAGTACTTGATCTATGGAAAGGCTGCTAGGAGATGGAGGAAGTAGTATACCTTCAAGGAGAGAGCAGAAGAATCGCAAAACAACTAAAATGGGAGTTCTTACAATTAAACGGATATCTGAAATGAAAACATTATTGGACATGTTTGAGGGAGGAGGACCTACTAGTATTAGTGGTTACCAGAGTCCTTACTCCTCAATAATTTTCTTCTTCTTCTGCTTAAACGTTACAAGCAGAAGAAGGAGTTAAATTCAACATCATTTTTAACTACATGTAGTAATGCAGTCTTTGATATGTGTTTGTCCATTGCATGTGGCTTGTTGAAGTTGTACTCTGAAACCCAGTGCTACAGAGAACTATGCATATGGTAACCCTGGTTAAACTTAATAACAGATATTTACAGTCTTTAATCTTGTATGTTTACAAGTGTTAACTACGTCAGTGCATTGCGTACTACATCATCACATACAAGTGTCTTTCATGTACATGTAGGAATAGTGGAGTATATTGGTGTGTTTACTCTCCTTTAGCTGTTTACTGACAGCTACTCTATCTACATGTACTAGGACTAGGAGAGGAAAATGCCGAAATACATACAATACACAAATATTAACTAACAGATAGAATTACAATCAACAGCTCCCAAGTCATCCACAATGCAAAGTTCTTAGGGAAGCAACTTGTACTGTGGTGATGCCAGGGCCTGTAGAAGCAACTACTGTAATTGTATACACCCGAGGCCAGTATACTCACGATGCAACAACATAATCACACAGTCCGACAACTTGCATGTAAGGACGGCAAAGTTAAAAACTTTTACCTTGGCTGACGCAGGATGATCATGGCTATCTAGACTTGTTGAAATCTCTGTCAAAGAGCACACAAACGGCATGGTGCAACAATGTAGCAACCTAGTAGTACGTATGTGTGTAGTTTGGTCACAATGGAAGGATGTACTGATGATCTCATTCTTTACCCTAGGGAAGTCATGAGGCCTTTTTTGACAGCTGTCCAGTAATTCCCAGGGGGAGGGGGGGCATATTGCTCACATATAAAATGTATATTGAGCAATATATCATTGCTATGACTCAACACTATACCAGGACCCAGAGCTACAGGTACATGTATTACGATGTCTGGTCTGTCTAATCTTAAACTGCCGAAAATCTGGACACAACAGCCACAAGACGATATTCATAAACGGATCTTCCCTAGCCGGCCTCCTTTCTGATTTCAAAAGTGTAAAAAGATTTTGAACTTTCACATTAAAGTTTTGCTTTTTGTGTCATATTTCTAAGCAAATGTTATTTTTTTTACATTTCCTACGATTTCAAATATCAAAGTTAAGGTAAAGACATTACATTTCAATGCATAATGAAGCAGGTTTCTTCTAATCAAAACTGAGCAGATTATGAGGATGAAAACAATGTGCTTGCTTTATATTTGATCATGTGATTTAAGTAACAATACATGCATTTCTCTATATTTGAAGGAAGAGATTACTGCCTTTCAGTGTGTCACAATAACAGACATCTGAATAATTAATGAGCAGTCGCTGAGGTGTGGCTATAATCAATGTTCTATTGTGTGGATCTGTCTGCTCTTTGAGGGGCATCCGCCTACGAAATTGGAAATGACATGTACATGTACAGCTACCTTCAACTATATCAACACGTCCAAGTGCAAGTCCTCATGTCCCGAATAAATGTACCGGCACAATGTACGTTTCTTTTTTTTAAAGCCTTACATTCCACCTGATATGTTCTTATTTTCAACTGTACGTTTATCTTCTATCTTTAATCGGAGCATTGGTAACCAGGGATCTCCCTGAAGATTGAAAGTTTCTCTACCCATAGGTCACTGGTATTTTTGCATGCAACTTTCTATGTTTTAGCCGAGCTGCATTAATAAAGTTTGATTTCATATTATGCTCAGCCATTTTTCATATGTTGTAAATTTTCAATCAATAAACGAAGATCTTTCTCTTTTTACAGCAGGTTATTTCTGACGTATTACCTCAGAGAAGTTTAGAATGAATACAAAATTCATTACAGCTTAGTTATATTGAAGAAATGGAGCAATTTTGTGGTCTATTTTGTTGAACCAGCCGCCATACTGTGCAAGGATGTCTATCACTCAGAAGACAACTTCCTGTTTAACAGCAGTCTTGCACTGGAATCTACTTCCTCAAAATCAAAGTGGGGCAACACCACAAATCATATCTCCAGTGACAGAGGAAGGTTTATCTATAAACCCAGCAAATCTCTCTGTTCCACAAAGGGAAGGAACTGTAAAGTTTTATGAGATAAACAATTTGTCCTTGGCAGAGTGAGTGATAAGTGACTACCGGGGTAACAGCTATGAAATTCATAATGTAGGCTGCTTTATAAAGCTCTTAGTACACAGTTTCTTCAGCTAAATGCACAAATGAAAGGGAAAGTGATCTCAAACCAGCCGAGGAGCTACTCTTCCACTTGTCCTGAGGAAACTACCCTAGCTCTTATCGAAAAGTATGTATACAATGAACAGTGGACCACGGCTTTACCTTCCGTCCTAAGGACTGCAACCCTTTCCAGTAGTAATAGTATGCATGTGGGTGAGCGACAACAGACGGGATTCGAACTCCCAACCTCTTGGTCCAGAGGCAGAATCACTAACAACTGGACTATGCACGTTACTAATATTACACTAGTTACTTGTCAAGTGAAAGTTAGATTGGGGAGAAACAACAAGGCAAAAAGATGTTAAGTCTGAAAATTATGGCAACCATCTCATGACATCCAATAATAAAGAACAATATTCAAATTAGTCAAAGATCGAGGTCTTCTAATTACTAGTATGATTTCTGGCACCTTGCACTTAACCTTTACCACACTGTCTGAAGTAGCCATTTGGCACCCGATTCCCTATTGGTTACAGAATTAGGCAGCAAGGAGAAGGTTAAACTAATAGGGGAAGTACATGTCATGACTTTTGGCCTTTGGGCTGTATCTTAACTCCTATTCTTCAGAATAATCAATACATTGAGCTGACAAATGACACCATAAACTATAGACATTACATCAGGATGCCATTACGTCTGGTCAGTGATTTGATTATAGGACAGTTTGACTGTCCTGTCCTACCTAAATCATTCTGTAAACTGGGTCAAACATGTCGAAAGGGATCTGCCTTTTCTACTGTGTTAGTGAAGGACACACAGCTGCTAGTTACATGTACTGAACAACATCAAGTCACAGTCCATATTAACAACAGTAGGGTTCTGTTGGGGGGTTCTAAATCACCAGCTTCTGTACATGTCAAAAGGTCAGGTCAACATACAACAGGACATATTGACATTGAGGTGGGCAATGTATAAAGCTAATTCTGAGAAAAATCAGACTGATAATATAGTGATATGGTAAACAGTTTTGTTGTAGTGATACAGAAATAGAATATTCGGACAAGTCAGGCATAACAACAATGAAAATTTCCTCCTCATTGTTACAACTAGTGCAACCACTGGCTTAGGTTACCAATATACAGCCTAAGGGTACCGTATGTAATTATGTATAATACATGTACCTTTAAAATGTACTTTAAAAGATTGCCTCACAGATAAAATGGTTGTGTATAGGTAGGATAGATCTTGTTGTCAGCCTTTATGTCACTAGCACTTTGTTGTATTCCTGTGCATTTTAGCATCTTGAAGTTTTTACCAAAGCAAACATGGCAGATCCACCGAGCTAACACAACTGGGTCCATGGCAAGGCACATCTGGACACCAAGTCTGTGTTGTTCTAGACAGCATTTGGTTGCCAAATACACTGTCTGGGTGTAAAAATAAGCCTGGAAGGAAGATGTGGCTGCCATAGTATATTTGCTAAACTTGTATCCTGTATTCACTTCCGAGTTGCTATAAAACTAAAAAAAACCTACTGTTAGATTTATATATATCAGACAATGTAACAGAGGGTACTAGACTAGACTATATACTATACTAACTATACTATACTATACTATACTACTATACTAATACTATACTACACAAAACTATATTATGTCTTGTTGTTGGGATAAGCAACTGTAAAAAAATGATATTTGTAATTTTATATTCAATATTATATTCAGCTGACTTGCATGCAGATGACTTTGTTGAATGTCTTGAAAAACATGAACAAAATTACAACATGAATAATTCTACTAACTGTCATACTTCATCAGCTAATGTTGATTTGCACATTACACAGCAGAAACCTTTTAAACCAGTTGAAGTGATTGGACACAGAGCTGTCTACAGATGCACAAAATTCTAATCCCAGACCTGAACCAAGTTTTGTTATATTTGAGAGTTTGATCAGTAGAGAGTAATTATATGCACTATCAGCAGGACAGGGGTTAATAATTAACAACTCGTATAACAATTATCTTTTATGACTGGCAGACAGCAATCATAACTCAGCGACAACAAGGAAATTGGAACAATATGGCTGGTAGAACAAATGCGTCTTGTATCTGTACGTGTGTGTGTGATCGTAATAAAATATGTAACAGTCATTTGCAGGTCCTATGGTCGTCCGTGATTCCACCTGTGATTATGTGACACCTGTCTAAGGCTGTCTTCACACCTGCTGTGTGTCACAGCTGGACATGACATCACCCCCCATGGGGGCATTAATCTTTACAACATCCCAGGGGAATACTGTATCCCAGGGGAATAAGTTTGTCTACAACTTAGGAGAAGGTTTAGTTACTACTGTTTTACTATGATAAGATTATAACATGTGGACACAAATTTAAACTAATTCATTAAATTTAAAGGTAAACTGTTTCAGAACGTAAGGTTTCAGAACGTATGCATTTTGCAGACCCTTACATTGCAGTACAATGGAAATTACAAGCATTGGAATAATTCTATCAATTTTATGAAAGGGATATGTGGAAGTAACCTTACAGTGTCGAAATTTGCATTGTCATTTTCACATTTTGCACATTGCCAAACTGGTAGCTGCATAGAAAATTGAAATGGAGAGATTCTGTGGAACCACCCACTCATATTACCATATCTGGTCATTCAACCATATCTGGAATAGTCTGCTGAATGTCTGAAAGTTGTGTTGAATGATGCAAACAGATGGGACATATCAACAGAAATAGTATATGCATGCTACTTGTACATTTCCTTTGTATGTGTTGATGAGCGCTTGGCCAAGAGCTTGAAGAAGCCAAAACTCAACATGGGTTCTACCTATGTAACTATGTTGCACATCATGATTCAGGAAATCGTCAGTTGGCAGTGTTACTCTGTCCCAGTCAGTTCCACCAGCATGACTCAGTCCATGGTCTGACCCAAGAATTCCCTTTCCAACCTACACACGGGCTACATTGGGGTTTTGAAAGTTCTTCTATCACTATCCACAGCTCACAGGAAGATATCAATAACAGATTACAGGAAACTGGAAAGTGACTCTTGTGAGGTCAAACTCACTGACCTATCACTAAGTAATCCCAAGAATTTTCTAGGCAGGTAGAAGCTGTGTTAACTGTCGTCACTTTATCCTGTCCTCACACAGACTTTGACAACACTCTGGCCAAATGATACAGTACCAGTTTACTGATGGTACAATGTACATGTGTATAGCAAATACAGGGCTTTTAAAATGATAGCAATTTTTTGTTGATGCCCCGATTCTCAGTATCGAATGTGGTATTTTGGTTCTGACAGGGTAGTCAACAATGGTCTAGTACAGTAGAATGAATCAAAGGGCAAGCTCGCTAGCCTGGGTGCTATCATTTTTTGCTTTACGCACTCCCATAGATCGAGAGAGTGGAGTAAAGCTAAAAAGAATGGCAACCAGGCTACAAAGTCAATCACAACAGGCAAATGGTGTTACCTATTTCCAGTGACAGTGTACTTCTAATCAGTTATCAACAGGTAATGCAAATTTGCATCTGGTTATCAAATATCCTAAAGGTTGACCAAATCCTAACTCAAATATTTTGCATAACCTCATAAACGATAAAACAATTAATAATTAAATATTAAAACTATATTTAGAAATTGTTAAAAAGAGTATGAAACATTTAGTACTGTCACTTGTGTCTATTGCTTGTTTAGCCGAGGGAACACCACTATGATTCAGTGTCAACCAAACCCACATCCGAGCCTTCCTACACCAGGAATCTAACACATGGCCTCCATATCCAAGCACTGTCAGTGACCATCACATGATCGCCACACAAATGTGTGCATGTGTGTGTGTGTGAGTAGCCTACACGCCAAACCCTACAGTTAAACCACTGCTGTTCTAGGGCAGCGACAAGAACCACCAGCATTTTTCTCTGGATTTAGAGAATAAACTGATCAAGACGGAACTGTGTTGTGATCGGACCTAGATATCTAGACAAGCGACCCTGGCGCACGCAAGCGTAACGTTACGTTAACGCGCCAGCGCTTGGGATTAAATTGGGTTTGAACAATTCTAAAGAACAAGAATCATTTTGACAGTCGAGGAAAATTTAATCTGGACGAAAGCTAGTCAGTAAAGTAATGGGTCAACTTTTAGCGGCGAGAAAATAACGTCTACCATGATGTACACAAAGCCACACCTTCAAACATATTTGCGCTTTAGGTCGATATTTATCGGGCAAAACCAGAGTAGAACTTCTTACCATTTCTGGTGATTTCTTTGGTCCGCATTAATCCAGGGTTTCTTCAAGCAGTGAAACTTTGTTTGTAGGTTTTCTCGTGCTCGAGTGGCTAAAGTTGAAACCGAACACTTTGGCCAGTTTTACCGGCTTGTTGCTTCAAGATCGGAAACAGGAAGTGAACAACTTGCAAACCTGCCGCCAACGCGCATGTCCGTTAAGGTTGGGCGGTACCATTCAGGCATGGGGGTGTCAGTTACAGGGATTAAATAATACAAAATGTTTTTAAAAAGTTTTTAAGCGTTAAAACTGAACAATCATGCCAGCAAATTAATGATTCAGTAAAAGTAGTCTACAGAAAAGCTAAACATTTCTTCAAAAACATGTCAAGCCTTATTTTCCAGGACAGAAGAAAAATCAGTCTGTCAACGGTCGCCCATCTTCGGCAATCTCCGGAAGTCTTCGGGGCGATTACTCACAACATATAAAGTTACCTGATATGGTTGTTCGGGTTGGTCTGGAGGCGTGTTCCTCGGGGGGATACGTCAGGAAAAACAGAGAAGACCGGATGTTGACAATGACGTTACATGGTTTAATTACGGGAACAGTGGTGTGAAATGACACCGCTCTGGAACGCAACAGTCTGAAAGTTTCTTATGGGCCCTTCTATGATTCTATGGATTAAAAGTAAAGACCGATCACATGCCACACTTTCACTTACGTACAAAGTTGATACACAAGGCAACTAGTGGGTAGGATTTTATATTTTTACACTTTTTTAGATGTATCATTTATGTGTATGTGTCTGTCTGTCAATATGGGCCGTCGTGCCCGAAATAAACAATAAACGATATTAATAGACGTTAACATTTCTGACATCTACAGCCTTGTTTTCTTTTACAACAAAACGATATGCTTCCAAATAGTACAATACATTCATACTTGCTATCAATATATCATACCCCAGGAGGAGAATCCTGAAAAAAACTCGCCTGGTAGCACACCCTGTACATATCTAGTCCAGTATCATAGAATGATAGCTTGACGACTTTAGGTCATTTTTAGGTATGTTGTTCTATGGCCCAGGTTGCCGGACATCATGGTTAACGTTACCCATTACGATGTACTATGGTTCTAGTGCTCTTTATGTAAATTTATGCAAATCAGGCAACCATGAGTTAATTTGCAAGACGCAAGTATCCAATGAATGAGTGTGTTGCACAGTGTGACTAGTGCAGTTCGTCTACGGTACGTCTAATTGTTTTATAACACTAACTGTACAAATAACATTCCTGATAGAATGACTATCGTTAATGATCGGATAATTTTTAAGAATGATGACTACAAAATATGTTATTGATGATATCATTTATTCATAGTTGATTTGGGACACAGCTATGTTGTTCAAGGCAAGGAAATAACAAGTACTACAAGTCTAAAACTCGTTCCTTTCATTGCTAATACACATCTGTCTAGCCAATGAGGTTATAGGCCTATAACCTCCCTGGTCTAGCTTAGGCCATGCACGATCATGACTTCTTGCACAAGAAGTGAAGTTCGCTGGGACTGTTAGGGACGTCCAGCAGTTGTATGTCGGCAAACCCTGCTTCCTGCAACATCTCCGATGCCAACTCCTGCCCCCACCTGGTACCAAGACCCCTCCCACCGAAATACAGCGACACAGTCATGCAGTGCAGGAGGCTGATGCCATAATGAGCGGGACTTGCGGGGTCCCTCATGTTGTCTGCAAGTTCAGTGTGGCCTCGGATGTCGACCATGGAGAAGCGCCCTCCGGACTTGACCAGGCGGAAGATTTCCCGCAGCGCGCGATCGGGGTCGGCCTGGTCGTGCACGGCGTCCCAGACTAGAACATAGTCGAAGGAATCTGACCAATCAGCGGGCATCTTGGCCAGGTCGTGCACCTGGAACGTGACATTGGCCAATCCGCGCTTTGTGACTTCCTCTGTCGGCCATTGGATGGCGTCCTTGCACAGGTCAGTGCCGACGAAGGTGCTGTTTGGGAAGTGCTGGGCCAAGATGAGAGTGGTGATTCCCCTGCCGCACGCCACGTCGAGAACTCGGATTCCTGATTCTGGGTGCAATAATAACAGGGGATGTGAATGCCACGGGTTGTTGTGTGCATGATACAAGGCTGCGCGGCATACCAATCAAAGATGAGTTTTTGAAGTGCCCGTGGTGTGAAGTGACAATCAAATTTGAGTTGCGTTTCTACAGAGGAATTTCGCTAGTACCTACTTTGGAGAGTCAGAGTACGATTACTATGCTATATATTCTTGTCCTTATTGTAACTGACAGAAAAAAATGTTCCAAGAGGAGATAATGTTCTCACACTGGAAAAGCACTGAAATTAGGTAAGTTTCAACTTAATCTGTTCTATAGCAATGACATTGTGTATCCATGAAATATAAAGTCACACATATAGACTCAGTCTGCATTTTTCCAACGTGACGATTTCCATACTCCAACCATCATTACCCAAGTCTTCGCGCAGTCCTGGAATTGTAGGCAGAAATTTGTCCACCAGGCTTGTCTTATGTTGGTTCTCCCTCATGCCTCCCATGGACGCATGGAATTCTGGATAGGCTGAATACGGTAGGCCTTCGGATGAAAAGGAACGTATTGTGAACGTATTGCATTTAATATACATAGTTGATGCTGTATAAGCATGGCTAGTGCATTAGTACCTTATATAGTGTCACGTTCCATTGCTAGAGGATAAGCTAAAACAGACACACAAAAATTACATGCCTAACCAAATTTCCATTATCGGTCGATAATAAGGATTTAAAATAATAAGTACAGCTATACTTTACGGAAAGTTTGTACCTTTTGGCACATGATCTTGTGGTCTACGTGACTACAGTACTGGTTCAAATACATCTCTGGATGTCTGTCAAAATTGTGTAGCAGAGAGGTTTAGTTTAAGTTATGGCTATCGGCACTGACAGTGAGCTTTTTACACTGTGTATCACGACCCAACATTGAAGATCAACTTGATTAAACACATCTCTACATTACTAATGTGGACACGTATCAAACAAGCTGTAAGATCCTGTAACACTGACCCTTGGGTCCATTTGCTGGGAAGCAATCCGCCACGTCACCTGAAACCGGAGCCAACTGGCTCATCAGGTGAGAAAGGGTTCCGATGCTGTTTATCCCCGCGTCAGGCAGCAAGGCGGCCAGCCGGTGCCTGGGTACGAAGTAGGTCTTCTGTTCCTTATCGTACTCAACAATCTGACCGGTCACCATCACTGCAAGCCACTCGCGGACATACCTAATCGTGAGGAAGAAAAGAAATCGTAGAATGTGTCTGCATGGTCTTGCACATTCTCTCCTCTCGGACCTTGCTGTCCATCTAGCGACAGCTTTTAGTACTACACAGACGAGAGCTTTACATAATTTTCGAACCTACAAAGGTTAAATCCTGTCGAGACCCAGGGCACTCACATTTACATATCTAGATATAGTTAATGTTTTGGTAAAATGACGTGAGACGTATGACACAACATAAGTTGATGACGTGGCCCAAGTCAGGAATGACTATGCACTTTTTATGGATATGCCAAATTATCTCACGGTGATTTAGGGACCCAAGTCAACATATGGCTTTCAGATGTTATACAACGTTATATATTACAATAGAATTAATCAACCTTAGGCCTGTGTCTGTTCTACCTTTACTAATGAGACAATTCGAGACCTCACAGCTCACCTCTCCTTCATGTTGGCCATCTCTGCGATCTGTGCAGACGTTTTCGGACCGTCCATACGTGCGAGGTGGCTGAAGAGACCAGTGCGGACGCCCATGGAAATCGCCAGGGTGACGAACCCGGAGGAAACGGTTTCCACCATTCTCAAGCCGAACTCATCTGTCGTCTCTTCCTTGGCCTGCTCTTGAGACATCTTAAAGCTTGTAAGAACAGATGTTATTGATTTCGAAACGAAACCTGCTCAATAATACCTCTTTTACGTGAGTGCCACGGGTTGTTGTGTGCCTGCTATGACGTCTGCCCTGGACAAAATGAGGTCAATTAGCAGCAAACAAAGGGTCCGACAGAGGTCGTGTGGTCAGTATTTGCATAGAAGTTCTCACGTTTCACTGGTTAGTGTTTTTTGTTTGTCCACAGTAGTCAATCTCACCTCCCAAATGATAATCTCGACAAACAGGCCTTTTAGGACTTTAGGATAGCTCTACCAGGCTCCGCGGATCACTGGAAAAATAGTCCCTCTCTCCGTAGCCAACTCCCTTAGCATACTATTCACTCTATTTGGCCAATTTCTGCTATTTTGCCAGCGATCCAAGGAGCCTGGTGGAGGCTACTTTTAGAAGGCACACACTCAGCTATCCCAACCGAACACCAGTGAACATCCGAACATCAGGTTGGAAAGTCACTGGAATAAAAAAAATTCTCCTTGTACATAACCAAGAGTTTCATTTAACCGATGCTTCGGTGACCGCCTGTCAATTTTCTCAGGGCAATTCTGACTTGTTAAACTGCAGCTATAGGTGTACTTATGTAAACCCTTTGCTTTTGGAACCGCATCTGTAATCAGCCACACCTATAGTGCAGTGCAAAGCAAACCAGTCAGATAAGCCCTGAGGCAGACGGTCACCAATCATTGAACGCTTGGTTGGGTACAAGAAGTCTTTTAGTTCTATCCCGACCGAAGTAAAGCAAAGTAAGTTGTCATCAAAACACGGCAACAAGCGCCGTCCGGACCTTGCTACGGAGGCTAGAAGCAAATTAAATTTCCTGGCCTGCATTGTAGAGTTTTGAAGCCCTGAGAGAGGGCTTCAGTTTTGAAGCCCTGCAAAAGAGCTTCAGTTTTGAAGCCCTGCGACATGGCTTCAGTTTTGAAACCCTGCAACGGGGCTTAGGTTTTGAAGCCCTGTTGAGCCCTCACGGTCGCAGGGCTTCAGCTGTTTTGAAGCCCTGCAACAGGTTCTCTGATTACATGTTCTGATCAATAGACCTTTCAAATGAGCCCAAGTTTGTCATATTCGAAGACGCTTGTGAAATAATAAGGGTTACGGCTATTTTGAACTTAGGGTTAGCATTAATTGCACGTTTAAGACATTTAAAGACGTATAACTCCTCAAGAAAGCAAGATATATCAAAATGGTTTTCTGATCATATGTTCTGACCAACAGATTTTCAAATGAGCCCTAGTTTGGCATATTCGAAGACGCTTGTAAAATAATCAGGGTTACGGCTGTTTTGAACTTAGATTTAGCATTAATTGCACGTTTAAGACCTTTAAAGCTTAAAGACTTATAACTCCTCAAGAAAGCAAGATACCCCAAAACGGTTTTCTGACTACATCTTCTGATCAATAGACCTTTCAAATAAGCCCAAGTTTGGCATATTCGAAGACGCTTGTGAAATAATCAGGGTTACGGCTATTTTGAACTTAGGGTTAGCTTCAGTTTTAAATCCCTGCTACAGACAGTTCGAAACTACACAGCTCACCTCTCCTTCATGTTGGCCATCTCTGCGATCTGTGCAGACGTTTTCGGACCGTCCATACGTGCGAGGTGGCTGAAGATACCCGTGCGGACGCCCATGGAAGTCGCAAGGGTGACGAACCCGCAAGAGACGGTTTCCACCATTCTCAAGCCGAACTCATCTGCCGTCTCTTCCGTGGCCTGTTCGTGAGACATCTTAAAGCTGGTAAGAATAGAAGTTATTGGTTTAATTTATACACACACAAGGAAACTTTATAACCACCTCTATGATGTAACACTTCAGCGGGTAGCAAAGATTCAGAGGTCGTGGGGCTAGACTATTCATACCTCTAATATTCTATACATCTATAACTATATAAAGTTAGTATAAGTTCTCACATAGTTCCCACATAGTCGCTGTGTGGCGTTTTTTGTACGCGCGCAGCTGCAGTAGTCAGCCACGTCTCTCAAATGATAATCTCGAAAAACAGGCCTTTTAGGACGCACCAACTCAGCTATCCCGGCTGAAGTAAAGCAAAGTAAGTTGTCACCAGAAAGCGATATAACAAACGCCGTGCGGACCTTGTTACGGAGGCTAGAAGCAGATTGCCTGGCCTGCAATATATACACTATACAGAGACGCCAACATCGCATCTGAGTATCATTTGATTCAATCAACGTTAGGTGTTGCCGTGTATTGTCGTAACTCGGATCACTGTCTAAGTTTAACGTTCGCTCTTACTGTGATGACGTCATGTGTTGGAGGCTGAAAAATTGGAACTAAGAAGAAAAGCACACACCAGATGCTGCATGTGTGCGGCCAGCAATTCTATTATAACAAAACACTTCAGGTAATGACGTAAGTAGACACCAATTTTGTCCATTTTGATTAGACTGGGAGACGGCTTCAAATCGTAATGACACCATGGTATTAATACATTCCAAGAAAAAAATTCATTTCACATAGCGTTTGCGTTCATGACCTTTCGCGAGCGGATATTCGACTGAATACAAAAATGCGTTTACCAGAAAATTATAGAAGAGCCAACAGTAGCTAGCAAACACATAGTGATTTTTATCAGATCCCATTAAACAAATAACAGCAAAATTATGATACTGAATAAGTGAAATATTGTGATAGGCATTTTATGTATATACATACTGTATTAACTTGAATGAAACATGTGTGTTTTTTTAGAATTTTAAAAAACTGTTGATCTATTCTGTTTTTTCCCTATTCATTTTATCCTATTCACCATGTTGTTTGTCAACCTTGACAAAGACACAAGAAGGCATGATTGTTACAACGGTGGAAGGAACAGTCATGAAAAAAATATGATTCAATATTAGACTTATTATAATGACATGAAAATTACGCAACTCACCACCACCCGCCGCAAAAACAGTTACGTGAACTTGCGATGCGATATTTGATTTGTTCTTGACCTTGTGCGGAAAGGTCACTTAAATGACGCACGC
Source organism: Branchiostoma lanceolatum (assembly GCA_035149815.1). NCBI lineage: Eukaryota > Metazoa > Chordata > Leptocardii > Amphioxiformes > Branchiostomatidae > Branchiostoma > Branchiostoma lanceolatum. The sequence continues at coordinate 21,168,367 of CM068867.1, read as the reverse complement.
ACGGCTGGAACATGAGTGGTAGAGCTTGCTCCGTCTGTTACATACCTTACAGTAATGTACGTTTCTTAAATAACAATGTCTCATTTCCTGTGACATCGATATATGCTAGGCCCAGGAAAAAATGTTGTGCTTTCGGATACCCAACAGACCCTAGCAAAAACTTGGCCTTTTTTTTGGTCGACCGACCGCTGGCAAGGGGTATATAATCTAAGTGATGAACCAAAAAACAATTCCAAGTCATCTTGACACTCTTAACACTTAACAGAGAACCCGGCCCCTACCTACCGACCCTACCTCTAGGACCGTAGGCGTAACCAGAAACACAACATTTTTCATAGGCCTTATATCTATCTATCTATCTGCATAATAATTTAAAACAACAAGGTTGTCACTGACATATTGTCATGAATAACAGAATGATAGAATTTTTCGTCGATGCTAGACCGTCGACATTACAGTTTGTGTAACTGACGTTTGCAATATTTCTAGAACATTCCGCTCCTTCGCTGATATTGTCCCTTTCTTTCTATCTGTAGTCTAGCTAGTTTTTTTCTCCTATCAGAGTTTCGCCCTGCAGGACTTTCCCCACGTCTGCTTCTGCGTCATTTAAACTAAAGGGAAGTCAGTAATTGAGAGCTACGCGGTAATGTATAATTGCATCAGCAAGGTAAATAAAGAACAGGAAATAAGTAATATTGAGTATACAAACCGCCGGTCCGTTTTTGACTGCTATAATTGGAGATCAGTGGTTAAGTGCTGTCGCTAATAATACAGGAGCCCTGACGCACTCGCCGCCTGTTTGTTTGCATTAGATATCTAATAATATAATATGATATATAAAGAGAGGAAATTGTAGAGAAACTGTGTTACACGGATGGTAGCGGAGACGAAAGAGAGGAATCAGAAAAACAAGGTAGGTGACTGTGAGTTTGGGGCAAGAGAAAGTAGTACAAGTATTCTTGGAAAATCGTTTAAAAAAGTTTGCAGAAGCGCAATTGACGTGGCATTTTGTGAAGATGACTTATGCAAAGCGTCGTAGGCTGAACGTGTCTGTATTTCTGGCTAGTGTAATGTGCAATGGAGAATTCAGAATTTTATTTTGAAAACAGATCGACCCCGGCGCGAAACAATCGCAGGTACATGCAAGGCGTTCTTATGAGGGCCTGCAGGGGATAGTGATAGAATTTTCGCCAGCGATTACGAATGACGATAAATTCTCAGAGCTGATTACGAATTACATTGAATCACGAGGCTTCCCAACCGACCTCAACACTTTACTCAGGATTTAACTATCTAGTTCTGCGTCAAAAATATTGATTTTATGTTGAATACCGACTTTTGCGGACACCTCATTTACGGAGCTACGCTAATTCAGTCAGCCTCTCTACCCTCTACTGCAAATTCTGAGTCAAAGCTCACAAACCTAGTGGCTGAACTCTTGGGTCAAAGCTGGTGATTTTTAGCATCTTCGACGTCACAAAGGCATCTTAAACGTATTAGTGATAATGACCAAGTCTAGACTCACGTGTGGTCACACGCAATTGACTTCTGTATCAAATGGAGTCTAACCTGTTTGTTGAACAACGGACTTCGACATGTGACATGGGAGGCCACATTTGAGCCCGATAAACACCACGGCTTGGTTATGATTGAAGATCTTTTATGGTGGAAATTTCTATTTTCGTGTATTTAGAAATGACAATGTGAAATTATAGAGGGACCTATGCTATCACATATACACGTTGAAGTTCTCCAAACCCACCTCCAACGTATTTGAAGGAAGTACGGTCTCATTGTCCAATGTCATAGCTAACAGAGTTAGTAGCTATATGGCAGCAAGTGTATTTTAATATGAAAAATATGTGTAATCATTACATAGATATATACATACCTTTCTACGTCGCAATGCAACTATTCCTCAGAGATCTAGAATTTGTACAATGAATATATTCCCACCTGTTAGGCACAAATCGGACAATGTTAGAGATATCTTAGTGATGATATCGATCCGCCACGGTATTTCTTCTGCATGAAATGAAGTCGAACCTTTCTATGTATCATAGAGAGACCATCATAACATGTAGTTCCAGGTTATACATCAATGTATTTGTCACATCTAACCTTGACTTTTCCTGGCGCCATTGATAAGGCATGCAAGAAAGAAAGGTCACTCAAATGATGTCTAACAAAAGAGCGTAACGTTGCTTCAGGCTACCATGTTGTAATTGGAGAGAGCCACGGCGTAATACGAGTCCGTGCTTCATTCAATTACGTTACTGAAAGTACGTTTGTGAAATATGACGTAGTCGAGTGATCTCGACGTCTTTCACTTTTGACTTGAATATATGACAATTGCATTGCAAACTAAAATTCCTTACATAGGCCGCCAAGCTTCAAGATTAGTGAAAACACTGTAGTCCACCCTCCATTCTCAGACAACCAGATACTGGTCTTTGACTTTGAACAAAAAATTTGACTACACATTACGAAAAAAATTATCGCTTACGTTGTATAGTAAATGCCATGTAGCTGCTGCGTATTTCGTTGTAATAAAGCTGTCAATTTCGCTTTACGTAAAATACACTAATTACGCTCTGCACTAAATAAGAAATTAGAAACGTTTTCCTTTGTAAAATTCATTCTTTTCTCCTTGAATCGTAGTTTGAGAATCAAAGACGACTTGCTCGACTTCCACGTCATTTGCAGTATTATCAAATTAGTACCAGAATGGAGAACACCAGCTGCAGTAGCAACACCAGCTCCCTCCAAGAGGAACCGCTCTTCACCTTCAGTATCGTCTTCCAAATCCTCCTCTGCGTCATTGGGTTGCTAGGCAACGGGCTCGTCATGTACATCATCATGAGATACCCGAAACTGCACAACGCCCCAAACCTGTACATCCTGAACCTGTCCCTCGCCCAGTTCCTGTACTACGTGCGGGAGGTCATACAGGTGGCGTTCTTCGTGATCGGGTCCTGGACCTTCGGCGTGGCGATGTGCAAAGCCTACCGCTTTGTGTGGGCGGTCAGCATTTTTGCGGGGTCGGCGTTCCTAGCCATCCTCAGCGTCGAACGGCACCAGGCGGTGGTCAATCCAGTCCGGAGCTGGCTTGACCACATGACGCACGAACGGAAGGTTGGGTTTCGGAGCGCATGCATAGTCTGGGGCATCGTCGCGTTCCTGTGCGTTCCCCAGCTAGTCTTTGCCAACGTGACGCTTTCATGCGTCCCTGACTGTTACTATGGCGCCGTGGGATCTCTGGACGCTCACACTTTCAACACGATTCGCATCTTCTATTCCGTCGGACTGGGTTTCGTTGTCCCGCTCATAATCATGGTCCCACACTACGTACTCCTCATCGTAAGACTCCGAGAGGTACAGGCGGAAAACCAGAGCGGGAACGGGAACGCCTTGGGCCGCGTCTCCAGACTCGTTGTTGTCCTGGTCACCGTTTTCGTCGCCTTCAACCTGCCGGGTCACGTGGTGAACATTCTTAACACCGCGTTCGACGGCGTTAACTTGAGTACGTCGGCCCAGTGGTTCATCTATGCCTTACAAGATGTCTCGCCTTGTCTTAATCCCGTCCTCTGCGCCGTCGCGACCGAGAACTTCCGTTCGGCAATCTTCAAGACGCTGTTTACCTGGTCCATATGTCACAAGAAGCATCCACGCCGTGAGTATGCTGTCGCACATTATTCTTTCTTAGTGAAACCATTGACATAACATCTACGAAAGGGACCGAGCATTTGAGCGTTTCCCTGTGTTTTTGGCTATCGAGTGAAAACTTCACTGACATAAAATCGTCCGTAGTCCGTATCTCTCTCTCCCTTTCTCTTTCTCTCCCCCGAAGTTCTCTTTCTTTCTCTTTCTCTGCTTCTCTCTCTCTCTCTCTCTCTCTCTCTCTGTCTCTCACTCTCTCTGTCTCTCTCTCTCTCTCTATATATATATATATCGCAGGTGTAACAGTTAGGTTAGACTACGTAGGCTTGACGTATTAGATAGAAACCACATGTAGCCAGACCAGATAGGCAGCCAACCAATAGGGAGGCTAACTGGTGAGAGCAGCATTAGCATATTGGTTGCGCGTCGGGTTTGAATATGAGAAGCGGTCCTGAGGCTTGAGGTTAGTGGTCTCACGTAGATTTAGCTCTCTGTATTAGTGCGTAGATGATTCTAGAATAACCACATTTCCATCTGTAACTCAACCCTCCGTAATAGTAACTCTCTAGACTATTGTGTATACTCTTGTAGACCTTTGTATAGACGTCTTGGTTAGTATAATAAGCATATGTCACAGAATAAACAACGATCCGAACAACAGTAATCGAACCGGCTTGGCGTCCTTATCTCTATAGTACGTAACTAGCTATAAAGGTAAAGTCCAAATCCTATACACTAGACCAGAAAAGTTACACAGGAAACGCAAAACAAAAGATACATACTTGACTTAGAATCAAACTGTTCCAGAGTACCAGACTTGAAAATGTCCCATTTCATTCCTCTAAGTAGCCTTTTATGATATGGTAGGGTACTGACATCCCGTATCTCTTCGGTTGTCCTTCGCAGGAAGCGTTGCTGTGACCACACCCGGAGACTGCGAGCCAAGAGCGCCCCCTGTCGTTTCTCATGAAACTACTTTGTGAACTACTGTTTTGGAACATCTTCCATTTTATTAGCAAATTAATATACACACAATGCTCAAAATGAAAACTGGTACATGATCTATAGGGATACAATTCTAACAGGTAATGTATAATTCCTGCTGATGTTTTCACATATACAAAAGATGTCTACTCACTCTACTTTATGCAATTTTAGAAAGATATTGTTATCATTATTCCTTATTCCTTAACGTTGTATGATGTGTATCTAAAGAATATATCTCATATCTGTATGAGATGTGAGCGGAATATTGATCAGGTAGTACATTCTTCGGTAAACACTCGGCAGTTTCCGTCAGGCACTCGATTGTTCGGAAGTCAGCTCCATGACGTCACCCAGGTCGTCGTCGCCGTACAGCTTTGCGGAGTTCTTTCTCCCTCGGAACGTTGGGTTACTGAATCTGGTCGTGTTAGACTTGTACAGAGGGTTCTCTGACTGCAAAGTTGTGGAATAAGTGACGTCAAACGTATGATATTGATTTTTTGAAAAGTTTAAACTACACACCGAACTACGTGTACATAATAATTCACCATATTGCCACAGCGATATAGTGGGCGGTATTGTTTTCCATAAAGTGCATGCTCCAGTATTTTGAATGAGACTACAAGAATATAAGATTTCAATACAACAAATACTTGGTTGTGTGCAAAGACCTTTAATATCCAAGTTCCTGTCCTAAACTAATTAACCTACAGCTGCCCAAACAGTAGAATCGCTGCAGTACTTTCCTAGGAAAGTATTTCCCATGGAAGAACATTTTGACATTAAAGATGTTTAAGTAAATCAACTTCACGAAACTGTTTAACTCACGGAGGTGAATTTAGTGGCCTGCCGTTCCCGTTCAAACCGCCGATACTCCACCCTGTCGTACAGGTAGATGAGCATGCGCCACAGAACCAGGAGCGCTAGACCAATCAGAACGATGCCTCCGATCACGCCAAGGACGATGGGAAGAACAGGAACCGGCCCTGGGCACTCTGAAACCGCCATGTTTGAAGAAAAGGTCAATAACAGCATGACTCGTGAGTGTTGACAAAAGCAAGACGAGTCTTTTTTATATTTCATAGATTAATATTTGATGGTTATCTAACGTTACCGTTTCATTTCCTAAATTAATAATGTTCCTGTCAGGATCGCAAATATGCAGGATCAAAATGTATTTTCTAATCAGTATTTTGTTTACCTTCTTTTGTTTAACCTTTTCATGCGGGTTTTTAAAACCATTTTGAAATAATCTTCATCCCCTGACCATCACTTTTGTAATACAAAGTGGATGTTCACCCTACATTACTATGAAACAGAACATCTTTGACATGAAAAGACTTACCCTTAGTTTTCTTGACAGTGACCTCCAGCTCCTTGTTCTGATCTCTACCATAGGTGAAAGTGACGATGCAGTCATCGTCGTCATGGAAACGACATGTCTCTGAACTGCTCAAGATATCGTCTGCAGAAATGTAGAACAATGTACGCATTCTTACGTATTGGCTGGAATCTGATATACAGGTACAAGCAAAGCTCAAAACGGCAATGGGGGTATGGGGGTTTACTGGTAGTGGTGTCACATTCACAAAGAGCACATTTTTAAAGTTGTGGTTCCCATCACAATAACATAAAACGAGACATGAAAATATGGTGATTTTTTTATACCAAAGTTTGAGCTTCCGTGAACCTTACCCGGTAAAGTCTGGACTACTGTGACGTTGAGTGGACACCGTTCTGAACACTGTTCAGGCGTCAGCTGACCTGTTTGGAACACCAGACACTGGACACACGCCTGGTTTACTACACAGTTTCCCGGACAGGTCTGGAAAATACCATATACAAATGAGAAATTAAGTGTTCATTGCAAAAGTGAACAATTTACACACATGGTCAGTGACGATAATCAACACCAAAAGGGCCTACTTTTCCTTTTACAAGTGCATATTTTAAGTTACAGGTTTTAGACACGCACGCTATATTTCTGACTGCTTATTTACTACCAATATCATATTCAGAAATGAAGTACGCATACAAAGATAGGCGTAGCATGTACAGAAGCGGAAGTTCCGCTGTATCACCGCGAAAGCCGCTAGGGGGCCCCAAACCCCCAACATACATAATTGAATAAAGACCATCCACGACTTCTCGATTTACGCTGTTTACAAACACACAAATACCGAAAACAGAAGGGTACACACATCATGTACACTGTCACATTGCTACCACGCCAACTCACCGGGCAGCTGTCGCACCTGTCTCCCCCGTACGGACTGCCTGGGTGACAGACGCACTTTCCACACTCACACCTCCCCTGGTCGTTACATATTATCTGGAAACGAGGCAGTGAATGTCTTCTTATTGTGAATATTACTAGGTTTAAACATGGGCAGAGATGGGTGGCTTACTATCCTTTTCTTTGTTTGCGGCTGCGTAGCTAGCTGAATGTATTGGATGCAGATGAAATTAAAAAGGATAACAGGTAAACGACAAATAGAGACAAATGCAAGTCAAACATACTATAGCGACACTTTTCTGGATACAACAAGGACATTGAATTAGTTTATCAGGAGATATAGACCAATGCGTGTATTTGTTTCATGTATACAATGTATGTGCCAGAACTGTTTGAACGTCCAGTCAACAGCTGGAGCGTTGTTACATGTACATTGTGAAGATTGAAACTTTTGCTGCCAAACATTTCAGAGGCCTAGGATAGAATCGTCACATCTAAGATTGAATTTTGGTCATAAGAAACATAGTTTTCATGCCATGACAGTTGACCTATAACCTACCCCGTCCACCATGCACGTGTCAATCCGGGAGGAACACTGACAGGCGTTGCCTTGCCAACCTGACACGCATGCGCACTGGCCGCACTTGCACACGCCACGCTCCGGTCCTGAAGTGGAAAAGAAACATCTTTAATCAAAGAAAGACAAAAAGAATGATTAGCGAAAATGTTTTGATAATCATTTTGCCCAAAACACAATTAACAAAAGGATGAACAGTAGTAGACCGCAAACGTCTGTTTTGTTTTGTTTTGAAATATGATATCCCTTTCAATGAACATATTCATAGGACGGACATGACACCAAGAGTGACATAGTTTTTTTTCTGTCTCTTTCTTAAGTATATTTTCAATTCGTTGTATCTAATATATATCCTAGTTCGTTTTGCATGTTGGACATAATGGTCAGTGATGTAATGTGTTACGTATAATTTCATATGAAGCCGATCCCAAGAATTGGCATTGACGAGTATTTAACTGATACAGGGTGGTCTGCCCTCCCAGTGAAATGGTCCAAGACACTTGAGATACTCTAGTATTACAACTATAGATGTTTAAAACATGTCCGGGAGACCTCACCTCCACAGACTTGCCCATTGGACCTGTCACATGAGAAGTTGTCGCAGCCGCAGAACGGGCCTGCGTACCTTTCTCCACAGTCACACCGCCCGCACACGCAGGTCCCCCGCCCGGAACACTCCACGTCCGAGCCCGGGGCCACGCACTGGGCCGTGGAGGAACCCGCCGCATCCTCAGAACTGCACTCACACTGTCGCCCGTACCTACACATTATAAACGTATTATCACATAGGTAGATGGCGTCGACCAATCAGAAACCTCCATTGCCCACAATAAGTGGTCTGTTATCACGCCATAACACACCACTTACGTCATCATGTCAGAACACAACCGTTCCATTTTGTAGAGGGGGTATCTTTTTGATGAATCTTTTTCTTAACCTTGTTTAAAAAATCTTTATAACCGTTGCATTTTGTAGAGGGGGTCTCTATTTGATGAATCTTTTTCTTAACCTTGTTTAAAAAAATCTTTATTGTCTTAGAATTCCTAAAAATTTCCTTAGAATACATGAAAAAGGGAAAACAAATTTAAAATTCCCAAAAATGTTCCGCGTGTTCCATTTGCTGTTGGCCAAAGAAACCACGTTCTATCTAAGGTTCCGCGCGTTCCATTTCCTGCTGGCCAAAGAACCTGTGTTCTATTCAGGTTACCTGAGGTCATGTTGCAGGGAGATTCTTCAATAATAACATTTTCTGACTGACCTAAAACCGACCCTCCTATCCTGTGTGGTTGAAATAAATAAATCAGGCAACAGTTGTACATATTCTTCATCATCTTCTATTAAAAAAGGACAAATGTGAATTCTGAAATGCATTCTTAATAGTATAAGGGATCTATGCGTCAAACAGAAATTGTCTACTCTTATATGCGTCAGTTTGGATAAGCTATATGATAATAACGTTAATGACCCGCCTCTTCCTCGGTGTATATGGTGTCATAACGCCTGGCCATGTGCTATAACCACCTCATAAAACCACCTCGTTCGCTTCGCTCACTCGGTGGTTTTATTCGGTGGTTATAGCACATGGCCAGGCGTTATGATACCATATACACCTCGGGGCGGGTCATTAACCCTTAATTATTTACATTACTGCACACGGACATTCACTCAACCGAGACGGAGGGCGCCACAGACTTCAAGTCACCTTTACTGCCAGTAGTCACGTGTCCTCGACGCACTAGGCTGTTGGGGAACCCACGTGGACCTAGGTCTTGGCCTCAGTTCTGCACACACTACACGAACGCATTATATACACTTTCTACTTACACCATGACACATGGACATTCTCAAAACTGAGACGGGAGGCGCCACAGACTTCAAGTCACCTTTGACCCAGTCATTACTGTATTCATGTGTCCAAGACGCAGTGGGATGTGCCCGTTATGTCTTCAGCAGTTCACTCACACCGTTGCCCATACCCACACAAACACATTACAAACTTTCTATTGACATCTCGACACACGGAGATTCCCCCAACCGTGACGGGGGGCGCCACAGACTTCAAGTCACCTTTGACCCATTACTGTAGTCACGTGCCCTAGGCCCTTCAGCAGTTCACTCACTCCGCTACCCGCCGGCACCCACACAAACACATCATGAGCTGTATGTCTATATGATCCTATATCAGGACCCATACTGTCAACGTTCATGCAACCGAGGTAGTGGGCAGTATCGACTTTTAGGTACTTTTGACCCATCACTATGGCCACGTGTCCAAAGCTATTGGTCTGCCGTGCAGCAGAAGACCGTAGGTAGGTCTGGAAATTTGGAGGTATGTCCAAAAAGTCGTGAACCCCTTGTGTACATGTTGTATTGAAAATGTAAATGCATAATGAAATGCATATTTTTAGCTTGTGCACTCTTAATTAACAAAGAATGAACATTACAGGACTGCGTCCTTTAATCAATGAACTCACCTGTTTGAGTGACACATGCAGACTCCACACTCGAGCGTGCCGTTTCCCGACGTGCAGTGCGCGCTGGCCGGCTGCTGAGGGATATAGAGGGGCACTGTGAGTAAAATAACGTCACACGCTGAAGCTCCTCTGCTGTCAATATATACGGCAAAGATGATCCGTGCAGAAACTGAACAGACTTCCAAAGTAGCTATATTTGTATTGTATATATGCAATTTTGTATGGCAAGTATAACCGCCCTCCAACGCAACATGTCAGCTTTGTGCACACACTACCCAAACACTGGGAATCATCGAAAGTTCAGGAGAAAAATCAAAAGAAAATGCTTTTTCCTCGGATATTCAATGTCAAACAATTCCTCTTGAAGGCACTGTGCTATTTCATTACCTACTGGCTACAGGGATAATATCAGCTCTATTGATTTAAGTATTGAAGATACAATATGGACACAAGATACAGTAGCAGCTCTACACACCGTTTGCATTGAACAGATATAATGAACAGATTGAGTCATCGCTGCATTACATGTACATGTAGTTCTCCCATACTTTACTCTCCTCATGTTTTGGTAATGGCTACATAGGGCACAATTATGCAAAATCTCATCCTACATTATTTCATAAGGAAGCGATCGTGATATGCATGGGTCCCGATAGAATAGACCACCTTACACTGTCACAGTGTTACAATACTAGTACTTACTGAGTTGGCCTCGCAGCCACAGTTGCACAAGAAGTCCACATCCACGGTCAACTCGCCGCCGAAGCCGACTGGAACGAGGCTGATTTGGGCCGTTTTCCCGTCCTTTGGGCACCCAGCAGCGGTCAAGGTCACCTCAAACTCCACCTGGCGACGTGTGTAAAAGTTTGACACATTGGCACGGGATGGCTACATTGGATTGAAAATTTAAGGGGTACAACAATTCCAACGTTCGGAGGACAATGTTGTTTTAAAAATGTGTCTTACTAAAAGAATGAGGACGTGAAAGAAAAAGTAAGAAAAGGCAGCTCATGCAGCATGTTCCACTGGAAAGTACATGTACTAGTAAGGATATTGCAAGAAAGTGTAATTACCGTGTCGCCAACGGTGAGATTGGAGCAACGAGCGCCCCCTTGCGTAATCTGTCCGTCCTTGCAGATAGACGTGAACTGCAGCTGAAGTTCGGCGGGCGGGTTGACGACTTGTAGCTTCACTTCGGACCGCAGTTTCTGGAATTTTTAATTTCATTTGCTGAAGGTTTGAAAATACGATCAAAAATGTTCCTTATTATTAAAGTAATATTTCTGATACACTGGTGATAGCAGCGCTATCAACGACCTTTGAAGCATAAACTTGCGCTCTGGGGAAAACAGACACAACGGCGAGGGAAACAAAAAGTGACAAACTAAATGTCTTATTGTATATGATGCAACCATTTAACTACCCCGTAACGATATATGATACAGGCACCCCTACCCTGTATTTGACCCATGCAGATGTAACTACCTCGTATACGACTGATACGGACACACATTCCTTGCATATGGCTGATACGGATACACCTACCCTGTATGCCTCTTCCACGAGCTCCACAATGTTGGACGAGTCGCTCTCTAGAGTCGCCATAGTGGAACCCGGCAGTAATTGGGAGAGTCGCTGGGGGGGGGGGGGCAGGAAACACGAATAGGTGATGTTTTTTCATCGGTGGGAACCAGTAACTTGAAAACAACAAAGGCTCAATTTGGCCAAATTGGCATAGTATAGTTACCAAATGAATGGTACAGTGTATGACAAAATGTGTATTGTTAGCTGTGGTATAGATGTAATGAATTTCAGGAATAACGATATAAAAACATGCTAATGATAATCAAATATTGAACAGATCAAAAGAATTAACACAATACCAAGGTTCATCAAGCAACTTAATATATTTTCCTAAATGCCAGACGTTTTAACTTTCAAAAAGCATCCGCTATCCCTCGTCTGTGACTGACGAACTTTAAGAGGACCAAAACAAACAATCGGTAACCTGTTGCCTCACCTGGTACGTTGGCAGGACGTGCGGTTTGTACCTGACGGCGGGACGCGTGTCTTCAGCTATGGCGAAAATAGGCTGGATGTTCTTTTGTCTTAAGATGTTCGCCAGTTGCCCAATAGATGGGTAGTCCTGAGGGGAAAACAAAGTTTGCAATTATTTTCAGTGCTTGTATCTTTACTGATTTTTACTGCTAATGTGATTTCTTATAGTATGTATGATGCTTGGCAACTCATCGTAGTCATGCAAAGGCTCGAAGTGTCCAGTTATGTAACTAAACAGAAGGATGCTGTATTATGACATGTCTTCCAAAAAAGAATATGGCTGGTATCATATATGTTTAACATGTATGTTTACATTTTTTTGTCGAATATACATCGATGACAACATTTACATCTAAATCGATGACAACGTTTTTATCTCGACACAAAATGTCCGTCAATGATTAACCTCTGACCTGTTTGCTAGATTCTAAATATTCTCCAGTGCCCGGATGTAGATGACACTGCTCGTCGTTCGGAGGCAAGATGGCCGCCAGCTTTCCGTCTCCCGCCATTTTGGACAGGGCGTCTGTCGGATACACTACAAGTCTGGTGGCTCCTTCACGCCATCTTATTTGGTCCTGCTCGGATGCAAAGAAAATGTCTCTAGATGGTAACCTTAATGGTAAAGGAATGGTGAATGGATCGGACAATTGATTATCATAAATCAAAGGTTGTCCTGCCGATAGACCGGAGCAATAGCCTAATGGGCAAAGTGTTCCCTTTACATTCAAGGGTCGGGGGCTTCTTTCATCAAAACAATAAAAATGGTATTGATTGCTTAGAAGAGTATAGTTGCTAAACACACACCATCATGGAAGTGTAAAGTTTACACAGCCATGTGGCCCAGGGTCTATCGAAATGTAGACGTGCACTGTCCTATATATATACACCGAAAGGTGTGGTAAGGATTTTAACTTTTAAGCCGGAGGTGGATTGGAAGTCCCTCAATTTCTCCCTGTCTTGGCAGTGCTGCAATACACCCCCCATCCCCCAGCAATATGATCAGCTGCTGCTTTCTGTCCAGCTCACCCACAGCTGCGATTTTTTGCCTTCTTCATTAGAAGCCACACCCCTGCAGATACCATTGGGGCCACAGAAAGGGTAGTATGGCAGGATGGTCTGGCCTGGTAGACGGCCCAGCCTTTTCCATAAACCCAAACTACTCACCTCACAGGCGGCCACTTGCATGAGCGCGTCGAACCCTCCTTCGGGGAAGTCCCTGTTGACGGCGACAGCCTCTCGATTCAGCGTATCCGTGAAGGCGGAGACGTTGGTCGTTAGAGGGAGGGAGTTTTTGAAGCTGAACACCCTGGCACAGGGAGAGTTGTACTGCTCGCAGACAGTGTCGATTCTGAAAGAATTATTTACGTTGACTTTCAAAAAGACTAAATTTGACACAAGAAAACAGAAAGTTTTCTTTTCATCTTTTTGATGATCTAGTCTGATATGTATCTAATTTCATATAGAAATATATACAGGACCACACATAGACTTGATCTTTTTAACTCACGTGTTAGGGTTGACGTAAGGTAGGACCGTCTTGTCTACATAGAACCCCAGGCCTAACCGGAAGTTACTGGTGATGCGCTGCATGGTACTTGCTGCAAGGTCAAGAAATTATGAAGGTCATCAACAATCAAAAGAAGAACTTAAGTAGACGTAGATTTATTTGTTTGTTGTTTGCTTCTTTCTGACTCGAATTCTTGTCTTGTTGTTGCTTCGTAAGGCCGCTATAACGATATGGCGCTGAGAACAATTTCCCTACTTTTTCGTCGGTATGGCTATGTACAGAGTGTTTCTTTTTCATCATTTTCAGTCTGAGGTGAATCATGGAATACTGCTGGTCCATGTGATACAGTGTATCCGACATTCGTGAAGTTTAGGCATGGTGATGATAGTAGAACTTAATTGCGCGACAATTGCAACAGGTACAATGTATTGCAACTTGTACATGCATGACAATTGAACTACACGTATTACTAATATCTAATAATTCTAAAGAACAAGTCTAATATATGAATGGCAGTAGAGACGATGTATTTTTATGCTACACTAATAATCTAGAACAGCATATTGATAACAGTATGATGCGAGTATTGCTTTCTGCCATAGTTGTGCCACCATACAAAAATGTGTGCTAGCCTTCTGAAGTGAGAACGTACCAAGTCGGCTCCCCAGTCGTCTGAGCGTGATCAAGTCGTCGTACATACTACTGGACAAGTCCATCAGGTAGTACAGGTCTACAGGGTAGTCCTGCACCTGCCGCACCTGTAGTCTCACCTGTGCGCTCTCACCTGAGGAGTTACAACACCTGTTAGACCACCACGGAGCTGCACAATGCTCTCAGTATTGTGCCAACAAATTAAAGATGGCCGTTTCTTGGTCAGATTGTTGTGACGCTTTTCTGGTTGCAGCAAGAACATTAAATGAGTATATCATGCGACAAGGACAAATACATATATATATCCTTCATGTGAGAAGAGAACTGTTTTAACAGTTAATTCTGTGGTAGGTTTTTCAGTTAGGAGTTTCAGCGAGACTAAGATAAAGGTGAAGTTTTAATGACTGTCCCAAGGATGCCCTTGTATAATACTATTACACAAAGCTCTGGACGACGGATCGTGCACACATGCACAGGGGAAAGAAACTCTGCCCTTTAGCTATTTTCCAACTCGTTGTAGCGTTACCTGGTCTTAGGGTCAGGTGAGCTCTTTGGGGCGACACTTGTACGATGTCGTCTGCTGGTATTCCCCTTGAGCCTGCTTCTGTTAAAGGCAGGTTCTGAAACAAATTTAGAAAAAAAGAATGTAAAGGTGATCACAAAACTCACAGTCTCTTTGCGGGGTGCGACAGGGTTGTAATCTGAGTCCTCTCCTATTCAACCTATTCATCAATGATTTTCCATCTCTACTAGATCCAACATCCTGCGATCCATTGATACTAAAAGATATTAATATAAATAGCATATTTTGGGCCGACGACCTTGTCCTTGTATCAAAATCTGAAGCAGGCCTAAAAGAGTGTCTGAGGACACTGGACCAATTTTGTTCCCTATGGAAATTATCAATCAATAAGAACAAGGCAAAAGTAATGATTTTCTCAAAAAATGGACGGACAGCCGATTATAAGCATTCTCCTTTCAAATCCCAAGGTCAAGCTTTAGAGATAGCTAAATTTTACACATACTTAGGAGTGGACATTACACCGTCAGGATCTTTTAGTCGTGCCATTAAACAGTTAAGACTGAAAGCTCTACGTGCCTCTTTTAGATTAAAATCATTATTATCATCAAACTCAAATCCGTCAATCTCCCTAGCTATTGATCTGTTTAACAGTTTGGTGAAACCTATTCTGCTTTATTGCAGTGAACTTACTGGAATAAATATACAATGTAGAGACCTAATTTTCAAAGGAATTAAGGAATATCCCAATGAAAAGATCAGAACATCAATAGATACAATCCTCAGCCCGATATTGGGGTCGGATGTTGGTTTACTGAGAGTTAGTCGCTTAGGAAAGATATCAGACCCCACGTCTACAGTTACTCGCCCTGTTGTTGTTCGATTCAAGAAGTATAGTGATAAACTGAACGTGATTTACCAGTCAGATACTTTGTTAAGGAACCAGAATGTCACGCTAGATCAACCAAAAATTTCGTATGAAATTCCTGACTTGGAATATGTACTTTTAAATTTTTGCAAAATTATACTACGTGTTCCAAAAAGTTCTATAAATGCCGCCGTAAGGGGTGAATTGGGAGTATTCCCGTTGTTCATTGACAGTCAAACACAGTTGATTAAATACTGGCTAAGATTGAAAAATTCACCTAATGACAAGATTGTTAAAAAAGCATACGACACTTCAGTCGAAGAAGAACATGACTGGGCTACTCACGTTCAAGATATATTATGTAGACATGGGTTCCAAAATGTTTGGCTTAACCCCGCAGTTAATGCCAATTATTTTGGAATTATATTCAAAGAACGTCTGAAAGACTCATTTCTTTCTGGCTGGAGGGAACAACTTAGACATTCCAGTAAACTACACGCATATTCTAAAATCAAAAAACACTTTGGCATGGAAACATATCTCACATCAATTCATAATAAACTGTTTGCAAATAGCATAACAAAGCTGAGAATCAGTGCACATTGCTTAGAAGTTGAAAAGGGTCGACACCACAACACACCAGCCACTCAGAGATTGTGTCCCACATGTAATGGAAGTGTTGAGGATGAATTCCACTTTGTAATGAATTGTCCAACTTATAGCAAAGAGAGAGATATGCTTTTACAGACTATTATTACTAAAACAAACTTCACCCTATCTGGTACACAGAGCGATATTTTCTATGTACTATTGTCATGTCCGACTCCTATATCCATGTACATAGGTCAATTTCTCCATAAATCATTCGAAAAGCGAGACAGAATCACCCATACATGATTATATATTGTAACAAATACACTGGTTTCGAAAATATTTTGTACTTAGAATTGTAGGATAGATTAGCCTTGTAGTATTGTTGATTTCATGCCATACATTGTACCATGTACGATTGTTGAGCAATAAAGTTCACTTCACTTCACATAAAGGAATGTATTGTAACGTTATGAATACTCAATACTGTCAGCCTTTTTTCCATGAAAATGGCAGTTTGTCTGTGTGTGTGTGTCTGTGCGTGTGCATGTGTGTGTCAGTGTATGTGTGTGTGTGTGTGTGTGTGTGTGTGTGTGTGTGTGTGTGTGTGTGTGTGTGTGTGTGTATGTGTGTGTGTGTGTGTGTGTGTGTGTGTTTCCGACGTTTCTGTCAATATAATTGTTCGTTTAGTGATTTTTTTGACCGGATTTACATGGCTGTCTAAGGGAAGAATACGAATATTTTTGTACTTAAGAAGGGCATATTCTTACAAAAGGTATTTCAAGATGTTTTTGTACGTATATACGATTCCGCCCCAGAGCTTCTTTATGTAGAGAACACACACTAGCTCCTTACCTGTGTTAAGACAGGTCCGTTTCCCTGTGGGTTCATAATATCCGACTGATCACACCCGTCAGCCTGTAGGTTCACCACGGTATTACAGCGCGTGTCGGGGTAATCCTGAAACAGCACGCCGATTGGTCATCCCTTGACCTGCCTTTGCCATTACGACATGTCGTCAAACAGCATAAGGAATTTCCGATTTCATCTATCACTATAATTTTTTGCAAAGTTATAAATTTTAAAGTAGAATCTCTGACGACTTATGATGGAGCATTCCCTTTTTTTGACATATGTGATATGAACTATACATAGCTCAGCTAGTAAAACAAACATCAACGTATATTGCATGTAACGTTACTTACAACTTTTGCGCACCACCCGCACTGCGGACCTCGCAGCAAGCACTCTGCACAGCTGTTAGGTGGGTCGAACCAACAATCCCGGTCTGGAGAAAAGTGGGAAATACTTTGCTTTCATGTTTTACATATGTGCGCCCTAACGGGCTATAGGCACGGGTCATAATGCCCCAACCTGTACGCTGTCATCATTCACAAGCGTGTAACAGATCTAGAGGGTTATCTATTGCTAAATAAACTAAGACAGAACTAAGTCACAATGCTCAGCATAAGACAAAACTGTACAAATCTGGTCTGTTGCGACTAAACAAATCTGTTACGACTATGCAAAACAAACAAACAAACAAACAAATAAACAAACCTGTTTGTGACGCTGCTCCAAGAATGCAGACCGCCAGAATAACTAGGTTGGTAACGAGTCGATGCATGCTCCTATAGTTTCCTAGATATCAATGGAGAAATGAGGATTAGATATGTTAATTAAACATTGCCGATTGGTACCCAATATGGGAGGAACTACTTTCTTGAACGGAGTCCGTCAAAGCTTTGAAAGAAATGTCAGCGATTAAGATATACCCCGTATAAGGTGATTTAAGCGAACGCTGCAGTATGTATTTTTAAGCATAAAGTGCTTCCTGAATACTGTCATATGTGTCATACCGGAAACTGTATGAACCCTATGGGAACAAGCTACACATCCCCCAACAGACAAGTTACGTCACCTCCTTGTAGAGTGATTGATTATCAAATGTTACAAGCTATATTGCAGAGTGATTATGAGTGTATTGGTTTAACGGGAGACCGTTCAAACTAATCTTCAATGAGATGTTAGGATTGTAGGATTGTAAAAATTGTAACTTCACGATGATGGCGCGTCAGACACACGAGGCAGACAGAAAACTGGCGACTTTCCATCCTGACATCTGCTTGAAGATTCCGGTCCGACCACTTTCTTTTGTTGGTGTCACTGACTGAGTGGGAGTCGGATTTCACTACTCTCCAAGCAGAGGTTGGGGTCTGGCTGTTTTTGACGTGTTTTTAGGCGCTTTCATCGGGCTTTGTATTTTGTCCCGTTTTCTTTATGTCGCTATCAAACACGTGTGTGTGTGTTAGGGGGGGGGGGGTGTACAAAATAGAAAACCCCAACAAAAACGCCTAAAACACGTCAAACCAGCCGGAGCCCAAACTCTGTTTGGAGAGTAGGATTTCACTAGAAAGCCGGATCTGGAAAAGGGATTGGTGAGCTAATGTGAGGTCACACTTCCGGGGACCGTGGATTTGTAGCTTGTATTGTGTGAAGGAAACATGACTCACCGGACCTGTTTATAGAGAAACAAACATTGCAGCAAGCCTAAATGCCTCGAGTTGAATGAAGGGAGGGTGGTGGTACGAAGTTACGTGGTATGCATGAATTTGGTGTGTGCAGGCGTGAAGGGCACAAACAGTATATATACATATTTAGTATGATACAAGTGATAGTCTAGACACTTATATATATATGTATCATCTTCTATGGCGGAACCCACCTTAATGGATAAATTGACTAAATTCAGCTGCATATTGGCATTTGTTAATTCCTGCATTGTGACTACAAGACAGCATATTAGAAGTTCCGATACATTAGAACTTCTCTGTAAAATAATGTAGCGTCACAATGTAGCATAACACAGTCTTTTGTAGAGTAGAATTGTTGTATAAGTT
The DNA here is from genome assembly GCA_035149815.1 of Branchiostoma lanceolatum. NCBI lineage: Eukaryota > Metazoa > Chordata > Leptocardii > Amphioxiformes > Branchiostomatidae > Branchiostoma > Branchiostoma lanceolatum. The sequence goes on along the minus strand of CM068867.1, from coordinate 21,149,338 downwards.
ACCATGAATTGTACAATTGTTGAGCAATAAAGCGTACACATAAAGCAACCATAAAGCAAGGAGTGGTTTTAAACCGGAAACAGCAATTGAAGTGTCCGTTAGTGCCCTAACACACGAACATTTCTCTCATTTTCATGGCACTGTAGTTGACAAATACAAATATAACGTTACAACATACACGAAAGGAAATATAGCAGAACTATTAGATCCTATTACGACAGAAGATAACCCATATATATAGATATGTAATATTTTGAGTAAATGACCTACTTTTAAAATTCCCCCGCGTTTGCTCGGGAACAGATGATATTCACAGTCGCTATTTCATCGCTGTTTGAAAAAGGAAAGCAAATTCTCACCTAGTGGTGGTACGTACCGGTTCAATCCCCAAATCCGGCGGGACTCTACACCGCTCGAGCCGCGAATCTATGCTGAATATAACCCCTGTTTAAACTGTGACACATGTATGGGGCAATCGTCGTATCGGAGGTCACCTGAGTCGACGTCAAAGGGCAGCCGCTCCAGACCCTTGTGGTTCAGATTTGCCAATAAAAAGTTCCTCAAAATAATGATAGAAATGACTGCACGTAGGGCGTTGCTGTTGGGTGATTTAGCTACCTTCATGTAGCGCAATAGTCACTCGCGCTCTCGCAGGTGTAGTCGGAAGCGCCCTCTGGGAATGTCTAAGGAAGTTCGCACATGACCTCATTGTTTAAAAGAACGTATTCCAGTTCCTGCTCAATGTCATTGTAACATACACTATACACTCTACCGGTTTCTGTTAACATAGCAGCATGCCATTACCTAAACGACAGAAACAGACAAAGGCCCTGAAACCATACATGTACATCCGATACTTAGGTTTCCGAGCTACATCCTACATACGGTGGGACGATATGACGACGTCCGCTTAGTGCAGGATTTTCATAACCTGGAAGTCTTACAATCACAATCGGGCAAGAAGAATTATATATCACTATATATATACCCCCTATCTTTACCCCGAGGGGTCGTATTGACCTGCGCAACGACCCAACACGAACATGTCACGCAAGTATAAATTATTCGTCCCATTACGTTTAGGGATAAACCAGAAATGACCGGTGTGGGGGTGCAGTACAGAATTTGGGAATTTTGTTTGCCCCCTGATTTGAGCTGATAAGCCAACTGCCCACAACTCATTTGCATAGTAAATATCTGTCAATATCTTCCTTGGTTATATATGTTACATCTTTGAGAGTCCTATCATGAATTGAAGCGGACTTTCCTCATTGATAATGCAAATTAGATACTGATTTGGATAATTGGAATCTAACTATGCAGATCATCATTCAAGCTATCTTAGTACCAAACGCCAAAAATAATTACTCAAGCAACTGGATAAAATTTTGAAACAGTCAGACGTTTCAGACAGCATCCACTGTCTTTCGTCAGTGACTTATAACGATAGGACTGAGAACACCAGGTTTTATACCAAAACTCTGACACGTCTGAATAGGTATGTCAATGAGGTTAAGACAATTTAGGATGTCTTGAAGTAGTCTTTAAAAGACTCTCAAAACTATAAATGCTAAATGATGCCGTGGTTTACCGGTCTTTTAATGTATGGCGACAGTCTGTGGTACAGAAATTTCGAATTTTGTTTACCTCTGATTTACCTACTAGCCTTTACCAGGCTGCATTCGTCGCTGGAAAAATAGTAGAAATTGGCCAGATAGACAGATAACCTACCAGTAGAGTTAGCTGGCCATGGAGTACAGTTTGCGGCTGCCCCCCTCCCCCCCGCATGTTATCTGCCTATTTGGCCAATTTCTATCATTTTCCAACGACGTATGCAGCCTGGCAGAGGCCGAGATTTACCAAGAGTTCTCCGTTTTTTCCAGCATACGAAGGGATCCGTGAGATGGCCCACGTTGTACTTCTTAGTAGCGCAAAAAAATAGGAAATATCATTTTCGCGACCGGTCTGAATGATTTTATGAACACACTATTGATTTCTGTTCCCGTCTCTTTGAATACATTTTGGGACAATTTTGTAAAAAAAAGAAGCCTTTTTCACATCTCCAAATTGATCTCCAAAGTAATTTCCGAATTAAAGATATGACAGATGCTTATCTACATGTATATCAAAGGTTGGAAAAGTTTTTGTCGGGCTTTCGTGATTCAGACGTCATGAGAAAGTCTTTAAAATGCTTGTACCAAGGAGGTTTTATGCTTATACATAAACTTTTACTTTTCGTTGCTTCTAGCAATTCTGTTGAAAGTAGATTCGTACATGTACACGGTTTGGTGCTATTCTTTCATACTGCATCGAATAGCAATTATCCTACCGTACGAAACGGCCAGAAGATATCTATTTTGAAACGAAACGCGTACGCATGGACATCAATTATTTGGTCCTTCAAACGCAGATTTATTGCCACTATTAAGTCTAAATACACGGTCGTCTTAGTTCTAAGTATCCTACACAACCTTAAGGTTTCAATCCGTGTGTGAATATCACAAATGGATACAATACGTACGAGTTATAGAATGTTGATTAAAAGAAGCACGTTGATTTTGAACATGTGCTGTTATATATATGTAAACCAAGCTTACAATAATCTTCTCCCACAAAAGGCTGTCAGTTTTCACCTTAGAACCTTGCTAAAGGAACGTAAATCGTTCTTGAGTAACTTACAATCTATTAAGGTACAGTATTCAGAAGTTTCCGCCCAGTATGTGCCGGTATGACTTTTAACCCCATAAAACAAAACATAACAAAGCAACGCAAACAGAAGCAATAAAAAGATAGCAACAACAAACCAAAGAAAAACAAAGGAAAAGATACGGCATGATTCAATTTTTTTACCTCTATGTATGTGTCGTCTTTCAAAGAGTGATAGTTTCTTATAAAGCTAATGTCCCAAAATATGCCACGCAATTTTAATGACTTTTGATCCAAAAGGGACTTTAACAACAACAAAAAGGCTAAAGCTATGCTACAATTGCGATAATTGAAGTACAATATAGGAGGCGAAACGTCAGACGGGTCCGGAGTGACCAAAGAATTTCTGTGTGAAATAGAGTTGAACTGGGATTCTATTGTCTGATAATGGTGTATTGGCATCCGCCGAGTTTTCGGTACCAAAGGTTAACGTTGTCTGTGTGTGGACATTATAAATCGAAAACATCGGTTGGTGAAGGTTTAAGGTCGCGGAACTCTAGTTTATAGTCTAAATTCAATCTCTAGACTATGGATTTTCAGATCCCTTGTCGCTTTTCTTACTACTGCGTTTCATTTTGTATATTGTACCTCAATTCTGCAGTTTTCATTAGGACCATTTTCCCCCTCAACCTACCATGTTTTATTTTTTTGGTATGTTTGGTGCTTAAACAACGCCTCTGACCGTCCTTTATGATTATGTACCAGTCTGCAAAAGGCAACAAATGTTTACAACAACTGAAATGTGTGTTCATGTATGTCAAATACAATGTCATATTCAACTGGCGGAGGTTCCGGGTTGTCATCAGAAACTATCACTAAAGGATTCTTTCTACATGCGTTAACATCCAAAAACATTAATCTGCCAGGGTACATAAATCCGCTACTTTGAAAAACATTGGATTTGAGAGATCTCTGGTGTAGCACCCCCGGGTATGCACAGTTTAGATAATACAGGAGTACGTTATACAGGGGGAAGTTGTGTCGGAGAACTGTTTGGACATAGTGGAATCATGTACCCTGGTGGTGGAACCATGTTAGTAGATGTTAATTATTATGGATCTGACTGTTTTGTATTTGACATATTTGACATATTGATTAACGTTCTGTAAGTGCAAATGTTGATGACGATCAGCGGAATGGAAGTCAGTTGTTCATCATCCACCAATCTTCTCCTCAAACTCCTTCAGTACTTCCTCGAGCTCTTCAGCTTCCTCCAGCCCGTCAGGCTCCGGAAGGTCCTGGACGTCCTCCAGCCCGCCAGGTTCCGGAAGGTCCTGGACGTCCTCCAGCCCGTCAGGTTCCGGAAGGTCCTGGACGTCCTCCAGCCCGTCAGGCTCCGGAAGGTCCTGGACGTCCTCCAGCTCGTCCCGGATGTCCGCCAGATCCCGGACTTCCTGCAGCTTTTGGTCGATCACGTTGAGGACGAGTGATACCTCCTGGGCGGCTTCTTCACCCTGCTCGATGGCATCGGTCGTCAGTTCGGACATGGAATCTAACATCTAGAAAGACGGGAAACTGTTAGTTATATCCAGCGTCACCTTCCAGACGTTCGATGTTCATCTGATATACATGTATAAATGATGAATACGGCAAGTTAGTGTGCTACATTTGGTTCACATTACATGTGTAGTGGTGCGTACCTTAACCCCGGACCTGTTCCGGACCTGTTCCTAACCTTTAGGTTCAAGTCCAAAAAAAACTAAACATCTGGAAACAAGTCCGGAATTGAAAAACCGAAACTCTCACTTTTACACTCCTTTTTGATTTAAATCATCTTAAAGCCTCCTTAGATCTTGAAATTTGCACTGGAAAAATATGAAAACATTGCTGTTTTTTGTTTATAACTGAGCTTCTGCATTAATTACTGACTGTATATAATTCCGCACATTATAGTTTTCAAATTGCATGTAAAATATATGCCAATATGCAATGTTACATGAAACAGGAAAAAAAAATATTCGTAGCACACATATTCCATTGGTTCAACCTGAACCTAAACCTCTGGACTCGAGTCCAAACCTAAACCTAAACTCGGGTTTAGGTACGTACGCACCACTATACATGTGTGTATATATATACTTTAAATGCTACTGTTAAATTAAGAATACAAGTCATTGGGTATAACGGACCCGGACATATTTAGAGTTGTACCGACTTACATAAGATTACAGCAATATGGGCAACATGACCACAGACATCATCGCTACTTTAGAGAATTGCCATGCTCAGAAAACCAACCTCTCGTAGATGCATAACAGCTCTCTCTCCAGTTTCCGTCTGTAGTGTTTCCATGCCCAGGTTCTTTTGACCTTCCAGTTCGTCCATCAGTTCCACCGCAGTGCGCTTCAGGTACTGCAGTCCGTTCTCGACCTCGGCTCCAATGTTACGTTTGCCCTTTTCAGCTGTTTATACAAAAAAACCCCACAAATTTGCATGTTGTTGGTAAATTGATTCCAATATCTAATTTCAGACCGAAAAAGGAATAAAAAAGCATCAAGATATAGCTAAAAGGTATTGACCAATCAGACGTCTCCATTTGATATCAATTATGAGGCCGTATTACCATTGACCAGTTCCGCTCGGTGGTTTATCAGGTGGTTATAGAAACCGTGCAGGCCTTATATTACCATGTACAGCTTGGAGCTGGACAATAACCAATTCGATAGTTTCACAGGAACTGTAGGAAATAAGCACATCACCACTGCGCAACACACACCTTACCTACATGTTAAGCCACCAAATAATGCGACCGCTTCAAACAGGATTGTGTTTTGTCATTTCTTAAGACACAGGTTTTCTAGATGTCGGGACTGCAGATATCTGGCAGGCGACAGCTTTTTCATGCGTCTTAACAGGAATTTTGTGGTCTTAATGAGGATTTTTCCAGATGTCGGGAAAATTTCAGCCAACATGTCCAGCGTGGTCGCCCGATAACTCAGTGAGAGTCCCCCGGCAGCTTTAGGCCCTACCTACCTACCGACAATCGGAAACACCGCATTGATACTCCTATTCCTTAGTTACCACCACCCTGCAAGTCAATTACCGACACCCCCTTCTACATAGTACAGAAGCTCAGTGTTGAAATATGGATATTTCAATACTACCGTTACAGACGCCTTTCAGCACTGTATCTCTGATCCGGTCCAAGTCGCCAAAATCTTTAGCAGTAGCCACGTAGTCGTCCTTCGACGCCATGAGCTATAAGATATGACAACGCTTACTTACGTCGTCACCCTTAAAGCACACATTAGCATAGAACGCATGACATAGATCAAATATGGAGAAATAATTCTTAAATGGCTTTTCTCACTTTAAGTTCATCCATTTTGTATTTGGCCACGCCCACAGCGAATACGCGGGCACCCTTGTTTTTGACGTACTGCGCAGGCGCTCTCACTTGGTCGGTTGCCTTCCCGTCCGTCAGTAAGATGATAACCTTCAAGAAAATAGTTCTTTATCAGAAAGGCAGTATTTGTTAGTAAAGACGTCAGATATCCCTCTATATCACTTTTCATAAAAATGAACTGTTCCAAAATCACCCTGAGCAAAAATGGTCATCCCAGTTGAAGGTAAAAATTCCCCCAAAACATTTTGAAGGAATTAATGCCAAACCACTCGACCTGTGGTATGGAGTGAAATATACGACCTGTGGTATGGAGTGAAATATGCAACAATGTATTTCACAAATATCTGGGATATGGAGTGAAATATATATATATATATGAAATTATAATACCTTTATCATGTTAGTCCAGGTAACCAACAAGCATTGGTAAAAATTAATCTATCCTTAACCTTATCATACTATATATCATATTTCAATAATGGCTTTTGTCATCTTCTTGATTTGTTATGTTTGTTGCACTTTGTTTAGCATCTATATGATTGGTTATCATTTTCACTTTTGTTTCCTCATTGGATATCTCAAACCTGTAAATCTCGATAGAAAGTAGACAAATATTGTATACAACTCTTATTCAATGTAGGAGAATTGTCACCTTTGTCGCATCGTCACGTGCACCATTAGCCTTAGTGAACTCATTGTAAACCGCCTTTAGAGAAGATCCAGTCCGGGTTTGCCCTTTATTCATGAACTCAATCTTCTTGATAGCATTCAACACGGCCTATGTCGAAACATACCATTCGTATTAATCAATTGTAATAATTTCATCACAGAATTGTCTTCGCTATATCTGGGCATCACTTGCGACAGGGCTATCATCATCATCATGATCACCATCTCCATTAATATAATCACCTTCAAATTATCAACATCATTCCCAACATCACCATAACCACCACCTCTAAATTTATCACCATCAATATATACGAAAAAATCATCAGTATCTTCACCATCGACGTCAATATCATCATCTCTATCAGATCAGCATCAACATTACCAACATAAATATCGTCACCATAAACAGCTTCCACATCAACATCAACACCAACATCACTGCCACCACCAACGTCATCACCATCAATATCAACATGAACATCATCACTATCGTGACGATCCATGCCATCACCATCAACAGTAACATCATCAACCTCACCACCAACATCTTTAACCACATCAACAACAGCAACCTCACCAACGATATCTTCAACATCATCATCAAAGAACCAAGGTCTTCCCAGAAACACACAATTGAACAAAGAATTCGTGACAGCTGCATACTATTGGCAACATTTATAAGACCTTGTATCAGAAGCCATCAAAGTACAAGTACCCCTCTGTCATTGTATTGGTTCATCTTGAATTCCGTTCTCATGTCTTTAGCGAACTGGTAGACGCCGATTCTGGCCTTGTTGGGTCCTATTTCAAACCCTGCTGCTAGCTTAAGGATGAACTGCCGCACTGAAGGGAAGTTACGTGTCTTGACACTCTTGGATCCATCCACTAAGAAATGGATGTCTGCCTTTGAGTGACAGGTGATCTCTGAAAGTAAGGTTTCCCGATTAGATAAACATGACAGTATTTTGGTCCGATCTAATCAAATAGTACAAACGGTGTGCGATAGAACAATGGTCAAATTGTGATAGATCTAGAGGAGAAGACATGATTGCTTTAATTGATGGATTATCAATCTCTAACATTAGAAGCAAGATTCATACCGGGACCAGGAGGAGGATTCAAGATTCATACCAGGTGAGGGCGGGGGAGCCGGCGGTCTCCATGTAATTCCTACACGGATGTAGATGTGATAGCTCGGTCCACATCCCCACACGCGATTGGACGGCGAACTGACGTAGATCTGAGTAAGGCTTCCTCCAACCATTCGCCAGGCTGTTCCAAGAGGCGTCTGTGCAGTTATTCCTGAGGGGAAAAATAGTAAAACATTTTGTATGGGGTATCTATCAGGTGTTGCAATTGTGTTGCACACACACAAAAAAACGAAATGCACAAATCTCTAAACTGCACTTTCTGCCACAGAAATGTTGTCGGGATTCCCTATATGTGACCGGTGCAGGTATTTACAGTTCTGCATTAGATTCAAGAAAAAAGGCAACAATTATACCATTAGAAAAGTAGTTCTTACCGATTCGAATGAACACTTGTCCAATGGCGCTCACTCCCCACACCACGTTGTATCCAACACTGATGCTGACCAGGGAGCCCGTGACTTGGACCCAGCGTGTCCCAGCCGACCCCTTTCCTCCGTACGTACCGCTGCGGTACCAGATGGCACCGCTAGAGGTCACTCCCCACACACCGGCGTATCCGATTGATACGTACGATAGACCACGTATGGCCGTTCCTCTCAGCATCGTCCACCGCGTACCTACAAATATGAAGGATAACCCGTTCAAAGCGTCAGTGACACATCGTTTATATTACTTAGCACTGGATGACCAGGTTCATTCAAGGTTTAGACAAGTGCCAGAGAGAAACTCTGATAGTAGAGCTCAGATGAATCGTGACAATCAAATATTCACACATTTACGCATGCAGATTTGTACACAAAGAACCCGTGCATGTATTAATGGTTTATGGCCTCTTCCTTGTCCGTAATATCCTGTCTACTGCTCTGTTGTACTATCATGTAACATCGTTATACAAAAATCGAAATTAACATACGCACCCGTTAGTTTTCCTGCGGTTACCCCGGTCCTGTAATAGACTTTGCCGGTGGTTGTCACGCCCCAGACGTAGTATCCTGACACGCACACGGACTTCAGGCCTATTCCCCTGATTTCTGTCCAGCCCGTGCCCTGCGGACGCTGTGCTGTGATACCTGATAAACACGATAATATCGCAAGTTAAAGATTTCATCAACCTACTCCAACAAACAAACAAGAAAAGGAACAAACAGACAATCAAACGGACACCTGCAGTTCCAACAATAGTTATAGAAGGTAATTACGATTGTTATATAATGTAAGTTTACCCATTATACAAATTTGAAGTAAAGATGTTGAAGACCGTTACTGTAGGCAAAACTGCAGGGAAAAATAATGGTGGGAATCTATTTGTGTATTTCAAACAAGTTTAACTGTACTAATAAATTAACAAGATGATACAACGCTGTTGAAGATGCAACGCTGTTGTGTCAATCTTCCTAATGTTCCGAAAAGTCATTGCCAAGTGAAAGCAACCTAGTAAGTATATGCAAACGACATCCATGTAACGACGCAAATCAAGTAATTTCAGTTCAACAGTGGCTCTCTTGTGAAAGTAACCTGAACAATTGTACGTACCGATTCGGACATAAACCCTGTACTTGGCGGTGATTCCCCACACGATGCCCTTGCCAGAACTGATATGTACAAGCTTGACGTTCCCGGACACTTTAAGCCATTCCGTCCCGGGAGCTTTCTCATTGCCGTACGTGCCAACTCGGTAGAGGACCTCTCCGGCCGTGTTCACGCCCCAAACGCCACAAAATCCGATTGAAACGAACGACAACGACCCTTCTATCGGGTTCCAGCTCGTTCCTATGGTAAAAAAAATGAATTTCTAACAAAAATCACCCAAAGTTTTGTTAAACCTATTATGCAGGGACCAAGCACTTTTAGTACCATCAATGTCTTCTGATATGGCAAATCATATATAACAATGAGTTAAACAACGCATTCTTCTGCAAAGCAATAAGGAACTTATGTAGAGTATTATTAAGTGAATGTAGTTTTGTTTTTTGTCTTGATTATGCCAGACCCCCAATCTCTAACGTATCTATCGTTTGGGGGTCTGGTCAGATGGCTGGGGGCCAAAGGTCACAATTACAGTCATGCGCAGAGGGTCCATTTTAATTTCATAGAAATAGCCTTGTATAGCCTTGTTCAAAGTAGCTGTAGGAGGCCTCTTTGTTGGAAATGTTGGCGTTGTTGAGCTGGAATTGACAGGTAAGGGTTGTGGCTATTTTATTTAGTTAGAAAAAATAGGGTTTTAGCCATGTTTGGAGTGTCCGGTACACTTTGAAATAGGTGTAATTTGGATGTTTTCAGTTTCTGTGTAGGGAGGTCAAAGGTCATCTCACCATGTTTTGATAGAATCTAACCACTTTGCGCCGGTGAAAAATTGGCGAAACTCCTTAGATCGACACTTGAGAGGTCAGACTACGCTGCCAATGTGAGTTTTCCATGATCTAAACTTCAGGTAGGTGACTTTTGACAGCCGTTTTCGTATATGTTTACAATAGGAAGTATAGGGGCCTGTGAATGGTAGACCTTAGCCTAGAAGAAACTTTCTCAGCAGACTGCTGCCGTGGGAGGAGAAGCTGTGATTGATGGCCACTCACGCACACCACAGGTAGCCGACTACATGGCACCACAATTGGTCAGCTGGCTATTAACAATAGCGAATCATGAACAAGACACAGCTCAACAGTTTATCATTAACCAGTCAATTTTCAAAATGTCCATGGAGTTATTTTCCAAAATAACAGCAGAACTTGAAAGTACATTGAGTAGTGTACCTCTGGCTGGCCTGCTTGTTAAACTGAGATATAGTGGTGGCAGTTCTACCTTTTAGATTTATTGTTATTGTTAGTGGATTCAAAAATAAAACGGGGGGTCTTTATCCAATCGGGGTAGGGGTGTAAATGGCTCCCTGCTGATCCTGCTGCTACTCCATTGGTGGAATCATAGCTCAGCATTTGAGCTGACTCGATAAAATTAGATATGTTAGAGATTGGGGGTCTGGCATCCAGGCTTATGTTCCACCTGCCATAAACTACATATGTTACGTGTATTTGAGTCCTACAACGGAAAACGCTGCAAGTATAGTTTTCCCCTTATTAAGATTCTATGCAAAATGTAAAACCATGTACAATTTAGAGAGTTATCTTGATCTTGCAGATTTTGATCTGCGCTCAGCCATTAGCAAAATTAGAGTTAGTGCTCATCCTCTTGAAATAGAGAGAGGCCGGTATAGAAAATTACCTATATACGAAAGACTTTGTAAGTATTGCAATACAAATGCCGTGGAAGACGAAATACACTTTATTTCAAACTGTCCATTTCATGATAATGCACGAAATGAGTTGTCTATTCAGACCACTAAAATCTATCCGAATTTCCCTGAGCTTACAGACAAAGAAAAGACTATTCTTCTTTTAACTACCAAAAACCCACAAATTATAGAAAAGGTGGGACATTACGTCTTCCACTGCTTACAAAAGAGAAGTCAAACCCTTCACTAGTTATAGACAATTACATTTGTATAATTTAGATAAGCAGCTTTTATTCCTATTTTGTACACTATTCTTTTATGTATGTTATTTGCATTTAGCCTTCGGGCATGAATTTGCAATAAACTTATTTTTATTAATTGTGGAAATAATGTTTGAAGTTGCATAATCTGCTGCAGTACCAAGGTCACATACAAGGGAGCCCAAAATCGACCTTTACCTTTGTCTAACCAACACCTACCTACACACTAAATATCACCATAATCCATTCAGAGGTTCTTGAAGTATGCTGACTACAAAAATCCGGAAACACACGCACACACACACACACACACACACACACACACACACACACACACACACACACACACACACACACACAAACACACACACACATAAAACACACACACACACACACACACACAGATACAGACTCACCCACAGACCCATCCAAAACTATACCTCCATAGCATGCCGAAAATCAATGTGTATATACATGTAACAGCCAACCCTGTAAGTAACAAAGTGGAACATACCTTCTGACGGATACGTGCAGACAGCTGTGGTAATCTCGTCAATCTTCGTGGCCAGGGCATTGAAGTCGGTCAACTCGATCACGTTGTCCTGGTCATTGTTGGCAATCTGCAGGAGTTCCTTATGATCGAAGCCTCCCACTCCGATGGCGTACACTTTCACTCCGTCGGCGGCCAGGTTCTGAGCTGCCGCCGTCACGGAATCATAGGACTCTCCGTCTGTCACCACGATTAAAACCTGTGGGAGTAAATAGATACATCCGTGTCTGTGACTGTCGTGATGAGGAAAGTAGAGTATACCGGTAGTACTGTATCTATACAGGGATGTCCTTGCAGCTCAACTGGCGTCAAATGCACAGCAGTTGAGCTCCTGGTTAAAATAGGGATCTAACGCCCGAATTCGAAGAGCTGTTTTGAGCACGAATTACCCTGCTACTGAAACAACAAGGAAACTTGCTAACCTATGTGCCATCAGATATTACTAGGTGAACAACAACAACTATATCTATGCACCTAATGAAATATCGTAACATTTCGGTACTTGCCTTCGGGACATTACCTCCCCTCCATGCTGCTTTCTGACGGACGAACTGCATAGCAGCCCCGGTCTTCGTGCCGCCTTTCTGGTACGCGACGCCCTGTATGGCGCTCACGGTGGACGCCTTGTCGGCCTTGTCTCCCAGGTTAAACACCAGGCTGAGAAATGAATAGTTTAGAAACATTCAGTACCAGACGTTTATCATAATCTGCCTCCCTGCCTAAGAAATCAAATGAAAGGAAGCCCGCGTAAGTGCCTAGGTCAGTAGCTTTGTGTGTTTTGTTGTTGTATTTTTAGTAATACTTGTACTTGTAATTTTTGCATAACATTCCGATCATAAAGTGAATACAAGTCCAATCTAGGACACAGCGGGGTAGCCAACGTTTTGCAGGTCCAATTAGAGGGGGGCTTCTAGGTTCCTCCATGTTGCCCGGCCCATGGCCCTAGACTCCACGGTACAGGGCCCTAGACTCCACGACCCAGGGCCCTAGACTCCACGGCCCAGGGCCATATATATATATATGATATTAGTTTTAAAGCTATTGTTGTATTTTGGTCTCTTCCTATTGTATTGTTGACAGTCTGCCAATATCTTATTGCAGCATTCTTATATCTATATAAGTTGCCCTACTGCTATTCTGCTCTTACCAGAAAAGGTAAAAGGCCGGACACTCACTTTTTCCCGTCTGAGTACTGTACAAGACCAACCCTGGTGCCAGTCGGGCTGACGTCGAAGCTGCTGACCACATCGACACAAAACTGTTTCACCTTCTCGAAGTTGTCAGTTTTCACGCTGCCAGATCCATCCAGAAGTAGGAATAGGTCCAGTGGCGACTTACATTCTGACGACCGTAGACGTAGAAGAAAAGTTATGCAGCATAAGTAACATCTATCTATATCATTGCACACACACACACACACACTCACACACACACACACACACACACACTCACACACACACACACACACACACACACACACACACACACACACTCACACACACACACACACACACACACACACACACAGACACGCCTAAAACAAGACATGTATCTCTATTTTTCATGGAGATAACAAAAATGGAAATTGCATCAAATGGTGATCAATCCGGTTACAACTGTCATTGCTGGCTTCAATTGTTAAATCGGATAACAGCCGCAATATCAACATAGCTGTTACTAGGTCATATCAATAACTTATATACATTTGACAATGTCATTGAAGTACTAGTATGAGAGACTATCAATTTTTTCTCAGTAAAACGTTTCCAAGTGATGATCATAAACTGACCTGTCGGACGGTCGCACTTGATACGTCTGGTTGGCAGACATTTACATATCTCGTTTCCTGATTTCCAAACTTCATTTTTCTGGCGAAAAAAAAGAAAATAAACGAAACGAAAGCATAATGCATTTCCAAAACGACCGCCATTGTTAGTAGACTTTAAAATGCATCTGGACTTGTATCAACCACTTTGCGAGGAGAGTAAATGAGGCCATGTACATCAGAGCCTACCATCTGCCATTAGAAAGGGGACTGGTTACTGGGCTTATTCAGTGGGTTTACATGATTTCTTGACCGCATCGACAATGCGTTATTAGCTCACCCTCGTAAACCAGGACCGCCTATCGCTCGACGTTACATCGCGAGCGTAAGCGGCCCTGCTAAAATGGACCGCTACATATGGTTATAGCTACGTCACCTACTTCCCCTCATCGGAAGCAGCGCACAAAGAACGCTGGGACGCTATCAACCAATCAGGTTACGTGTTACATCGTTGCTTTGATTACCCAAAACAAATGTCAGCCGATAGTTGTTTTGGGTAACCAAAGCAACGATGTAACACGTAACCTGATTGGTTGAGCCGAGCGATAGGCGGTCCTGGTTTACGAGGGTGTATTAGCTTCGCTCTATCGGTAGTTTATTCGGTGGTTATAGATTCATGACCAGGTGACATGTCACCGTAAACCTATAGGGGCGGGTAACCGTGCCTATCAATCACAGTGTGATGACGACGATCAATATCGGTTTACCAAACGACACCTGGTAATGATATACAAACTGGTTGTACAGTATAGGAGCAACCTGGTACTCATCTAACATCATTAATACTGTTGCTGGAAAGTTGCGATTTTGTATTCTATTAAAAATGGGACAAACCTCATAAAGGTTTCCGTCCTTAGAGCACCCACAGCTGTTTAATGGTACGCATTTGGTGCCACTGAGCACGTAACCGTTATCACAGACACAGGACTCCACACAGTTTTTCGTACAGGGCCTCGGACCGGTTCCGGAGTCTGCGCATGTGCGAGGGCAGGCAGTGGCGCATTGGGAGTAGTGACTGTGAGGCTGACACGGTACCTCTGCGAAAAAAGAAGGGGAACGAATTAACTGCCGGACCTGTGAAGCTGTGAAAATCCGATTCATTACGAGGTAAAATTGTCGAGGAGCACATTATAATTTTTTGGCAACGCCACAGTGATGTAGTCGATGAGGTATCTGCAGCACTAAGATCAAGATCAAGATTAAAAAAATAACTTTGTAAATGTCTTAATTCGGGTATTGCTTTTTGAAAATACGTTGTTGCACTTATGTCAACAAAAGGGTCAAAGATACTGATATGATTATAATTAACCTATCTACTTTTCTCTACCATTTAGGTACTATAAGTTGGCATTCGGCAAGGTATCGTTAAGTACTAGTAATACCGCAAAGCATGCATTTTTCTTGGTACGTACCACAAAAACCACTCCTCCTCCACTGCCCTGGTTTTCCTCCTGCTGATACGCATGCGTCAGCGTAGGCCTGCAAGTTCTTACACAGCATGTCCTGGTCGCCCTGGGCCGCCGCCATGTCGAACACGCACGTCTCGACGTACTGCGACGGACTGAGAGTAGTTTGGCAACTCTGAAGAACAAAAAGTCGCTGATTTGTTGACAAAACAGAACGTAAAACATGTTCATGTCACACTTTATATGTTCCACTCCCTCGGGCGCCAGAATTTCCTCACGCGTCGCGCCAGAATTTCCTTACACGTCGCGCCAGAATTTCCCTACGCGCCGCGCCGGAATTTCCTTACGCGCAGCAGCAGGATTCTAACCGCTCTAACCCCCCTCCCTACCACGCTCAAACAGTGGACGATCCCAGGTGTGTCAATGGTCACTACACTCATCAAGGCAAAAAACGAATAGCCATTTTTTTTCTATGCATAGCCCCAGTCCTCAGCTTAGCAGCTGGGCTGTCAGTTATTACTTGACAGGACGCTGTCGTACAGCACTGAGGGGGGCGTTATTGGTTGAGCGACTATTACCCGACGGAGCTGAATCGCAAGGGTCTGTAGGCTGCCATTTTGGCGCCAAGGTGACCTCAATACGACAATTGCCCCAGGTGCGACCATTGAACTGTATGAATATGAACCACTCACACCGGGAAGAACCCTACTCTTTTCCACTGTATGGTGGGATCTTTAACGTGCTCGAGGTGTGGCTCTCCTCAAACACGGGACCTCCATTTAACATCCTATCGGAGGGACGTCCCTAACCGAGGCTAGGTGCTCATTTACACTTGAGTGAAGTGAGGAAAGTTGTGTAAAGTGCCTTTCCAAAGGGCACAACATCGGGGCATATCGGTCGGTTCGAACCCGCAACCAAACACCTTACCGATTGCGCCACACGACGCCACATAATAATATACGACGCCATATAATGATAGACATGCTGCTATGACGTGAATTCCATCAGCCGATAACGAAACAATTTACTACATAAGCGACTGGTACACATGGAGTAAATTGGAATAGAAGTACGCTTCTAGAGCAGTTAACATACGCGAAATGGTCCGTTTGGAGCTGTGAGGAGCCCGCACTTGGTCGGATGCAGGTACTTTTGCCGATCACCCGAGCTGATATCCTTGGAGTCAAAATTGTCCTGCGGTCTTGTGTCCGGGCAACTGGAATGGACAGATTTCGCGAAGAGTTAACGTTGATCACGTACATATCGAACTCGCTGGAAACCTTTTCAAAAGGTCAATAGAGATAATTGAATGTTATAGTGTAACGTGTGACGTTTCTTAATGTAGGGACGATGACATTGAGTTTGGGCGATGGAGGCCATCTTCGTCCTTGTGCTGGATCTTAATCGTATAATCTTACATCTTAATACCGTTTGACACCATATATTAAGAGAACCACGATTTGTTCAAGTCTTACGTGTGGTCGTGAAGAGCAATCCAACTGTTGCCGTACAGAAGGGAGGTAGAGGCGACCTGTCCGTCCGGCATGAGGTTGTCGTCGTTCGGTTGGCCGTTATAGTTTCCGCACATTCCGCTCAGCTGGAGCATAAAATCATAGTGTTAAGAGACCCCATACCGCTCCACGAAACCAATTAGTCTTTTCATCACAAGTATGACACGCGGCACAAAGAGTTAACAAAAATCACCTGGAAATCTAAGTGAATCAATACCTCTTTACGCGGACCGAGCACCTTCCCTCTAAACCCATCTTCACCAAAATCATTGTAATGGATTACTTTGATGATGATGGTCTGATGATTTGGCAGTTCGACCTACATATTGTAGTCCCCACTACCGCATGTAGCCTACCTGTCCTTTGTATGAGTCTGGAACTCTGATCTCAACACGCCGGCTCCCGAACGCCAGTGAAAAGCAGTGGCTTGTCTGGACCAGAACGTTCAAGCCGCTGATGGAGATGGCGACCTTTTGGTTCAGGCAAGCGGGAAGGCTTCGGCGGTATCCATTCACCTGAAGAAAAGGTCAGAAATTCAGTAGGGTTGTTAACTCGAGACTCTAAAAGTCTGGTTTAGAATCCCTAACAGGCCCCAGTGTTGTGCTTATGGAATGGCACTTTGTACCTATTTCCTCACTTCACCCAGGTGAAAATGAGTACCTAGCTTCGGTTAGGGCCATCCTCTGGCCCCGCGTTTGAGGAGATCCACGTGCATCTTGGACAAGACAAGATATTCCGCCACAATGATAGAAAAGAGTTGGGGTTTATCTCGGTGTGAGTGGATCAAACCTTAACGTCTGTTCGTTTAGAGCTTGTACATACTGTATAAACAGGTGTGATGTGGATAAATGCGGTTTACCGGTAATGCAAAGAAAAAAAAATACAATACTACATCGTTTTGGGTGAAATGCAGCTGCATTATTGAACTGGATACATGTTTGTCAAATTAGTCGGTCAAAGGTTTGATGTTTCAAAAGTGCCTTCTGATGTGCTTAATGATACGTTGAACTTACAAGAACTTCGCTTCCGCTGAGAATCTCAATCTTGT
Organism: Branchiostoma lanceolatum; assembly: GCA_035149815.1. NCBI lineage: Eukaryota > Metazoa > Chordata > Leptocardii > Amphioxiformes > Branchiostomatidae > Branchiostoma > Branchiostoma lanceolatum. The sequence goes on along the minus strand of CM068867.1, from coordinate 21,131,637 downwards.
ACCCGTGCACGATCACCTCGACGTGGTCGCAGTACGACACGCGTCGGTTCCAGCCGAGGTGAACATTACGGACGGCCACCCTGAAGTCGGCGTGACGCACCAGGGTGTAAAGGCACGTCCCTTGGAAGTCGTGACGACGATTGTCGAACGTGATGTAGTGAGGATCGCCCCATGCCACACAAGTGCCCGCTACAAGTAAAGGTGAAGACAGAACGTATGGCTTTGACTAAGACGTTGATGATTATGATAGTGGACTTCAAGTTCTTCAAGTATCATCCATCATAAACGCATCACGCATCACATTGCAATGCGATAGGTGATGAATGAACAGCACCATTCGTTATTGGTGTATATTGGTATGTTGTGATCCAACGCATGCAGGTATATGTATCATCTTTTACAGGAATAACAATTACTTAGGCTCGTTCTGGACTACTAAGGCTGGACGTTCTTGCAATTCCACTTTATCAACATAAAACACAAAATGAACGATGAGAAAATAGCTACATTACGATATAGAGAAAGATAAATCCACGAATCGTAACGTACGTTTTTGTGACGGGCACGTCAGTTGACCCAGACATGGATGTGGTTCTGTAAAAGATATATCATAGCTATAGTGTTAAACTTTGATCGCACAAAGTGACCTATGTTCGTGCGAGATATCAGGAAAATCAGCGAGATTCATTTCATTATTGGAATTCATTATCTCAATGTGCAGACGCTTGCGCTTAAAGACAGCTATCTGAAGAAAACACAACCATTGGAACAAATCATATCATAATCTGAGTTATCTGACAGACGCACTGAAAGACAGACACACTGACACACACGAACACACAAATAGAGAGAGAGAGAGGGAAACGCACGCACACACAAGCAAACAAACAAACACAAACAAATTTAAATAAACACACCTTAACGCTATCCCATACATATACCTTGGCGGATGTAACAACAGCAAGGCGTGACCGTGCCACTTGGGTAGAGCTATTCAGGCCAATTATCAAAAGATCTTAGCAACCAGCCACCAATAATCAACATTTCGATCATGATCTCGAGTTAAGATGTTTGCAAAACAGGAAACCGAAAACATAACCTTCTGACGAAGGTGAATAAAAAGAAAACACTCTCAGAGAAACCGCATGTCGGGTATGTCTTTCCGCTAACAACTATGTGACAATGCTCCTCTATATAGTCAGCAAGGCAAACATGAATTTGGGCATATCGATTTCTTAACTTGAAAAACATGAAACACGACATACGTGAAGGTTGTGGGTTCAAATCGTCTGAAAAGAGTAACAACAATGTGGTTAGAAATGCATGATTTATACCAACAGACAACAAACAAAACGTTTGGAACACGCCATATGTGAAGAGGTGTTGGTAAAAAAAATTCACATGAAAAGAGAACCAAAGAATAATACAACACCGGCCAGTTCCTGTGGGGGGAGGCTAACACAGTCTCGGATAGCGGAGTTTAAAATACACAGACTAGGAAACTGCATATCTTTTGACGACAAAATGTCTTTGAACAACATCCTACCATTGTCACAGTATCTCCATCCTATGCCAAGTTTTTCAGCACCGAGGGCTGGTAGAAGGGAACACCACGGGTATTTTGCGTAGTAGGACGTACATTTGTCGTACGTTTTTCTCCGATAAGTGAAAGGGAAAATGCACTCTGGAAAAAACGAAAAGGTCCAATAGGTGACAGTGGAAGGTAAGAAAACCGGTTAAAAAGATCCACGGGACGTTTCTCCAATATGGTTCTTGTACTTTGATCTGTTATCATTATTTCTTTACGTTTGTATGTTGATACTAATACACTATGCAATGTGAATTGTGTTGTTTTAGTTGCTTATACCCCTAGGAGATTCACCCCTTTATGACTAAGGGGTTGGAATAAAGGAATAAATGGAACGGAGTGTCCGGCTACTTATTTGAAGCACCAGTTAGATTCTTCAGACAAGAAAAGGCAATGTGATTTGAGGATGACAAGTTAGCATGTTCTTTTACTCCTTTCTTAAACCGAGGTTAACCTGTTACACGTCAATAATGTGCATTACTTGATAGTGCTTATTCAATTTCAAAGCATAAACAAAGTTAAAACGACATACTTGCTCCGGGGGAATGCAATTTGAGCTCATCTGACGAAAAAAAAAGAAGAAAATAGTGTGATACATATGTGAAACACATCAACAGAAAATAGGCCACATGCGGAGTATTCTTTATCAACAGAACACGTTTGTGAACACAACAGCAAATGGAAAGTGGCGATAGGAAAAACAAAGTCGAGAGGAAGTCGTTAGAACAGACCTATGGTAATGGAAAGAGGTTTGTTAGAATAAACAAAAAATAATGGATCGGGAAATAGATGAGTAGGCCACGCTTTCAATAGTTCAAATGTATGTATTAGAAATGCAATATAATGTTGATAAAGTGCGGAAGAAAATAATATACATACCATTGGACAGAATAATGGGCATTAAATGGTAATACGTCCTACAAAGAAAAAGCATGGTACATTTTCAGAAGAACTAAGATCATCAAGAATTTACCTCTGTCACACTTTTTCCAACCGGAGCCACTGACGTAGTTCGAAGTTTTGGAACACCAGATATAGCCCGATCCAGCATAGGAACAGGACACGTACGATTTCCCTCTGTACGTCCATGGGAAAACGCACTCTGAAAAACGAAGCAATGACAAAGAAGCGTAAGGAAGGCAACGGTAAACCAAACAGCACAGGCAGGTGACAAGTTGCCTACCCGAGGCGATGTCGAACAAAGAGCACTACTATAATGTTACCTTTAAAGTTAACAATTCTTTACTATATAGCAAGTATATGACAAATGAAAGTTCAATATATCAACACAGATCTCAAGAGCCTCACACCTTCGATAAATGATTAGTTTCTCATGAACAATCAAAAGCATGTCCTAATTTCAATATTCATGTACGATAATGTTTACATCACTCGGTCAATTCTTTGTTAGTACAATGACTAAAAACTGTAGCGCAGCATACAACAATAATTATCAAACTAAGTTAGTAAGAACATACAAACTACAAATTTTACATACTAGCCAGCAAGGTAAATATTGAGTTGAGCATATCGATTACTGAACCCAGAAAATAGTCAAACACTACAGTCTACAGACCTGAAGGTGTCGGTGGAGATTGCTGACTCAAATCAACTAAATAAAATAACGACAATGTGGTGATGATCATGAATACATGCATTTCTACCAATAGACAACACACGAAACGGTTTTAAAAGACCATATGTGAGGAGGTGTTCGTAAAAAAACGATTACACATAACAGAACACGTATGAACATGACACCAAAGAAAAAAGACACCTGTGACTGAAACAATAAGGAAGAACAAAATTCCCAGAAACAAAACTCCAAGGAATAAGGTATTGGTAAAATTTGGACACATCTCAGTAAGACTTTTATACATATATAAATATGGAAACAAAAAGGTCCATTTGCTGGCGACAAAATGTCTTTGAACAACGTCCTACCATTGTCACAGTATCTCCATCCAATGCCAAGTTTTTCAGCACCGAGGGCTGGTAGAAGGGAACACCACGGGTATTTTGCGTAGTAGGACGTACATTTGTCGTACGTTTTTCCCCGATAAGTGAAAGGGAAAATGCACTCTGGAAAAAACGAAAAGGTCCAATAGGATGACAGTGGAAGGTAAGAAAACCGGTTAAAAAGATCCACGGGACGTTTCTCCAATATGGTTATTGTACTCTGATCTGTTATCATTATTTCTTTACGTTTGTATGTTGATACTAATACACTATGCAGTGTGAATTGTGTTGTTTTAGTTGCTTATACCCCGAGGAGACTCACCTCTTTATGACTAACGGGTTGGAATAAAGGAATAAAGGGAAAGGAGTGTCCGGCTACTAATTTGAAGCACCAGTTAGATTCTTCAGACAAGAAAAGGTAATGTGATTTGAGGATGACAAGTTAGCATGTTCTTTTACTCCTTTCTTAAACCGAGGTTACACGTCAATAATGTGCATTACTTGATAGTGCTTATTCAATTTCAAAGCATAAAAAAAGTTAAAACGACATACTTGCTCCGGGGGAATGCAATTTGAGCTCATCTGACGAAAAAAAAAGAAGAAGAAAATAGTGTGATACATATGTGAAACACATCAACAGAAAATAGGCCACATGCGGAGTATACTTTATCAACAGAACACGTTTGTCAACACAACAGCAAATGGAAAGCGGCGATAGGAAAAACAAAGTCGAGAAGAAGTCGTTAGAATAGACCTATGGTAATTGGAAAGAGGTTTGGCAGAACAAACAGAAAATAATGGATCGGGAAATAGATGAGTAGGCCACGCTTTCAATAGTTCAAATGTATGTACTGTATTAGAAATGCAATAAAATGTTGATAAAGTGCGGAAGAAAATAATATACATACCATTGGACAGAATAATGGGCATTAAATGGTAATCCTTGCTACGTCCTACATAGAAATAGCATGGTACATTTTCAGAAGAACTAAGATCATCAAGAATTTACCTCTGTCACACTTTTTCCAACCGGAGCCACTGACGTAGTTCGAAGTTTTGGAACACCAGGCATAGCTCCATCCAGCATGGCTACAGGACATGTACGATTTCCCTTTGTACGTCCATGGGAAAACGCACTCTGAAAAACGAAGCAATGACAAAGAAGCGCAAGGAAGGCAACGGTAAACCAAACAGCACAGGCAGGTGACAAGTTGCCTATACGAGGCGATGTCGAACAAAGAGCACAACTATAATGTTACATTCAAAGCTAATAATTCTTTCCTATATATTAGCAGGTATGACAAGAAAATCTCAAGATACCGAAACAGATTTCAACAACATCATACCTTCCTTAAATGATTAGATTGCAACGGTGTCTTATCGGGGTCCATACAACCGTGATAATCACAAAGCTAAGTTAATGAGAGCACATATGATATATTTACAAACCGAAATAATCACGCCTTCAATAAATGATTAGTTTCTCATGAACAATTAAAAGCATGTCCTAATTTGAATAATCAGTGTACCATAATGTTGACATCACTCATCAGTCAAGTCATTTTTAGACTACGCACCTTTTGTATATGTTTGTTATGTTTTAGAGTGAAATATATTATTTTTTCCTCAGGCTTTGTATTCTCCTGTAATTTCAGTTGAATCAATTCCAATCCGTCATTCTTGGGCCAAACGCCCTGAAAAAAGGCAAATACCTCCAGACGTAACTTTTCTTAACGAAAGTTTGAAACGACGCCATATACCTCACTGTTTAGTTGCGCCCTTGAAAACCATTATTTTCCATGATAATTCTGGGCCAATCTGGAGACTTCATGAGTAGGACAGCACAAGTAGGGTCTAAGCTCTCCCAATTTGGTCTACGTATGAAATTCCAAACATAATTACTAACGTGTTATAAATGTTTAACATGAAGTATTCAAATGGGACCCTTTCGTCTTGATAAATGGTAGATTGCAGATTGACTTACCAGTACTCCGTACTTCCTCCAATTGTTTCTCAGCTGAAATTCGAACAAATACAAGCTGAACATTTTAGCTTGAAAGGTAATCTGTGTTGGTAGAAATCATTCTTAAAAAAGTTTTAACTGTAATGCCCAACACAAGAATTGGACTTACCCAAAATTTTCGACTGCACGACACCAGTCTTTGTCAAGGAGTGAGCAATCCACCGCTGGGGTGACGTCACGTTATGCAAATAACACACGTGACTACGTGAGCAGTGGACCATAAGTAGCGGAAAGTCTGTGGCACCCGCCGTCTCTGTTGAGGAATGGTTGTAGGGCCCTGATGTAAATTTCTACCAGCCCAACCCCTACCTACCATCCACGTCTGGGACGTTTACACCCAGCTGAAAACTACGAACCGCTACAAAAGCCCCGGACCAGACGTCATCCCCCCACGCATTTTGAAGGAATTTGCATGTGACTTGAGCAGCCCACTATGCGATCTGATCAACTCGTTCTTCGGGGAAGGACTGTAGTTCCACGCCAGTGGAAAGAAGCTAACTTCGTTACCCTACCCAAAACTTCACCGCCGAATATAGAAGAACTAAGGCCAATTTCACTTTCTGCCCATCTTGTCAAAACACTGTGAACGCTTTGCTTCTTCCTGGATCTCAAGCGATATATCCTCAAACCTAGACCCACGACAATTCGGCAGTAGGAAGAACAGGTCAACAACGCATGCGTTGGTGAGTTTGCTGGACTTTCTATTCAAGTCAACCTCAGTGCCAAACTCTGTTTGCACACTGCAGCTGGTCACGACAGACCTATCCAAGGCCTTTGACAGGATAGATCACCCTACGGCAATCAGATGTATGCTAGACCTGGGAGTTCGCCCAGCCCTGACACCATGGATTAGCAGTTTCATCACAGACCGTCGACAAAGAGTCTGCTACCAAGGCAAAAGCTCGGACTGGCTGTACCTCACTTGTGGCGTTGCACAAGGCACGATACTTGGACCTATAATTTTCTTATCAGTGATCGACAGTGCACTGCGTGACGTCATCAACCGCTGGAAAAATGTTGTTGTATACTGCACCGGCATGGCACTCTTCACTGACAAACGAGCAGTCAGAGAATCCAAAAGAGAGCATGCAGGGTCATCATCGGTATACACAGACTACACCTCTGCCCTGTCCACACTAGAATTAGGCACACTGGCAGACCGTCGGACCTCCATCTGTACCACCTTTGCCCACTCACTTCTACGATCGGACTTCCGCGACTGGCTCCCTCCATCCAGGCAACACATCACAGGACGTACGACACGCAGTTCCGCGAAACTAGACATTCCACTGTGCCGAACAAATAGACACAACAAAATCAGCTCCTGCAGTTCCAAAAAAGCCGCTAGGGGGTCCAAATCTACAGGACATATTTCCCTAACAAAGAGCTATCCACCACTTAAAAAGCATGTTCAGAAGACGAGATTTGAAAAGTGAAAGTTCCCCTGCAGTACCATAGAAAGTCGCTAGGGGGCCCAAAATCCAATCATTACAAGGTCTCCCACAGACCTACCCACCTACAAAATATGAAGACAATACATCCAGGCATTCTTGAGTTATCGTCCCATGGACTTTCACATTCCTGTACAATTCCTAGAATTCTTGCAATCTGCACACAATATAGTATAAAATTTGGCTCGCCCCTGAGGCGTCGCCAAAAACTTTCCGATACCATATCTTGTACAACTATTGAACACCTGACTAGACCATTGAACCGGGTTTAGATCTTCTGACGACATGTATATAGTTTTGACACGCATATACTGTACTGATATTGATGAATCGATATAATCTTACATGTACGCAGTTACGCACCATATTGATGTTTTTAAAAGACGTGTAGGGAGAATTTATGTGAACACGCATATGAGAAAAAATGCCATGTAGTGAAAAAATTTAACGTTTGCGGTTTTGAAAATAAATTTCGATGTTATGGACCGAAAATGGAGCCAACATGTAAATGCAACAAAATTCAGACTTGTTAAAGCCTGCAGGTTGTGTGAATAAAGATCAATTCAATTCAATTCAAATGGCTTCCTTGATTCCATTTGCAAAGAAGTCCGGCTAAAAACCCATCACAAAGGACCCGGTTCAACGAGCACAAACGCCCAAGTTCAACCACCTCAGAAGTCTCACAGCACATACACATAGAATCCCCTGGACATTCAGTCTCACTGGATAAAGTTAAAATCTTGGACACTAAGCCGGACTGAGTCACAGACTTTCCGCTACGTATGATCCACTGCTCACGGAGTCACCTGTGCTGACGTCATCCCAGCGGTGGATTGCTCACTCCTTGACAAAGACTGGTGTCGCACAGTCGAAAATTTGGGTAAGTCCAATTCTTGTGTTGGAAATTACAGTTAAAACTTGTTTCAGAAAGCTGAACATTTGTTTGATTTTTTATTTAGTAAGGTTCACTACAATGCTATCCCAATTGTAATGTGACATTTGCACCCTCGAAATTGTCTACCAATATTGTAGACTCAACTCGATAGCATATTCAGTAAAATATATGAGAGAGACGGGCAATGCAATAACTAGTATAACAAATGTTTGTGAGTTATTATAATTACATACCATGTATTTCTTGAGCATGTTCCGTCCGATATCCTTCTCTCCATTCTTCCAAAGTATCCTCATCTGTAGATTTAGTAATTCTCATCTTAGATGAATGTCGTGATCCATACGTTCACACCATCCCTTATCACCACCAGCTGTTTCAAACCCCTTTATCTAATTCAACTCAGTTATAACTTAAATAACAGGACATGAGCAACAGGACACGTCCATTTTAACCCCTTTCCACCGTACGAATGATACATACAAATTATCATCAAAATAATAATAGAAAAATTGATACATAATGATGCAACTATGTGAACTACAAATACATACCAGTACAATACATCAAGCACCAAATATTCTATTGGATTTAGAACCGAATATCATGAAATTAGTTTGAATCGCAGCTTGCCTTTATATAACTATTTACAGAAAGTAACCACTCTGGAGAGAGATGGAAGGCCAAGATGCTTTCAAACTTACCGACTCCATCCACCCAGGGCTCCTGGTCAAGATTCGCAGATATGCCTCTTTCGTGGTTTTCATCCACCCAGAGCTCATTGTCCTTTTGGTACTCCCCCATAGATGCTCCGTTATTTTCAGCATCTTTGGAATAAATGAAACAAAGTAACCACCTGAGCGTATTCAAGTTTTGCAACATGGCATCGGTAAAAAACTAAATGAACATTGAGTTATGCGCCTTCTCCCGACCTTTCTGAATGAAACAGATTTTTACCACTGCAACATTGTCCTTCACTGTACTGTAATAAGACAATAAAGAACACGTTCCGTCTAAATATATCACGGAAAAGCTCTGTAAACGGATTAAAAGCTTGAGACATGAAGTAATGATGATTGTTATAATGCAGACTACTTGAAATAAATAAAAATCAACGGAAAAGCTTAAATCTTCTTCCCGGAAGGAAAGACGGTATTTCTTTTGCAGGCGGTAATTGAGATATGACTGTGCTGATTTACGTTTGACGAAAAAGATAAATGTAAGGCTAATCAAGCTTTTCTGTAGCTTCTTTTAGAAATATAGGTGAATTTCAAAAATATAGATGAATGGAATAATGGAACTGAAATAACCGAATTCATCCATGTAGGACTGTTTTTCAAGTTCATCAGCCCTGCCTTTGTCCTCTTCATCAATGAGCTCTAAAAGCAAGAAAGATCAACATACATCGTGACTAGTCACATTGTATCCATCTGTCCTCCAAAGACCACGGCCATAGCAAGTAAAGAACAAAAGTAAAGTTATAAAAAGGAAGTTCCTCTACTTACAGCTTAAGTTATAATTGTAAATAAACACACACACACACACGCACGCGCAAACGCACGCACACACACACACACACACACACACAGAAAACAGACACACACAGGAAACAGACACGCACGCACATGCAGAGAGAGAGGGAGAGAGAATTCTACAGTAAGCGATACCCCGTTTTCTAATAGAGACTGAACGGAAAGAAATATAAATACCTTCAATCTCTTCGAGAAGACCCTCCATTTGTTGCGACAGTTCATCGAGCTGTTGGTCCTCTGCAGGCATGCTCTTGGCTTGTGGTACAAAGGGAAAAAAATGTTTAGTCAATGGATTGTTTCTTCGGATTTCTTGTGCTATCAAACGTATCGGTCAACAGTTTCGGCCAGTCACTCAGCTTCAGTCAGCTGTAGTCTTGGCTTGGCAGTGCCTCTCATGGATGAAACGTATGCATACTTAAACCTACACTTTTAAAATTTCATTCATTTGTCCAGTATGTACATAACAGAAAGTCGACTGTAAGACAAAACAAAAAAATCCATCAATAAATTTGTGACTTCCCTTGACGCGTAGCTTGTTTTAGATCACTGACAGCTTACCTGGATGGGCCCATCCAACCAGGAGTGCCAGCGCCAGGACAAGCGCGATCGCGAAGTGACAAGTCATCTTCAACACCTGCACTGCTCCTATAGATAATGACGATAATAAAGAAAAATGTTATTTTGGTGATATAAGCGATCGGTGTCCAAATTTGTCAAACATGGTTATTCTATTAGGAAAGCACTTTATTTTTAGACATCGTCAGTGGTCTCAGCTTAGAATCTTTTATTTCTTATATTTCCTACTTTTACAAACTAGAAAGTATCATTTCTAGTTTATAATTTTGTTGTCTTTGATATAGACCTAGAGATGGTAATTGGGATCCAACGCTAAAACTTCTTTCTTGGTGCTAATTGGTTTTACTAACTGGTTTTATGGTTTTTCATTTATGTGTGTTAAGTACTTTATTTTTTCGTGCCATTGATGTCCCTTGTATTGTCTTTTTTGGAAGAACAATAAAGAATGAAATTAAAAACAAAAGGAAATCGGTAACATTGTGTCTCTTGTATGTACTAATACCAAATGCAAAATTACACACACTCAGTTACTGCCATCTAGACTTCACGCGTAGGTTTTCGCCTTGCAGTTTTTGCCAATCTTTAGAACATAAAACCAATCATATTACGACATCGTTTTGCAAATGTCGTAAGGTATAATTCAATGTTTCGATGAGGAATAACTATAATGTAACTTGACTTGATTCCAGCATAACCAGTTGGCTAGGTGAACAATGTTTGATCGACAGTATAAATCCTGGGAGTTGCCATCAGGAATGTGTTTTCTTGACAAAACATCTGGGTGTGTTGACTAGCCCTGGGGTTGGGTCATTGCCTTTTCATTCCGCCTCAATAGTGAAAAGGTTATCAACATTTTGAAATGGAAACGCCTACCTGTGGCGAAAAGATAGACTAAAATCTAGAGTATTTCAAAATGTTTTCTCAATATTTTAAAGAATATGACGGTCCCACATAAGTCATCCTCGATATATCATTTATTGGCTGTAGCTTGGACAAATTAATTGGCGTGCGGATGGCATGTGGAACATTAAGTTTGCATGGCGCGGGACGAGCATCTAACACAACAGAACAGCCTGGGGAGGGAATTAGTGTCAAAGATGTTTATCGTGAAAACAAAGACGCAAAATGTGTGACAAAGTCATCTACATTTTGAAATTGCATCTCTGTGGCAACAATATAGACTAAAATCTAGAGTCTGAATATTTCTCCATATTTTGAAGACTAGGACGATCTGTTGTGTTGTTGACATATTAAACAATGATGGCGCATATTCAGACATCCATCATTCGGCCATTGACAGGTTGAACCAAGGAGGTTAAAAACGCCTCCTTAGTTGAACCTACTACACTTCGAAATCACTTTTTGCTTCAGTTGACTGTCAATCGCAATACGAAGATTAGTGCTGGATCAGTATGACTAGTATTTCGACCCTGGATAAACTAGGAGGTGAAAGTGTTTGAATAGGACAAATTACCGCGAGGCCTGCCGTGCGAGTATAAATAATGCGATAATTCATTACATTCGGGGCGAATCGGCAAAGTAGACACGTTGGGAGTAGTTGAACTGATTGCACCAAGATTCAATTTTTTTGTTAAGAAAATGTACAAAGAACTATCTGGGGGAAAACCATTTGCTTCAACCATTTTCTACAAAAAAAGGTGAACAGATTTACTTTCTGTCTTTCGAATTCTTTCCATAATCTCGCAACCCTCCTGAAACCCTGGTCTTCTGGTCCGTCCCTAACAACTCTGTGTACGGGGTCAAGGGCAGAAAACCCCTGGGTACTCGATATCGATGTAGTGTTTTGACTACACATATTCTGAATTACGGTAGAGAAAAATACGATCACACACTTACGCTTGTTGCGTTCATAGAGACACTAGAAACAGTAGAGACAGGTGCGCACGTCTGGGCCCGAGGACTTGATGTCAAAGCGTGCCTCTCTCAGAGCGAGCTAACCTGCCTAACTATCGCATCCTATTAACATATCTACCGATTACAGTGATGGTTCATTACGGAGTTGAAGAACTTATCATCATTACTCGTGAAACAAGCATCCAATCCTGTCATAAGGGGAAGTTACTTTAGAAGAAAGAAAGAATATAAAAAAAGGAATAAAAAAGAGGAAAAGGGAATTTCATGATCTTATCCAACTATCCTCCCTTAAAGACCGAAATCCAGGTGCTTTTTGGAATATTGTGAACAAACTAAAACCAAAGAAAGCACAAGATAATCATCAAATCACAGAAGAAGAATGGTTTAAACATTTCAGTTACCTAGAAAAACTTCCCAACAATGATACAAACGACTGTCCCACTTCCACAACCGAACAATTAGGCGTATCGTCATTCCCAGCAAATCCATCGGTTTTTGATTCACCAATAACACCAGAAGAATTAAACTCCGCTATCTCAAACGTCATTAACAATAAATCGAGCGGAAAACGACATGATTTTAAATGAAATGTTAAAATCAGGAAAATTGTTGCTTCAAACGCCACTTGTCTCCATAACGAGTATTTCCCCCAGGAGTGGTACCTCAGCCACATTGTCCCAATTCACAAGTCCGGAGATCCTTCTCTCCCAGACAACTACCGCGGCATATTGATAATGAGCTGTTTGGGTAAATTGTTTTCGTCAATTCTAAACACTCGCTTAGTTAATTTTGCAGAAGTCAATAGTCTTTTCAAACCTCACCAAGCAGAGTTTAGGAAAAAACTTTAGAACAGCAGATAACCTCTTCGTATTAAGTACCTTAGTCAGCAAGTACATTACTAAGAACTCTAGGCTTTTCTTATGTTTTGTAGATTTCAGTAAAGCTTTCGACTCGGTCTGGAGAAACGGTCTCCTTTTCAAATTAAACAAGTTAGGTATAGGGGACAATTTCCTACAAACAATCAATGATATGTATTTACAAACTACTAATCGCGTCAAATACAGTCAAGGTCTAACAGAGCCATTTGTTACAAATCGTGGTGTCCGACAGGACTGTAATCTAAGTCCGCCCTTGTTTAACTTATTTTTAAGTGATGTTACCTCTGTATTTGACATTGATGCCTGTAATCCCCGTTCTATGTACAGTAAGCGAGTTCCTTGTCTTCTATATGCAGACGACTTAGTATTTTTTTCTGAGTCCAAGCAAGGACTACAGTCTTCCTTAGATAGACTAGAAAGCTACTATCATACCTGGAAACTCAATGTGAACCTTAAGAAAACAAAAATTATTGTCTTTCATGTACAAGAATAATCCAGTTGAAATAGTTACATATTATTGTTATTTAGACATTGTTGTCAACTTCGCGGGCACTTCCAAGGCGAACAACAAACATCTTTACAGTAAGGGACTAAAAGCGTTATTTAGCATGAACCAATCGCTAGACAAAGCCGACGCACCTTTGTCTGTTAGAAACAAACTTTTTGACGCTTGTGTTAAGCCCGTAATTCTTTACGGGTCGGAGATCTGGGGTTCAGTTAAAAGCTCCAATTCCTGCCCTATCGAATCCATTCACCTAAAATTCTGTAACCATCCCTGCACGTACCGAGATCGACGTGCGGCCTCGCTGCAAGGGCGGAACTAGGGAGGTTTCCCATTCAAGTGGAGGCCTCCTTAAACGCCATCAAACACCTTTTAAGACTTCGCCTGAAAGTGCCTGCCGACAGTTTTCAGTTAGATGCTCTCGCTTGTCAGATAGAACTAGACAAAACTGGAGCCAAATGTTGGGCGCCAGGAGTTCGGAAGTCCTTAGAGGAGTGCGGTTTTGGCTATATCTGGCATTGTTCTTTATCACAAAACACAGACACGTCCCAAATCATTAATTCCATCAATCAACGCTTGAAAGACATTCACTTTCAAACTTTCCTAAAAGAAATACACAATGATAACAAAGGTAGATCCGCTAGAAACAAACTGAGATCCTACAGATTGTTCAAGTCCACGTATAATGAAGAAAAGTATCTAAGTCTCGAAAATATACGGCATAGGACCGCAGTCACAAAACTCCGGATCAGCTGTCACAAACTTCACATTGAAACCGGACCTCATAACCGCACCCCCCTGGAACAACGAATATGTAGACATTGTAATCTAAATAGGATAGAGGATGAGCAACACTTTTTAGTAGAATGTAGTTTATACAACGAAAAGAGAGCTGCGCTTTATAAACCGATACAAGGCAGGTTCCCCCATTTCATACAGCTTGCCAACGTGAAAAAAATCATATTTCTAATGGCTTTAGATAAACCCTTTATTATTAACCACACCTGTACTTATATCTAAACTATAACTAAGAAGCGAGAAGAGGCCAAATTAACGTAATCATTAGACTAGTGCTAGCTTATCATTGTATATGTATATATGTATTTGCAAACTGTGATGTTTTCTGTTGTGTCCAGTACTGAACCCAGTGGGTATGTGTGTGCAATAAAGGTCTTCATTCATTCATTAATATCGAACAAAAGCGTAAGTTGGGGACTCTGTTCTACCAAGAAAACAGGATGGGGCAATCATTACCCGTTGTCACTCAACACACCTGTGAAAAATATGTGGCATGATACACGTACATGATATTGGTTGTTTAAAACAACTGAGCCTGTGAACTTTTACGCGTGCTCAATATGATTGCATGAAGGCCCGTAGTCAAGATTTGCAAAATCACAAGTCATTTCTATGTTAGTCATCTTTTAGGCGTGCAGATGGCATCTGGAACATCATGTTTGCATGGCGCCAGACGAGCATTCAGCCTGGGGAGAAGATTAGCGTCAGAGGCGTTTATCATGAAAACAAAAAGAGGCAAAATACATGTATGTGATTTTTGATCATCTTAATTTCAAAGAAAAACACAGGTCCATGGTGAAAAGACAGACTAAACATATGGAGTCTGAAAAATATTTTCTCAATGCTGACGACTAGGACAGTCCCAAAAACGAATCTTGCGGTGGACATAAACAGCGATGACGCATATTCAGACATCCATCATTCAACCGTTGACAGGTTGAACCTTTTACACTTCGAAATCACTTTTTGTTTCAGCTGACAAACTTCAACTTGAAGATACGTGGAGCCTTTGGCATATTGTTTGCATCTCTGCATGATGACCGTCAAATTTTGATACCAAGAACAATTTGTGCTAAAAAATCTGGGTGCGTTCGCTAGCCCACAGGTTGAGTGCCACCATTACATTCCGTCTCAATGCGTCGGCCCAGAAAAATTGCAGGGCGCCACGTTTCCTATGCGCTAGCAATGGTGCAAATGTCCAAAAGCTGGTTTTCATTACGCCATCATTCCTCCATCATGTTTTATATTTTCTAAAGAAATCGGTAACACTGCGACTACGGTCTCTAAGAGGTACTAAGCTAGAGATCTCTCCAGAGATATACCATGGGTGCGGTATAGCCTGTAACCAGGCTCCGTAAGTTACACATGGCTAACCGCGGCCATCCAGTTACATTGCACATTTGCACTGCATGGATTTGCAACCAACAGTTGAATAAAGTTTCCGAGGAAGGAGTTTGTTTTACTCTGACCAACTTTTGTACAGCCTTGTTATCGAACAAAAACGATTTTTCTTCTTGCCGTTAACTTTACAAAAGCCAAAATATGTCAATACGGAACTCGTACGGTCTTGATACTAGTATACGCGTAAGTGTGACATTCCCCATATAGGCAGACTCTGGGTGGAAAACAACCTTGCTTTTGCTGACAATTCTGAATTATACTACATGTGCACCAAGAACATAGACAGCCGTGCCAAAAAGTCACCGATGTTACAATATTATAACTTCCAACATGATGTGTTGCTTTGACTTGTCATTTTGCTGTGTTTTACGTGCCTCTAGTGGTGCGCGTTTTGCCCACCCCTACAGCTAGGCCACGACAAAGAACGCGCACAACAAGACTTTTGGACCTTGGTCGGACGTAGAGATCGCAGCATCCAACCGTGTAAATTATACCGAAGCCACGTGTTTGCCTAGAAATTTACTCTAATAAATCAGAGGGTGAACGGTAGAGAGAAAATACGATCACACTCACGCTTGTTGCGCTCAGGGAGACAGTAGAGACAGGTGCGCACGTCTGGGCGCGAGGACTACAAGTCAAAGCGTGCCTCTCTCAGAGCGAGCTAGCCTGCCCGGGCCCAACTACCGCACCGTAAATATCTACCAGACGGTTCATGGATAATTATATACGCATATTAAACAAGTTGGGCAAGTTGGTGATCCTGCAGGGGGTGGGGTAATAATTACCCATTATCTCTCAACTCACCTGCGAAAGATATGTGGGATGCGCATGCTTCGGTGAAAATTGGTTCGACAAAACACTCTGTGAACTTGTGCGCGTGCTCAATACGATGGCATAAACGACTATAGTGAAAATTTGCCAAATAAAAGCTATTCTCATGTTATTCGTTGCCTGTAGACTGGACAAATAAATGGGCGTGCGGATGGCATCTGGAACATCAAGTTTGTATGAGGCGGGACGAGCCAAAAATCTGGGCGCGTTTTGCCCACCCCCACCTACAGGCCACGAGAAAGACCGCGCACTACAAATATTTCCTCAATGCTGACGTCTGGAACGGTCCCTACAAACAAATATTGCCATTATCAAAAACAGTGATGATGCATATTAAGACATCCATCATTCAACCGTTGACAGCTTGAATTTAACACATACACTTCGAAATCACCTTCGCTTCTGCTGATAAACTTCAAGATACGTGGGGCCTTTGTCTTATTGTGTCAATGTCTGCATGATGACTGTCAGTCGTAATCAAATTATTGATACAGAGAATCATTCGTGCTGGATCAGTATGGATCTTTAAAAAAAAATCTGGGTGCGTTCGCCAGCCCTTTAGGTTGGGTGCCACCATTTCTTTCCGGATCAGTGCGTCGGCTCTGAAAAATTCCAGAGCGCCACCGCCAAATTTGTTGACATTTTCCATGCGCTAGCAAGGGTGCAAATGGACAAAAAAGTTTGACATTAAGTCATCAATCTACCATTATGTTTGATATTTATCAAAATAAATCCCTGAGACTCCTTTTTCAGGCCCTACGAGGTACTCGGTATCTTTAGGCTAGTGATCTCTATAGAGATATACCATGGGTGCGGTATAGCCTGCAACAGACTCCATGACTTATAATCTAATCTCCAAGCAGATCCACACCGGGCGCGGAAATCGTATATGCTAGCCAGAGAAGGTCCAGTCAGCCAGAGAGGGTCCAATCAACCGGGCTGATTGGACCCTCTCTGGCTGACTGGACCTTCTCTGGCTAGCATATACGATTTCCGCGCCCGGTGTGGATCTGCTTGGAGATTATTATAATTAGCCGCGGCCGTTCAGTTACTTCAGTTACATTGTACCATTTGCAACTCAGAGTCAAATAACGTTTGCGGGGAAGAAGTTGTTTTTACTCTGACAAACTTTTGGTGCAGGATTGTTATCGAACTAAAAACGACATTTTAGCCATAAAATTTGCATAAACTGTCACTACGGAATTCGTACAGACTTGATACTAGTATACATGAACAGTACGCCCAAATGTGACAGCCCCCA
This sequence comes from Branchiostoma lanceolatum, assembly GCA_035149815.1. Lineage (NCBI taxonomy): Eukaryota > Metazoa > Chordata > Leptocardii > Amphioxiformes > Branchiostomatidae > Branchiostoma > Branchiostoma lanceolatum. The sequence goes on along the minus strand of CM068867.1, from coordinate 21,114,070 downwards.
AAGGCTTAACATTTGTTGACAATTCTGAATTATACTACACATGCACAGAAAGCATGGACATCCGTGCCAAAAAGTCACCAATGTTACACTATCATAAGTTCCAAGCTGATATGATGGGTTGCTTTCGAGTTGTCATTTTGCTGTGTTTTACATGCCTCTAGTGGCGCGTGTTTTGCCCATCCCCCGTACAGGCCACGAGAAAGAACGCGCACAACAAGACAGGCGTAGAGGTCGCCGCACCAAGCCGTGTAAAATATACCGGAGCTACGTAATTGCTTAGAAATGAATAATAGAAGTATCGACTCTAAATCGGAGGGTGAACGGTAGAGAGAAAATACGATCACACTCACGCTTGTTGCGCTCGGGGAGACAGTAGAGACAGGTGCGCACGTCTGGGCGCGAAGACTACAAGTCAAAGCGTGCCTCTCTCAGAGCGAGCTAGCCTGCCCGGGCCCAACTACCGCACCGTAAATATCTACCAATGGCAGTGACGGTTCATGAATAATTATATACGCATATTAAACAAAGGCGCAAGTTGGTGATCCTGCAGGGGGAGGGGTAATGATTACCCATTATCACTCAACACACCTGTGACAAATATGTGGGGCGCGCATGCTTCGGCGAAAGTTGCCACGTCTCGGGAATAAGTACATGATATTGCTTGTTTAAAACAAAACACCCTGTGTCACTTGTGCGCGTGCTCTATACGATGGCATATACGACTGTAGTGAAAATTTGCAAACTAAAAGCTATTATCATGTTATTCGTTGCCTGTAGATTGGACAAATAAATGGGCGTGCGGATGGCATCTAGAACATCAAGTTTGAATTTGCATAAGCCGGGACGAGCCAAAAATCTGGGCGCGTTGGCTAAATGCCACCTTTTCATTATTGAAAAAAATCAGGGTGCCACATTTGTTAATATTTTCTATGTGCTAGCAAGGGTGCAAATGAACAAAGAAGGGTTTGCATTACGCCATCATGCCTCCGTCATTTTTTATATTTTTTCAAACAAATCAGTAAGACTTCCTTTACGGTCCCCTCTCAGAGCGAGCAAGCCTGCCCAAATATCGCACTGAATTTCTACCAATGACAGTGACGGTTCATGCAAACAAAGGCGTAATTTGGTGATCCTGCTATACCAGGAAAACAGGGGATTGGGTAATAATTACCCGTTATTACTCAACACACCTTTGAAATATATGTGGGATGCACATGCTTTGGTGAAAGTTGCAACGACTTCGGAATAAGTACATGATATAGGTTGTGCATAACAAACGACCTTGTGCGTGTGTGCTCAATATAATTGCATGAAGGACTGTGGTCAAGATTTACAAAATTACAAGCCATTCTCATGTCATTCATCGCCTGTAGATTGGACAAATTATTGGGCGTGCGGATGGCATCTGGAACATATCATCAAGTTTGCATGGCGCGGGACGAGCATTCAGCCGTAAAGAGCAGCCTGGGGAGAAGATTAGCGTCAGAGGCGTTTATCATGAAAACAAAAAGGGGCAAAACATGTGATAAACTATCTACATTTTTAATTAGAAACACATGTCTATGCTTAGAAGACGCTTAAGTCTGAAAAATATTAATACTCTGGCGCATATTAAGACATCCATCATTCAACCGTTGACAGGTTGAATTTACTAGACTTCGAAATCACATTCGCTGCTGCTGATAAACTTCAAGATACGTGGGGCCTTTGTCTTATTGTGTCAATGTCTGCATGATGACTGTCAGTCGTAATCAAATTATTGATACAAAGAATCATTCGTGCTGGACCAGTATTGATCTTTACAAAAAAATCTGGGTGCGTTCGCAAGCCCTTTAGGTTGGGTGCCACCATTTCATTCCGGCTCAATGCATCGGCTCTGAAAAATTCCAGAGCGCCACCGCAAAATTTGTTGACATTTTCCATGCGCTAGCAAGGGTGCAAATGGACAAAAAAGTTTGACATTAAGTCATCAATCTACCATTATGTTTGATATTTATCAAAATAAATCCCTAAGACTCCTTTTTCAGGCCCTACGAGGTACTCGGTATCTTTAGGCTAGTGATCTCTATAGAGGTATACCATGGGTGCGGTATAGCCTGCAACAGACTCCATGACTTATAATCTAATCTCCAAGCAGATCCACACCGGGCGCGGAAATCGTATATGCTAGCCAGAGAAGGTCCAGTCAGCCAGAGAGGGTCCAATCAACCGGGCTGATTGGACCCTCTCTGGCTGACTGGACCTTCTCTGGCTAGCATATACGATTTTCTCGCCCGGTGTGGATCTGCTTGGAGATTATTATAATCAGCCGCGGCCGTTCAGTTACAATGTACCATTTGCAACTCAGAGTCAAATAACGTTTGCGGGGAAGAGGTTGTTTTTACTCTGACAAACTTTTGGTGCAGGATTGTTATCGAACAAAAACGACATTTTAGCCGTAAAATTTGCATAAACTGTCACTACGGAATTCGTACAGACTTATACTAGTATACTTGAACAGTACGCCCAAATGTGACAGCCCCCAAAGGCTTAACATTTGTTGACAATTCTGAATTATACTACACATGCACAGAAAGCATGGACATCCGTGCCAAAAAGTCACCAATGTTACACTATCATAAGTTCCTAGCTGATATGATGAGTTTCTTTCGAGTTGTCATTTTGCTGTGTTTTACATGCCTCTAGTGGTGCGTGTTCCCCCGTACAGGCCACGAGAAAGAACGCGCACAACAGGACGGGCGTAGAGGTCGCCGCATCAAGCACGTAATTGCTTAGAAATGAATAATAGAAGTATCGACTCTAAATCGGAGGGTGAACGGTAGAGAGAAAATACGATCACACTCACGCTTGTTGCGCTCAGGGAGACAGTAGAGACAGGTGCGCACGTCTGGGCGCGAGGACTACAAGTCAAAGCGTGCCTCTCTCAGAGCGAGCTAGCCTGCCCAAATATGGACCAATGACAGTGACGGTTCATTGATACCAAACAAAGGCGTAAGTTGGTGATCCTGCTCCACCAAGAAAACAAGGGGTTGGGTAATAATTACCCGAATAATTACCGCTGTCACTCAACACACCTGTGACAAATATGTGGCATGCGCATGCTTTGGTGAACTTTGCAACGACTTGGGAATAAGTACATGATATTGCTTGTTTAAACAAGCGACCCTGTGCGTGCGTGCTCAATATGATTGCATTAAGGACTGTAGTCAATAGAAGTTTCCAAAATGACAAGTTATTCTTTTATTTTAAATTATTGCCTGTAGACTGGACAAATTATTGGGCGTGCGGATGGCATCTGGAACATCAAGTTCGCATAGTGGGGGGACGAGCATTTAGCCCAACGGCACAGCCTGGGGAGGGGATTGGCGTTAAAGACGTTTATCATCAAATCAAAGGCGCAAAACATGTGACAAGGTCATCTGCATTTCTAGGTTAAAGCACATGTCTATTGTGAGAAAATCTAAAAAATACTTTGTCCCAAAAACTTGTGTCGTTGATGGCGCATATTCAGACATCCATCATTAGACCATTGACAGGTTGAATCTACTACACTTCAAAATCACTTTTTTAAATCACTATACGTGGCGCGTTTGTTTTTACAAGTGCATAAGACTCTCAATCATAATCAAATTTTCGATACGAATAATCATTCGTGCTGGATCAGTATGGCTCTAGTAGTTTGACCCTGGAGGAATTAGAAGGTGAATTGGCCAATTTACCCCGACCCTAGGGTTCACATTAAAAAGTAACCTATGCAACGACCCAACACAAGTCACCCATGCGAGTATAACTTATGCGATTTATTACAATTTGTGGGAAAAGCGGTGAAGTGGATCAACTGGGAGTACCTGAAGTGATTGCATCAAGATTCAAATACTTTTTTGTTGAGAAAATGTTCCAAGAACTTGCTGGAGGAAAACCATTTGCTTAAATGATATTCAATGAAAAAGGTGATTAGACTTTCTTTCCATAATCTCGCAACCCTCTTGAAATCATTTCTAGCCCGTCCCTTAACAGCTCTGTGTACGGAGTGAAGGGTACAAAATCTGCAGGTTCTCGATGTAGTGTTGTGTGTACACATATTCTGAATCACGAGGTGTGTTATTAACGCCTAAATGCACTTGTTGGGCACTTATACCAGGGCCAGCCATGATCTTTTCTCACCAACACCCCCCCCCCCAGAAGCATCCATCCATCCCCTACATAAATCAAGCTTGTAGAGAAATGCAACCAATTCCAATGAAGGTTAGAGCATTTTCATCTTTTACTGACATTTTAAAAGAATTCTTTTTAAACCTTATATTGCATTTACGTCCAACTTGACCCTTTCAACATGATATGTTTCTGGAAATATGCCCCTTAAAAGTTGTCATGTATTCTGCAACATACAATTTGAATGGAAAGTGTTATATATTTTCTTAAGGAATGTATGAATATCTGGTGTAATACTAAAGATAAAGCTTTGACATGAGGCATGACACTTTTGCCTCTGCACTCGTCCCTACATACATGTACGTGTACTTACACATAAATAGCATATCATATAATATATAACAATTACATATATGAAATAACAAAACAACTTGTCATTAAACGTATTCTATTTCCCTGTCATAAAATGTGACAGGGAAATATTGCCGTAAGAAATATTACATTAAGTTAAATTGTCAAGAAAGAATTGAACTAGTATTATCTTATCGGAAAAGGCTCAGGTGTAGAAAGGATCTTGTCTATAAATCTATGTTGTCCTTCTTCAGCCCAGCAAATATCATTCCTGCTGAATACGCTAGTTGGACACTTGTTTTAGCTAATGTCAATCACAGTGTTTATGTCACCAATGACACTAGAATACAAAGAAGTTTATTGCAAGTTCATGCCCGTGGGCTAATTGCAAATACATGATAAAACATAGGAAAAACATACAAGCGTCAGTAAACTGTGTCTGACTTTGCTGTAACAATAGGTTACTGGTACTATATACAATTGTTGGCTATATCTAAATTAGCTGGGTTTGACTTCTTTTTTGGAAGCAGTGGAAGACGAAAAGTCCCACTTTTTCTTTTTCTTTTACAACAGTTCCTGATAACAAGCAACCATTATAAGTATTATTCAAAGGACAAAGACGTCTGGACAAAATATACACCCTTCTGATATTATTGAACATCCAATCTTACAAATCATACTTCCAGTTCTTGATTCCTGCCACCAGGTTAAGTTAATTTGCAGGTCATGACGTCATAGTTAACACGGCAGTCAGTTCGTAACTTGTTTCCGTGACTCCACAAGCACTTTAAGCATTAGATGATGAAATACAAAACTAATCCATAAAGGAAGAAAACAGTTAAACAAGATTTGACACAGGATCTATTCTAGACTGGTCATAGCTCATCTTTTTTCTTTTTGTTTTTGTTTGCAAAAAATGTGGTGGGTTTGTCCGCAGCTTTTCTCTCGCGAGTGACGAAGGCAGTGAAGGTGGAGACACAGTTTCCGACAAAGTGGTCGGCCTGGCCGAGAATCGCTAGGTCCAGCTGGGGAACCTCGGGGTTCAGGTGGAAGACTGATAACTGGACAAACAAACAAACAAACAGATAATCCAATGAAACTGTAAACAATAACTGCTGGTTCAGATGAATTTACATAACATAATATGCATACACAATCAAAAGAATACATGTAGGTACACTAGAATAGAATTACAAGGCACAATAGTTTTCTCCATGTAATTCACATGCAAATGCTTCTTACCTACCTACAGAAATAAAGAACTGAAAAGAGAGCATTATGAGGCCTTTATTTGTAGGAGGGAAAAATAAAACTAAAGATAGCCAATAATTAGTAGGCCTGACTGTACAGTGTGAGTCATTCAAGTCATGCGAAGAATTGAATGAATGAATGAATGAATGATAATAAGATTGATAACTGCCAACAAATGTTGTAACATTCATTATCATAATTATGCTGCATAATAGCTCCTAATATCGATATTCTCATGAACAAAGTAACACATTTTCTACAGATGGTAGGGGAAATAACTCACTTGGTCAAATTCTTTCCTTAGATCAGGTAACATGGGGTCGTTGTCTGTGGCCACATATATGGACTTAGCTTTGACCTTTTTAACTGCTTTCCTGTGAGAATGGTATTTGTTTGTAAGTGCTACAGGTACTTGCATACATATAAGGTAACACATAATCTTTAAAAAAAAGACAAGACAAAACAACAACAATGATTTTTCTCACACACCAAATGCTGCACAGAAAACAAGACGTTCACATAATATGTATGTACCTTACAGCCTTAAGCACCTCTTTCTTGGACGGAAAACACATGTCTTTGGTCAGCGTCTTGGCGGTTCTGTGGTCGTACCCGACGCACTGACCTGACGCGAACAGGTGGGGCCTGCTACCATCCACATGCTCGCAGGCTGACTTCTGCAGGGTCAGACAAACAGACACTACAAGTCTATCTTATTTTTCTTCACACATCAACAGCTGTGGCTGTGCCAAGACATACCTGACAGCCTTTAAGACCTCTTCCACAGATGGAAGACACATTTCTTTGGTCAACTTCTCGGCAGTTTTAGGGTCATAACCAAGGCACTGTCCAGATGCATACAGACGGGTCTTATTACGCCCACAGGCTTTTACCTACAAATGTGACAAAAATAGAACTTCTGTTTCACTGGTCTTTGCGCAGCCTATATTACAGCACATGTTGTTTCACAATAAGATACGATTCCTATAGTGCAGACCTTGAAATTAGAGACCCTGCTGTCTTTTACCTTCTTCCTGCTGCCTAACACCATTACCAATGCAAATTTTGCTGCCAAACTGCTATCCTAGCAGGCTGAAATGATATCAACTGCTTTAAGCAACAGCAGAGTATATGATTGGCTGAGCACCCGACTGGGCCAAAGTTAAAAAATTGTCAAGGGAGGTATGTTAGCAGCATAATGATATCTACCATATTCTAGCTCTGGTGTGCTCCTTTGATCGCTTCCAAATAATCTGGCACCAGTTAAGCCATTCCATTTAATCTTAAACATTTAATCTTTGGTCTTATCAGTTTGGGTATGGAATATTTCTCAGAAGCATTGGAACAGGGATCAAACTTTCCTTGAACCATGCCGTCATAGAAGGCCGTACAACTTGGAGCCAATCAGAGCCCTTGCTTATATTTCAAGAACAGTCCAATCCTTTATATGACCCGTCTTTTGAATGAACAGTGACATCTAAACTTACACATATGTTCATTGTTGCGAAGAAGTCTTGCCTTTACACATTAACGCAGACCGTTACTGACCTGACCAGTTGTTTTAACTGGTTAATTGCCTTTTAGAATCATAATGTATCTGTCTCTGGCAATTGAAAGTATTATTTGTATAAGCGGTAAATAGTTAGTTTTTGAATACGACCTGTACAGCAAGTACGCAAATTCAGCCAGTTGGCTGCTATGTACTAACTGCTATGTTGTTTTAGCAATAAACCTTTCTACTATTTCAGGTGACCTCTATCAATGGGTGCCAGGCTTTTCAACAGGGAAGTGATCAGAGGAGCAAACTTGAGGTTTTTTAGATTTTTCTAAATGAGTTGCTCAGTGCAAGGCCACACGGACCACTTCTGGGCAATGAATTAACACTCACTGAAGCAGTGTCTCTTCTCCCTTAGTCAGAAACATCAAGCTTAGGCAAACTTGACTCACTCGGCTCAAAAAGTGAAACAGGAGTTGTGAAGGATGCTCTGGAAATTCCCTACCCCATTTTAGGCCGGAATGGTATGATCAACTGATTCCACTCACACTGAGAAGGACCCCTACTCTTTATGATAAGTGTGGAGGGTTCTTTGACATGCTCGAAGTGTGACTCTCCTTAAAAATGGGACCTCCATTTATCGTCCCAAACCAAAGCTTGGTACTCAGTTCCACTGGAGTTAAGTGAGGAAGGTCGTGTAAAGTGCCTTTCCCGAGGACACAAGATCAGTGACATGACAGGATTTGAACCAAGGACCACTGGGTTCTGAGCTGAACACTCTGCTGTTACACCACACGACCCCATCCCAAAGATAGGGATGTGTACCAGGCTATGGTCCAAGCTGATACACTTTTGACACAACGAGGACGTACTTACCCAGTCCATCCCGTTTCGGAGATGAACCCCAACAAATGGTCGCGGAAGGTTCTTTTCAATGACCTGGTTGACCTCTGCCATCATCTTGTCGGACCAGTGCACGAAGCGGTGGAGGTCGATGTTCTGCGGGAGGACGGGGAAGTTGGCCGGAGCGCCCATGAAGGCCAGCACTGGGAACTGGTCCGGAGGAAATCTGTAGGGGACAGAGTAAACGTCACGGAGCATGACGCTTTTTTGTTTGTTGGCTTTGCAATGCACCTTCGCTATGGCTTGAGTATTTGGCTAAGCGGGTTGTCCCAACACTTCTTGATAAGTGTGTTGGGTTCTTTTAGATGCAGAGGTTTGACGCTTAAGGCTTGTGCCTGAAGCTCCCTCATACACGGGCCACTAGCTTTACATCACCATCCGAAATGATGGTCACTCACTTGTTATACATGTCATTCCAGTACAGCAGTGTGTACAACACAGGACTACACTGAATGTTGTAAAATTTAGAAATTGCAGTACAATCCATGATCTTCCATAAGGGTTCCTGCAAGTTTGTAAAATGTTATCCTTCCTTACAAATTATTACTTACAAATTGCTAGTAGTAAGCCATCATGTCATGCAACAGACCATACCTGCACACTGACTAACATCATGGAAACATACAATGTTGGTAAATAATGGGAATCAGTGCACACTGAGGCATAATTGTCCTTTCAACAAGTGTCTGGCAAGTACTGTAAGTAATTGTGTAACATTGTCTTAATTATATAAAAACCAGAAGACCACTACTCTATTGGCCATATCACTGTCTGTAGTGGTACCAAATGGCTGTGGTTTGCATATCTCAATGGTTGTCCACAATTTCTTAGCTTTTGTATATTTCTTAACATCAGCAGTTCGATATCCCAGTTTAAAGCTGTTTTTATACATAGCTGCTCTAATATTGCAACAAATTGATGATGATATAAGTCCATGAATCTACCTTTTATTCCACTTGTCCACCATGCCTCTGTCCTCAGTGTTGTAGGACAGTCCCTCGTAAAGCTCCGAGCCGACAAAATCTACATCAAAGTTGTCCCAGAACGGACCAAATGGGTTTCCCTCCTGAAAATATCAAATAACTTCTCAGCAATGCCTTAATCAAAATGCAATTGTAATTTGTACTAAAGGTAATATGTCCATCTGTCAGTGTGAACATTAATACTAAATCAAACTATTAGAAGTTAGAAGTTGCATAGATTTCACTCTAGGGTCACATCATTTTCAGAGACCAGCAGACAGCAAAACACCTTCCAATACATTTTCAGGTTCAAAATACACTCGAGTCTCTGTTGATTTTGAATTTGGTGACGTTATGGCAAATAATAAATACAGCAGATACATGGGCTTATACTGACTGCTGCTTAAAATTTCAGGGAGATTTGCAGTGTACTGTACCTTAGCAGGACAGCTTTTCTTGTCTTTGGACCTCTGTGCTGCCATTGTGAAGCAGAAGCTCTTGCGTTGCTCTGGAGGCCAGTGTTCCGGTGCTAGCTGCTCCATGAAGTCTTCCATAGGAAGCACTCGGTGATATTCCTGTAGCGGCTCCACTCGGAACCAATCTTTGAATGGCACATGGAGCTAGAATTGACAGGAGAAAATTGTCATCTGTCATTGTGAATAGAAAAGTTTTGTACGGTTATATTTTTGGCCCTCCTGCCCTTCAATCATTTCTAGTGTTCGCCTGGATGTAGCCTTTTGGCAGTATGTTGAATTGAAGGGCATGATCAAAATGTTTTGGAAAGCAAATCTTATTCTAATTTAATGGGGAGGGTATTGTGATCCTAACGGCATGGGAGGGGGTGAAATGTAACAAGAGGTCAAGAGGTTCAACCGTTGGGATACAGTGGACAAGGGATTGTGATATGATGTACATGTGTGTGTGCAAGTGTGTATGTGTATGTGTGTATGTGTGTTTGGAAGGAGGGAGGGCTGTGACTTAATGTCAGGGAGGGAGTTGGGACCCTATGGCATTGGGAGGGGGGGGGGGCAGTGATGGAATGGAAGGAGGGGTCATAATCATAAAGCGAAGAGGGGACTGTGACATAAACATTTGTAGGGGAAGAGCATTCTCCCTCGAAAAGCTGTCTCATAGCCTTCATATACTTAGGAATGGCCCAAAATATATAAAGCCTGCGGGATAGCTATTTGTGGGACAATGGGAGGGATTTGACTAATGGTAAGTTGAAGGAGGTTGTCCTATAGTGGTGGTGGTGGTGGGAGGTTTTACTGATTACTAGTAATGTAACCCCCATTAACATTAATCCGCTGGATTACACAAATCCGCCACTTTGAAATAAAGTGAGTTTGAGTGATCTCTAGTACAGCACCCCCCCAGGTATGCAAAGTGCAGATACTAGTACTAGTATACAGGAGTGCATTATACTGGGGGATGTTGGGTTGGAGATCTGTTTGGACATATCTAATCACAGTGGTAAAATCATAATGTACCCTGGCGGAGTTATGTTAGTAGATGTTACGTACATTAGTGTACGGTGGTTTTCCGTGCCTGTACTGTATCCATGGTGGAAGCACCAGAGTTCTGTCCAGGCCCTTAGCGAACTGCAGCGCTCCCAGGAAGTGGTCAGCCTGGTTGCCAAACCTTCCTGCAACAACACAGGTACAGTTAGGGCAGGTTTACACGTGGCGCTTTGCACACGTTTGTTGTAGGACAGTGAGCTAGGACAGGTCTCGATACACACGCTGTGTGCCGCAGTGCGTCACACTGAACCCTGGTGACCTACTGCTGCATGGAAATGGGCTGCTTGCGACGCCGGTCGGTTCACACAAGGCTGGGCTGTGTCACAGACTCCCCACTGTGTGTCGTAGGTCCACTCTGGAGGCGCCACACAACAAACACTGCTCGCCACCGCCACGCGTCACGAGGCCAGTTTACACGGATAAGAAATCTGTCCTACGACATGCACTGCGTGTCGATCCTTGTAAGACAGATAATTCTTTGCCCCGTGTAAACAGACCCTTAGCTAGCATTGATATGTGCCACTGCAAAACAGAAAGTTTAAAGTAATGTCAAGGGAAAGTCAAAAGCCACCACACAAGGCTATTCACAACTTTAGCAGCTTGTAGTCTATGATCTGATTTGCATCTCTTTGAAACAGTGCCATTGTTTTAGGCTGGGTGTAATACTGGGTAGTAATCGGATGGAACCCAGGCTTTACCATTGTTTGTCCTTGGTTTGACTATATATTGCACAAATCTTAGAAAACGTTTTAAATGCCAATTCTTTTGAAAGAAAATTTCACTTCAATTTTTATCCCTTTTGTATGAGAAATCATTGTGTTCACGCATTATATTTGCAAAAGATTTTCTACAGTTCTATCACATACCACAACAATAATACTATAATACAACAAATCATAGAGATAACTAAGGCCGTTAAACTGTTTTACTTCTGCTAACTTATCTCCTTCCTGTCTTGTACATGTTGACATTGCATTCATTACATAGCCATAGTCCGGTCATGGCCTGAGGCTTACTACTGAATGCAGGTTATCATATGCTTTGTCAGCCTGTGATAATTTTTGGAGCTGTTGTACTTTCGGTAGAACGTAGCGTGTTCACTGCCTTACCCATACACGGACAGTACAGGATGTACCCTCTGCTGTCCCACTGCAGCTCTGAGCCCCTCACACTCGTGTTGGCGACAAGTTGTACCGTCAAGAACACCAGGAAACAGAAACATCTGCTACAAAACAAGGAACATGTCCGACTGTGGGACGCCATTTTGGGAACAAGTACCTGCGCGCGCACACCCGGAAGTACAGAAGTGGCAGACGACACCAAGTTCCAGCTGATTGGTCAGGCTTGGCCAATCAGGTGCTCTCGTTTCTCATGTCACATTTTCATTCGCAATATCACATGTATAACTTAACTATAAGGCAAATCAAATCCGTAGCTTTTAAAGACGGACGGTTATGGAAAATTAAAGGCTAACCTCCATATCTTGGATGGGAAGATTTTCCTGACTATGGCGCTTTCCGTCTCCATAGTGAGCCATACTCATAGGCCGTATAATTATAAAAAGAGGAAGAAGAAGTATTCTAATGTAAAGTTATTATGTAATGTTGATAATGTATAGAAATCAGGTAAATACCAAGTGCCTCTGAAAGCTGATGAGTGCTAGTCTGACGTACATTCGTTTCCATCTATACTCATCATGCGCTATGCCTTTGGCCTTTGCCAACCATCATTCACTTTTGAAGCGATGTCACAAAGTAATCTCCAAGCAGATCCACGCCGGGCGCGAAAATCGTAGTATGCTAGCCAGAGAAGGTCCAGCAGCCAGAGAGGGTTCATCAGCCCGGCAGGGATCTGCCCTATGTCGCAAAAGAACAAGGCTGATGAACCCTCTCTGGCTGCTGGACCTTCTCTGGCTAGCATATACGATTTTTGCGCCCGGTGTGGATCTGCTTGGAGATTAGTCACAAAGTACAAACCCGGAGGCGCCGTGACCAAGGTATGGCGTACAAAAGCCCGAAACGACACGCGACAGAGCCTGGTAACCTATTATATCACCCGTGTATTTTCTGTCCTCTTATACAGTATTTGCTCAAATTTGCGGAGAGGACAGAGGAGACTCAGGAGTTCTATTAAATAGGTCTGGATACCAGGCTAGAAACGGGTACCTCCACAGACGTAGCCTCAATCAGGCTCCACAGGTGATGGACATACTGCGCTCGTTCTCATTTAAGCAAATTTTGTAATCTCCGTTACCGTTAGAAGTAAGACGTTCCTGACATTAAGATATGCCACATAAAAGGTTCGCAACTGCCGTTTTTAAAAGCTAGAAAAGTTTTAAGTCGTCATAAAAACTACAGTTTGACATCTTATATGTGGCATATCCTAATGCCAGGAACGTCTTATTTCAATCGGTAACGGAGATTACAAAATGTGTACATTTAAATGAGAACGAGCGACTGGCAGATCTGCCTACATTTCGAGCTGCAGGTCGCAAACTTTACTCGACCTAGCCAGCTATTCCTCTGGTAAGTTTATCTGTCTATTCAAGGAGGTTATATAGACAATATAACCTCCTTGATCTATTTCAGTATTTGGCCAATTTCTACTTCTGTAAATGCATTTCGCTACTGAGGGGGGAATGGAGTGTTCGCGGTGGTTTTAAGCTCGCGGCAGCGCAACAGTCCAGGTAGCAGTATAAGATATTAAAAACCACCGCGAACATGTCTGCATTCCCACTTTTTTATCCAGCATCCTGTGGATCCTGGTAGAGGCTACCACAGACGGTCCTTGTACCGTCCCAATCAATTATGATGCGACAGGAAGAACCTACAAGCCCAGCGGGCAGACACTGCGGTTCAGTGATCAGCACATTCTTATCGAGAACCACGGGTAGTCAGCAGTTGCCATGGTAACATCCGCGCTGAACTTTGGAGGGACTGTTCGGTAATGATGGTGGCGTGGTATGGCTATGCAAATAGTGCAGGTTTGTTCCTGTACTTACTAGTACATGTACTTTACATACAGCATTGATTTTTTTGGAGATAGCGTATGTTTTATGTAAACGTGTAAATGAATGAATGAGTGATTGATTGATTGAATGAATGAAGACCTTTATTGTAAAATTAATCAACATACTAGCTTTAACCAAGGAGCTTTAACATGAGAATATTGGTAGACTTTTATTGTCTCACTTGTTCTTTAATGTTGGACCGGAAAACCATGTCGACTTTTTAACCTCCCTTTAATAATAGAAATGTATGGTCAATTTTAGAGCTTTGATAAACAATTTTCCTTTATTCTTCTAAAACCATTACATAGAGTATGATAGTACCTGCTTTCCTTATTTGTCTTTATAACAGGATGGTTACCTCTGGGCATGAACATACATTAAAGATACCTCATACATGTCATTGCATTCTCCTACAGCCCCAAGTCACCTTCCGGTCTGTCCCTCAGTTGTTGCCTCACGCTGACTTGCCAAAGTGGGCGGGACTACTTACGGCCCACTTCCGGTGCGTCACCGCCTCAAGTAGGCCTGCATCCGGTCCGTACGAACACCCGCCTGCGAAATCTCACTTCCTCATTTCCCCAGTAACCTCGCCGCGATCGGACCAGAAATTTGGGTCAGCTGCGGTGGATTTTTCCTTCCTATCGTGTTACTTAGTTTGAACAAACAACGGAATATGGGACCAAGACAGAGGTGAGTTCGTCCGCACTTGTCTAAACAACCTGTGTGGTGGTACAAACTTTGGCACAACAGCGATGTGCCAAGATAAGTTGGGCGGTAATTATTACTAAGAGTTGAGTGTTACAAGACGACATCATATCTGTAGAACATGTAGAGGAAAGCGTATGAAACCGCTGCACCACACTCAACCTTGTCCCACCTTCTGTCTTTACATAATGTAGCCCTGTGTTTAAACAATGAGGTTAAAAAGTCATTGGTTTAAATCATATTTGAGTGGAGAGACATGTCTTCTGTTGTGTGTAACGTAATCGTCCCCAGACGGTGCCCAAGCGGGAGGGGGACGTACTAAGTTACCTTGTCTAATTTGTCTCTCAAGTGTTAGAACAAAATCCCCTGTTGTGATAAAACATCGCTGTGGTAAGAGGCTCTTTATGTTTCCGTGCTTGTGTTGTTCTCAGACCCCTAGAAGGTCTGTAAGAAGAATGTTGGAAGTAACAAATGGTAAGCTTAAAAAGTCCTTGACAGGCTACAACCCATGAAGTAACGTCTAGCACTGTTTTACTTCACTAACGTCTTAATATTTGCGTTTCCTGTCTTCTCTGGTCAACATTTGGCTTCACTCGAATCGCCCCGTCTGACTCTGAGTAACAAAAGAAACGAACGTTGCGTAGTGCCAGACGAGTGTATCCTTGTGGACCTTAGGCAAATAAGGGAAAGGTCAACAGGGGTCAAGTAAACTGTTCCTATGACCCCTGTGTCTGTGATAATGTTGGTAGGAAGATATGGGAGAAGCTAAATGAAAATGGCTCCAATCGTTCTTTATTCTATGGGATGAACCTTGAGTCACCAAGTTTCTTACAAGGAAAGGAAAACATAATCGCTTTAGGCTTGGCTTATCAGAAAATGTTCAGAGCAGAAAGAAAGGAGGAATCAATTTAAACTTAGCCTGGTACTGTGCTAGTCTGGTAAAGTGTTTGTGTATGTATGAACTGGGGCGTTTGGCGGTCCCAGAGGCGGGGATGTTGTAACAGTTCTGCTTCTGTTTGCAATTCCGCTCTAAAAGCTGTGGGGATGTTTCTTGTCACTGACTTTCCGGCCCATATATGTAAATGCCTGCTCTCCAAAGAAATGACAGAGAAACAAGAGAAAAAGTCCGCTTTAGAAGTTGTAAAAACTGAAAGCGACAAAAGTTTTTTAATGCCCCGCACGATTGGCAACATGCCACTCGATTGGTAAGATCATGGGGATAACAGGCGAGTACAAAAGAGGGCTAGGGCTTATGCCGATAAAATATCAATGACAAACGACACTACTGAAGTTTGTATCTGTATTTGCTTTTTCCTGCTATTGTCTAATTTTTCGTCGAGCAGTATATTGATCGTTATATCCGTGGTATGAAATATCAATTGTAAAGGTAGGAGCTTCAAACTGGCTATACACGGTCGTCGACAGCGTCGATATTCGAAGTATTTTACCTGTCTTTTTGAAGACAAGTCTGTCAGCACTAGAGATTCCGAAGTATGCATGATTTGGGTGATTCGGAAGGTCCCAGGGGCGGGATGTTGTGACAGCCTTGTTATTGTTCAGTCGGGCAGAAAGGTAAAGACCGGTTTTGTCTTATCGGCCGTCGATCTATCTTTTGTCCGCCAACAAGACACAGATTGACAGAATCGGGCTCTTCGGGAGGAATTATCGACGGACTTTCAGTGAAAATGGCAACACAAAACGGCACAAATTGAAATCCCTAAACGGACAACACACGACGAAATCACAAGATAAATTTAGAACAAATTGACCCGTAAGTCCATGATATGTTTACCGTTAGGCTCCCCCCCCCCTACACAAACATAATTTCGGACATCTAGCGTTTCCTAATGTTAATTTTCCAGCTGTGTAAGATGGATTATTGGTAATTTGATAAACATCACGGAAGGTGATGACGATGTGTATTTCATGGTTCCTTTTCCGATTATGGAACAGGAAGCCGCAGAAGTTTCGTTTTCAACCGTTCGTGTTGTAAGACGACTTGAGCCTTGACAGTGCAAATTTCAACTCTAAAAAGATATGTAAACAGAAGATCTACTGCAAAGTTCTTCCGATATTTTAAGTTGTGAATGCAGTACTGTACTTATAACGGCGTATATAGGCTGCAGATTTTACATTGTGTACCTGTGAGAATTACACCTGCGACCTTTGACCCAGACAGGTGTGTACATGACCTTTACACCTGACTGCCCACCCGCCAGGTGTTTGTCATAGCTCAGGAAATGAGCCATCGACGGAGCTGGCCGTCAGACGTGACGAAGTGCCTGCTTCATGTTGGCATTTTTTTTCTGTCCGTCAAAGTCAAATTGTGACTACAAGTATCTGTAAGATTGAAATACTTAACATGATTGTGACTTGTTTGCAATGATAACTTTTAGTAATAAGTTTGCGTGTCCGTCATTTTCTTAATAACGTTACATGTCAGTTTCCTAGGTCGATAACGCTCTAGTGAGGAACAAGAACGCGTGTTTATCTCACGTAGTTGTAACAGTAACAGTTTGCTGGCAGCAAGTTCATAAATTTTGATGACACCATTTTTTTATAGTTTTCCTTTACATATGTCACCATAAAATACATCAAAACTGAAATTGGACGAGTGTAGCATGACACGTAGTTTCCCCCAGCTTGAAGATAGGATCATATTCCTCCTACAAGGGATCAGATGAAGTTTAATGTGTACCGGATTGGCATCCCATAAATGATTAATAGCTTTGGGTGATGGCTTTTAATGTATCTAACCACCGTACTTATCATCTCTTACAATCCACGAGTCGACATAAACTGTGGCTTACCGCCAGTGCTTACTTCCCCATTAAAAGTTACGTCATGCATCCGTCATCACGATGTGTACTAATATGGTACTGATACACGAGATGGTCAGGATCACGAAGATAATATCACAAACCCGTCGTGACTTCCGTCTTTTCTGACTCACGCGTCAGCGAAAAGATTTCATTTTTTCAATGAATACCAAATATCGTTGATGTCAATGATGTGTTCACAAGTCTGGTGCTACTTATTTCAAGGGCAACTCTAGATAAAGTTGTTGCCCCATATCTCACGATTAGCTCGAAATATATCGTATCTTTACTTTTTGGTATAAGAAATGTATCATTCCCGCCTCTGCAGAAGCTCGTATGTGCGGCTGTCGAACGCCGTGCTGTGTCTGACTGTGCTGCTAACCCTGTGTTTGGGGACCTTGGCAGAAGGTAAGCCAATCATGATCTATTTTATAAACGGGTAGACTAACGTTATTCTCCAAGCAGCTGTAGAATACTGCAACATACTGTAACGTTTCTCACGCCCCCTGTTCCCTGAGCACTGGGCCTTTCTACATCTGCTTGGAGATTATAGCCTCTATAGCAGCCTCCTGGGTGGGACTTTAACATCGTCTTTTTCTGCTGATTATGTACGATTTCCCGATTGCTACCGTGTTCCGATGGATGCCGTTTCTTTATAACATCTGCGGGCCATGATGGCACGGCAGCAGCCAGAAAACAGTACATAACCGGGGGTAAAATGACCATGTGAGGACCGTGTTCTGGAGGCTATGGAGGACCTTGGCAGACTGCATGTCAAACGTTACCAACTCCCGTCACGGAAGTTGGGTCTGCACCGTGCAGCTGGGAGATAAGGTCGTCTATTTTAGTAGGATAGGAACTACGTACGGGAGTGTTGGACTGATCTTTTTAAGCGTAGCCATTGGCAGGGAAAAACATAACAAGTCGTTACATACACAACTTTCCCCTCCCCCTCGTCCTCGTGTCGTGAAACAAATTAAGAGTCAACTGCCGCCGTCACGTGCCACTCAGGAATGTCTTAAGAAACGGCCTGTCACATCTTAATGGCGAAGACCCTGACAGAAGAATGTGAGACACGCCATTGTAGAAGGTAGAACCTTGACGATGTCTAACAGTAGCCTGTGTCGAGTTCGCAACGAGCTGGCGAAACGTCTGTTTTAACAGAACTTCTCCAAAGCATGACGGAAGTATGAAAGCGTCATATTTCTGATCATATATTTCCCACCAGTATACTATAATTGAATGTAAGCTTACATGATATACGGTTGGTTCTCAACTGAAGACTGGGGTTAAAATCGACACAAATGTCGATAAATTTCCTACGTACCACATATTCGCAGTCTTTGTTACATTTACATGATATGCCAACAATATAATCATGTTATTTTGGCTCGTTTAAACTTTGCGTGTGATAGCGTTCTTTTTGTGTGGCGTGACTGAAGTTGTACAGCAGCGCGAACTGATAGCAAAAACAGGAAAGCATGCTGGAGGTTGTCTAGGAGCTGCATATATAGCATATAAAGCGGTTTGTTTTCACCAGTTCTGTACGCAAGCTAGTATGCTAGGAGACGAGGTGGAATCACAGTAGTGTACGAATAAAAAAAGGAGATAAAGGGATATGCCATCTGGAAACGTGATAAACAAAGCTGATAACTAAGCATCATGGTGCCTTATGTAACCTGGAACATTGCCTCCAACGATATAACCTTGGAGCGATGTGATAGTTTCATCGTCCTCATCTGTCTCGGAAATCCGACACCCCCGGAGTGAAATCCGGCTTATCAGTCTGTGTAATCTTCCGAAACTTTCCTTCCTTCACAACTAGATAACGGCCTTGTGCCATCTCAGGGCTCAACCGCTAATTGTCGTGTTTCGGTGTGCCTTCAAAACTCTTGATTTTGTAGACCTGCACATGTGTTCTCAGTAGAACTGATAGAGAGTAGAACATGTGTAAGTGTAACACTATAACCCTGTAACCTCTCAAAGCCCACTCATTCAGTCATTGCAGAAAAAGTGGTGTTTCCAAAGACGAAGTCATGCTTAGGTTGCATTCCGTAGCAGTTTTTAGAATAGTCACTTGTTCCACTTGTCACTATTGTTAACTTGCGCGGTCTGTATACTTTTTCTATACAGTGTTTCATGTTGAAATCAGCCCCCGGGCAATTTAAGGACGTGCAAATAAAACCCAATGAAAGGGAAGGGACCCACGTGCCCCTATATCAGTCCCACCCAAGGCACGACATTTATCTTTCCTATATAACACTGGTGGCAGCGGTGGTTGTGATTTTGCAAATTGGTGTTGCGAGGGAAGATCGCAATGCTTTTTCTTTGATACGTTGTCTTTCTGAGATGCATCCCGCACAACCTCCCGGATGTATGTCAAGTTTATGGCGAAATGGGTAGAAGATCTTGGAACCTCTCACAACATCTACTTCAAGATGGAACTCTTTAAGTGAAGAAGAAATCTCACCTTCGGTCTTTTCTATGTTGTTTGTGATGAGAGTCTTTGAAGCCATTTCTTCTTTTCATTTAAAAAAAAAATAATTTGACTCTTTTCTAAAGGTGATGACGTATGTTCGAAGAACAGTCCAGCTTCGTGTGCAGAATGTCTTCTGCGAGGTCCGCAATGTGCGTGGTGTGCAGAGGAGGTATGGAGAAGTTGTTTACTTCATTTTTATTCTTCTGCCATTTTTAAGTGTTTTGCAACTTAAGTTTGCTACATGTATCTGCTTTCATTACCGCATTGGTGTTGTTTGTATAATTTTTCTCGAACCATTTTCCTTCAGTCTTACGTTGAAGGATCAGCATCAAGATGTGACGTCATCTCAAGATTACAGGAGAACGGATGCGCAGCAAGTCAAATACAAAATCCTGCGAGTGCCACAGTCATCTCTCAGGTGCGTTTACCTGCCATCTCACTGAAAACCTCCATGTAAATCTACGTCATGGAAATACATTGTATTATCGTATTACTATATACATACATAGGCGCTTATTCTATTCTTTTTGACATGTGCGTATTACAGACATGAACACTTTATTCACTGCAACTGTGATAGCAGCGACTACAATAGCGGCATTGTTAGTACTAGCAGTCGTAACGTTACTAGTATCGGATGTTTGACCTTGCATAAGTCACGTATCGTCGATATAAATGGGTGAAAGGTAAGAGGGTGAACAATGTTTACAAACAAGATTTCACAGTGTAACACGAAAGGAGGCTAAAACAAGACGCAACATTTCAGTCACCAAAGCTCGGCAACCAACAATTATGGTTACGCCTTCATTTTATTCTCCGGCAAATAGAAAACAAAACAACAACTAGAAAGGCAACATTTGCGAGCAAATACAGCATGTTTAGCCATGCTCCTCGCCATGCAAAAAATGGACTCCCAAAATAACAATGGACCATTCTAAAATACTTCCACTAAATAAAATGGATCAAACTTGAGTTTAAAAACAATTATCAGTCTCTCCATACAGGAGTGGAGTCTTCCAGTAGCACCTCAACACAATATGGACCAGTCCCAAACCATATCCACTTATTAAGTAACAAATACACTTCTGCTAACAAATGGACTTTTTCATAATCATTCCAGCTCAAAATTGAAATAAATAATTACAGAATCCTCCCCTTGCAAGAATGGGATATTCCGTGCCATCTCCATGTAAACTAGACCAGTGGAAAAATATCCGCTGAAAATTACACTCTTGCGCATAATCAACCCAGTTCAAAATTGAATTAAAAAAGATCAACCCCAGGGAAGTTTTCCATAGTATACATAATGATATATATGAAGATTTGACAGGAGAAGAAGGAAATGACCAAAAATGGGTGAAATATAAAAATGTGACACCCCTTTGTTTGAATGCATGATTCAATAGTATACACTTTGGGTTGAAAATAACGAAACCAAAAAATTCTTTGTTTAAAAAATCGTTTTGAAAGGCTGTATGGCAAACATTTGAATGAGGGCCTGTGTACATGCCAAATTTCACATTATTTTGGTTTAATACATATATGAACTGGAGATGTGTATCTTTTAAAAAAAAGAGTGAACAAAGCCATGTACATGTAATCACATGTCCTAGGAATTCCCATACCATATTTGGCATGAATACTAGCCTACACCTGCGCCATGTAATTAGATTAACTCAATTGACCAATCAGGTGGTCGCAAGGCTCACAGGCATGCAAGGCCAGGTGCAAGGCACTAGGGGTCAATGACCTGTAGGTCATATGTAGTATTGAAAGTGACAGAAGTGGCAAATATTGTCAAGAAAGCCCAAAATAAATCGTTTTGAATATATGTATGCCGAAAATGGGAATGTAGTCCTTTAAATATTTGTTCAAGCCACATATACAGCAAATTTCAGGTCATTCGGTTGAAATACCAGGGCGCAGGAGGCCAAGATATGCTAAAAATAGCCTAAAAACCTCAATAAAATCACTTTCAAGGTCAATATCAAAACAAGGAAAAGAACGCACATTGGTTTTTGCCTACATTACCTCTGTACCAAATTTCAGGTCATTTGGTCAAAAAATGACAGAGATGAATCCATTTGAAGATTTGACAGGAGGAGAAGAAACATGAGAGAAAACAATATGTTTAGCCATACTTATGGCTAAACATAACAAACGTTTCTTTATATTGTGTGCCTAAAATCTATTAGAAACCCGTGTTCCCGTGGTTTGTTTGCAGTACTGTAGCACCTTAATGTTTACTATTTACACAGGGACGCCCGCTCAGCGATACAGGGAGCCAGACAGGCACTGACGTCACACAGGTGTCACCGCAGGAAGTCCGTCTCAGTTTACGACCAGGTGGGTAGCCGAGAATTCCCTTATATGGGCGTGCGCCACCCTGCCAATCGGCTTCCGTACGTGCCCTACGATTCCCGAGTTTTACCTTATATGGGAATCGTCGGTAGATATAATTTGAATACTGAAAGAGAATAACATCGGAAGCCTTACTGCTGCTTGGACGGTGGACGTTACTCAATAGAATAAGCGGAATAGAATGGTCACACAAACTAGTTCAAAGGCAAGACGTACATTCTTGTCTGAGTGCATTAGGACAATCAAAATTCTATCGGATTTACCCTTATTTGGAGTTAACCTAAGCTGAGAATTATATGAACTCTAATAACCTTAAAGCGCTCTCTGGATAGCAAAGGCGCTAACAGTCAAGGAAGCACGCCTGGAGTGTATAAAGAAACATACAGACTGATAAGAGTTTTTGGTATGTCGGGCCAGCCAGAGGTTTGGTTACTGCTTGCTGGTGAATTCCGAAGATCTTTTGCTTCACATATTCATGTCGTATACGTTGTGAGTTATGATTAGCTGTAGTAGCGTTTCCTAATCAATAACCTCACACATCTACCGTTTTCATGGACAATTTTCGATTAGGAACAACTTCACGATCAGTTGAAATTCATATACCTCGTACTGAATCAGAAATGGCGCGACCCGAATGAAGACACTCTTCTGTCGGTTTTATTTCCTAACCTCACACTGGGTGGTCATGAACAGTTTGCCCCACAAAGTGCTTTCCATTCTGATACCATTTCCTCAGATATCGAATACTTCGTTAATCTCTTTGCCCTAAGACAAAAGTAGTACCATGTAGTAGTAGTAGTAGTGATAGTAGTAGTAGTAGTAGTAGTACTAGTACTAAAATACGATACTAAATACAAAATTTCAGTCCAGAAAAAGGTTAACGTTAGTCATACCTTATGTTCTATTTTCTCCAGGTGACAGTGCCCAGGTACAGATGCAGGTGCGACAGGTGAAGGACTACCCAGTAGACCTGTACTACCTTATGGACCTGTCCAAGTCTATGGACAACGACTTGGAGAGTCTCAAGACGCTAGGAGTCAATCTTAGTAAGAGTTCCTCCTTGGGAAAAAATCAACATAGCCTTAAATAGCACAGCAACGTCTATCGATTTCTTCTTCGCAGTATGTCGTGATTTCATATACCCTAAGTTCCCTTGAGGTCGCTATTTAGATGGTTGCATTTCATATTTCATTTTTCAAATTGTGACTATCATTTCTTTATTCGTTTATGAAATATACGAGCATGTCTTTCTATCTCTACAGTTAACAAGATGAGAAACATCACCAGTAATTTCCGGGTCGGATTCGGGTCGTTTGTTGACAAAACGGTGGCGCCGTACGTGAACCTGGCCCCTGGGAAGTGAGTAGAAATCTTCTATGGTCTCGAACTTTCTTAGTATAGTGTGTGTCGTTTAAATTTCAACTGTCTTTTGACTGAAACTGTTGTAGATACTTGTCAAAACGGATGGTTCTGCCATAAACTCCGTAAAAGGTCCTCGAAAAATGTTGCCATCGGCCTTGACTAGGACCAAAACTTTCCTTGTAGACCTTACTAACATTGACCGTAACTTGGAAACTTGGTAACTCTCGATCTATTTCCTCTAATCCGTCGGAAAATTTCTCGAAATCCATCCCCGGGAAAGTCAGCTCGAAAATCCCCATTCTGGCATTCATATACACATGAATATCAGAACTGATAGGGACATGTAGCTGGCTGACGTCATCAAATCCATCCAGTCAGTCGAGTAGCCGTCAGCAGGGCGCGAGTCGCAAACGGTTGGAGAGCCCTGAACTATGGCGGACTTGTGTCAAACAAGTGATAACTTGACTTTGGGGTATATTTAGCATAGTATAATAGGCTTTTCAATTCTAAGTTCTGCCCCTCCATGCCCTCTTTAAGGTATGAGCACACAGTATTTCGCCGCGACCCCCGGAGTCTGTGACGTAGGGGTAAGAAAATAGTGCGGCCGAAATGTTTGACCGTTTGTAAAAACCTCAAGGTGAGTGCCAGCGAGGCACGAACAACACTAAATGGTAGTATAACAAGTCGGCTTTCAGATGGCATGAGTAAGATTGTGAAGCTTTTCCATTCGGCGTATAAATGCGCGTGACCTTTGCAGCTGCTTGCCTGGCGAGTCGGCCTGCAGTTCCGTATGACCCCGCATGACCCCATTTAAAAGAGGGCGTCAAAACGTTAAAAAACCATAACTTTTTTTTGTTTTCAGTTATTTTGTGGCTTGTACCCTCGACTCCAACATATTCTTTTTTCGTGATTTTGTAGGGTACCCTACTGTATTTTTTTCCGTGTCGATGTCAGTCACTTTGAGGTTCTTAACTATAGAAACCCCCATAGGCGAAAAACTGTGTTCTGCTACCTTAACATGTACAACGTTTTAATCTCGTCCCCAGACTGAATGAGCCGTGTGGCGGCTGTGCGCCCGTGTTCGGGTTCAAGAACGTCCTGTCCCTGACTGACCAGGCCGAGGAGTTCAGCGTGCAGCTGGGGCAGCAGCAGGTGTCAGGCAACCTGGACCAGCCGGAAGGTGGCTTCGACGCGCTCATGCAAACCGCCGTCTGCAACGTAAGAGTCTTAGTCTTACAGTAACCATGCCCCCTTGTGAGGTTTACATGAGTTGCAGTGCACTTGAGTGCAATATGAGTTCCAGTTCACTCTGAAGCGGAAGATAATCAGAATTTGTGTCATAATGACAGATATGAACTTCGTATGGGCCAAGACACGATCGGGACTTCTGTTCATTTTACATTATCTGTACCAATCAGTTTCTCCTTATTTCTGTTATTTAAACTTTACACAAGTTTTCATAATCGATCTGTCTCTTAACTGTCATAAAGCTACTGGCTATACATGTTTATGATGTATACATCTATAAATGTATAACGTACTTTCAGGATGAAATAGGCTGCCGAGAGGAGGCTTATATGATATCTAATATGCTATATATAATATACTTTCAGGATGAAATCGGCTGGCGAGAGAAGGCCACTAAGCTGATCGTGTTTGCCAGTGACGCGCCCTTCCACTCGGCCGGAGACGGGAAGCTGGGCGGGATCCTGACGCCGAACGACGCGAAGTGCCACCTGGACTCCTCCGGTACCTACACCGAGCTGAACAACCTGGTGAGCAACGCCAACTACCGCCGACCAGGGCCGTTAGGCATATGTTGCCATATTGCGTTGTCACTTTGCCATTGCGTTGTACCGTGTCCAAGTGACCGGGACTAGTCTCAGACTCTAGCTAACTTATTTTTGTTGTTGTTTTGTTGTTGCTAACGTAAGTATTGTTTTTTGATTGCTACCGTATTCTGATGGCTCCCGTTTTCAGCTTACTGCCTCCGTATATCGTGGTATTCCTTTTGACTATATCAAACTCGTTTCAGTTCTAAATCTAGTTCTAATTATAAAACATTCGTGGCATGGTTCAATTAGATCCAATGTCGTACAATCTCCTGCAGTCTGTTGCTTCTGGACACTTTGACGTGGGTTCGATTCCCATGTGGATTTTAGCATTGACAATTCTACTACACATATACATATCGTCACACTGTTTTTCTCTGTTCTAATCAGAGCTCTCGAGCTGCTGTTTGTTGACGAGTTTGTTTTCCGCACTTGTTAGGATTACCCGTCAGTAGGCCAGCTGATCGCAGTGCTGGAGGAAAGGAACATTCAGCCCATCTTCGCAGTCACTGGTGAACAGATCGACATCTACAGGGTCAGTAGATGTTACTGTTTGTTTGTTTGTTTGTTTACCTGGCTAGGCGCCTGTCTTACGCACCATGAATAAGCTGTTAGTTCCAACTTCTATGCCATGATGTTCATGGTGATAATAAGTTTATTGCAAATCCTTGCCCCAGGGATTATTGAACATAACAAAATAGTTACAATTTAAGAAAACATTGACCAGGTGGGGCTACTCTGATTTTACATGCTACGTGTTATAAACCTAAAACCTTGCATTGTGTTGTGACGTTATGGTTTTGTATGTCTGTTTCGTAGGGTCTGGCAAACATGTTCTCAGGCGCCATCGCAGAGACTCTTGCTGAAGACTCTTCCAACGTAGTGTTCCTGGTAGAGGATGCCTACAAGGTAAGTTATTTCTTCGATCAGTTTGCCGTCATCTGTCGAAATGAGATTTATTTGGACGCAGTATCGTCTTTGACAACGGAAAAGGTTGTATCTTGATAACATTTTGAAATTTTTTGAAAGGAAATAGTTTCTTGAAAAGAAGTATTATGCGAGAGGAAAAAACGTCTGAAGTATTTTCGTTTTTCTCTTCCTTCTTTTAGAAACTCCGCTCTGAGGTGAGGATGCAGGCACCCAACGTGCCGGAAGGGATCGAGCTGCAGTTCACGGCCCTGTGCTTGGACAACCAGGTGATAGAGGGCGCTGCCGAGTGCAAGAACCTAGCGGTCGGTGACACCGTCGCGTTCAATATAACTGTCAAGTTAGCCGAGTGTCCGCAAGAGGGCGGCGACTTGCAGTTCTCGCTAAACCCGGTAGGGTTCGGTGACGAGATGACGATCAAGGTGACGACAATGTGCTCCTGCGACTGCGAAGTTGCCGCGGTAAGTCATGACGTCACTAATTACGATGCTTGTCAAGTTTGAACGTGTACATTGTATCTACACCGTTTTACTCAACCACGTCTAATCATTCTCCTCTCTTTTTCTTTCGCTCCATTCATTTATTCTTCATTTTCTTCACTCCCACAGATCCCGGACAGCGACCAATGTTCTGCCGGTAACGGTACGCTGGAGTGCGGCGTCTGCGTTTGCAACATGGGCAGGTAAAAAACCTACTTTTAGAATCCATGCATCATATGCCTTCCTTGTAGATGGCGATTAACCGATAAATTTCGATTGTATATCGATAATGCGGATCCGAAGAAAGGTAAGCAAGAAGTCTTCTGAAAAAAATGGCAGAATATTTTCAAAACGTATTTACCCGAAAAGAGAGTGGGCCCATAGTCTAGGCGATTAAAGATTTTTTCTCTGTTTTTGTAATTTGTTGATTTGGTGTAACGACACTTCTATTGTTCCAAAGGTACGGCCAGACATGTGAGTGTAACGCCGACAGTGTGGAAGCCGTGGACGAGACCAAGTGTCGGATGGACAACGCCACGGCCGTGTGCTCGAGCCGCGGCGACTGCCTGTGCGGCCAGTGTACCTGCTCGGCTCGACAGGACCCGCGAGAGAAGATCTGGGGCAAGTTCTGCGAGTGTGACAACTTCTCCTGCCTCAGGCACGACAGGCTTATCTGTGGTGGTAAGTGTTCTTCAGCTTGGAACTTTGATGCCTCTGGGGAGCAGAGAAAGAAAAAGTTGGAGAGTGGATTTGAATGAGAAAAAGAATGCGCGCGTGTGGGAGCTGGTCGTTTGCAACAGCTGGACACTGTGTCAGTAGTTCACTAGTACAAGTCTCTATACAATTTTGCTAACAGTGTTACCCTATTATCGATATCGTATAGTGTACATGTACTGTATGATAGCGACATTCATACTTTTTTGGTCGCGTCAGAACGTTCGTGAATATCGATGTATTTGCATGGTAATTTGGTTATTTCGTTGCGTTAAGCTCTGTTTTATTCTGCACTTTTCGTTCCTACATTACTACAACTATTTTATATATGTATGCACTACTATGTTTGTTACATGTATGTTTGTATATTTCCTTCAGGGCGCGGCACGTGTGACTGTGGGCAGTGCGTGTGCGAATCCGGCTGGGCGGGCGAGGCGTGCGAGTGCTCCGCCCGCACGGACGCCTGCATCGCCGAGAACGGGGAGGTCTGCAACGGCCACGGAACCTGCGAATGCGGCAAGTGCAAGTGTGAGGATAACTTCGCCGGACCGACTTGCGAGGAATGCCCGGTACGTGAATGCTTCTGTATATGATTGGTATTGTGTGCCAACACCTAACTCCAAACATCTCACAATTTAGAGGATCTACCATCTATGTTTTAGAGAACTCGAAAAGTAGACTGAAAAATAAGAACAAAATCAACGAAATGTAGAATAGATATGATAAAGATAGCAAAAATAGGAAAATTAACATTTCTACTTTCAGGCTATCGTGTCGGAATGTTGGCGTCGCCGCATTATTTCGAATGAAACTGAAACTTGTACCTGTAACCCAATCATCTTGTTCTTTTCTGTGTCGGCACAAGATATTTTCGTTTTGGTTGCGTCTAAAGTTCTACTTATTGTGTACGTTTTCACCTGTGTTGTACAGACGTGTCCCGGGAAGTGTGAAGGAAACAAGGGCTGTGTACAGTGCCAGGCCTTCCAGTCCGGAGACGTGGCGGACGCGGACTGTCTGCAGTGTCCCTTCAACGTCACCATGGTGGACAGCGTGGACGTTGTTGGTAAGAAACAGTTCGAAAAAGATTTGTGCAGGACAGACCAGGGAGGGTCAAAATGCCAATTTGCTGCAGGCACACGACCAAACAAAAATTACAAAGACGTTGATTTTGAATTTTAAACCGTTTACCTGTACTGAGAATTGAAGTTTGAAGGCTAGCTGACCGAAGTAAATGGCACTCAAAGTCTAACACGTGCAACTGCAATAGCCTGTTCGTAGGATAGTGCAGGAAACCTCTACATCATGTTAGGAGTAGAATTAGTCATGCATATTGAAAGGACTCATTGTATATGCACAACATTGATGACACATGTGTATGTTATACTGTCTATGCATGTTACATTGTCTATGTATGTTACACTGTCTATGTATGTTACACTGTCTGTATGTTACACTGTCTATGTATGTTACACTGTCTATGTATGTTACACTGTCTATGTATGTTACATTGTCTATGTATGTTACACTGTCTATGTATGTTACATTGTCTATGTATGTTACACTGTCTATGTATGTTGCACTGTCTATGTATGTTACATTGTCTATGTATGTCACACTGTCTATGTATGTTACACTGTCTATGTATGTCACACTGTCTATGTATGTTACCCTGTCTATGTCTGAAAAATAATTTCCATACCGTATGTCTTAACGTAACGTTGCTGGTCTTCTTAACAGTCGACGATCCCGAGACCCAGCTGTGCCGCTTCCGTGATGACGACGACTGTCTCTTCACCTTCTCTTACGGCAAGGGTTCCGACAACTCACTGGTAGTCAACGTACAGAGGACCAAAGGTACGTCTTGCATATATGTAGTAATTTTTCTTAGAGACCTGCATCTTTGAGCACAATAGAGAGATAGTGCTGTCTCTGCTATTCGAGCATAGTCCATTGCAGAAATTGCGATAGCTTGTGGTTGACATGTATATCTCAGGAAATGGAAGGGAAGATAAAAAGAAAGGCGCTTGTATTGATATGCCGATTTATATATGTGATTCCGCCATTTTTTTGCAGAATGCCCTCCGGAAGTCAACATCCTCCCCATCATCCTCGGCATCGTGGCAGGGATCGTTCTGATTGGTCTAGCGCTCCTGATCATTTGGCGGGTACTGCTCTATCTGTACGACAGGAACGAGTACCAGAGGTTCGAAAGGGAGCAGCAGAAGACCAAGTTTTCGTCGGTAGGTATCGACATTTGCAAACAGTTTGCTATTTTGTACATCATTTCATATTTAGAACTTAAGATGGAAAAGCCTGCGAAAATATACTTTAAAGACATTGTCTGGAGGATAATGATCACGATATCATTCCAAAAAAATAATTAATCAAAAGGATCTATAAGCTACTGTATCAACTATAATTTGGTGCATATTACGATGACTGAAAATAGAAAAAGTAGAACCAATTGCCTGATATCATGATGTTGCTCACTGTATTTTTGTTGCTTGTTTCAGGACATTAACCCACTGTACAGGGAGACAACAACAAAGTTCCTGAACCCCACATATGGCGGTAACAAGTGATCTACCACCCTGCCTCCAAGTTGTATCCATATTGTTGTTGTTGTTTAGTATAAGCTCAAATCACTGAAGGCTACCCTCCATGACATCATTCTGAAGGAACGGGCTAGAATAGTACAGATTTAACTTAAAACTACAATTTCGACAAGTGCCTTAAAGCTATGGAACAGTGTTAAACGCTGGCATGATCAGAAATTGACATTTGTAGCAGAACGTTCAAAATATGATCAGAAATTGACATTAGTAACAAAACGCCCAATTTACGAAGAACAGAATCAACTTTTTGTAGGGACTTCACTTCTCGATCTATATGTTTTTATCATGAATTCTCAGCTATCTGATAGAACTCTGAAAATTTTTGAGTTTTACTTTCTTTTTATTTTCTCTATTATCTACTCCACATTCCCGCATTGTAAGCGCGTTGTGTCAATCAAATTGACGGTTTTACAATGTCACAAATACGATAATCAATTGTAAATATTACAGACATTATGGCGCTATATTGTATATATGTTTTCATGTTGATATATTATCGTTTGGAGGCTGACTAACTCTGCATGCTTGTAAAGCGTTTGACTTTTTTTTGGCACCAAAGTTTAAACCAACATTCCGAGATTGACAGTGTCATAGGAATTTTGATACAGACGTAGCATATAGTGTAGACGTACATAGTGTATATGTGTGCTATTTATTTTACATAGTCCATGTAGTAGTACAGACTAATATTAACTGAGTTAACATCTAGACTTATTTAGCTATAATTTTAGTGTTTATTTGCTCAAAGGTTGTTTAGTTTTAGTAAAATTGTGTAGATAAAACATGGAACTTTTGTCACGCACAACGTTGGGAACTGATCCCATTCTAAATAGAATAACATAAGATGCATACTTTTACTATATGGATGTGCTTCATTTAAACCATACTGTTGCTTTAATTTTACATCATTTTTTGATAGTAATAGCTAGAAATAACAGTGCTACAATGTTCAAACATACGTTCTTTTTACATAAAATGCGTCATCCTTGAACTAACCATATCTCACAATAGCAACGTGTGTATTTGGCCCCAGACAAAGGATATACTGCACTTTATATTTGTACGTGCAATATGCAGTGAATTAAAACATTTGTTCTGACGTAGTGTCTACGTTGTGTTTTCTGTTGCATTGCCCTTTTTTTCTCTAAATCACGCAAATTTCTACTTCAGTTTATTTTCCTTTTCCCGGCCAGACGAACAATTTCCCGTTACGTTGATTGAGTGTCTTTATTTATATCGTATCTTTGAAAAAAATACCACATTAGAACTAAGACGTCAAAAACTGTACAACAAATTACACTGTAAGCTTGAAACAATAACATTTCCATTGTAACAAACATGAACAACACCTTTTATGTTTTGATAACCCAAACTGTAGTTATAGGAAGGGAGTTCTATTGCATACGCTCGAAAAGTCATCACAAGAGGCCTTGTCACAATTTTTCAACCAATGCGATCGGCAGTATGGTCTCTCTAAATGCATGTACCACCGAAGCACTTTAATAACCGACGACACAAGGAGTCCGTTTTAGTACAGCTGGCATCACACCTCTTTCAAGTCATGGCTAAAGAGAAAGTACAGAAATGCTGCCACGACGAGAACAACAAACACCACAGGAATGACCCATTCCAAGCGACATCCTTGGCTGCCATTGGTTGACTGATCTCCATGGGAACCCGCCGAGAGGCCGCACTGTGCGCATGTGTGCGAAGAAGACATCCGGGGTCTGTGGGGGTTGCCCGGAGGAAAGAGTGGTCTCCTTTCGAAGTCCTCTTCAAGTTTTATTGCCACGGAAGACATGATGGGTATTCTGAAAGGATAAGACACATCCAGTACTTTAACGTTCTAGATGAGGTACCGTGAACAGACGTAAGTATACATCTTGAGGAGTTTACTGCACGATACCTTTACTGATGTTGGTACTGATGTTGGTATGGATGAATATGAAAGGGTGCAATATGTGCATGGATAATGTTTGAAAGGTAAGGGAGTTGTATTGTATGCGAATGTCTCTTTTTCTACACACACAAACACACACACTACTGCAGCAGCAGAACACATTCACAGTGGACTATTACTACTACTATACACACGTACACACACGCGCGCACACACACACACACACACACACACACACACACACACACACACAATATATATACATAGATTTTTATACGGAGTATTGTACGTCAGTATCGCTAGGGGATCCCCCAGCCATGTCATTTCCGCATTAAAAAAAATCAGTTCCCTTTCTTCCCTGCATGTAAATTTAATGCAAGTGGTGTTTCAAAAATCCTGCACATACGGGCGTCATACGTCAAAATGCGCACTGATACCATACACTGTGCCAAGGAATACATTAAAATATCATTGACATCATAATTTGGTAAATATTTAAATGTGACCCATTAATTAACAAACGTAACTTTAAAAAAACGGAAGTCAGCGGTCGTAATCCGCCATCATGTTTTTCTCTCACAGGATGCTTTATGCCGAGACAGTACTACTAGTTCTGCTTTTCCCCAAACCAACTGGAGAATGAACCAGTACCAATATTTCTCTCTGCATAGAAGTCTCTTGAATCAAAGAAGACATCAGTCAGAGAAAAGACAAGGTGCGACCCAAATTTTCGCACAGCATATCGTGGTTGTGCTCTACAAGCCACCAGGTACCTACCTGTTATACAGGGTCGGTTTCACAGCCGTGTTGAGGGACCGGTGTATACTGTATGTAGTATGGTCTGTTGGTGGGCAAGCTGTGCTGAGACCCGAGAGCTCAGTCAGTAAGGTGCGGATCTGATGGAATAACATTAAAGAATATATGAAGCTTGAACTAGACGTTCACGTATAACAATCTTGAGTCGGAGCCGAAAAGTGTAGGTTCTGTTTTACTTCCGTCAGCCACCGGGACTTTTAGTCTTTTTTCCCAGTCAAAATAAATTGGACTTAACCATTTCTCCTGTAGGGATGACTTCCTCCTATCCACCGCTATATAGTGGGCGCGCGTGTAATTGGGGTTAACGTTCTCGCAAATGTTAGTAAAATACAGTAAGCTATATTTTGCTAAAACAGTTAGAGACTCAAATTTTCATTTCACTTGGTATTTCTAAGAGAATGCCCCTCACTGTGTCGGGAAGAGGAGGATCGTTTATATTGGTATCGACATTATTGCTTGAGTATGAAGCGTTCTGCTGTCCTTGCAGTACACACGTTTGGTCGGGAGAGGGCGTCTTGGATGACGCAGGACAATGAGATCACTAACTTCCCAGTTGAAGGTTTCGATTCAACTGAGAGAACACTGTACGCTGCATGTAATCAAGGATTCTCCGCATACGTAGCGCGAAATGAGTTCGGTCTATCCTGACTTCATACAGCAGCTATAGACTGTCGACAGAGACGACCGTTTTGCACAGGGAAACCAGGAAGACCATTACGATAGTACTCTTCGAGTTTATTTCCGGGTTTTGGACAACAATGCCTCTTTCTCCGACTTCCCGAAGAGCCTTACTGGGAACCCCCGTCGTCCTGGGTATCGCCGTGTCGTGGGTCGGGTCCACCCAGTTCGCCCAGAGCACGTTCTCCGCCACCTTTGACGGGCCCTTCTTCAACATGTGGTTCTCCACTGTGTGGATGATGGCGTGCTTCCCCGTGTACACCGCGGTATGTGTTCTACTGAAGGGACAGTCGTGTGGTCAAGTCTACAGGTGAGCGTGGTTGTGCTTGTCTACCATTTGTCACACAGCCTCAGTCACACAACACGAAAAGCGATCGGCCGACGAGTCTAGGTCTGACATTTTCGTCAGAATTGAAAGTCGCCCGATGTTCTCTTAATCCATGCTATCTTTAAGGATCGGCCGGTGTTTGAAAGTCACTGATCACCGTCAAACAGCTATAGGATAGGGCAGATTTCAGCCCCCCTCCCTCCATAAAAGATTTTAAAGTCGGGTGACTCTGGCGATTAACAAATACGGCCAAAGCTCGTCGGCTGTGTCGTGACAGGATCTTTATTGAGGTTCATGTACGTGTATAAGAATGCTGCTTTAATTCCTTTGGCTAATTGGCAAGGTGCAACTATACTAGTACTGTCAGTTACCCCAATACATATACTTGGACGTGGTACTGCGCACAACAATATTTAAAAGTTCGAAAAACAACAGAAAACAGATTCATTGTTAAAACAGACAGTTCAATGTTCAAGAGAAGTTCAATGTTCATTTTCGGGGGTTTGTTTGCTTCCATCGATTGAGTCTTCGTTCGTTTTCCCAGTTCAGTTCCCATGCAGTTTCCGTGTACCGCTTCGGCGCATTCCCTCGCTACTGTGCGTCATTGCTACAGTAGGCCCGTTTGTTGTGTTGTAACTTTTGCTGTGAACATGGTGTCATTGTCATGATTTTGTCATGTCTTTAATCGTTGCCGCGGATATTGAAACTAGTTCTGCTCTTCCCCAGAGAAAACGAGTCCATTTTCGGAGCGGACGGCCTGACATTGCGGACGCTCCTGGCAAAAGCTGGCTTCTTTCTTCTCCTCTGGGCGGGAACCAACTACCTGTACATCCGGGCACTTAAGGAAATTCCCGCCACTGACGTCACGGCGCTATTCTCCAGCTGCAACGCCTTCGTCTACGTCTTTTCCATTTTGTTGTTGCGGGAGCGACTGTATGTCGGACGGGTAAATGGTCTTGTTTATCATAATAATAAGTTTATTGCAAGTTCTTGCCCGTAGGCTAATTGCAAGTACATGAAACATGGAAGGACGGACAGACAATTGGTAACAATATAGCATGTGACAATTCTACTGTTCAAATACTAACGCTAAATTCTATCTTATCTGGGTTTGACTTCTTTTTTCGAGACAGTGGAAGACGAATGCTCCCACTTTTTCTGTAATGTGTGGGTTTTGTGATGTTAACAGAAGAGTAGTTTTCTTTTGTTCTGTAAACATGGAGAAGTTTGGATGGAATTTGGTGGCCTCTTTAAACAGCGCCTTTCTTTCTTGATCGTAGAACGGGCAACTTGAAATAAAATGTGTTTCGTTTTCCACCGTGTTTGACATGCAGTATTTACAAGTTCTTTCGCACACAGGTAACTTTTTGTACCGCCCTCTCTCTATTTCAAGAGGATGGGCACTAATTCTAATTTTACAAATTGCTGAGCGTAAATTAAAATCATCTAGTTCTAGATATTTTTTCATGGAATATGATGTTTTGCATGCCTTATAAAACCTTAGCTTGCCTATATCCATGCTCAAATAATAAACCGAGGGATAGTTTGTGAAGACCCTTGGGAGTTGGATTGGAGAGCATAACAATAACTCAAGGATAAAAAAACATGATTTTTTCCATAAACTCTACATATTTATACAATACAGTATAAGAATAGATTACCAAGGGACCTTAACTGTTTTCTCTTGAATAGGCATTTCAATTCTTTTCTGGTCCAAAACGCTGTAGAGATTGTCAAATACGATGAAGGTTGCAAACGTAGCTAATCATGGGACACAATTGCTGACACCTTGTCCGCTTAACCCATAACTCTGAAACACTTCTCTCTCCCTCCCCAGGTCCTCTCGGTACTGATGGCCATGGGCGGAATCGTGCTCATCGCCAACGCTAGTGGGTTCAAGGGCCCCTCGTTCCTAGGCGTGGCTCTTTCTGTAGGAGCTGCAATTGGAGCGGCTCTGTACAAGGTAATTTCTGATTTGATCCTTACTCCAGGTCTGAAAACCGCACACATGCCGTAGGTTGTGAACGTAACATCTACTAACATAATTCCACCAGGTTACATAATTCCGACATCCTAAAAATTACACCCAAACAGATGTCCAACCCAACGTCCCCCAGTATAATGCACTCCTGTATAACCAAACTGTGCATACTTGGGGGTTGCTGCACTAAAGATCTCTCAAATGTTATTCAATGTGGCGGATTTATGTAACCCAGCGGAGTTATATACAGTTACATACACGTGGTGTATGGCAGTTACATACACGTGGGTTTGTGACTGAAATTTGGACTATGTTCATTGTACAACGTGACCATTTCTTTCTTCATCTGAGATCGTTTCCGATTATCAAAGTAGTCTGGTGTGTGTAGACTAACGGCAATTCTTCCCGCCAGGTTCTGTTCAAGCGCGTGTTTGGAGATGCGAGTGTTGGACAGGTGTCGCTGTTCCTGTCGTGCCTAGGGATACTAGACCTCCTGGGACTCTGGCCCGTCATGCTAGGTTTGTACTACGGACATGTGGAGACTATGGACTGGTATCACCTGCCGTGGTCTTACCTGTGTGGAGGGGCCGCACTCGGACTGGGTACGTCAATCAATGTTGATATAAGTCTTGTGTAGCCGCTGTGACGTTTCTATGCGCTACTTTGTTGTCTACTACGTATATGTCTATACTTTGTCCGGGTTAACTAATCTCCAAACAGATGTTGGGGTGGGAGAACGTAACGTTGACTGACTGGCAGGCTTCTCTGACAGTGTCTCACCCACAATGATCTGAGAAGCCAAGCAGTCAGAAAATGTTACTACAAAGTCTGCTTGGAGATCATGAACCAGTACTCACACATACCTACAGTCACTGTAGTCCTACATTTGTGGAGTACATACATGTATCTGCTGTTTCATAGACAGTCAGGTGGACTGGCACTTACAATGTACAATGCCTTGGTCTCACTGTCTGCAATCTGTTAAGCAACTGTTTCGCAGTGCTGTGCTAAGACATTTACTACTCAGTCATTTACAATTAAATAAAAGATTTCCAACTCGTATGTAGAATAGCTTCAAGGGGACGTACTCTTAGTTTAAACGTATTGTAACCTGCCCACAGCTTTCAACTTCTTCATCAACTTCGGCATCGCTTTCACCTTTCCGCTCTTCATCTCCCTGGGGACCGTGCTGGGAATTCCTCTGAACGCAGGTAAGAGACCTCTAAACACGGGCACGAGACCTCTGAACACAAGGGAGACACGAACGAACACAAGTCACTTAAGCTTAAAGTGAAACCGCCTACGTCAAACGGATAGCTTTGCCACCTGAGATTTAGACATGTATTCCCTTTACCCCCATCCACCCCAACGCATTGTGCTACCTATTATATTGTAGATATCTCACATAAGAGTATTATCATTAGACACAAGGGTGTCAGTATTGAAATTCAGATAGCTTCTAGCCTCCGTTGCAGGCTCTGAACCGGCTTTTAGGGGGGCTAAATAATACACTTTTTTCAGCCAACCCGTAACTATCAGCCAACCCTGTAACTATCAGCCGGCTACCGGCAAAATGGTTACGGGGGTGGCTGATGGTTACGGGCTGGCTGCAAAAGGTGTATTATTTAGCCCCCCATTAAGGCCGGTTCAGAGCCTGCTATGGAGGCTATAGCTTCCTCCAAGTTGCTACGATATATGTGCACATGAATTATCCTTTCACTGCTGCTTTGACCCAGGAATCTATCAATTAGTTAATTAATTATTAATCAATCAATCTACCAATCAATCAATCGATCGATCGGTTAATAGTCGATCGATCAATACACCAATCAATCGATCGATCGATCGAGCAATCTACGGAGCAATTAACCAATTAAGCAACTAATCAATTGATTGATTGCTTTCTTGCTTGCTTACTTAATCCATCAAACGAACAAACAAATAAACAAACAAACTTTGGGCGTCTATGACGTGTGGAGATGATGTGTTTTCCCGTCCATGTCAGGAGTAGACGCCGTGTTCCGTGGCGTGACGTTCGGTCCCTTGAAGGCTGGCGGTGCGGCCCTGGTCGTCGGCGGGTTTCTCCTCATGTTGGCTCCTGAGGAAGCTCATCGTAAGGTCTGTGACGTCATGTGCTGTGTAGAGCCAACCCAAGAAACAGACGAGACCGAGCGGCTTCTGTCAGGGACGCCAAGTGTCGACACTGCGGTACAGAACATGGACTGACAATTTAGAGATTCCTCAAGTCAATGAGTCCCCTATATATAACCTCCTTTTTCAAGTTTTTACTCTTAGTCAGATCTTAAATTGTGTGTTAACATTTCGTCATTGTAATCATTATTTCTTGTGTGTAAACATTTCTTCATTGTTATCATTTGTAATCATTTGTAATCATTATTTATTGTGTATAAACATTTCGTCATTGTAATCATTATTTCTGGCAATACTGCCGAGAGTTTGATACTTCAGCCCCACTCACGTTTCGAACATCTCAACCCGGGTGACAACTAACCAGCAAATCAATCAATCAGTCAATCAATCAATCAATCAATCAACCAACCAACCAAGCAACACACCAGTAAACCAACTAACTAAAGATTCAATTTACCAACCAAGTCATCAACTTATCAACCAACCAACCAAACAACCAACTTATCAATCAACCAACTTACCAACTTATCAATCATTAACCAACCAACCCACCAATCAATCAATCAACCCACCAACCAATTAATAAACCCACCAACCAATTAAACAACCCACGGACCAATTAAACAACACACGAACCAATTAATTGAACAACCAACCAACCAACTAATCAATCAATCAATCCACTAAGTAATTAATCCACCAACCAACTAATCAACCCACCAACCGAACACTAACCAACCAACCAACCAACCAACCAACTAATCAACCCATCAACCAAGCAATTAATCAACCCAACCACCAACCAAACAACTAACCAACAAACCAACCCACTAATCAACTAACCAATCAACCTACTAATTAGCCAACGAACCAACCAACCAATCAACTAGTCAGTCAGTCAATTGAGGAATCAATTAATCAATCTTTATTTGAAATCAACACACATCAAATACATCACTAGACAACGTAAAACTTGACATGCAATTGATTTACCAGAATCCATGCATACTCTTAACTTATACATACAGGACACCTTTATTACTAGTTCAATTACTAAATGGTCCAATCACACCATTGCTCAATTCTACCTGAGATAGTTGAAATGTGAACTTTTGTTAAGCTTGATTACTCCTTTCTTCGATATATTAATCTCTTAAGTCTTATCGACGGATAAATGCTCACTAATTCTTAAAAGTAGTAGCGATGATACAAAATACAAGCATTTATGATACAAATTGTACTTGCAGCAAATCAAGAATGTTAAATGTTAACGTTACATGATAAGTAAAAATAAAGTATTAATTTTCACGCATTAAAACATTTCTGGCACAATATCAATGGGTTTCTTGGTCAATGCCTAACTTGTTAACGTCGGTGCCAACTGGCTATTTATTTACATCTCAATGTCGCTATCCTCAACATGTTCGATGACTATCTTGACTTCACACTTTGTATCGATGACTTGGCGAGTAGAAGTACGGGGGGCGTGTGTTCGGAGACTGGGCACGCCAGGCAAGATGGAGTCACAGAGGTCGAGGCTTTCATCAAGTCGCTCCTGAATGATGCGCAGGCTTTCCTTCAGCTTTTCTACACTCAGTTCACCTAGTATGCAAAAGAAAGTTGGAAGTAGTTCTTAAGAATGTGATAGGATTTTTGAAACTATGTTATAATAATAAAATCCTAAGCTGTACTGTCAAGCGCAATACAGATGCATTGTCAACCTTGGAGACAATAATTGGCATGTTTCATATTGATAAAACAAAACCAATAGGGCCATGTCAGCTTTGAGGTAAATACATCATTGCAAACTAGAGACTTGCCGTCATTTAGGGTCAACTCACATCTGTCGTACGACCGCAAACTGAGGGATAGTCGTGCATGTGTCGAACAAAATTCAGCTGTCTTTGTGTTACTGAAAATGCTGTCTTAGATCCTTGTCGGTGATTGGCTCTGTCACAGCCTACTTGAAAATCGTACATCAAAATCGTACGTCAACCTACGACGAATCTGGAGTCGCCGTTGTCTTACCTGGTTCCACCTCTTTACTTGGAGGGCTGTGCACACCAAACTTGGCACAGACGCTGTTCCACATGTGTTCGGCAAGGTCCTGATCGTGCTCGACGTCCACGTCAGCGGAAATGGCGTCACAGATGATTGACATGAGGAAGTTCATCAGGAGGGTGAAGATGCAGATCATGAAGGCGGAGAAGAAGATCGGCCCGATGAGCGGGTTTGCTTCCAGCATGTCATTGGCGAAGAACCTAAAAACACGCAGAAGTCAGGACAATGAATGAGACAACGTTCTTGATGCCATCACGTATCAAAATTACAACATGGTTCACAGAAATCAAAGTTCTTCACTTCACGTTTATAAGAGGGGTCGTTACCTTCCAAGCATCATCTCGAAGAGGGCGAACGTCGTGCGGTACATGTCTGAGTAGGACTTCAGGTGGCTCCCGAAGATCAGATATGCTGAAACAACAACAGATGTAACATGTTATATTTCAGCCTTCAACAACAATCATAGTCTTACATCTACAACCTGTAATGTATGAGGGTAACCATGCGGTGATATGTACACATTATTTATGAAGGTCTAGCTAATTTACATGTATGTTGTTTGTTTCCTGAATATGGTGTAAACTATCCCGTTCTGCTTACCTGCACTGATGAAGGACATGAAGGCGACAGCAGCAATGACTAAGAACGACATGAGCTCATTTTTTACGATGCTGGGGAGGGCTAGGAGTTTGGCGACTGTCTGACTGAAGTGAACGACGCGAAGCAAGGCGATGTTGTTGATGAAGACCACAATCCCCATGATGTGCGCGAAACAAGCATCCCACCATGCAGCGGTTGTCAGGTCTACAAAGCGTTCAAATCCCAGCTCACCTGTTGGACGAGAGTTATTTCCAAAATCAGAAATTTGGATCAACGATCCCAGGGTTCGATTCGAATAAATACTTGATACACAAGGAAATCAAACAAATATGTAGCATACAACAAAGCAAAGGCCATCCTGCTGCATAGCATCGAAACAGATAACAAAATCTTGATCAATCAATTTTGTAAGTGCTAAAGGAGTATATTTGTGACACGAACAAATTCCTGCAAAGAAATCACACAGCTTTGCCGTAATATAACGCTTTGGACGTACCATTACTTTTGGCGACCAATGCGAGTGTGTCAGATGCCACGGTATATCGCTTGATGAAGACGGAGATGGCTATTGCTGTGCCGATGAGGCTAAGGCATCCGAGGACATTCCAACCCGAAGTAAAATATTTCCATCCCATGTTTCTAACAACATTTGCCTCCTTGGAAATCATAACCGAGAATAGCAATGTGAATATAATGTGTATGAACAAGTTCATATAGTCTGCATCGCTTTCATATTGAAACAGACCAAACGAAGTGATTGTTGCCTTTGGCACAAGATTTCCTACTCCAGTATGATCTAGGACAATGTGCACAACGCTGAACAGCTTCAGGCTGGGGTTGTAGAAGTTGATGTCGATTGCCAAGGACTTTGTGTATTTGTCAAGAAATTCAGAGTCCTTCAGGGCACGGAAGAATGCCACAGCGGTGTCGTGATGGAGAGGCAGGTCGAGGGAGTGATGGTTTGTGCAGTCGGACGTGTGGTTGGGGCAGTTCAGAAGATCTGGAACCGCGAATCGCCAGCAGCTGTAGGACGTGTTCTGCAGATACCAATTCCAGCCGAGGCCAGCACCATCCTCCGATGTAGTGGCACCTGCATTGATAAAACAATCATTAGAGATCTTGCTGGTTAACGGTACAAATGCTTATTGTTGCCCTTGACGTAGTTATTTATCGCGAACTTAAATCCACCGTGAGCATTTTTCTGTATTCTGCCTGCCTACTCCCTTGTTTCAGTCGCGAACATAAAGCCACCGCGAACACTTCATTTTCTCCTTACTGTGAAAATAAATCTCCGAGAACATTTCCCCTTTTACGGTATCTGTGAATCACGTTTCGTCTATTGTTTGATAAGATAAAATCGACTTTAAGAGCCATTGGCATTGGAAGATGCAAGAACCATTTGCTAACATTTTTTCTAGTGGAAGACAAAGACTTTGTACACAACAATGGATATTTATGTAAGAGAACTTTTCTGTGACACAAACTGTTTATTAGATTTAATTGGGTGAAAACGGGGAATCAAAAGCACTTACCTAGTCGTCGTCTAACTTGTACCAAGCGTGGAGGGCCGACGCGGAAGGATTCGGTGTTCTGTGCAAACTGCCGGTCTAAGAACTTCATTTTCCTGCCGTTGTACCAGACAGATGGGTAAAGGGTCGGCAGCAGGACTT
The DNA here is from genome assembly GCA_035149815.1 of Branchiostoma lanceolatum. Lineage (NCBI taxonomy): Eukaryota > Metazoa > Chordata > Leptocardii > Amphioxiformes > Branchiostomatidae > Branchiostoma > Branchiostoma lanceolatum. Next base: position 21,071,948 of record CM068867.1, on the reverse strand, counting down.
CCTCAGTCCACATATAAAACTGATCCGGAGTTCTGATCTGTGTGCACAAATGACACGGTAAGCACGGCCGTTGCACAGGGGATACCGCAGTTCTATTCAAAGTATACATATGTCTGTGCATGTCGATTTGTAAACGGAGAAATAATTCAAATCTTCGAATTCATTCACGCTGTGTTAACGTTGTGGATAGTATGCATCATTGGCAGTCTAGTCGCACGTGAACGAGCACTAAAATGGATTATGCAAATAATAATGATTCTAGAAAAGATTATGCAATGGATTACGGATTATGCAATAAAACAATGACTGCTTACTTCATCAAATTCCCGAAGAATGGTGTTGGATAGTGTCCTTGTCTCATAGAAGGCGCGCTGGTCGTTGTTAGTCTGGGCGATGTAGAAGAGGACGGCCACAAAGATAAGCAACAGAAGAAACTCCAGAAGTGTCGAGGCTGACTTCTTACTGAGCTCCCTTTTCTTCCTAGCAGCTTGGCAGTTAGCTTTGGTAGGTGGGCGGATCTTCTTTGGTGCTGCAAAGTAATACGTAGTCATAACTTTAAAGATTATATTGTTAAACTTAAGATTTTGATTTGTGCGACCTTGATTTCATATTAACTAGAATATAATACAAGATGCAAAAGACAACAAAACGCAAAAAGACTTCTTCATCTATGAAATTCGTTGAGTGATCTGTCAGATCTTTAGTCGCTCAGCAGTCGTAGCGCGGTCGTTGCCCAAGTGGAAGGGGGCCCGGGGTAAAGCACAAAATGTTCCTGGACCAACTGACCTGCTGAGTTCCACAGGTTCAGCTGCAGGTCTTCTTTCCTGATAGCCGGCGGCTTGGTGAGGAACGGGAGGCTACAAACTGCAGATAGGACCACAGCCAACACGACGATCTGTCATGACAGGGGTCAAAATTATTATGACATATTTTGTCATGGAAGGTCCTTACATAATAATACAAATGCTGTTGAGTAGAGCTTTAGAAAACTAATCTCAAAGCTGATCTAATGGTGGGACAGTATCCATGGGCCGAAACAGTATCCAATTGCCTTTTTCCGAAGAGTTCTTCCGCAGATCTCCGGTGGCCAATTGGATACTGTGTCGGCCAAATGATACCGTCAAATAGATACGGTAGATCTGCTTGGAGATTATTAGAAAAAATGACTTTTCTTGCAATCTATATGCATGATTTCTTCAGGATAAACAGTAATAAAAGCCTCTTCGAATTTGGATTTTATTTTGTGTCAAGAAGAAAAAAATGGCCATCATAATTTCCATATAAGTATGTATATCATATCATATCATGACATTTTATTGTTGATGATTCTAATATGCAGCCACGTAATTGACACCAGAAGTTTACGCTACACCCTCAGCCAATCATAAAAGCTATCCTGGTATCCATCTCTTATGCCTGTACATCAACTGCGTAAGTATTAATTAATAAAGGGGCATGAAGAAGAGACCTGGTAATAGGGATGGCTAGATAAAACCATCATCACCAACATGAAGATTAGACATTACCTGAAGAGTGTCCACCACACAACTGGAGCCCATGAAGGACAAGATGAAGGCCTTCATCCAGGAGTCACTCTTCTCCTTCCCCCAGTCCATACTGTAGAGGATGACGAAGAACGCAGAGGTGGTGGACACCAGGAACACGGTCATCCACGCCACGCACTTAACCCAGCGGTGCAGGCGTCTCTTCAGGCGTCCTGGGATTTAACAAAGAGAGACTCAGTGCAGTGCTTTTCACTGTTCAAACTTCAAGTAGTTAAACGCCGTTACTCATCTTAAAGTATAATTTCTATGACAAATGGGTAGCTTATTTCTGTGCCATCAGGTATCAGCTGTTGCAATTCAGCTTTCATAGATAGAGTCATCATAACTCATTCTTATTGTTCTGGTGGCACACATTTTACAGGCATTCGTACAAACGCATATAGCAATGCATCACGATGTACACACTTACATTTCGTCACCAGTAACCCATAAGTGTAATCATTGTAATAACGACAAAAAAAGAATCAAAGTCTGTGCCTTGTTTACCGCTTCACGCACCACATTCATGCCATTACACCTGGTGAAATTTCTCTATTTCCATACCTTGCCAGGACGTTTTTATCGTCATCTCCGGTGTGTTGGCGGACAGTGGCGCCTCCATGCGGAACAGTTGAACGATCATCAAGGTGACGGGAGCTACAGTCAATGCAGTCATGAGGCTGGTGTACAGCTCCTGTAGGAATAGAAACATATTTTCACGATGGTGCCTTGGCTAGATAGCTCGCTCGATTTTAGATATTATTATCTGCCATCAAGCCATCAAACCGGTCTGCCATCAAGCAAGCACGTCTTACCCTTGTTAGACAAAGATAAACAGACGCTAAATGTTGGGTGAGTTAATCAGTGAGTGGGTAAAAGTTGGCGCGTTTTGATAACCGCTAACCAATGCGCAAGCTCAAAATTAGGGCCAACATTACTGCGAGAGACAGAAGTTGCGAGGATCTGTTTTTAGGTTTTCACGGAAACATTTACCTCTGCTGTGAAACGAGCGATTCCAATGTTGTACACTCTTGGTTCAGCAGTTGCGTTTTCATCTGCCTTGTACCACATGGCGCTGGCCAGCATCATGGTGTTCAGTAGAGTAAAGCAGCAGGACAGACGCTGGGCCTGGGTGAAGCTAGAACCTACTCCAGAATAAGCATACATAATTATGATATCTGTAAGCAAAATTATTATCCCTCAGAACACACATCAAAACATCTGTAAGCAAAATATCCCTTTCTGAGAAGCAAGATTCAGTACTTTTCAAAAAGTTCTGCTTGAAAGCATCAACAAGATATTTTCTAATCCTCTTTGCTATTTTCTGGATAAAATGAGACATGACATTGTAGAACCTGCTAAAGCTAAAGGTATATTGACCTAAGCATTAGAAAATCTATCTACAGTGTCCATCTAGTACCTCTACATGAAGTTGCCAAGAAAGAAACACTGACCTGGCGCTGCTACAAGGGCGGACGCCCATAGGTGTTTATCGTAGAGCAGGTCACTGGTCGCTTCAGTAAAGACGTTACTGAAGGATGACAGTTCCTCCTTGGGGCTTGCGTGAACAACCTTCTGCACTTCTCCGTCCCCTTTGTCTTCCGACAACCAGTCATGGCAACAGAAGAAAGACCTGTAAAACAATCATATCATTTTGCTTAAGCATCATTTGTAAGTAGTTTTTCTTCCATCAGCTTAGGCATCATTTGTATATAGTTTTCTTCCAACACCATGCAACATTGTTTTCTTTATCCGGAAGACGGCCGGGCATTGACAAATATGTTATGACAATTGGCATCCTTTTGTCAAGTAAAAGTAGGACTGATAGAACTTAAATAAGACGTTTTGTAGTTTGTCCAGAAAGGAGCGGGCTGGTTAATCTAAATTCATATTAGACGCAAAATTTCACACTTGAATTTTTTTTTGCACACCCAACATGCAAAAGTAGCAAGATCGAAGGAGAACTTGTCAATGATCAGAAGACTGTGAGTTCAGAGTAGCAATAAAAAAGGCGGGATATGTCTTTTAGGTCTTACACCACATCCTTTTCTACATCTCTGACGACAAAACTTCCGAGGAACCACGATGACGTGTCGCCTTCCCCAGAGTTATCATGCCAGATGTGCAACAACATCACTTCTCCAAGTGACTCTCGCACAGGCATGACAAAATGCAAAGTACTTCCACGAACCAAAGCCTGAAATTATGACAAAATTATGACACACTTCCGTGAAATCAACATTCTAGCATTTTGGCATCTTATTGTAAACTATGTATGATAATTGTAACGTTATATCTATGTTAACGTTATCAGCACCTAGTGTTGACATTACACACATATAATTAGTTTTTAAACAATGGTGGTAACTGTATGGCTAGCACATGGGAAATACATAGAGAACATGATCATGACAATGAGGCTGACCTCTTCTTCTGGGTTCAGCATCTTGATCGGAGTCGTGCCCTCTGACCCGAAAAGTTGGAAGCCGATCCGTGACGTGGTCCCCGCCCCGAACATGGACCCGGTGGTGACCGTGAGTTGATAGACGTGAGGTGCAGGCATCCTGTCAGGAGGGATCAGACTCACTTTGGAGAGCGTCTTCCTTTGGGTCTCAGGTATTTTACCCTAGAATAAACAAAATATTGAAAACTTGAAATTCAAAGTTACTGAACGGCGAGGGCTTGTCAAAAGCATGTCTGTGCTCCTGGATTAACAGTGGCCACCCTAAACCCTTTCTTGTGAATACTGACTAAATGTAGATTTCTGAGTTTGGAAAACATAAAGATGAAAGACGCCCAAAGTAGCAGCACTGTAAAAAAAACGTAACGTCTAAGGCAGGCAAACAAATACAAAAAGCTGCATTCTTAGCACAATGATTACTAAAAGAATAGCACTTAACAATATAAAAACAAAGTTCACTTTATACTTACCCTTAAACGGTTGAAGTCAGTGCACAGGAGTACCATGATAATGATGTACAGGATGTACTCTACCACCACGATGGAGAACACCACGGCGTTGTCACCCACATTGCCGAGGTTCTTGAACGCGTTGAGGAAGTCGATGGAGTTCGGGACAGGGAGACTTATGGTGCCGACTGCAATGTTTGAAGCGACCACGCGACACTGACAGTGGAAGACGTTGTTGTCTATGTCAAGTTTAGCCTGATTTACGTAGAGAGAATAAAAAAAAATCAGTATCTACTTGTATGTTCAAGCATAACAGAACAAGCATATCAGTCTAGTAGGGATGGCGCGTCGTTCTTGAATGTCATATTCTTTGCCACATTTTTTCGTATTTCTCAGCGTTTGCTTTATAGATTTAGTAAGGACGGCAAATGTTGACAAATCAAATCATAACGTAACAGGTTTCAAGTTTCTACCGTTCTTGATTGGTTTGAACAACGCAGGCCGTAAAACTACAAGTTGATGGTTTCCATTTCAGTGCAAAATTACATTGAGATTTGCTATGTCATCATCCTTTTAGCTTGTATTATGTGAAAATTGGACGTGACTTACGTCGCATTGTTCCAGCTCCCATTGTTCGTTATTTTCTTCCCAAGACGAACAGCTGACAGCCTGTGTCCATAGCTTGTAGTCGGAGGTTTCCTTCGGTTGCATGGTGCTCTCCCGTTTATGTTTTTCAGATGAATACCTAGCACGATCTGAGAATAGCACATGAACAAACGTTGTAAGTACAGCTATCAGTAGAATCTGTTGTCTAAATACATTATTAGATACATGTATATAAAAGAAACAACACATTAGAACTATAGAAATGGCTGTAACTTACCTATCATCAGTACGCCGACGTACAGAACATCACCACGACGTGTCGTGTTGGGTGTAAATGAGACTGTGAAGTTTGTCTCCATGAGCCAGGCCTCCAACCCGTCTTCCTGTTGTATGACTCTCTTCTCGTCATACTTGTGGACGGTAGGTTTGGATCCATACAAAGAGTACACATGAAAGGTTGCGTCTATGTCCCACCAGGTCACATGGAGAACAGGGATGACGTTGCCTTTGGGAACGCTAAAGCGGTGGTAGGTCATGGTGGTCCCATTGGTTCCGTTGATACTGCTTTCCGGGTCCGTTGTCTGTCGTCCTTCTTGTGAGGATACAAAAGGCATATCCAGATTTACTTGTCTTTCTTCGGTGAGACTCCCAGCTCCTCGTGTCTGTGGTTTTGGTCCTTTTCCAGATTCTCTTGTATTCATTGACAGAATCGTAACGGGTGAAGAGATGTTTTGTCCTCCTGTCGATTGTTTCCAGGAATATGGATTCTTTTTGAAAGCTAACATCTGAAAAATAGCATGACAATAGTTAATCAATTGTACATGCGTGGAATAAAAAAGAACGAATTAAGTATTTTCCTGCCTGCTACATGCCATGATTGTAATGAGGTTCCATTCTCGGTGAATAGCTTCGTTTGGCTTGTAGTTAATAAGATAATGGGAAATTCTTCTTCCCCGTTTGTTCACGGAAGTGGGAATTTTCTGAGATAACATGCTGGTTATTGTGAACATGATAATCTTTAGAAGCTGTACCTTGAGATCCAGCATGCTGTTCGCCTGGCTTCCATTTGATGTTTGCGATATAGTTACATTGGTGCGACCATTGCCGAGGCGCAGGGTCTTGTTTGACGGCGATCTCGAAACTGTTATCCCAACTTCTTCCGTCCCAAACGATGCCTGATATTCAGCATCCCCAGGCTGCAATGCCAACAGCGTGCCAGCAACGCCCTTCAATGATTCCAAAATGTTCAGCGCCGCTCGTCGTTGCTATCAGGTTAAACAATGTGTATGGTTAGCAACGAAACACAGGCCCTCTTTGCACGAAACGGCAATCGAGCTGCAACCTCGCTGCAACTTCAATTGGATTTTTGTAACCCTTGACTTTATAATTCGAACATCATGAAAAATGTAGAATAATGACTGGAAAGGCAACAAAAATATAAAACACTTTATTCTTATCCATGAAATATGTTGAGGTCGTTAGCACGATTGCAGCGATGTCGCCGCTCTAGCGGAAGGGGTGTGACAGACGTTAACTATTGTTCTAATTACAGCCATTAATTTGATTTTGACAAAAATACGACGATTGTCCTCACCATGTCTTCTTTTTCCTTTTGCTTGTCTTTGAGCATCTTCAGCTGTTGCTTCGGCGAAAGGTCTGCGGAGTTCGTGTCAATCAGGTCACTTTCAAACAGGTTGTCTGAGCTACTCATTATTGGCGGTTGTTGTTCTGGTAGCGACTCGATGACTGATGAAGCTGTCTGAGTCAGAGCTGAATGTAGGTAATAGATAACATATATCATTCTTAGAAGCGCTTGGTAATAAAGACCTAGATTAGCTCATATCATTTTAGCCTGTTTTGCCGAGGGTTAGATATCACATACATTTTTCTAACCTCACAAAGTAGTAAATCAGAATACCATTTTCCAAACAATTACACTCCAGATATATATCTATTATGCATTTTGAAAAATTATTCCGGAAAAAGAGTGTAGCAAATCAGAATACCATTTTCCAAACAATATTTAAATTTCATGCATTTTCTTACACTCCGGGTATATATCTATTATGCATTTTGAAAAACGATTTTGATAAAAAGAGTGTAACACGGTATTGGTGCTCTATTGAAGCTCTCGCTCTCCATCCACAAAAAGCAAAAATTTTGATAATCAAATACAAGACCAAAGCACTAGGAATTCTTACCCTTAGCGATAGAGGCCATGTTCGTTATTGATGCACCTTGTGCTCCTCTTGAAGCACTAGCCAGCTTCTCTATGAGCGTCACAGCATCTTCCTGCAGAGGTGACAAGAAAATACATTATTTTCTTATCCCTCTGGCCATACTTAAAGCATGATATGGTTATCAAAATACAGATGGTTTAGTAGCATATTCTTTATAAATTTATAACTACAATTATATACTCTTATTGAAAAGAGTAAACTTGCAATTGGCACAACATGCACTGAGGATGATCTACGAAAGGCCAACCAGACTGCCCGTTAATGCATATAATATGGATACAGAAGTGGAGCGACAAGATATGATGATGATTGAAAAGGTAGGGTTTCTTTCCAGTGTGAGTGGATCAAATAAATCGTGTACTGTTCAGTACAAACCTGGTGTGTTACGCCATTAGGTGGTTTACCGGTTATGCAATACAAAAAAACAAAAACAGATAAGCAAACAAACTGTAAACTAGCGTACCATTGCTGATGCTGACATGGACGATTTGTCACCAGTGGTGATGACGTCATTGATGCTGCTCAACGCTGACAGGATCTCCGCTGGGTTCCCTGACTCCAGTTGTTCTTCATCCACCCCTTGTAGGATGTGCTGGAGCTGTCAGAGATGTTACAAGGCAAAAAGGTAAAAATATCATTTACGAGCCTTTTGGCTTGTTTAATCGCAAAAAACACGTCTGACTGTTTCTAATAATAGTTGATAAAAGTTATCACATGTACAAGGAAAAAATAAAGTTCATTGCTTGTGTACAGATGTTGGAGAGACTTTAATACCTTTTCGTCAGGACCTTCAGTTACTTGGGCTTGGGATGTGCTAGATGTTGTCTTATCTGAAAGTCAAATTAAGACGTCATGTGGAGTAAATGTAGGTTCGATACCACACACGCCTCGTACTAAAGAAAAGTTCGATACAACACTCGATTGACATCATGTTAATCACACAACCGTCAAAAGCAATTATAATTCAGTTAAAGCTTCTCTTTCACTTATCTTTTTTTTCAGACCCCATGTCAGCTAAACTATACTATCTTTATTATATATTCTATTCATATTTACCAAGTGGTCTTTCCTCCTTGCCCGTACTGCAGGTTATAGTGGTTTGTCTGTCTGTTTTGCTGTCTTCTGTAGAACCCTGTATTGTCGTTTCAGCGGAGGTTGCTATGAGAGACGAACATATTGATGATGAATATGTCTAGCAACTTTGTCGCAATGAATATGAAATTACATCTTCTGTACAAAATGTTTAAACTGACATATGGGGGTATGTACGTGAAGTAGATCCATCATCTTGGTAATTATACAATATGGCTGTTATATTGGAAATGCAAGTAGATAGTAGCAAGTTTTATTGTTTACAATGATTAGCAATTCCACCATAAAACCTGCATATGAATTCCAAACACTTCCAAGTCTATACGATGAAAACCAGAGGAAATGCACAATGGTTTGCCTAAATGGAGAGTAAAACACAGGTAACAATTAATAGCAAATGATCTACATTGTGTGTCAATACTATTTTATAGGTATTTTAACCACTGTTTCTGCAGGATCGACACGTTTCGCCATGATAAATGCATGTAACAGCACGCGCAAGTCTTGCATGACCGTTAGAACAAAACTTCAATGAACAACAATTTTCTGAAGTGCATTAGGTTTGGAGGAAAGACATGAGTAAAGACGACTTCTGTGTCCATTACAGACATAATGTGCTGTTGGGCGGTTACCTGTTATACTCTGTGTGGTGGTAGACTTGGACCTGGACGAAGAAGACGTGGAGGTCGCAGAAGTGTCACCCCAAGGAACGGTTGTGTAAGCCTCAGTCGTGGTGTGAGTTGGTGTGATGGGATGAGTGACAGTTAACGGGACCGACCCTTTGCACGAAAACAGTATATATCAGTCATTCAAAAAACCTCAGAGATGCATTGTACATAAAAACGACCAGGGTATTTGGAAAGTACATGGTGTTTGATGATGACTGTGTGTGTATGTTTGGTGTCTGTGTTTGTTTGTGTGTGTGTGTGTGTGTGCTCGTGTGGTGTGCGTGGGTGCTTGTGTGATGCGTGCATGATTGTGTTTGTGTGTGTGTGTGTTTTTGTGCGCGAGTGTGAGTGTGAGTGTGTGTGTGTGTGTGTGTGTGTGTGTGCATGTGAATTACGTTTGTACGTGTGTTTGTGTGTATGTGTGTGTGTGTGTGCGCGCGCGCGTGTGTGTTTATGTGTGTGTGTGTGTGTGCGCGCGTTTGTGAGTGTGTTTGAGTGTGTCTCTGTAAAAGAGTGCATGCCATACCTGTTCGCTTTGAGTTGGTTACTTCCACACTGCGGCCGTGTTCACTGACAGCAACCATCTTTATGACGTAATCAGTTTCAGGTAGAAGATCGGTGACGTTGTAAGATGTTTTGTGTTCATCGACGCTGAAACAAACATGGAATCAAAATTGGTCATTTCGGTATCACTTGTACAATTCTAAAATGTTATAACCTCATGTGATCATTTTCAGCCATGTACTGTTTGTTGCTGCACTGAATAGCGTTTGCAACCAATCGTGATTCTTATAGCATTCTACTATTTATGTTAATAACGTTTCTCTCTCCACAAAGCATTACATGCCACTGCAACTGTTAATAGGTAAACTATTTCTGTCGTCCTGGCTATATATAAGAAATCATAAGAACATGATATCATAAACGAAAAGTTTACCTGAACAATTCTTTACTGAATGTATCAGAAACTGTGATCTCGTATGACACAACCCTGGCCAGGGGAGGCTTCCACTCGAGAACCATCCATGTAGCAGCCGAGCTACTGACCTCCAGAGACGAAGGTGGATCTGTGTCTGAAAATATACAATATTCAGTGTCAACCTGCAAAAGATTGCGATATCTAGACTATGTGAGGTCCTTCCATACTTAGAAAAGATTTTCCAAATGGACAATGAATTGGAACAAAGCCGGAAGCTGTAAACCACACACGTATCGCACACTTAGGCATAATTTCTGGATTCCTTTCCAACGTCTAGAAGCGTCAAGTTAAAACGTAACCCATGCATATCCCACAGACTCTAGAAAATCAAGACTGTAACATAGTGCTCGACAGGTCAATGTCACTTACCACATCTGGGAAAATAAGCCTCAAATCTTGTTCTAACCATCAGCAACAAAGTTATAAATACTATCAACACCCCTACTGTGCTGAGTTCCAAGTCCCCATGCCCTATCAACTTATGAGGTCCCGCCACTAACCTGTAACAACACTTGTACTGGCAGCGATGCTCCTACCCAGCTTGCTAACGGCCACCACATCGATGTCATACTCAGCACCAGGAACCAGACCTGTCAGCTCACAGCTGTGCGCGCCTCCTGGACTGGTCACGGCAGTACTTCTGCCATTGCCGGTGTAGTTGATGGAGTACTCGACGAGCACACCCTTTGGAGGCAGCCAAGAGATTACGACTGTGTCGATCGTCCTGTCTTCAACATCCAAAGCCGAAGGAGGAACCGTGTCTGAAAATATACATATCATATCATTATCTGATACAGGCGACTAGTAGAACACTGTTTTCACTTCTGCAAATAGATTGTTAGATATATCAAGGAGGTTAAATATACAAATATACAAGGAGAACGGACGGGATTAACACCCCGCTGTGCGCTATTGTACTGACCCGCCAAACCCCGTGGCTATCTATTGTTTCCGCCCTCCGGCGGCGCTCCTTTGTTCTGGCAAGTGCTCCTCAGGGTTTGGCGGCAAAACCATTCAAATTCTATGCTAATGAGCCCGATCGTGACGTCAAGCCCTCCGATGCTGGCCCGAGCGACTAGCAAGAAGCCAGCAGTTTCCGAGGATTACCTTATTTGGGAAGCGAATGTGACTTGCGCAGACGGCATTATTGCCGAGAGTGGACTAAGGCGGCCATTTTGGTATGTCTTTCATCGCTGTGCGACAAAGATGGGTGTGTTTACAGGCTTTTTTTGTAGCTGTGCACGGAATGTTTTGGCTCAAAAATATGAAGAATATTCTGTGTTAGATGCCTTTATAAAAATATTACAACAGTTTCCCCACCAAAACCGAAGGTTTTCCAGGATAGTTCATAACTTTGGTGTTCCATTGTAATATTTTTTGTTGTTCGACTCCGTCAAGTTTTCTTCGACTCTTCGCAAGACTTTTGCATTATTTTTGTGTAAGTCTGGTCTCTGTGGATTTCATTTGTAGTCATAGGCATGGTTTGGAGCAAAGTATTAGCCACAGGGAATTGTATACTCCGCATTATGATCGTTATGTCACCCCGGAATGTGCACAAACATTGAATCAAACCAATGTGGTTAAATAAAGATAATCGCCACGCTTTCCAGTTTTACTTATACTTATTTATTCAATCTTAATTATAGACAACCTCGACTTGACCTAACCATGTCTATATGTCTATCCGTCCTGCGTTCTTGTATGTTTACCCGTAAACTGCACTCCCCGCGCACACGTATTTGGCCGCTGGCGGCAACGGGGTTTGTATTTGCCTGCTCTGTCGGATTGTCGCTATCGCTACACGCTTCTTCGTGCCCTTTTTCGCTAAAATTGTCCTCAAAGTCGCTGGATTTCAAAGTCACTTCACTCAAAATCGTCATCTCCTGGGAGGGTCATCTTGTGAAAACAGACTGTGAACAAAGACCCAAGCCAGCGCGGGTGATGCAAATTGGGGGTAATTAGCACCTTGACGCGAGGTTGTTGAAACGCACTCTCCTGAAAGAAGGCAAATTGTGTCCTTTCTCCTTGGATATATTAAGCAAAACTCAATTATAAACACTAATACTTAAGCCGCATAGACAATTATATTGTTTGTCACTTCTAAATACATTACTATGACAGGACATAGTATAACGTTTCTAGAATGGCGAGGAAGACATTATTAAGTATCATGATAAACCTGCATGATGGCCGTTTCCTTGATTAACCCAAATAGGGTAGATTTTTCTCTCTTTGACTTTGTTTTGTTTTGTTTTGAAAAAAAATTGAATCACCCTGGGTATAATTCAGTATGTTTGTCCGAGACAACTAAAAATCTGGGTTTCTTACAATCATGAATTTTGCATACGATAAATGAAAATGTAATGCCATAGACAAGCGCATAAATACTGTATCTGTGAATATGTGATACGATGTGAATTCAATGTAATGTTGCAATTTTTACTTTACAAAACAACTTAGCTTGTGAGCATATTAACATAACGTTAGATATAATTTACATAGAATAAACAAAAATAAACGAAAAAAAGGTTACCGTACCTGTTGCGACGATGATATGCACCTCCGGTCCCTCGATACGCATGTTGATAGTTGCTGCCGATATTATGTACTCTGTGGCTGGTACCAGGTCCTTGAATGTTACGTCCGTTTGGCTGATAGGAAGAAAGCGTGTGAAAATGGCGTCAGCTGACTCCTGTTTCCTTATCCACACTTTGTACCCGATAGCGATGGAACTGGTGGTCGGAGTCCACGAGGCTTTCACAGATGTACCGCTAACAGTCGTTACTTTCAAGTCCTCTGGAGGCGGCGTCACTGTTATGAATGGAACACAGCAAGTTAAGGGACATAGCATTATTTTTTAAATCTCAAAAAGCTATGGACAAAACTCAGGATTGAGACAACGATGTTCTCAACAAAGAACTTCAGTACAACTCACTCGTTGCGCACGTGACTGAAACTGGCAAACTGTCTCTGTACACCCCAACAGCAACTAGTGTCACGTGGTATTCCCGGTCAGCTTGGACGTCTTGGAGTTCATAAGACTGCCTTCCAGCCTGTAGCTCTGCAGTTACTGTTGTCGCAGTACCGTCAGTGCAGTTTGTTCTGTATCCAATAAGAGGCGAGTGTGGGTGGGTCCAGCTGACTCCGATTGAGGATAAAGTTGCCTCTGCACAAGCGAGGAACCGAGGAACGTCCGTTTCTGCAATACAGAACATGACATAATGATTTATTGCTGTGTTTTTACCATCACATTTCTACTAGCTTCTCATAGTAAAAATCATCTATCATTAATAAACGGGTATACATTGTATTCCAACTACTATCCACATCTTGTTCCTTTTCAAAACCATACACATAACTGTATATTCTATACAAGCACTACATATGCAGCAATGATGTTAGTCAGAAATGTAAAAATAAAGCAATCAGGTATGTTCATACCAGTTATACACTGGACAGTGACGTCACCACTTTCAGCTGTACCATCGGCACTGACAGCACGAACTGTGACGTTGTACGCAGACCCGCTCTTTATACCTTCAATGACGACGTTGGTACCTCCCACTATTTGGGCAATCGTCAGTTCTGACGGCTCGGCGTCATCTAACACTTCTTGGTACCAAACACGGTACCCTGATAGCGAACCGCAAGGATGCATCCATTGTACTGCAAGAGAACTCGTAGTCGTCGAACCGCAGGTCACATTCTCTGGTAGATTCACTGAAAATGATGAAATATTTAATGGATGTATTAGCTTTAAGCACACTGAAGTAGCCGTTTGGCACCCAATTTCCTATTGGTTACAGAGTTAGGCAACAGGCAGAAGGTTCAGAATGAAATGCTATCTACTGTGAGTGATCCACTACCAATGAAATGTCCAAGTATGAAAATGATAAGTATGATTTATTCATTTAGTGACTCGGCTGTGAATGACATACAGCCAGGGCTAAAGAAAAAAAAAAAAAAACTAATGTAACTATGATAAAAGGACATTGAAACTTGGTCAAATGAATACAAAAGCACAATTTCACAAGCCACATTGTCATTGAAGTTAAAATCTCAACATTGTCAAAAATACGTTCTAGAATTTTTCCATACCTAGTAGTAATTGGCATCCACTATGGCACGGAAACCTGAACAGGCCAGCACTGTTCAATCCTGTGGTGTACCCGAAGTAGTCGATAGGCAGCGGGTCAGGGTCCTGCCACTGCATAAACGGGCTGCCTTCTCCCTCCCGACCCACGGCTATGGTTCCATCGGCGGCCCAGGAGACCCAGAAACCGCGTAACCCATCAGCAGACAAAATGCCTAAAAGTCAATAGTGCTTGATAAGTTTTCTTATGGCTAGTAATTTGTTCCTTTTACTTGTGGTTTTGAATGACTGTCGGATTGTAACGTATTCCGCACTCAATGCCGCAGGCACCACGAGCTTCAGTTTCAGGAAGAGTAGAAAAATTACTGTCTTCAAAAGTATATTCATCACGTCCAATTGTAATACATGACACTCATGGGCACACAGGAAACTGGCCCTTCTGACAAATCAGTGTCATTGTACGGTCGCTTATCTTGAATCAAGTTTCAAGTGAAGGTAGACACTCTACTCTGCAAAGGATGATTTTGAACATCGAATCAATAAAAACGTAGTACTACGCATACCTGAAGTAAAGGCAGTTGTCTGGGAGGCGCCCCCCGGTGTACGGCGAATGACAGACTTTGTGTTGTCCCAACCACCGATGATGATACGGTACATGTCGACGAGATCGTATCCTTCCGACGACAAGGCTATGTGTACACCCTTGCTGGCCCTGACCCTAAAGGTCAAAAGTAACGACCTGGGAAGCTCGAGGTCCCACTGGAAAATTTTGGCATCTGCGATGGTAGTTCTGACGTGCTCAAAATCTGATGACACAAACACGAGGTAGAATAAGCGCTTTCACAATTCCGAGTACGCATGCGCGGCGAAAGGAATTGCGTGTAATGTCAGAGGTGACGGCCCTGGCTTGTAAACAGTTCTCGTCCCGACTATTGTCTCTATTTGCATAACAATGTTCAGGCGGGTCCCTGTCGCCGCGCATGCGTACTCGGAAGTGTGAAACCGTGCTTTAATATTCGATCACACCATTCGATAATCACGTGTCGGGTATCCACCAAAGAAATGGAGAAGATTAGAATGTTTTGAAGTATACATGTATAGGAAGGAGAATTAAAGCAAATATGTCGGGACTGTAGGTGCGAATGCGCGAGATTAATCACGTAAATTACACAAAGAATATCTGACTAAAGACATCAATGCGTCGACGACGTTGTTACTCCAACACCAGAAAACCTCGTCACGTTGTTCTACACGACAACCTTGTCCTCCGTAACGCTCATATAGCAGGACTACGTTTACGTTGTAGTGCATGCTACAACAAAAACGCGCACAACTTTATGTCTTTTTTCGGCTCAAATCGATTTATTCCCAGGCATAATATGTGTATTGCAAAAGATATCTAAACGACAATATGTAATTACCGCTTTTGCAATTGAATTTCCCTTTAGTAAGTGATTTGATTAAATGCACCAACCCGGTGATTCTATCCGATCGTACATGTTGCCAATTGCTAAGGACACTTTCTCCTCAGCAGAGCAGACTTTATTTTTTAAATAACAGTCAGAGTGCTGGTACTGAAACGACAGGCATGCCGAGTCGGCACAGCAGGCTTCTGCACAGGACTGGAGGGTAACACCACGATGTTCGATTATGTCGTCCCCAGGACTGCAATCAGTCTGGGGGACATGGCAAAACGCTGATAGTCCACACGTTCCTAGATCTGAAACAGAAGAATTTTGATTTACCTGCAGTCGCATCTTCAACTGAATTATAACCATATATGAGCCAAGATTAGTTGGTTTATTTTGTTCGAAAGTAATCAACGGGAACACAACATAACAAATCAACTTCTAATGTCTTTTTCCATAAGAAAAGAACATAATACCGAATCAACATATGCATTTACATGTGAACGCCTAGCCGGCCTAGTATATCAATCAAAGGAAACAACATAAAGCACGTCCTTACCGTCACATGTATTCTGAGCGTCCTGGATCTCTTGCTGGCCCAACGCATAGCTGTATATCTGAAGACACGACATGCTCCCTGTAAAGTACAAACAGTACACGAATGTTTAATATCATATTTCAGCCGAACAGAAAGTGCCACCTGGGCCTTTTCTAGTCCCTCTAGACAAACATTCACCCCTTGTAGGCAAATTCCTTTGTACCCCGGGAGGAATCTTGGACATATTCAACAATTAGTGCCGTCATGCTATTGGTATACATTATGTAAGTCAATGACTCACGCCTTTAGAAAAAGGTTTGTGTCTCCTGAAAGGCAGTAAGTCAGTTTAGCCAATTTCTTCTTGATACAATATCATAACAAGAACAATGCCAGCTCTACTGAAAAGACATTCATTTAACACTAACGTTATTAATATCTTAATGTACTTACCATTGAAGGGGAGTAGATGGTGACGACTGCTGCCAACCCTGATGGGGTTCGCTGTGCTGTGTTCCAGTTGACCAAGGTTTGTGCTCCCGATATTGACACCGTCTTTCCAAAGCTGTACCTGTCCTGTTGTGTAGTCGTAGGTAACCCCAAGAAACATCCATTGTCCTTTAGGCATCTGACTTGACGAGTGGAATACGTTGATGACCGATGCCTGAATACTGTTAATATGATAATACATTTACTAGAGTAAGATATCTAAACGTCCAAATGGTTGATATTCCTACAGATCGATTGAATCTGATCAGTTTACAACATGTAAAAATTATACTTTGATCCAAAATTTTCAATTAAGGACATTTAGTGGCTTTATCAGCTGGTGATGTAACATTACGTAATATAAACAAGCAGGGATTCTAACATGTGTCACATCAAGATAGAATAATGTGACCAATGAACATCTAGTTCAATGTCATGCAGTTAAACCAAACGTCTAAATATCAACCAACCCTTGGTCCCCTTTTTCAGATGTTAGATATAATTCCGTATCCCTACTGCTATTGGAATATCCAATAGAAACGCTGCATGGTACATACTCGACATAAAGTTGACTGGACGGGTAGATCCAAAAAATTGTCCCCATGCCAGGGCCTCTGTAGTCCACCATTGCGTGACCTCCGAGATAGTAGGCGAACAATAATATGGTGAATGACCTTTTCACGTCCAACTGTCCATTGTTGGGAATTTCTGTGAAAAATTTTCAGTAAAAGTTTATGTAAGTGTCATGTTGTGCCAGCTGCAAGACTTTGAAATCAACACGTATACGTAGTGAGCAATGCGCTGGGAACACCCAGCAAGTGATCAGCAGAACGAGCAGGTTAAGTTCCTATTGAACACAAGCCACAACTCGTCATAGTTGTTTTTGTGATGTGTGCTACATAATAAGAATATACCGCCAATGAATTAATGTTACATGGATAAGTTCAAGATACCTTCCCTTGTATGGTATTTACTGCCAGGTCACATAAGTTATCAGATTTCTATCATGTGGCAAATCAGTGACTTGTGAGGGTACTTCTTATGCAGTGTCATAAAATTTACCTAATGATAGTATTCCAACCTCCATCTCTATATCCAGATTTCTTATCGAAAGCAGGATCCGGAGTAAGTAAGTCTTCTCAATTTGGATTGTGTGACTGAAAAGCCTGTGTGTGCTACTATCATCTCATATCTGTCCAACTTAGCAATGTAGTAATGGTGAATCGACAGGAAGGTTCTTTCCTGTGCTTTTCCAGTAAGGAGTAGTGATGAAAGAAGGATGATATAAGGCAACGAATGTAAGGGTATCGACGCTTCTCCAGCTGGTGTGGTTATGAACTTTACTAACCTATGTAGGATTCAAGGTTTCCGGCAAAGCTGAAGGCTGATCGATCTTCACCATCGGGCCCTTCTGTCAAAGTTGTTCCGACAGCCACACCATGGTTGCCTCCTCCACTGATGTCATTGGCAAGGTACTCTTCATTCAACGGCCAGAAACCGACTGCTCTCCTGGGGAGAGCTGTGAAGAAGAAGGAAAAATCATTGACGAAAATGTATATCTATTTAATATGATGACTGGTGATACGGAGGGGGGTCTATTTACTCACTGAAATCTGATGAAAGATAAAGCTCAAGATCTCCCATAAAATCTATGAGACAAAAATGTTTTGGAAATTAGGCCACAGCAAGTTAATTTTATGGATGACCTCAGTGCGCTCATTAATTTTCGCCTAAATTCGAAATGAAAAACAAGAAATTCCATTGCCCTCCGATGATATGTCCGACAAAGGCTTTCTGTAATTGTTTGATATGATCCGGCAAACTTGAGGCTCAATTGCTCGCATTTAATGGCATGTGTTGACAGGGTTCCATTGTATGAAAAGCTGTTTTCTGCATTTGTTCTAGTTAATTGAGCTGTATACACATCTTCAAGGACAGTTTGATGTTGATAGTCTAAGGTGTTTCATTGCATATGAATACCCAGTGAAGTTCCTGCGCATGATGGTAAAACAAGCTGTTTTCTGCATTTGTTCTAGCAAGGACATCATATAATGTCCTTGGTTCTAGTTAATTGAGCTGTATACACAAGGTGTTTCATCGCATATGAATACCCAGTATAGTTGCTTCAGATGATGGTACAACAATCTCTTTTCTGCATTTGTTGTAGTTTAGTTCTATTGAGATGTATACATATGACACATCTACAAGGACATGTTTGCTGTTGAATCAAGGAGGTCTTATATTATATATGAAACCTCATTGGTTGAATACAGGAATAAAAGGCCTGTTGGTCATGATATCATATTTTGTGGCCTCAATTCTTGTTTAACAAGGTTTATGATCTCAAACTTTGAAATATAGGAATCTTGTTTTTTTTGCCCGCCTTGTTTTTTTTCGCTCTATCCCATTAGTTTTGGAGTCTGCAGAGGATGTCATCCATAAATTTTACTTGCTGTGGCCTTACTAAGGTTTACTGCTATGTTAAAGACAATACCTTGGAACTGCCCCAACGAATGAAAAGTAAGACATGTGCAGATTTGGCGACAGTGGCCTTTCAGTAGAGGTGAACATAAGATAAAATAAAGAAGACTCAAGGATTTTTTATGGGCTCTATCGATAGAATGTTCCTGTCGTAATTTGAATGATGCCAATCATGTAATCATCTGAACACCCAGAAACTGATGATAGATGTCCTAAAGAACATAGACTTGGTTAAGAATGCAAGTGTCTACGTTGTATATATATATTAACACGCAAAATATGGTATATCGCTCAATTTGCGTTATTCTAACGGTATACGACATTGTTGCAAATATTTGCCTCTTTTTTCAAACACGTTCTAAATAAGAAGACCGAGGAGGCATAATATTATTTCCTTTTTTGAAAATGGTCGATACGAGCGTTGATGTCACCCATAAAATCAGGTCAATGTGGCCTGAACATGACGCAATATGAGGCCACCCATCACGTGATGTGAATGGAGAAAACGCCTACCTATAAAGACCTGAACCTCGCACAGGGTCAATATTCGGCTGGAGCCAGCTGCAGGGAGACGCACGCCCACGTACCGTCCCCGCATCCCCTGACACGACACGTGGACCAGTGGCTGGGTAACGGCTATTTGATGATCGCCTCCACACTTGGGGTTCGCGCTGACCTGGTAGGAATCCCCGATGTGGATGTTGAAGGGATTGATTCTTTCCGAACAGCAGTCCTGGCGGTTGAAGATGACCACTCTGTGGATATTGAAGAAAATTAATGGACAATTAACCTGATATATGCATACAATGCTCAATACACAATCGATAATCGTTATTATAATGGCGTTGAAAATCGTACCTGGAGAGAGAGAGAGGTATAGAGATATGCATGTATAGGTAGATACTTAGATATCAATGCAGTACACATACCTGCCAATCACATACGATTGACCGAGATCCACCCACCAGGTTGGATTATCCTCTCCCGGTTCAAATGCAGTGTGTGAACAGGAACGAGCGAGCCAGTTGGTAGCAGTGTTCCCGTCCACGGCATGACTGGCAGCCCCCCACCAGTAGATGCTTGTTTGAAACGCCAGCTTTCCCAGGGCGACATTGACATCTATTCCATGCAAGAGGTATGTTACATGTAGCAGTATCATATCTATCTCAATGACCCATGCTAAGCGGCAGGTTCTATACGTGGGTCAGCTCTGTAACATTTTTCAAAGTTCTAGCGGTTGATGCCATCAGGTACGCGAAACTACCCGTCCGCATACAAACCACATGCCGTCAATCTACATAATCAACAACGCTTACCGCATAAGTTGTTGCTGTATGGCACCTCCCCATGTAGTGTCCACGTGTTACTGGTCCAGTCGAACACGTTGCCCTGCCGGAAACTGGCAGTCTCTAACGGTGACAGGACACGGTCCCACAGGTTGAAGCACGACAGGTCGCCACTGTACGCCTGCGCAGTAGATGAAAATGAAATTATGCATCAGTTTTTCAGTCATGCAATTAGACAATAGAAATGATGATGTAAATTTTTTCATCCGGGTATACATAAAAAAAATTACATCACATTGGCGCACCAACTCCGTAGTGTGTTTTTTGCCACACATTTTGACATATTAGCCAATGTGGCTCGGTGGGCGTCACTCCACCGTCAGGGAAGGGGAATGGTGAGTGTCGAACCCGGGACCTATTGGTTCTGAGTCCAACGCTCTAACCGTTGCGTCACGCCGATGTCACTGTATATATATTATACAGTATACATTTCTTGTATTCATATATTACAAGCCAACTATTTGCTGTTGTCACATCCATATCCTACATAAAGAAATCTAGTCAGTCATACTAGCGTTTCGAGCTCTGTTGGTGTAGTCATTTGTAACTACTCGCCTGTGAAGCATCGAAAGACCCTCCCATGGAGTCCTGCTCTTGAGCCAGAATCCACGCCCCAGGGGTCTCAATCACGTGACCTGTGGCCAATCCGGAACCAGAGGCGATCTCTATTCCATCCACGTAGAAAGCCCACCGCCCGTCCTGGCTTGCCCATGCGCAGCACACCATGTGGCATTTTCCGTCAAGGACGTTGAGACTAACCTCCGCCGTTCCCTCATTGTTGAGCCAGATCTGAAACCAAAGCAAATGCGATTGAATTGTTTACTCAGACGAAGGCATACAAGAGAAATGGACAGAGCACATATAAATCAATAAAGACCAATAATGGCTTAAATTTCTATTTATGTATGTATGCAAAACTGTAAAAGCCGGTGCAGATATCTCAAGACAGAACTCTCATTTGGCGTATGAGGCACCACATTAGGGTTGCACTGTTCAGAGCGTTTAGGAAAATGTCGATAAAATCGAAATTTCATGAAATGATGTGGTACCGAGAAAGAGGAGCCGCCGCCATGCCACAGACCAAACTCGTTGTCTTGCTGAAGGGTTGCATAGCTGACCACAGCCCATCCTGCTGTGCTGGTGGTGCGAAGGTGTACGCACGCGGTCAGAGCGGCGAGCCCGGCGGGGGTGGTGACGCCCAGCCGCGCGTAGTTACCTGCTGACCGCGGCTCCGGAAACGTCATACTCCTGAGACATGTCCCTGGGCCTGATGAGACAACGGTTAGACTGATTGCTTTCTTTTCCACATATCGTTTGATTTTAAAGCTGAAATCAAGTTTTAGTTCCGCAATTTATATGGTATATCCCTCATTTAAATAATGATAATCTTTTCTTTGACATATCTTGATGTTTTCGTTCCCGGTTAGTTATGGCATTTTTGGCAAGCACCATTGATGTTTTATTCCCGATAAGAATCATATTTCCTTTTTAGTAACTTATTATTTCATTCTCCTACGCAGACTCTCACCCGCGTCGTTAGCTATCAGGCAATCAGAGAATTGCTTAATGTTTTCTTTATGTAAAGCTAATTCTCTGATTGGCAGGTAGCTGGTTAGAGGCCACGACCACAAAAGTGGAAACCTCAGCCCGGTTCAGCTGGAGAGGTTCTGGGTATGAAAATGAGGTAGTGGTACTCTAACAGACAGGTTGTAACTCACCCAATGCGATTCCGTAGAGATCCAATTCATTCAGATGCGGCTGCCAGCCCGAATGGGTCCGAGTGACCAGGAACCTCCAGTACCGCGCTGTTCCGTGGAAACCGCCGAACTCCTGGCGCTCGGTCGTCCCTCCCTGAACGTTAGTAACGGACACGACGTCCTCCCAGTCGTACGGAATCCAAACCAGTGCCTTTTGCAACTTGAAGGCTGCAACGTCATGCGTGGTGTCACCATACGACGTTACTGCAATGCTGGTCAGGGTGTATGGCTCCGCCAGGTCCAGTACCATGTACCAGTTGTTGTAGTTCCAACCCAAATGCCTTGGGTTCCAATAAGACCCAGTGTCCCCATCTAAAGCTTTGGCGGCATTATTGCCGTCGCCGATCTCATCCACAATCCATGACGGGTCCCGCGTCAGCCATGCATCTAGAGAAAGGGATGAAAAAATAGCTAGGCGCATTAATTCCCTCGAATACACTTTCAAAGGAGGTAGACATGAATTCTGGTCTGGGGATATCATTTGGTGTAAGAAGTACTAGTAATATCATGTTAAACATCACTAAAGTGTCTGTAATCTGTTGGGAATAATCCAGCAATTTAAGGCCACACCAATTTTTTTTTTCAGGACAAAATATGGAGCGAAAGGGCAAATTTTGCAATAAGTCTGAAGATAGTTGATTTTTCAAATTTGCAGCTTGAAAAAAATAATAAAGACAGCAAACTCATCCCGGTACTCCCATTGTTCACTGTACAGTAGATGCATCTTTTGAAAATTATTAAAAGTACCGTTCTTAACATGTGTACTTCTGCCATTCATGAACATAAACGTTGAACATAAAAACACTGGCAGACAAAAGCTGGATAAATGCATCTAGGCCATTTTGCTATACTGGAAAATTGTTGAATGGGTTCATAGTATTGTAGTGAGTAAACATTTCTCGAATGGGAGGTGTTGTGTATTCTTACATTCTTTTTTTTTTGATTTGGAAAAAAAAGAGCGAGCGATTCCGAGAACCAACCAACCAATTAAATTGGTGTGGTCTAAGATGTTTTGGTAGCAGAGCATCAAATGGTGAGTCTGACACAATAATTATCAATGATAATGAAGAGGTCAAAATCACTTTTTGTTCAAACACAGGGGATCAGACATATAGTGCCAAATACATATCTAAGTGATCTCTTATGCACTAGAAAATGCGCGCACATGATTTAAACTTGATGTATGCAGTTCTCTATGATGTAATGAGCCTTTTAGGAGCTTACCAGCATGGGCGGGATGTACCTGGACCACTAGGACGATCACCAGTACCAGGTAGGCAGACAACATGGCTGTTGATATCCTACATGGGGAGTAACATTGCACATGCTTAGTTTTCGTACATGTATCATCAATGTAACATGACGTCACATTCAGTCCGTCCCGCCAAGAGCTGTGACTGGTTGGTATCAAGAGCTGTGATTGCATTCATAGTGCATGGAGCTAGCTCCATGGAGGTAGATAAAATATTTCGCAGGGCTGCATTAATCATGCAGTGTTTGTTAGTGTATGTGCGTGTATGTGTGCACTGTGTAGGTGTGTATGTATGTAAGTTTATGTGCGTGTGCTTATGTGTGTGTGTGTAGTTAGTGTATGCGTGTGTGCGCGTGCGTCTGTTCGCATGTGTGTGTATAATATTATGTTTGTGTGCGTGTGTTTTAGTGTGTATATGTATCTGTACGCTTGTATGAATATGTGTGTGCGTGCTTGTACGTGTACTTTAGAAATTAATATGCAGTGCTGCAGTCCCTGCTTAATATCGTCCTCTAGCGATTGCTGTGATATAGCACCTGCAACTGCGTTTGTTCGTATGCAATGTTTGCTAACGCTCTTCCGTCGCTAATTACCTTCGCCGAGAAGGTTATGCAGAGGGTAGCGTTTGTCTGATTGTCTGTTTGTTTGTTTGTTTGTAGTGGCACAGGATAACTCGAGAATGCCTTGATGGATTGTCTTGGTATTTGGTAGGTTGGTAGGTTTTGATGAGACCTAAAAACGATTAGATTTTGGGCCCCCTAGCGGCTTCTAACGGTACTGCAGCGGAACTTCCTGTTTTGATATCTCGTGTTCTGGACATGCTATGGAACTTATTTTTGAGTGGTAGATAGATCTTTGGACAAAGAGTAAGTGGTGTGGGTTTGGACCCCCTAGCGGCTTTTTTGGAACTGCAGGAGCAGGTTTTGCGTCTGACTTTGAAAGGGAATAACTCAAGAAGGGCTTGATGGATGGTAATGATTTTTGGTAGGTAGATAGCTTGAGTGATGATGTACATGATTAGACACTTCTTATGCAAATCTGTATCTAATTTG
The DNA here is from genome assembly GCA_035149815.1 of Branchiostoma lanceolatum. Lineage (NCBI taxonomy): Eukaryota > Metazoa > Chordata > Leptocardii > Amphioxiformes > Branchiostomatidae > Branchiostoma > Branchiostoma lanceolatum. The sequence continues at coordinate 21,047,495 of CM068867.1, read as the reverse complement.
CATAATTAATGAGGAAAGTTTATACATCCGCCAAATTCCATGATAGGACTCTGAAACATGTGACATATGTAACTGAGGAAGAGAGAAATATTAATTGATATGAACTATGCAAATGAAGACCTCATTTGCATAATTAATGAGAAAATACTATAACATGATGGCCTTGATGGATGGTCATGATTTTTGGTATGTGGATAGCTTGTGTGATGCTTAGTATGATTGGACAATAATTATGCAAATCAGAGTCTAATTTGCATAATTAATGAGGCAATTTTAAAAATCCGCTTTGTTCCATGATATGACAATTCAAATTGTAACTGAGGAAGAGAGGACTTTTGATAGATAGAAAATATGCAAATGTGGGCCTTATTTGCATACTTAATGAGTAACTTCTATTATTCCACACTGGCAAAAGACGGCAATTTCATACATTTAATCCTTTTTTGTGGCATCGGGACATTATGTGAATGTGAACATCGTTGAATCAAATTATGCTAATAAGGGCCTCCTTTGCATAATTGATGATAAATTTGTTAAGCTCATACTTTGGACATGTTATATTTTAAGACAATCAACTGGTATGATTTATGATTGATGAGAAACACTCCGAATACGTCAGTCATAATTGCCACTGTAAAGCAATAACTTAATCATCCTTACTCCTATCGTATTGTTAGTAGTCACGCATGGCCTTGGCGTCCGCGAAGACTACATATTTTATATTTGTTTGGTCGCTCAGTCGTCGCTCAACGGTCGCAGCCTCAGTAGTAAGGGGCATAGATAGTAAGGCTCCCACTCAACTAGACGGCTTTCTCACTGCGACCTCGCTGCGACCTTATAATTAGCTGGATTTGTGTAACCCTTGATTTCTTATTTGGAATATCATGCAAAATGTAAAAGTATGACTAAAAACACAACAAAACACACAGAGCATAGAAAGATCCGTTCTTTATCTACGAAATTTGTTAAGCGTTCTGGTCAATTTTAAGTCGCAGAGAGAGCACGGCGAGGTCGCCGCCCTGGTGGAATTGGGGTGCAACAGATGCGGTGGGACTTTCTGAATACAGAGTAGCGAGGGCGTGGGAAAACCAACATGTCACGGGCGTGGTCTCACAGGTCTCTAACCACGTAACCCCTCCCAGACTTGCGCAGTAACACGCAGACGACGTCAATTGTGGTTGTCATGGTTACACTGCAGTGGCGCAGCTACAATTCCAGTACAATGCATGTCCTTGGTCTGACGACCGAGATCATTGAATAGGAAGACTGTCTTCTAATGAAATAGAAAATTATCTCTCACTCCTTTGTCACAGGGGCTTTGTGGTGTCCATTAGGCAAATTAGAACCGCCCATTTCCAATCATCAGGTATTAAGAACCCAGCGGCACGTTTTAATAATGAATGAATGATGACCTTTATTGCACATTTCTGCCACATTTGGCTAAGTACAGGTCGCAACAAAACAAAATAACAGGCACAGTTAACGGATACAGAAGAATATGACTATCATTAGATAAATTCTACATCTACTCGCTTTTCGGCTATAGTAGATATAAAAGAACAGACCTGTTTTTCAATGGGAGGTTTGTCTAGTCGCATTAGGAATATGAATTTTTGTACAGTACTTAAATGTATGAAGTAGGGAAATAGGTTTTCTACAAGCTTATACAGTTCATTTCTTTCTTTGTTTATAATCCACATTCTACCACAAAATGACATTCGTCTTCTATTCTATTCAAAGTACAATGTTTACATAATAATTCAGTGCTGTTTTCTTGTAGCTTTACAAAGCAACATGAGGGCTCATCCAGAATATAATACTATGTTTCGGTAAAATTTACCTATCAACCAATCCTTGTCATCAGGATCTGGTAGAAAACTAGCTGTTACGTAGCGCAGTATAGCGTCTTTTAACATTGCATATCTTTTATTTTCCATCCAAGCCATCAAAAATATCGACCGTGTAAATAAGCAACAAATTAATGGCCCCTTTACACTGCACGTGGCGACAACCTCCCAAAGTGTTCAACAGTACTTTTTACAACCCTAAAAAGGGCAACGAACATTAAAAAAAACCCACACTTTTAGTCCAACTATTCGTCGACGGTTCTGTGGTTTCTGTGTACTTTATACAACTATGTAAACCGTACGGTTGCCATGGCGTCTCCGTGGTAACCTCAAACAAGCGGAACGGACGGCAAGGCCTGAATTACTTGTTGCGTCAGCACAGGTGTGCTTTTATAGCCTCAAAACATATATATTTTCTTAGATTTTACGGAATATGTAAAATATAAGATATATGGAGTTGTTACCTTCATAAGATCATATGAAACCAGGCACTGGACATGTAAAACAAAAATAAAAACGGAAAAGTGTAGAAAACGCACAAAATATTACATTAGTTTAAACTATATATCAACTAAAAAATGGTATCAATCTAAACTTGGACGTACTTTGCTTATAATGAAGCTGTTTTTTCGCATCCGTTTAAAATGTTAGTTGCTAGTTTCCAAAGTAGTGGGCGACGTTTACTGGCAGTAGACGGACAAACTGAAGCTACAGTTGTCCCTGGGCCTTGTGTAGCCAACAACTACTCACGTAACACGTACCAAAGTCCCTACAATTCCATTCACACCATCTGCAGCTATGCAGACCGCAAACCCTCAAACACACAAACGTATACTCACAAACAAGTTAAAATGGCTCCGAGAACGTAGCTTCCTAGCTTAATGGAGCCCGTTACAGATGAAAAAAAATAACAAGAAACTAAGGAGGGCTTCAGTAGAGCGCGTGAGTCGAGTTTGTCTAACTCCTTTACACCGCCCAAGGTTCGTGTCTACATGTACATGTAGGATGTGAACTGGACAGGAAGTTCTGGATTGTTTTTTAGCCGCCACTGCAGTGGTATTGACATTTTTGTCTTGTTTTGTTTGTTTTATTTTGTCAGCTGACAGAAACGTAACAAATATTGAATCTTCCGTTAAGCCGACGTCACACTTTCGACGTTTTGCGGCCGAATTCGTTGATCGACAGAGGGTTGCCCAATTTAAAACTCGCCAGCTATTCTAGCGTATTTTTCGCCTGAAAATTTTACCCTATCTCTGCTGACAGGGACCGGTTACTCCCGAAAATCGGTCACGTTATAAAAATGCGCAATGATTGAGAGGACAGCGTCTGAGTTACTGTTGAAAATGTCCTCTAACTCCTGTCACACCGCCGACGAGCTTCTGCCGTGTTTGTTGATCACCATAAGGATTTTACAATCGACAGAGGGACAGAGGATCGCGCATACTGTTCGCCTGAAAACTCTACCCTATCATATAAATGGGGGTTGTTGCTACAGATACAACTCTACGAAGCAGATACAAAAAATGTAGCCAAACCTGTGTGCTAGGTAGCGTCTGTAGGTCTCTTTTTCGACGGAGAAGTATTTTCACAAGGCAGATCTTCACGTATCCAGTTGTATTCGCGAATCCAGGGATAAGTTTACTTCTTCGCCTCCAGACGCGCAAAGCGACCAGTCGCGAGTGTAGCTTTCAGCGACTGTGCCTTTCCCCTGTCGTGCGTCGGCTAGGCCATAAACACGTCTATTATTCCAATACTAATTAGTATCACTGAGCCATCATCATTTGATGGCTATTTCTCTGCAGCACCTGAATAATTCATGATGTACCGTCACACCTCTATGACACCTCTACATGGCGTTTATATCATATCATATCACGTTTCATATTTTCAAGAATAGATGATATAACGTAATATCTCAGCGGTGTCAGATTTTACGGCTTTAAATTTTATTGCAATTATGCAGACGTTATACTCTACTTGCTCATCACCACAATGCGAATTTTAAACAATAAGATTTAATATTTCCTCACTATTCCCCGGGGGTGAAATGCTACCTATGATCTAAAAATTATATCAATAACATCATCACAAGAACGCCATTGGGAATTCCACTGCAGTTTTAAATCAGTTGGTAGAGGTCGTCGCAAAACCTACTGTTCCTTTTCAGATAAGATCTCGCGCCCATGCTTCGTACGCGAGGTTTACCACAACAAATTAAGGGCATCATTGAGACACAGTGCAAGACGAAGAAAGCTGAAAATCCACATGAATTGAAATGAATTAAAAGCTTTCTGCCCCTAAGGTCTTGATAAGGCTTTTGGTTCTTAACCTTTTACATGGTTCAGTCATAAATGTGACCTACAGATTTCAACTTTCTTGTGACGGGAAAGGTTCCCGAGGATTCTATGTTCTGCCATGCACTCGTTGAGAATCACACGATAGAAGAATCGCACGACGAACAGCTACATTTGATGGAGGGAACGCAACAGGAGACATTCTTCTCACGTCTTGGCAAATACATACACATAAAACCTCTGTGAATGGTGTTTGCCCGCTGTTTGAGGTAAAGGGTGTTGTCTGTTGTAGTCCCTGACATGTTTATGATGCCGAACCATGAAAAACGAGATTAGATGCAAGAATCTTGGCTTATAAAATGGTAAGCAAACAGCTGTGTAGATTAGATATGATAATTTCTAAGAATACATTGAAGGCCGTAACGTTCATTCCTGCAAGGGGTAGTATACAAGCGACTACCGACGCTGGAGATTTTCAAGCAGCTCCTCTTGATCCACTCGGGCGGCGACATCACTGAGATTGCGCTAAGATGTAAAATTTCATAGATAAGAAAAAAAATTACGCTAATTGTGCATTGCTGCCTTTTCATAAACTTTTTAACATTTTCCCATTATGAAGTTAAAGATTACACAAATTCGATGTAGGTCGCAGATAGAGCGCAGCGCGATCGCCGTTTAGTAGAATGGGGGCCTAAAGGCGGTAGAATGACGCTCTTGATGTCCATGTCTCTGCAAAGTGCCCTTGGCCCATTATCGGAGAGCCCGCCGAGAGAGAGCTGACATTCTTAAAGACCTGTAAAATCAGCGCTGAAGGCGAGGATCTCCTCAAGGTCTGCCACAAGGACTTAAGCACCGCGTAAGTACTTTTCAAACGTCACAAGAAACCTTTTAAGCTTGTTTTCTTGACCCTTTCTTACACTAATGTAGATGCTGAGCAACCTGCTACTTTCCAAGGCTAGGTTCATAACAAGACTCAGGTGTTTTTTGCGAGAGGTAGAGCCGTGTATACGTATTCAATCTGGTACTTCAAAGTTTAATCACCTCAGCGAAATATGTTTAGTCCGGACGCGAGTAATCTGTACGGATATTCACCGGCAGCTGTGCTGCTCAGTACAGATCTTAAGTGTGTTAAGCTATGATTCATATATGGGTGGTTTGAAAGTGGCCGTGGTAGAATTGTTAAACAGACTTGGCTGACGCAGGAAAGTCTGTCCTGACGCGAGCAATCTGCCCGGATATGTAGCTTGTACGCTTAAGTATAAACTTGGTGTGTTACTCCACGTGGTGGTTTATATGTATTCCATATATATATATATATATATATATATATATATATATATATATATATATATATATATATATATATATTCTGCTTGTTTTGTTTGTTTGTATATATATATATATATATATATATATATATATATATATATATATATATATATATATATATATATATATATATATATATATATATATATATATATATATATATATATATATATATATATATATATATATATATATATATATATATATATATATATATATACAAACAAACAAAACAAGCAGAATATACTTTTGGAAGAAAATTGACCCATAATCTGGTCTTGCTCTAGGTTTAACAACCCAAAAATGGCGGACAATATTTCAATTATTAATTTGTGAGAAGGCAAGATACAAAATATTAACGAATGAGTCATAAAAACAGAATCAATTGAAAATAATATGCTTAAAGAAATCTCCACGACCAAGGGATGGGCAAATGAGAAGATAAACTTGGAGAAAACAAACTCAAGGCCTCACAAAAATTTCCGCTCTAAGTTCTTGAATGTTGACAGTGTTGAAGGGCGTAAGGTAAGCTGTTCATTTCCTCAGGAAGTTTCCTCTGCCACAAATGTCACGGTAATGACAGTTTACTCAGACTGGCAATAGGGCATAAAGCCCCGAAATTGCCCTCGGCTCAGCAGAAAGGATATGTTCAAGGTCGCAGAATACAGAATAATATTCAAGTTGGGCAGCTGAGTGAATTCCACAAACACTTTTTTTCCTAAATTTTCGTGGTTTAAAGTTTGAATGTCGCAAAAAGAAACCACTTACTGTGCCCTGGTTCTGTGCCGTGGTTCTGTGCCGTGGTTCTGTGCCGTGGTTCCGTGCCGTGGTTCTGTGCCGTGGTTCTGTGCCCTGGTTCTGTGCCGTGGTTCTGTGCCGTGGTTCCGTGCCGTTGTTCTGTGCCGTGGTTCCGTGCCGTGGTTCTGTGCCGTGGTTCCGTGCCGTGGTTCTGTGCCGTGGTTATGTGCCGTGGTTTTGTGCCGTGGTTCTGTGCCGTGGTTCTGACTAGGGGCAGATTTTAGCTCTGATTCCATCCGCCATGCGGTTTCTTTTTTATGTTTAGCCAGCACCGTAAGAATGACTTACAGTTAGCGATTTTACTAAGTTCGTCATTTACGCATACACCTGTTGGTAATCCCTGTCTTGAAAACCCGGAATAAAGTTGCTTTGTTGTTATGGGATTCAAATAATTTTGAAAAGCAAAAACAAGAGTGCATGGTTGTGGAATTCACTTAGCTGCTCAACTTATGATACAGTATACCGGCATGCATGTAGCGACTTACATTAAGCATCCATCTACACATGCATATGTTGTAACAGCTAAGAAATTGACTTGTTTTTGAGACACTTCAAATGACTAACAAAATCTTTTTTTTGTGTAATTCACTCAGCTGCCCAACTTGAATATCATTCCGTGTTTGGCGACCTTCCAAAATCCCATTTGCAGACTTACCTGGCATTTAACGCACTTCTGGTGCAGAGGACGTTATTTCCTGTTTGCAACCTCCTAGAGCAGTCCTGGAAGATTGCCAATACTTTGGTTGGTTGTTTTGCAAAGATCCAGGCCCATTTGAACTAATGATATAGGCCCTTCATTGCTCACGTTAAACTTTCAGAGTGCTGTTCAATTTTCAAACATGATCTCGGGTTCACCGAGTGGAAGGGCAAGGCCTGGAAGAATTTAATACAATAAAAGAAGAGAGAGGTAAAATGTGCATAATTAGGAATTTATGAACGAACCAGCCAGTTTTGACCCTAAAGAAACATGTCTACGGTAACTTTATAAGGTTAGACTCTATTTCAGTATCTCCATTTAAACGTACCCAGTCTAAAGCTCTGGGCTGTTCCCGAAAAGTGGATGCTTTTAAAATGTCACGAGCGAGTCACCTTGCCTGGATACGTCTCTTTCAGGTTGCTTTTTTGTGCTGACTGTGTGATAATGGCCACGACTGGGAGAACGTATTGCCTGGAAGGTTCTACCTTATGGCTAATGATAGACATGCCCACACGTTAGTAACAGTCCAATTTCCACTGCGACCACTGAGCAACCGAGGATTTGACAGATAACTCAATGATTTTATAAATAAAAAATGAATTTTATTTCGTTTTGTGTGTTTTATTGTCTTTTAAATCATACTTTACATCTTGCAATGTATTCCAATTATGGAATCAAGGGTCCCACAAATCGAATTTGGGTCGCTGTACGGTGGCTTGACTATCGCCGTCTAGTGGCTGCAACCGCTGAGCGACCTAAAAATTGTGCAAAAAAGTGCAAACGAACTCATCGCGTATTTTTTAAATTTTATTGTGTTTTGATGTCTTTTATTCTAAATTGTACTTTTATATCATCGATCATGTTCAATTTGTATGGTCGTAGATCATCAACGATCTCCATCTAGTGAGAAGGGGGCCTAGACAGGCAACCCTCTCCTCCTCACAACATTTGTACCATGGTTCTGGAAACCCTAGCTGAGGGTTATTTGTCTGTTCATAGGATGACTGAATGGTTTATTTTCGTCAATACATCACAGTCCCAGCGGGGCTGAATTGCGTATCACTTACAGTTTTAACATTAAAAAACGTCACAAAATTCTTGCTACACAAAGTCTTCATACACATTAAAATCTGTTAAACATTACACGCATCGCTTACAAGTTTGACAAAATTCTTGAACCACATTAAGAAAAGTCCTAATACACATTAGAATCTGATACGCATTAAAATCTGCTTTGTACATTACATACGATGGCGTACTGTGAAAATAGCATTTAGTATAGCAGGGAAAGAAATACGGTGGTGAACAATTCCCCTCAAATGTGTTGCCATGATGATTCCGTACGTGGATATCCAAAGGTTAGTCAAAGGCCCCTGAGGTATCTACTGTTACAGTACTGGATGAAGTCATTACGGATGTCCTCGCAACGGATTTTCTCAGATACAACCTTCTTTCTTAACTCAGTGTAGCTAAAACTGTAGTTTAACTTTTTTTCAGATAATTGTGAGGACATCGAGTAGTAACCACAATCCAACCCGGTATCCGGCGTTCCATCGGGACAAATTTGTGGCTCAGAGGCGCGGCCGGGACTACACCCCTTACGGGCACCGGCGCAAATGTGACGGTACCATAACTGGCAAACCCTTGGAGCTAACGTCATGGCCGGTATTTTGTGTTGCTGTAGACGTAACCCCATTGCTAAACGTAAAGTATAATAAGCAGAACAGGTCGTACAAAGTAACGAACCATTAAGTCATATTGTTTTGCCTCTTCTTGCAGCTGACACCTCTTTTGCTACAGGCTCTTCGGTTTAATGCACTTCAATATTTTTTTGTTTTGTCTTAAAAGGCCATTCATCTTAAAAGGCAGTCTATGATTGCATCGTTTATTTGCGTAACTAGACTTCTTTGAACCCGCACAATGAATCACCCAGGAGGGTTGATTATGATTACGAGTATCCTTCATCCATATAAATTGCATGATTAACTAGACGGCGATCGCGCTGCGGCTTCGCTGCGACCCACATTATATATGTGTAACCCTAGACTTCATAATTAGATTGCCATGCAAAATGTTAAGGTATGACTGAAAAGACAGTAAAAACACACAAACGGTTTTTAAAAAATCGTTTTTATCTATGAAATTCATTGAGCGCTCGGTCAAATCGCTCGGTCACAGCGCGGCCGCAGCTAGGTCGCTGACCTAGTGGAATGGAGATGTAACAGCGTCACCCGCATTTGGAACCTTGGGACAACGATAATTGTCGTTGGAAGGTGTAACAGAGAAGTGAGGCTAGCTTGTCTAGTGATGATCGTCCAGTATAGATAGAATATTGTATATGTTGTTTATACTCACGTGACTACGGGGTTAGTATCGTCCGCCATTTTGGATTGTTAAACCTAGAGCACGACCAGATTATGGGTCACAATTTTCTTCCAAAAAATGTTCACACTAGGTCACGTTTATATACTTTATACTTAAGAGTACAAGATCCATATCCGGGAAGATTGCTCGCGTCCGGGCAGACCTTGCGTCAGTAAAATCTATTCAACGATTCGACCCGAGGTCACTTTCAAACCACCCATATATGAATCACTCGGGCTAGTCACCAATTTTCGTCGAATATTAGGGAAAATGTCAAGATGCGATCTCAACTTTTACATTACTGTGCATCTTCTCGTTAGAATTGAAACCCATCTTTCAATTTAATGATATGTAACGTAAAAGTTGCGTGGTCTGTGCAACATCCTCCGCACCGGAATAATGAATGAATGAATGAATGAAGACCTTTATTGCACATTTCTGCCACACCTGGCTAAGTACAGGTCACAACAAAACAAAAGAACAAGTACAGTTCACGGATACAAAAAGAATAAAACTATCTTTAGATAAATTCTATTTCTCCTCGCTTTTCGGTTATAGTAGATATAAAAGAACAGACCTGTTTTTCAATGGGAGGTTTGTCTAGTCGCATTAGGAATATGAATTTTTGTACAGTACTTAAATGTGTGAAGTAGGGAAATAGGTTTTGTACAATGTTGATTCGAGAAGCACCCGATTAAAATGCTCAGGACTTCTCCTGAATGGAGATTCCGTCCTTGACTTTGTTCATTTGTTTACCCTCAATGCGTAATAACCTATAGCTTTGTACCGCGTGAGTGCAAGCTGCATCCGGGCAGATTCATTTAATCCACCCACACAGGGATGGCCCCCTGCTAAGAAATAAATATTAAGTGCCTTTCCCAAGCGCGCAACAACACTGAGACCTGTCGGGGATTCGAGCTCAGTACCGACAACCTAACCACAAGGCCACCGTGCCACCGTGTTCCCCACCGACTTTCCCACCGTCTTGAATATCCGTGTGTTCTTCGAGACAGAGATTTTGTCTGTGACGTACTCATGACCATATCATCGAAGAAAACGTTATTACGTTAAAATTGCCCAAATACATTTGCAATAAGTCGACTGACAAAGAAGCCCGCATTCTCAGATGGCAGACCAGAGTGTGCGTCAGCGCTGTACTTTCAATTACGGAGCGGTTTTTGTTAGCAGGATTATCACAGATCCGTGACGAAATCCCAGCCCCAGGTACGCCGGAGATGCATCACAAGTTTAATACTAACGTCATCACTTATCAGCACAGTTGCTCTTCATTTTTAATATTTCTTCTTCCATTGAACTTAAGACGTAATGCAGAAGACGAAGCGTAACGCTTTATTCGTAGCTGATAGTGCAATGTTAGCCTTCATAGCAGGCTCTAACCGGCCTTTTGGGGTGGGGGTGGAGGGGTCTAAGGAATACACTTTTTGCAGCCAGCCCGTAACCATCAGCCACCCTGTAACTTCGTGCAGGCTATACCGGCAAGATAGTTACAGGGTGGCTGATGGTTACGAGTTGGCTGCAAAAAGTGTATTATTTAGCCCCCCCAAAAAGACCGGTTAGAGCCTGCTATGGAGGCTAGTGCAATGTGGCCTAGCTACGTGTCAGCTTTATATAGGCAAGCTACTCTTCTCGATGATTGTCTGCTGTAGTCAAATCACTATTTAGGTAAGGTTTCTGCCCTGGCTAGATTGGCGTTTTCTCATTAATTAATTCATATTGACATCAGTAGTTAGAAGAAAATTATTTTTGGATCAGGCAAACCAATTATTTTCCAATGATGTGCGAACGTACGTTTTTAGCTTTGATCATTATATGTGCACATGGGAAACATAGTTTCAATGCAGCTGTATGTACCAAAGTGCTGTATTTTCTCTTAGAAAAAAAGGATATTAGGCTAGGGGAAATAGAATTTGATGGCGTCACCATTTGGTACAAATAATTATATTTGGATTTTTTTACACCCAGCTATCAATATCCACCGCAACTGCCGTGCTTTCTTAATCTACTAATGAGAAATCTACACTGAAAAATCAAAATATCAATTTAGCCAGGGTAGAAACATCTCATGATATCTAATGTTAGACAAATCTAAGCTGTAGGAAATATATTCTTTTACAAATACAGAATTATCCTGATGACTTTACCAAGAGCTCAACTCACTTCTATAAGCAGTTATGCATGCGTGTCAGTTAATGTTGAGTTAAAGAGCATAAATATTAATACTTTTACTTCAAGGTTAATTGCCTACATCCATCCTAGTCGACAAGGCATGCCCTGCATAAAAAATCATGACGCCTTCAGCACGACGAAACACACTCACAAACATTTCAAACCCATTCAACATGGTGAAGCTGTTTGGTAAATCCCCTGTCACACTTGTGCGTATAAACAAGCCCGCATGAGTTGCGTATTAACAAGTTTTTGGTTTAGGTTAAGTTTGCAGCCGAAGAAGTCATTTCTTTGGTTCGATAAATAGGCTGCACAACGGTAGGTCAAAGTAGAAAACATCCTCTTCCCTGCAAACTTACATAAACACAAAAAAAATGTTCATGCGCACTTCATACGCCCTTGAATATACGCACAAGTGTGACAGGGCCTTTAGGCACCCATTCCACTAGACGGCGATCGCACTGCGCTCTCGCTGCGACCAAATCGGATTTACGTAACCCTTGATTTCATAATGGGAATAGCATGCAAAATGTGAAAGTATGACGGAAAGACATCGAAACACACAAAGCGTAAAAATATTTGTTTTTATCTACAACCTTCGTTAAGCGCTCTGTAAAATCTTAGGTCGCAGGGAGCGCACACAAGAGCGCCGTCCTGCAATGTTTACTACAAGTGCGAATGCTATTCTTAAGCACATACAAACGTGATCTTGTACGGTTACAGTTGAAGTAGACTCACACAATGCTGAAATCACAGACATACGTTAACTCATTAAAGTACTGAGCAGTTTCAATTGTATTTTGTTTCTCCCTTGACCCGTCTTGTCGGGGCCAGTGCAGTGTGATTTCCCAAACATGCGGAACGCCCATTGTCTGCGTCCTACGTGTAACCTCCATTAACATTAATCCGCCGGGTTACATAAATCCGCCACTTTGAAAACTGTGCGTTTGAGGCATCTCTAGTGCAATACTCCAAGGTATGCACAGTTTAGGAGTGCATTATACTGGAAGACGTTGGGTTGGAGATCTATTTGAACATATATTTTCAGAGTTGTGGAATTATGTACCACGGTGGAATTATGTTAGTAGATGTTACATGTCCACGGCTGCCTGCGTGCGTTTCTCTCCTGCATACGCCTCACGCGTCAGGCTGGGCTATGGTCTCGCCCCCTGTTTCTTCAATCAAACAAGACGGTGCATTGAACAGAATTATCGGAGAAAACCTGTTACCTTTGACGTACGGGACCACATGGGGGTGCAACGAGCTGCCAATCTAAGTAGCGTCAAATGAACTCAATTTGCTATCGGTTAAAAGTGAAGGGCAAAGAAGGCAAACATTAACAGTTAGATAAAGTTTGAATGCGCTGGACCAGCAGACAAAGTCATACCCGTTGAGGACAACGCTCGGCATATATGCTATCATGATATACAATCTTATTGACACAACAAAAGTACAGCGAATTTCGCAAGGTCTTCTACAACTACACAACCATGCAAACAAACATATACAAGTGCCGGATACAAATGAACTAATCTCCGTATAAGTATATGAATAAATGAACATGTTGAGTTTGACGTATCACTTATGTTGTTGTTCTTGAAGTTCTGAATGTTCTTTAACGAAGACTATTATTGTACATTTTTGCTGAGCTAGTTGTAGATCACAACAAAGACATGTTTAAAAACATACACATGTTGGTACCAGTATCGTTGTCTAGCATGCATATTCGGCTTCTCGCTTTTGGTGTTGGTGAAAATGTAGGATTGTATGTGTTTGGCTATAGTAGGTTTATTACCCATGACGAATATGAATTAGTCAGTTCTTAAGTCGTACATGTTAAGTATTTACCTTCTAAAGAGCTAAATAAGATATTTCTGTCACTCGGTTACTGCATGTATTATTCCCGTAGTTTCATACTTCGTAACATGTTTTGTTTCTTGTGTTTAGTGATGTCGCTTAAATAAGCGTGTTTGCTTGAATGCGGCATCACTATGTTTTTTTTTTTGATGTTGCAATAGAATCTAAAAAAAAATTAAAAGTGCAAAAAACAAAACAGCCCGTTAACTACCCGGCGGGGCCCCTTTTCTAATTGTGACCGTAGCATAAGGAGTGTTATGGACGGTTTCCCAACCAAAGTCGGCCTATAAGTGTGTACCGAACGTCATAGCTTCAAACACTTATTGTTATATTGTTATTACTGTTAACATGATTCATCGATAATCCTACGCAAGCATCGTAGCTGCAAACTACAATCGTGGAAATGGTTATCTCTCTATGCGTGGTAACGAGCCGGAACATCCACAGGACCCTGGCTGTAACGTGACAAAGTCATCCTCTACGTATACGTCTGCGGATAGCTATATTACCTGTCTCACCCAGGCTCTGAATTTGATTTAATTCCAGTGGCGTGATGAGTGATAATTATCAATAGACATGACTGACATATCAGCAAGATACATATGTAACGCTGCTATGCCAATTACTTCACGGAGGTAAACGTGTATACATTTTTATATTCAGTGAAATGAACTGCAGCTTATTAAGAAGGTGAAGGATATGCCTCCATAAGCGAGGCAGTTCTTGGGTAACACGTAACGACAGAGAAGACAGGTATAGCATGGAATAAAGCACTTAAACGAATTGTGTTATTCGCCCAGCCATGTTTCAGCAAGAGGCCTTTCAATCGTTTGTTAAGTACTGTACCGATTTATTACTTAAAAGAACAAAAATACAACAAACATTGTGAAGCTAACTGGTCAATGAAGGTTATGAAAAACAAATATAACGCGTACTGCCTAAAATAATCATTTAACATTAAACAGGTTAGACTTGAATCAGCGTCTTTATAGAACCTGATACATGATCGGGCTCGTAGCATTACTGTGCAGTCATATATGTAGTATTCTTGACTGCCCATTCATAATTACACTTTCGACAGAATCGGGCTCATTGTGTAGGCGAGGCGCAAAACGCAACTCAATCGGCTCAGTGTTGTTCAGTTCCCGAAGATCCAAGGCGTTCGTCTTAAGTAGACTTCTTTTGAGGCACGCTGCCAATGAATGGGCACAAAGAACTCGACACAGACGATGCTTTAATGATAAGACTGCTGGAAGCGGGGGGTGGAAGCAGGAAAAATCCAAAGATTGTCTTGAAGTAGCTATAGACTGCTGTCACTGTGCGCTGAATGTGGATGATAGTTACCCCCTTTGGGTATTCAACACAGAGAGTGCTCCTCTTATTATCTCCATGAAAATATTGGAGATATTGTTTTTGCCGTGTCTGTGTGTGTATTTGTGTTTCCTTCTGTCTGTCCGGATGTTCGTAGTCAGCATAAGTCATGAACGGCTGGATGGATTGTAATGATATTTGGTATGTGGGTTAGTGTTGGGCGGATGAATGTCACCGTCGATTTTTGGCTCCCTGGTATGTGAACTTGGTACTACAGCACAACTTTAATTTTTCTAAACTTTTGACCTGAACGTGCTATGGTCTTTATTTTTGTGTGACAGATAGCTTGTCATAAAAGAAAGAACTGAATGTAGGTTTGCTCTGTAACTGTTTCAAAATTTTATCCAGTTGCTTGAGTAACTATTTTCGGCGAAAACATAAGTACATTTGAACATTTCTCCAATTATGTCATGTCAATTAGTGTTATCCGCTGATTCGTAGGTGGAGGGAATTAGATACAAATGAAAGCATGTATTTGGAGTTGTATTACCCATGATTTCAACCAGAAAAGCAAATTTCCCTAAAATTCACTTCTAGAATGAAATTTGTGTGAACTTCAGTTGAGACCATTAAACCCTCGTAGAGCGCTCGCTACGGTTCTTTGATCCTATCTTGGGCGCTCTCCCTGCGCTCATTGTTGGATCGCCATCCTCGGCGCTCTCGCGATGATTGTTTTTTTGAACATGTTAAAAACAGTCGGGGGGGGGGGGTGACGGCGCGCATGGTGCTCTCTGTGCGCTCCCTCCGCGCTCTCTGCGTGCTCTGGCTAATTTGACGTCGCAGAGAGAGCGCCGCGAAAGCGCCGTCCTAGTGGAATGGGTGTATAAATGGTTTACCCCAGATTGGTGTCGATTAACGTTTAACGAAAAACGCATCGGGTTTGGGTGAACTAGCATCAAAGGGATCAATGGTTAAGTCCTGATACTCTCACTTTATCCGGTCGCTTCTACGTACATGGCAGGAAAAGAGGATTTTACCCATTAGCGATAAATGCCAGGTAAGTTCGACAATACCAGATTAACCTGGCAGGATTGGTTGCTACGGACATTTATCGCTATTAGTAAATCCCAGGTTTGGTGCAGTATATACCTCTGTGGGGGCGTCGCGGGGAGGTGCCTCAAAGGCCTTGTCGCCTGTAGAGGTTTCAGGCCGTAGGTGTGCAGAATCTCTGTCAGCCCCCCTCTCGCTGCTCACTGGACGGAGACTAGTTGGCCATCTCAAAGCAGATCAATCGGGTGCATAAACACACTCGATGGCCAATAATATTGCCTTTGCCCTTTTGATACTACATTTGCCATCGATAGATCTGCCTGGAGATTAGCGTGGTCATCCTGTGGCTCTCCGGTCTGACTCTCTGGTGTTAAAGGCTCTCAGGCTAGGGCCGGTGGAGTATGTAACATTCTGGAGAGGTGTCCAAGCTATTTGATCTGTTGGCGGGCAATGTACTCCTGGATGTTTGTAGCACCAACTATTCCTCTAATCACTACATTCCAAATGTTGTCTCTACTGTTAACTAAGTATCTCTTCTTGCATGTCGTGAGTTTCCTCCGCTGGGTACTAGTAAGTGGATATCAATAGAGACGATACTGATTTTGATAGACTCACTGTGTTTGCTGCGCTGAGCCCGGAAGAAAATGGCAAAGCAGCAAATGGAAGGAAAAAGCAACTAACTGTGCGCTTGCTATGGATGGTTCTAAGGCATCGATCCATACAGACGTGGCCGATTATAGTCTTTGCAGGAGAGGTGTTGGACGGAGGAAAAGACAGCTATTTCTATTGTGAGCTGACCTTGAGTCGTCATCGATATCGCAAACGCAAGCCCATCACTGCAGACGAAGTTGTTTTTATGATGTATCCACTAAACCCGGGGGAGATGTATCCACTGAGACCGGAAGAGAAGTGGTGAATCAAAAGAAAATTATTTATTACTTTCGTTTTTGATAATCGAAATAATCATGTTGTGATCTCAAGATAGGTCCACTGAAGTTGCTGCTCCGCTGCCCCGAACAAAGCATTGTCCTTGAGGGGAATCTTCTCATTGTACACTTGAAAAGCTCTATATGTGAATGTTTTGTGTTTATCAGCAGTATGAAGAAAAGACGAAGCGTTCTTGTGTAGTCATCTTCTTTCATCTTGAGCCAACCTTAACCTTAAATGGATAAAGGTCTTTTAGTGTTGCCCCCGTTGAGAGAGGGACGGACACAGCGGTGAATGAAATACAAATCAATTATAGACTTTTCTTATTATCCGCTCGTCATGAATAGTTCTAAGGCGGTTTAACATAAATCGATATAGACGTTGCTTCTCTCGTAATAAGTTCGCTGCTGCAGCTGTTCGATTGAGGTCGCAATCGCGGACTCGTGTGTGAAAGCATGAGTGAGGCAAAATCTACATGTACACAAACAGCAGTCAGGCAACTGTGAGACAGACTGCAAACCTTCATTAATCAATATATGTCAGCGCTGCAGAGATGATTCCAACAAATGGGCCTTGTATGTGTAGAGCTTTTAAAGTTACTGAAATGAATTTCTGCGTTTTCTGTGTCTAAGATATCTAAATAATTTAAATAAAATCAAAACTAGCTCCATGTGTGTGGAAACCATTTTGTATCTAAATAAAGTATCAGTCCTTGCAATAACAGCTTAAGTCATTTACTTCTGTTACATATTTATATATGATCAATAATTACAGGTCATCAATGTAACGTTAACACAGCTAGTGCAATATTGCCTCTTGGTCTGTGAAGTAACGTTCAGTATAGACACGCTGAAATGAAACGGTAGCGGCAGACAACTGTGACATGCAATCATCGCCAAATAACAGCCGTCAAGCGTGAAAACATTTAATGATCCTCTCAGCATGATAATCTTCGCGTGTTAAAAGATCCACGGTTCGCTTGCCTCCCCACTCGCCAGGGAACGCATCCTGTTGACGGTAGATTTCACTCACGTTCCGCCGTGTGCGGCCTGTGATTGACAGGTCGTGTGGCCTACGTGCAAAACAACAGCAATTTTGTCACAATCCTTACGTAGGTTCGTATTGTCACCTCTCCACAGAGAGTACTTGATTCCCATCTCAAAAAGCAAAACAGGATATCGACATAGGAAATTAGCTTATTCCTCTATGTAATTCTTGTTTTTATTCATTCCTGCTTTGCTAAGTGCATTAGGGAATGTCTTGCCGTATCGGGTGAAAGCACAACAATTGTCGGCCCACCGGAGACAACAGTGCCGCCAGACGTTCCGCCGTGTACCGAGCGTGGTGACAGCACATCAACCGCCGCATTGCCTGTTGAGGCCGTCCGTAATCAGTTCCTGTCGGCATCTTCAAGGACTCCGTCTGGAAAAACGCCGAAAATCGTGCGCCTGAAGGCCAGGCGACAAAAAGCCAATCCCAAGTCGACTTCCACACGTCCTTGAAAGTCATTGGTTATCCAGATTGCCTATTTAGGCGCGTGGATGATGATTGGCCCCCGCAGGATACCGGCGTCATAACTTGTTGAGACTGGTTCGGAAGACGAAGCGGAAATCAAGGAACGTCAAACTCGGCTTGTTACATATTGAAACTAGGTCGGCCGAGCTAGAGCAACACAGCAGCGGAGACGAAGACACAGAGATGTGTAACAAGTAAGAGGAGCAGATTTCTATATTCGCGAAGACTCGGGTGGAAACGCAAGACGCAAGTTTGCAACTAGGAAAGGTAGAGTAGACAACCTCGCTTACGGACGGTGGTGACCATCACAGCGGATGGCGGGACGTTCCACAACCGCACAAATGTCGGCCTGCGGGCTTCGATATGGACGTGTACAGTGAGCAATTCGGCCGAATGTTTCGCCTAATGCCTAACTCGTCGGAGAACTTCTCCTGGAGCCTGGAGGACCTTTTCGGCCCGGAGTCTGCTCCTCTCTCCATCCAGATCCCACTGACAATCGTGTACGTCATCACATTCATGACCGGTATCACTGGAAATGTCCTGACTATGATCATCTTCACCACCGTCCCCTCTCTCCGCAACCCCACCAACTTCTACCTGCTCAGCCTCGCCTTCTCGGACCTGCTGATGCTCGTCATTAACCTGCCGGTGGACATGACGGAGCAGCTGTTCCAGAAGTCCTGGGTCCTGGGCGACACCGTCTGCCGCAGCCACGTCTTCATGAACGAGCTCTGCTACTCCGCCACGGTCATGTCCATCTGTACCCTCAGTATCGAGCGGTACATCGCCATCTGCCACCCGCTCCAGGCCAAGACACTGGTCACCAAGGAGCGGACCATGACGGCCATCGTGGCCGTGTGGCTGCTGTCCATCGCCTTCTCCCTGCCGGTGTCGCTGTGGATCCAGGAGGTGTCGTTCCGGCTGCCGTCGGGCGAGTCGGTGTGGGCCAAGTGCACCATCCCGCTACAGTACCAGGAGCAGGTGCAGTACTTCACCGCCGTGGCCACCGTGGTGTTCTTCGTGGTGCCGATGTGTCTGCTGGCCGGGCTGTACCTGCTCATCGGCGTCAAGCTGCACAAGACCCGCTCCAACCCGAAGAGCCGCCGCGCTGGCAAGCTGGGTCGGCGAGCCGACGCCCTCATCAACAAGACCCGCGGACAAGCCGTCAAGAAGTTAGGTAAGTGACACCCAACATGACCTTCAATAAAACCTAAAAATCAGCTTTGTCTAAGACAAATCCACGAGGTAAATTCATACAACTTTGTCCACTAAACACAGCTCATCAACAATCTTTATCAGCTTATGAGTAAGAAGTATCACTTTTATAACAGACATTTTTTTGCAATAACTTATGTGCCGACATTTGAAGAAAGAAATTTCCCAGTTTATGACAATATCGTCCATAGAATTGACATTGTAGCTGACCAATTTCGCTACAAATTTTCGTTTCTCTACAATTGTTAACTTCTATTGACCATGCAGATACAAACGTTCAGTGAATTCGTACTTTCATCGTCATAAATTGACGATCGTTAGCGGCATATTGCATACATTTTGAATGCCCATCACACCACAACAGTACCAAAGGAATGGGACCGATCTACATAAATGTACTTCTGCTCGCTGAATGATTGCAATAGTCGTATCTGGTCCACTGTAGATCTAAAGTAAAGAAGACTCCACTGCTTTGATTTACAAGGATGAGCTGGGCAGTCATGTCTGTAACCTGCCCTCACTGCTGCAGTTTATGATAGCGCGTTACGCCGAAGGGTAGTTTCACCAGCTGATTACTACAGATAACAGTTTCAAAAGATGTACTTCTTCAAATGTGTAGGTTGACGTGATCAGATAGACACGATGATCATCAGAATATGATGAAATAGTGCTGAAAAGTTAGGGATCCATATAATGCTGACTTAGAATATGTCTACGCAAAAGTATCCATATACATTCAATATACTTTGTAATGAAGTGGCAACATACCTTTTCGTTACTTCGGTTTGAATGGGATAACATGAAAGTCGCTGCAGATAAAAATTTTTTCACATTTGCTTCATATCTTGATATCTATGCCACGTTTTATGATAAACCTAGAGATATGGCTTTTTAACATTTTGCAAGGTTAAAGTCTTTCACCCATAATTTTTCTTGACTGGAAGCAAAGTTGACATTCGTGGGAGACATCCATTCCATAATGATGTGTAAGGATTGGGGTATTTGCGCCGTCGCCCAAATATATATAGTGTCATATTCACATATTTTACAAACAACTACACAGACATGCAAACAAATAACTGGATAAAAAATAATTAACCTAGTACAAGTATATGGATAATCCGACATGTCGAGTTTAACGTATAACTTACACTACTAGCTCTAATTGGTGTAACGTTGGGTAACATAAATTCGCCATTTTTCCGATAATGGTTGACTGAAATCAATCTAGCAGAACAATAAACCATCCTTTTTTTTCTATTATTCTGTCAGTATCATGTACCATCTTTGCACTAATCATATATATGGTAGATTTTCTCTCTAGTCGTGCTGACACCATAATATTTCAACTTGAAACTACCGTCCGCCGCACGCACAATGACGGTGTTGTCGGACAGGTGTGAACATTATTTCGGGAGAGAAGATTCGTCTTGAATATCTTACCGCTAATCACATTTTATACAGCAGCTCTTCGTTCCATCCTTGGCTTGAGGAGAGTGCTGTGGATATAGACGTGTCCAAGTAAAAAAAATACACGAAAAAAACGGCCGTACCGCTCACATCAGGCCTTCGGTAACATCCCGTTTGTTGAGTCGGTAGAACGTCACTCAAAGTCGATCCCCACCGGCATGGCAACGTGTACATTATTCGTGTGAAGTTAGCTGGATGCCGTACGCGTAGCAATGGTTATACTACTATGTCCATGTGTTCCTTGTTGTGTTAGGAGCAAACTTTGAGGAAAATATCTTCAGTCTTCAGTCCACTATCACACACAGCATTTAGACAAAAAAGTGTTCCTCACAAACCTTTGTCGTCTGCTTGACGACAGGATTCTAGGTAATAATATGGCGGCGGGAAAATACACGTGCCGTAGGTTGTAGCAACAAAGAGGAGTTTGATGATTGATCACACTTAGAATCCAGTTGCAGGTTAGCAAAAGAGATTGTAATAAGTTGTTTTGTAAATAATTGTGTTTAGCAGGCAGGAGATGTGACATTTGTCTTATAAACCAGCGAACAACCGTGCAGTGTGATTCTCCCACGAAGCCCCCAGACTCTGTCAATAAGGGACGGAGAGTTTTTGACGTCGCCAACTTCTAATGCATGGTTATCGAAGCTTTTCAGCCAGTGTTCTGAATACGTTAGTCTATCCGGTTTGCATTGCTGGCGTTATAACTGATTTTTCATCTAGCACATATCCCTAAAATACACCGTTTCGAAAAATGGCGAATTTAAGTACCCCGCGAATTTATGTTACCCAACGTTAAACATTCTTTGATATATTTACCTATTTGTACACAGTAAGGGGTGTTCACTTCTAGTATATAGTTATTTTTTTTCTATAGGATGGAATGTATCAAATTCTGCTGAGCAAGCGGAAGGAAGGTTGAGCAGCTTTGAGCGTTTATCATCATATCGTGAACAACAACATGCCGGTGGAAATGGAAATATATAGAGGGGCGGTCTCGCATTTCCAAAGAAATGACAGCTGTTTTCCTTATCCTATAAACTTCCGTGCTGTCTCTTGGCTGAACTTGTGATATCGTTTTAGGAGTCCCTATAACACGACTGTTAAAGGTGATCCTATTTGTTAAACGCCGCGCCAATACCCTATATGTAGTCAATACACGAATGCAATGTCAAATATCTAATAGTCGACGGTAATCTAGTGAAGCTTATACACTATTAAGGAAGAGAGAAGTTCCCGGTAAATGACTCGGCCTGAGAGTGAGTTCACCCGCGAGCATACACGGGTGAACGACTTGTGCGGTGGGAACGGACTGAAATCACGACAATGGCTTTGCCACATCCCTCAGGCAATCAGGGAAGCGACATGGCTGATTACAGAACGATTTGGCACCTTAACTTTCTGATCTTATCGGAGTTGCTATGATGCCGAAATGATTGCTTGTAGAGCTCTACTGACGCCTGGATCTCGGTAACTTCTGAACTTATCAGCGAAGATTATGCGTGTGTGCGTGCGTGTGTGTTGGCTTTTATGTACTTTCTCTTGAAAACGCCATCATTATTATCAACATACAATAAAGGTATTCATTCATTATTATATGACGGATTATTTTGTACTCCAAGAACAAGCACGGGTATTGACACATCAAGTTCTCCAGGCATTAACATCCAATAAACATACTTTATACGTATTTGATGGACAAAACTTTCTGCTTGCTTGGAGCCAAAGTAGATGAGCCTTGGGAAATCATGACTGCCTACACACGATATCCTGTATCAGTAGGGAGACATATGTATCACTGTGCCTTGTGCCATGTCAGTTTCAATTCGCCTCAGCAGACAGGGTGTGTCTGCCAGTTTGTCTAAGTTTGTCGATATTGCACCAATGAATCTACTCTAGATCAGACATTTCGTGAATTTGTGTTTCAATTAAACGAACTGTTGCATGCCGTATATTTGAGATTCATGTGAGTTCCTCGCGAGGACTTACATATACAAGACGACACAATATGGTGATTTTGCATGTTTTTGTGACGTCATGTGACGTCACTATCTAACCGCCACCATGTTGGTGGAGAGCATACTAGATCCAAGATGGCGACTGGTCATTCATTCAGGCACAGCAATTGATTCTAGAGAATGAATAGCCTGGTGCTCTGTAATTATCCATAGGCAAGCGCGACATACATAGCGAAGGTTAAACATAATGACGTCAGACACGATTTTCAACCACCAACTTGGCGGTGATTGTCACGTGACTGATTATGTTCAGTGTATCGGCAAACGGAATAAATATTGATTAAAAAGGATCCAGTCCTTTTCATCGTAGATACTCGCTTGAGGCGTTGAAAGACATATTGTAACTGGACACAATTCTTTGTTGTTTTATTTGGGATAACACGAATATCGAAACGTAATGAAAAGTTTATGATCTATTACATCACACGTCCTCAACTACCACGCAATTGATGCACAGTGGTGAGACAGCAATTTGTTATTCGATATGCTATTTGAGAGTCAGTGGCACACGAACAAAAAGGACTGCCATCTCGTTACTGTTTTGTGCTGTATCCAAGATAACGGCGCTTAATAAGTCATAAAAGGCTCCCACAAACGAATCCCCGTAGGTGTCTAAATGCCACTTCAGTAACGCCAACACAAAGCGAAGCTAATGTCCCCGGGAGGCAAGTCGATAATGAGGACCTCTCCACAGAACATGTTTTTTGAAGAGTTGGCCTTTGTGTGTTGCCATTTAGAGTACCGTTGTAAGCTGTTGTCACATGAAAAGGTCCTCGAAAGACGCGGCATCCTTCATAGCGCTGGGAAATTGATATCAGTCTTATTAGGTTAGCTCCTTGTGGAACTTCTTTCCTGTGCAGGATAACCCTACAGTGCCGCTAGTGTTTTACAAAGAAATATATCATAGTAAGCACTAGAGAGCTGCCTGCCGCACGAAGACACGATTCTTCCGGCCATGTTTCCTAACACCCCCTTTTCGCTAGATGCTAAGACCGCTGAGCAACCAAAGATTTGACAAATCCCTCAACGAATTTCATTGGTAAAGAACGGGTTTGTTTCTCGTATCATGCGTTTTGCTGTCATTCTAAATCGTATTTTAGATCTTGGATAATATTCCAATTATGAAATCAAGGGTGACACAATTTTGGTCGCTGCGCGGTCGCTCAACAATCGCAATCAAGTGGAACTTTAAGGCGGCCTAAGGAGGCAGTAGAACGTCTGACTCTAAGAGATGTCTTCTACAAACCATTAAAGACATCTATCTCTTGAGATAACGGGCAGTTATACCATCAAATTGATGAACACAAAGAAAAGAAAGAGCAACCGGAGATTTGTTGAAAGGCGTTGAAATGCTTTAATCAAAACTTGAAAGGATGACATTGTTTGTGTTATTTTGTGATATGAAATTAGTTTCTCGTTTTTTTGTGGATGTCCAAATCTGTTTCATCGCCTCTACCAAGCAGTTGGAACTGTGTACTCCAGTAACTGATTTTGCGGTAGAATGATTGATTGTGATTCGGAAGACTGTATATGATACTTCAGTTTATTGCCTATGGTGACACTCAAAAAGCAAAGTTGAGACTAGCAAAATTGAAAAAGCAATATGAAGAACGGCAAGAGACCACTTATGCATAGTTTCATGCTGTCTATTCGTTTAATATCCGTATTTCATAGAAAACGAAAACGACCAAAAATAGGCCAAAGGCAAACTAGGCACGGTTCCACCGTCCCTAATGTTTCAATTCAAGTGGTGTCTTGGAAACACTAAGTTCTCCTTCGTCTGCCAAAACTGCATCCGTTTGCATTTTGCGCGCGAGTCTTAGTACGCCATAAAATGTGAAAGGATCTACAGGTAAATCCACCACGACACTTCGCTAGTTTTTTATGGGATGAATGCCATTGAAATACACCCCCGAGCCAACCAACAGTGCCATGCATTCAGGAAATAGGCGCTGCAAATGTGCTGAAATTGGTTTAGCCATCGGGGTTGTTCACGACTCTGGGATATTTGCTTGTGACTATTTGCAGTTCTGCAGATTTTAGTGTTGCAACTAAGACAGGCTTAGCCACATCTATATGCATTTTGAAGTGATGATGTTTAAAGTATGAACATAAAAATCACCATTTCATTTTAGCTGTGTGCTGGCAATGGGGTGTTGAATTACGACGGGTCGATAGCTGCAAAGATGTTCAACCGTTCAGTGCACCTTTACAGACAAGCCGATGTGCTTATAGATGTTACATAAGATTTTTGAAGATGATCCGTTTCATAACATATGGGTAGTTCTATTTCCTTATGGTTACTGTTGTGTTGTCTCTTCTGGCAACTTTCCCGGTAATATTAACCTTTGAATCCCTCGTCTATCAACTGAGGATGCTTTTTTGATATATTTACCGAACACATATGTATGCTGTCACCCATGACCGTTTCGACTTAAAAACATTCAAATCAACCAATCAGTGAGTAATTGGATGTAATAGGATATAGACGTTTACAAAGGCACTAAGTATAGAAAAGGCAAAGATACGGATTTCTTTTGCATGCAGTTTTGCTGTAATGGCACGTTATTTGCGCAGCACAGGAAAACCATAGAAAACAAGAGTTCGGAGACCTCATATCTCCATGAACAATTCTATGTATGCAAATGACTTACACATTTACACAATATATGTTTTGTCAGAAACACCGTTATCTTACCTACACATGTTGCAATATTGACAGTCCTATAATTTTCCAATTAGATGAATTATTTTGTTTTTGCATTAATACAAATTAGGAATTTATTTGCATAATTGGTATCTGTTGATGCTCCACTTTCCATAAACTGCATATATTAAATGTATTTGAGTCTGATAATGGAAAACACTGCATGTATAGATTTTCCTCATTAGCTATGCAAATTAAGTCCCAATTAGCATAATTTGCACTTCGTTGTGTATATCTTTGTCTAAGCTACCTGCATACCAAATATCTTGGAAATCCGTTGTTCCTTTGTTCAGTTATTCCCCCTAGAAGATTTTCACAATAACGCCCCTGCAGTTCCAGAGCAAGTTGCTAGGGGGCTAAAACCCACACCACTTCTTTATTACACCACAAGCTATCTGCCACCTAAACATCAAGACCACAGCACGTCTAGGTCAAAAGACACAAAAATTGAAGTTCTGCTGCAGTACCAAGGTCACATACCAGGGGGCCGAAAATCGACCTTTAATTTTGGCTTCACAACACCCGCCCACACAGCGAATATCATCGTAATCCATGAAGAGGCTCTTGAGTTATGCTGACTAGAGTAGTGTGGAAACACAAACAGACAGACAAACAGACAAACAAACAAACAAACAGACACACACACAGACACACCCAAAACTATATCTCCATTTTTCATGGAGATAACTAAGGATATAGACGTTTACAAAGGCACTAAAAGGTTGTAAAGACGTCACACTTTAAATTCAGCTACTCATTCATAAAGTTTCCGCAGTACGAAAACGTCATTGATGGCGTAAGGTTAGACTTTAAGTTACGGGTCGACCCCCATTATCTATTCATACCTCTCTTTGAATGACTCCCGGGAATGGGTAACCTTTCTGCCTCTTACTTCCATTATTTGCACATCGCCGTGACCAACGGGCACAAAGTGATTATAACGTTCAATTGTGACTGAATTCTGTACGTGCCAGGCATGCAAAGTTGGTCCAGATTACAAGGCCAGGGAAACGATGCTTATGAAAACATTTGGATGGAAGACGTGTCTGCTCCTAACCTTTTTCTAGACATGTCTTCAAAGGCAAAGATAGGGATTTCTTTTGCATGCAAATTTAAGCTGTTACAGACTCACCATACAATCTCATTTCCGCATATCCAGAAACATTCCAGGGCCATACCACAAAATGAAAACTTTAAGAAAAGGACTTTTACGATTCGTGTAATTTCCCTGCTAAAGAGATGTTGATGAAATAAGACGGACTATGAGTCGCTACTCCTGTTTTGGGGAAATTCATTACGTAACATTCCGCCAAACAGCGCCGGTCTTTGTCATAGAATGTAAAAGCCACCGCTATGACGTTGATTTATGCAAATAAACCACGTGACTAGCTTAGCAGTTGCTCGAAAGTTGCAGAACGTTTATGGTGTACCCCGTCTGTACTCTAAAAGCAAAAATTAAAGGTTCGGCCCCGGCTGTTTTTGACGCGTGTTTTTCGGCCTCTTTGTCGGGCTTTCTATTTTGTCCCGTTTTATTTATGTCCGTCGGCTAAACGGACATATACAACCAGGACAAATTCGGAAAGCCCAACCAAAATGTCACAAAATACGTCAGAAACCAGCCGGGGCCGAGCCTCTGCTTGGAGAGTATCCCGTCTTTGTGTCGTTGATGTCCAGGTCTGCCTTTGGTGTTTTTCGCGGGCTGAGCAGTGGATCAAAAATTATAGAAAGTTTATGGTGTCTTCCGGCCCGTCTATACTCAGCATGTTGTGTTGTTTATGTCCATGTCTGGCAGTGTTGGATTACGTGGGCTAAGCAGCAGAACAAAAGTTGTCGGAAGTTAACGGTGTCCCCCGTCTATAATCTGCCTGTTATGTCGTTAATTTCCAGCTCTGGAAGTGTTGGATTTCGCGGGCTAAGCCGTAGAACAAAAGTTACAGAAAGTTTGTGGTGTCTCCCGTCTATACTCATTATGTTGTGTTGTTGATGTCCATGTCTGTCAGTGTTGGATTTCGTGGGCTAGCTAAGCAGTAAAACAAAAGTTACAGAACGTTTGTGGTGTGTCTCCCGTCTATAGTCATTATGTTATGTGTTGCATTTCGCGGGCTAAGCCGTAGAACAAAAGTTACAGAAAGTTTATGGTGTCCCCCGTCTATAATCTGCCTGTTATGTCGTTAATTTCCAGCTCTGGAAGTGTTGGATTTCGCGGGCTAAGCAGTAGAAAAAAAGTTACAATAAGTTAATGGTGTCCCTCGTCTAGTTTCTTTAATGGTGTCCCTCATGACCTGTTGTGTTGTTGATGTCCGCAGGTCTGGTGGTGTTGGCGTTCGCGGTGTGCTGGACGCCGTACCACGCCCTGCGGCTCATGTACGTGTACGCCGACATGTTCGGCTCCACCGCGAAGGTCGTCTATCTCAACATGGATTACGTCAGCACGGTAAGGCCCCCCCTGCACTGGCCAGCGATCGCTGTGCGACAGCCACTACACAAGGTTACCCTAACGGCTCTGCACGATGCCTGATCGTTACCCAAAAGTAGACCCTTCGTAATGCATACTTAAAGCATACTCCTATAAAAATACAATCTTTACGCATGTTTTAAGGTGCTCTAGACTTCGAGCATTCGAGCAGTACGTTAAGTGACCAAAACTGGATTTGGGTAAGCATTGATTTCATAATTGGAATATGATGCAATATGTTAAAGTGTGATTGCGAGAGAACCTAGACGTATTTCCACCATGAACTTCAGGAAAGATTTCTTTTGCATGTTTGACATATTTTTCTTATCATTCATCATGTAAGATAGCAGAATTGTATCTTTGTCTTTCCAGGTGTTGCTGTACCTGAACTCCGCCCTGAACCCGGTTCTGTACAACCTGGCCTCCAAGCGTTTTCGTCACGAGTTCCGAGTCTTACTCTGCAAAAACCGCTTCAAGGTTTGTAGGTTTCCTTACTGGTCATGTAGAGATAGACTACACTGTTAGAACTGTTGGCGTACATAAGTATCCTGTACAACTGCTGCGCATGCAAACAAAGTTGTAGCGTTTATATATTATCTATAGTACATGTATGCAACCGGGGAGGAGCCTTTCATAAAAGGTCACTTTCGAAAAAGCAATGCTGAACTTTGGTGAAAATATTGGCTTCAAACTGGGGGTATAGGTGCCATCCTCTGCATTCGCATTGCACACAACACTGCACGAAGCCTGGTCTTTGCGCGTGCGCAAAGCATTCGTAAGGAATACTAAAAGCGTACTTTAATTTGTTTTAAAAAGCAACATTTTCACATGCTTTAAGGTGTCCTTGGATATTAGATTTCGATCAGTACTAGTGCAAGAGATGAAAAAACGTATTATTATGCTTTCTAAGCCTTGCAAAACAGCTCCTGAATTCACTGCCCTTTCCCTTAAATCACGGGTGACCTTTCTCTCCAACACGGACCCGTAAATGCATTCCTTCCGTCTTAGTCTCTTTGGGGAATCGTGACGCATATCCCAGACGTGCTTTCCCGCATTTTTACCCTAATTGGACCGCTAATCGTGAATTGGTTTGTATTCTACATGTGTCGAACATATGGACACAGCGTTTATACATTCTACTGCCGTCCGTATTGCACGAGTTGATCTTGATGAGTACCTTGATCACTAATGAATATATCTTTTTCACTAATCTGTCTCTCTCTGTCTGTCTGTCTCTGTCTATATCTGTGTCTGTCAACTCCCCTCTGTCTCTCTCTGTCTCTCTGTCTCTCTTTGAATCTCTCAGTATCTGTCTCTCTCTCTCTTTCTCTCTCCGTCTCTCTCCTTATGTACATATTGTATAATATAGCATAGTATAGTATAGCATAGCATACGCCAAAAAATAGTTACTCAAGCAACTGGATAAAATTTTGAAACAGTCAGACGTTTCAGACAGCATCCGCTGTCTTTCGTCAGTGACGGCGGATGCTGTCTGAAACATCTGACTGTTTCAAAACTTTATCCAGTTGCTTGAGTAACTATTTTGGGCATGTCTTACTACCTGGATGTCTAACCTTCTTCAACGTATAGTATACTACAGTATAGTATAATATAGTATAGTATAGTATAGCATAGTATAGTATAGTATACTATAGTATAGTATAGCATAGTATAGCATGGTATCTAGTATATAGTATATAGTATAGTATGATAGTATAGTATAGTATAGTATAGTATAGTATAGTATAGTATAATAATAGTTTTTATTGGTCAGAAATTACCCGCAATAGCAGCCTATTAGCGCTGAATTGATGCAGGGTATTACAGGTTTCACACAATACACAATATCTTATCCACACTTGCATTTTGTGGAACTGTCGCAAGGGTCTGGGCGGCTGCCGTTCGGCGCCACAAGGTGACCTCAATACGACCTTCCCCAACCGAAGTCAGGTACCCATTTACACCTGGGTGAAGTGAAGAAAGTCGTGTAAAGTGCCTTTCCCAAGGGCACAAGATCGGTGACATGACAGGATTCGAACTCGGGACCTCTTGGTTCTGAGTCGAACGCTCTGCCGTTGCGCCACACGACCCCACTAACTTGTTACAACTATAGTATAGTATAGTATAGTATAGTATAGTATAGTATAGTATAGTATAGTATAGTATAGAAAATTCAGACTTCTCTCCTTCCCTCCACAGAAGTCTGGGCTCGGTGCCCGCAGCTACCACCGCTCCGACATTTCATCGGCGCACAAGACCTCCACCACCGCCACCCTCCTTTCCAACGGGCCGATGCGGGGCGCCTCAACTGACAACCGTATCGGGTCCTTGGACCGCATCTCCGAGGAAAAGTCGTCCCAGCTGGCAAAGAACGAGTATCCGCTGGAGGAGATCCGAGAGAACGAGATCAGCATGAGTCCAGTGTTCGAATCCCTGAGTCCTAGCCCGCCCTGGAACCGAACCCCTGATGTCAGCAGCATCGAGGTACGAATGCCGGAAACCAATAACGGAATCGTAGTTGTGCACGACTGCCCGCGGGAGCCGACCGAATCTCCGGCGGTAGAAAACACCAACCCTCCCGCCAGCAAGGCGTCCTGCAGACGCAAGCACAAGGGTCTGGTGGGCCTCGAGATTGAGGATGTGGCGCCTAACTTTGAGCCCCACATCAATAGAAGAAATGAGACTACCTATCTGTGAAAATGTACCCCCCCCTCAAAAAAGTAATGAACTGCCTCTCTGGCGTTGTCCTATAGTTGTAACAAGTTAGCTTGTTTCTCAAGATCAATTGATATATAAGAGAAGAAGGTCACCAAGACTGATGACATTATACACACATACAGTTGAGAGACGGCAACTAAAGCATTCACTTCTCCCTTGAAAAGTTTATAGAGGCCACGGTCAATTGGAGTTGATCAAAGGTCGTAAAAAAAGAGAACTTGACAGAAATATCATTTAACAACTAACAGTGACATGGCAAAGACCAGCCTGTAAAGCCTGTAGGCAAATTTCAATATTCAAGTGTGTGCGACTGAGAGCTATAGTCACGATTTTCTTAACTCGAATGGTTTCATAGGATTTAGGTATAGATGTGAAGAAAGAAAAACAGTTCCACATGATGAAGAAATCAATGTGTTTTGTGACTCTGATGTTCACTCTAATACAGATAAATATCAATCGATAATAGAGAATATATCTCGTATACTATGACGTGACGATAGCCGCTGCAACCCTCAATATGCTTTATAATGAATTATTGCTGCCACGAGTTGATCAAAAAAAGCTAAGTAATCGGAGGATGTTGAACACAAACAAAACTGTTTTGAATCTCATGTATGTTCGATACGTGCCAAATGCTTAATCACAATACCATATAACACTGCCGTTGTCTTCATAACCAATAAATCAGTATTATAGACCATAAGTGCTCACCGTTTGCCTGAGGGACCACTTTGGAAGCTATTCGAAACGTCTACCGCCGAATCGTCATATTTGCGAACTTCACTGGGATATCCACAAAAGTATATGAATCAGAGTAATGTGTATATCAATAGTGCCTGTAACTGTACGTACATGTATCCTCGTCCTGTGAAGTAACAAATGGTGTGTATTTACTTAAGAGATGTAAAGCCGTACTGTAAAGTAGACGGGAAATATAAAGAAAAACGGACCTCTAGCTGGAAGGAAGATATAATGGACCAAATATGTCAAATATCTACGAAGGATATTCGGATACTCTAACAGAAGTTGGTTTATGATCATGCTTAAAGATGTTTTGAGAACTCTTACAAATGTACATACAATGTACAAAACCTCGCTGTCATTGACAAATGGTAGTAGACTACTTGTAGTGGATACTACCAGAAATATCTGACCGTATACAAAATATATCCAGTTGCTTGAGTATAACTGTTATTTTAGGTATATACAAGGTGTTTTATGATGTCATGAATCATCTGTGGTGTTGTCATTGGGTGTAAGAGTAAACAACAGATATATGGTCATACATATATGAATTCATGCATATTAAGAAGGAGACGTAATACACAGACAACCCCTCTCTTTATATGTAGATTTATACAGTGTTCCTTTCTGTTTACTTAATGTGACTGTTACAGAGGTAGATGCAACCTGCATCCATTTGTTGGTAGCTGCAATTGTAACAATCAATAGAAAAGTCAATATCTAGTAACATATTAACCTGCAAACACACCCGCGTGGATGATAAGTATATATGATATATTTGGACAAGTATTATGACCAAAAGCACGTCATAGGCCGATGTTGTACTATTGGTAAACTGTTAAATTATAGAAGTATAAATAGTAATAAGTGCCCAAGTGCGTTATCTAGACTACATGTATTGATGTGATGCATTTGAGGGTCGTTGATTATTCTTGTTGCTCGCATGTATGTATATCAGATAGAAGAGTTCCCTGCTTTTGATGGATACTATGGCAGATTTGTGTTTTGCGTCATTAGCGGAGAGCGATACCAACGCTAATGTGTTCATGTACGTGGACCAACCACGAAGGTTGCATGGTTTATTGACGTAACTTTGGGTGTATGTTGTCGTCTTGAGTAGTATGATACCGTCAGGAGTACTCTACAATAGACATGTATAATACCTGTGCCTGTTCTCTGTGGATATAAGAATAAAACAGAACGAGGAAAACTATATACTGCCGACTCCGCATCAGCTATTTCAAGATTTGTGAATAGATGGACAGGAGGAAAGTTTTAGGGCTCCTCAAATGATGCTAAGAAGTTTGAGCTGATCAATTTATAGATTTTATTTCGCACGTTTTATAAAGCACATACAGCAACAGTAATATGAGATGCTGGGAAAAGTCATGCTTATAAAAACTTATCCAGATTGCTTACGATAGGTCTAAGGGTATACGTAACAAAAAAACAAACGTTACCAATTTTTGTTTAAAAAATTGGAAAATTGAAAAATAAGATAAATCGTACGCGTGTTATTTGCTTGTTTGTCTACCTAGAAGATGTCCATTACACATGTAGCATACGTAACGTTAACACCCTAGAAAGAGCTACGTACAGTCAGTTTGAATGTAGCAAGCGGTTCCTGAAATCAACAAGACAGCGAGAAGTCAAGTAGAAAATCACGTTGTGTGGTTTTATCAAAACAAGCGTGTCGTCCTTTCACCCCAGAAGATGTCTTGACTTTAAGATGCTGATCTATATTTCTGCTTGACACGTATGAAACGAAATTCACAGCAATAAGCCCCTTATTCATTTACATTCCGGATACTATCACTCTCGAAAATGCATTACTAGACTTTGGGGGGAAATCTCATCTTCACACTACGGGTCTGAATGGCATCATCTGCGATTACATTTCACGCAAGAATCTGTCGTATCAAGCAATTAGTTCCACCCGCATCGAGCCAAAATCATCGCAGCAAATCCCTGCCATAAATCACCACTTAAACGGTAGCGAGGATAGCAGTGTGATGGACGTCTTTGGCGACAAGGTTGACAAGAGTATCACGAAACAGGCCTCCCTTTGGATCAATCAGGTAATTTAGTGAAAATATAGGGGGGAGAAGTAATTCATCACTACAGATACTGACTGACGTGCCATAATTTCCACACTCTTTCCTATTATTCTGCCACCGTGACCTAGAATCTACCCCGTAGCTCGAAGAAGGCACGTTGTGTGTGGTTTTAACAAAACAAACGTGCCGTCCTTCCATCCCAGAGGATGTTTTGACTTTAAGATGCTGATACGTCTTTAGGGAAAATCTCATCTTACACGAAGGGTATGAATGGCATCGTCTGCGATTACATTTCACGCAAGAATCTGTCGTCTCAAGCAATTAGTTCCACCCGCATCGAGCCAAAATCATCGCAGCAAATCCCTGCCATAAATCATCACTCAAACGGTAGCGAGGATAGCAGTGTGATGGACATCTTTGGCGACAAGGTTGACAAGAGTATCACGAATCAGGCCTCCCTTTGGGTCAATCAGGTAATATAGTGAATATAGAGGTGGGAAGAGATGATTCATCATTGGAGATAGTAGCTGACGTGCCAGAATCTTCACATTCTTACCTTTTCTTCCTCTAACCTTGAGTCAGAATCTACCCCGTAACTCGAGGAAGGCTTAAGGCTTGGCTGCTACTGTGATAAGAACGCCCTCCAAATACGTTATTGTGCTGATAAATGGCTGTTGGTAAAGGTGAAGGAAGGTTTATAGCTCTAGCCAACTTTTGGAGCCAGGCTGCCGCATTTGGAGGTGGAATGCCAGGATCATCACAGATCCGACTCATCTGATATCAGGTTTCTACTCGAGACGTTCATTCCCATCTTTGAATCCTTGGACAGCAGCCGAAATAAGTTTGCAGACGGCAGAACCGTCCACCTCGTGCTGGCACTATCTTTAATGAATAACTCAACTTCTCAACAACAAAAAAGTGCGAAGAGTTGACTTTTGGTCAGCCCTGGTATTCGTCTAGTAAAATGTATGGATGTGACAAGTAAGGCATAATTTTGAAAGGTTGTCAACAAAATTGTTAATGGCATGTAAAACAATAAAATTGATAAACAAGATTGGCAACATAAAAAGATGTTGCCATGGCGACGGTGGTCTCTGTTAACGTTTTCGTTTTTAACCCATATGCAAATAAGGACCTCGCATAATTTAACCGTATCAGTCGATCACCTTCTCTACCAAAATAACACAAGTTGTCCAATGTATGAAAATCTTGTTTTCACAAAAAAGATATCGTACCATTTCCTCATAAATTATGTAAATGAGGCCCTCTATGCAAGATTTGTGTCTAATGGTGGCCACATTTACTTAACTTCCAAATGGTGCAAAAATGAAAACCCCATCAGTTACCACTATGGATTTATAGTATTTTGTCATTAATTATGCAAATTAAGTATCAATTTGCATAATTGATATCTATCGATATTTATCTCTTTCTCAGTTACATATGTCATGTGTTTGAGAGTCCTATAATAGAATGCAGCTGATTTATTAACTGTCCTCATTCATCATCGTTCATCCGGATTACTCCGGTGGGATACAGTCAATAAAGTTCTTCCAGTACAATTTGTCCTCATTGATTATGCAAATCAGATATTGATTTGCATAATTGGCATACGATTCTGTAAATCACCACTTAAGCTATCTACACACCAAAAATTATGATGACCCGTCATCTCCGTCTTGCGTTATTCAAAGTTTGAGTCAAAATCAGCTCCTGCAGTTCCAAAAAAGCCGCTAGGGGGTCTAAATCTACAGGACATATTGTCCTAACAAAGAGCTATCCACCACTTAAAAATCATGACTATAAGCATGTTCAGAAGACAAGATTTGAAAAGTGAAAGTTCCCCTGCAGTACCATAGAAAGTCGCTAGGGGCCCAAAATCCAATCATTACAAGGTCTCCCAAAGACCTATCCACCTACAAAATATTAAGACAATACATCCAGGCATTCTTGAGTTATCATCCATGGACTTTCACATTCCTGTACAATTCCTAGAATTCTTGCAATCTGCACACAATATAGTAAAAATTTGGCTCGCCCCTGAGGCGTCGCCAAAAAACTATGTTAGCGAGTTTAAATGTGAATTTTCTGTCATAGGCTTTTCATACATTTTGACATACAATCAGGTACTCGTAAAACATCCTCATTCAGTATATCATTTTCCTTCGAGTGAGCCAGAGGAATTGATTGAACAGCTGCAGCTTTTAAGAACCAGAGGAATGGATATAAGTGTCAGATGTAAATAAAAAGGATACTAACCAAAGAAACTTAACACTTCACTGCTGAAGTCACGTCACAGCTTCAGGTCCTGAACCACATCTGTGCTTAACACTGATTTGTGCCAGTTTCCTGAGTCGATTCTTTGATTGCACTTGCTTCACTCCAAGGTCAACATGGCCGCTGGACTGTTGAAAGGTTCCCGGGCAGTAGAGATAAAGACCAGTCTTAAAAATAAGCTCTCAGCCGAACCAGTTTCCGGGCTTATTGATCTCGGTAAGATTTCACCCACGTAAACATTTTCTACCTTGTGCTAATGAGAGTGACCAAAGGAATTTCAATCAGATCATTATATCGACGATTTAAATACAGAAATGGACGTTCACTGCCCACTGGGTTTAATGATTCAGGCTGAACTTCTGATCTTAGCCGGAAATGTGTTTTTGACTGCGCGGTCGAGTTTGGTACTTCGAATTCCAACCTATAGCTACGTGCTTAGGCTCCAAACAACCCTTCTCTACCTGCACCTGTATCGGCCAGTAAACATCAAAGTTTTTCGGTGAAACCTAGGGTTGATAGATCTACTTGGTGAAACGCATGTAGCCGGCGGAGGATGCTTGAATGTATTTCATCAAGCTACTTGTCACAATCACTTTCTCGCCTTGTTTGATGCTAACGAGTTCCGCCCTACAACAGTTACTGGGAAGCACGAATTTCCAAATGCTTCGCTTAAGGGTTGATTAGACACTTAAACCAGCTGGCGTGACTTGCATAAACTTTACTAGCTGGTACTCCAGCAAGGCAATTTGTCCTTATGCGCATAACAGAAATGTCGGTGTCTCTGATCTTTGATGTCGCTCTGGAAGTTTAGCAAGTACTTGGGGCACTTTACAGTACGGGCTTAGTGACTTGTAAGTAATCCGAACTTTTTAAAGATCTTAGAAAACAAAGGAACAGCCGCTGTTTTAGAAGAAAACGGGTGGTATAAGGATATACGATTATCAACGTAATGTGTTTGCTACCATTATTGCAAGGCGTCTGCACCGTGCTATACGTATTCAACGACATGTGAACGTTTTGTTTCCGACATGATACTTAGTATCCCAGCACATATATACTGCCAACAGATGTGTTCGAAAGCACTGTAAAAACAGTGATCGCTACAGAAAACGACATGCACAGCCAACAACACAACTATCTATTTCGCTCATAGTCTGCGTTTTGACCTTTATAGAGTAAAATAGAACAGAAAAAAATGAAAGGAAACAAAATAAAATTCAGATGAATAGTGCAAAAAATAGAACTAAAACAGAAGGGGATTCAATTCAATTCACTAAAAGAATCAAAACAGATCAATGAAGACAGAAAAGAATTACAGACGTTCTAGTAACTGATATGTCCTTAATGTTAACGATACAAAAGTTCTTCCACTATTTGTTGACGTCATGATTGATTTTGAGACAGACAATACATTAGGTACATGGCCATAGAATGCGGTAGACGGTATCGGTATTCTGAAGTTTATACGGGCTATGGCGACAAGCGAAGACATACGTCACGTCTGGAAACAAACTATACCTATGTCTAGCACGGTGCTTTAGTGTCATTCTCATAAAAAGGGACAGACACATTCTCCCATGCCATAACACCCACGAGAGCAGGTGTAGGTAGGTGAAGGCAGTATGTGGGTACTAATGACATATGAGGGTGTCAAATTTTATCCTGACCATTACGCTGTCTCGTCGCAATGACCCTCTCCAGTGTCCAGGGAGAATCACCTACCAGGTGGTAATGGCAGGTAGATTGCACGTTACGATGAGCCGAGATTTCGGGGTGTCAATTTAAGGCCCATGGTGGAATGAGATACAGTAATGATTTCGTAGCTCCAAAGCAGCAACATAGACGTCCTTGTGCTTATCGCTGAGTCGTAGGAAAAGTAACTCATCGTTTTTGTAATGCTATGGTCACCATCGGGCAGTTGACGGGCTGATATTCTTTTACATTTTTGGCGTGATCCCTAAGTGGCCCCGTGAGGCACCCTGTTTTTTTCTTAACGCGGAGTTAAAATCAACCCGGGACCCGGTAAGACAGACACTGTAAGCTAATCTTTAGAACACCGAGAGGTTTGTGACCACGGCATGAGTGTCGCGCAGACATTCCCATAAGCCTACTCCGTTCGGCTGCACCGATTCACTACGGTGACAACTCGGCAATTACGCTCTATCAGCTTTCAACGAAGCTTCACAGAATGTGAATGTGCATGGCTAATAACACAGGAAGATCGTGACGACAATTTATAGTATAGAGTCACAGTCAAATGCTGTCTGGCGGGCGTAGCGATCAGGGGGATTATATGGCCGTGGGCATTCCAGACGGCAACAAGAGAGAAGCTTCAAGCTCCCCTTCACGTAAACCCAAAATAGTTTTCATCAGTTGGTAATTTAGTTTGACCAGAGTCGATTACACGGCCAACATTAAGAGTACAACAATCTGAGCTTTCAGAGCTCTGTATCAATTTCCTTAAGTCTCCGAGCAGCATATCCTTAAAATACCATACTCATATGACATTCAATACGAGATTTATACATTTTGGGGAGGAAGAGTAACCTGTGACTATGGAGAAACGTTTACTCTCGGGCTATTGGAAAAGATTCCCAGAAAGGACTGGGAAGTAAAACTACTTGCCTGTGAGCTCACGATAAGTCATTTTGCAATCTGCAAGCATTTTGAGCCTTTCTCCACAAAGATTATGTTTTAATTAAAAAGTTAGACCGAGTTGCGGATGTCTCGCCAGGTGCCAGACCATATCTCCTCAATCCGACCAAGATGCCGGAACTGGGTGCGTCAGCTCAGGATAATTGCTCTGATCAAACGAGACCAACCTCCGCAAAGTCAGGCGCAGCTGGCTGGCGCAGAGGCCCACAAAAATATGGGACGAATCACTGCTAATTCAGTAATAGTGTCTGTAACTGTCCTGAAATATGGACTGACATTTGACGTTCCAACATTCTTTCCTGTTTCATGAACAGCTATAAGGTTACATGTTGCATGTACGCTTGATCAAAGAACTGAATTCCGGGTGACAGCGTCACTGCTTTTCATTTAGCCCGACTCTACCAGTAACACTACTGTTAATGAGTAAAAGCATTATTGTGTCAGGTACAGAGTTTGTGTTCAATATAAATTCTCATATCCTTGCCAAAACACTATTGTATAACTGATCCTACATGAGCAGGCAATCTGTTTTTGCTCGAGTTGTTTTCACATATCCCAATTGCAGCCTGGCGCCTTTCAAGTCAGCTGTGGAACACACAATCGCATTACTGGTGTCCTGAAGGATATCCTTCCAGGTCTGCTTTCCAAATTTCATTAGAGAAAAACACATTAGTTCTGAATATTGCGTTCTCGTACAAGTCTAATTCCAT
The DNA here is from genome assembly GCA_035149815.1 of Branchiostoma lanceolatum. NCBI lineage: Eukaryota > Metazoa > Chordata > Leptocardii > Amphioxiformes > Branchiostomatidae > Branchiostoma > Branchiostoma lanceolatum. The sequence continues at coordinate 21,008,296 of CM068867.1, read as the reverse complement.
CCGGTTCGAAGGATCGAAACAAAAGCACATTCTTTAATTTGTTTTGATCTATTTATCCAAAGATTGTCTCATCATGAAACCCCGAAAAACACAACCGTCTGTAATTTTGATGCCAATCTTGTGAGCCCTGGAATACATACTGCCAAACAGCGACGTACCGGTGAATTTATATGACCACTTGCAGGATGTACTTGCTAATTTGGGGCACCTCTTTATATCCCCAGGGCACTCAATTAATAAACATATGGCGAAAACGTGTAATCCCGTACTATCTGCTGCATGGTAATGAGTTAGAAATTCAAGTCATCGACAAAAGAGGTTATGACAAGATCTCAAGCTAATCAGTCGGGTTTATTACAACAAATTACGTCTGCAGTACATCCAATTACCGCAAGGTATATCCACAATGAATTCTATTAGAAAATACCCCCTATCAGCTCCAATATGTAACATGACATAATACAATAGCATGTTTTACGACGAGCGCAATTTTTCTAAGTGTTACGGAATGAAAATGTTAGTTTTACAGTTCTGAAGTGAATTCAACAAACGTACAAACATGATTTTTTTTTTCATCTTTTTCTCCTGGAATGCCTGTTAGCAGAATACAAGACAATAATTATGTCCCCAGGTACAAACATGACAAATATTTGGTATCTATATGACGATTATTCATCACAACGAGCGACAATAACGAGCGTTTCATGACGTTGAAGTTCTGCATGTACTTAATCCTTCTGTCAGCTACATGCATAAGTACAGTACAGCTACGTGCAAATGAAAACGTTCTGAACACAACTGCAAACTTCCCCCACCCACACTGACAAATCCTTCATAACTTGTGCTGACAACCTATCCCTTAAACTTAAAACCATAGAATAGTCCGTCTCCGTGGAAACCATAGAGTGAAGGTACGTCCTTTACCAGGGCCTTTAGGAGAAGGCGCTACGAGGCCTGGACGGTCCTTTGTACCTAATGAAGAGGCTGTTGCGGGTGTTGACCCAGGGTGCGATGACGAAGGCTTCGCTCTCCCGCTGAGGCAGGTAGGCCTTGGACACCTGGTGGTAGTTGTCCAGCAGCTGATCCGGCATGTCTTCAACCTGTAAGCAAGAGGTAGAACAAGTGGCTTCGTAATAATTTTCGTTCATACGACCAGTAATGCTACGGTCACGATTGCACTGGTGTCTGGCGGGGCTCCTTTTTTGCTATTGTGACCGTAACATTAGAAAGGAGTTGATAGAAATAAGTCAAGTTAGTAATGACATAGAATATGAATGATTTAGCTAAGAAGGAAGCTTTGTGTTACTGTACGTTTCACTTTGGATGATGAGAATGAGGAATTCTAAGTTAGTTCGAAGTAACGTAACATGTATGTCAGTTCATTACTCGAGCACTCGTTTTGCGTTTTGAGCTAAGTATTGATTTAAGAACGATAACTACTTAAGATGAAAGATGCAGAAGAGGATTATTGACAAGACTTCGGTTCAAACGATCTCCACATACGTAAGGTTTAAGAGGTCCATTGTGAACTAAATCTTATGAACTTTGGCGAATTACCAGGGCAGTCTTGTGTAATTCCTCCCAGAAGATGACACGAGGAAAGTCCTTAATTAGAAGATGACACGAGGAAAGTCCTTAATTACCATAAAGATTGATTACTTTTGTTAGTGGGCATGAAAATCAATTTTCGAGGTCACTGAGCGTCGGGTCAAGCTATCTTTTTCCCAAGAGAAAGTTTGAAAACATCTACAGTGCGAGTGAGGAATGAAGTGACTATTTGGGAAATCAAATAGTCTTTTAATTGTGTCAATGACAAATTAAGTGTGTATTTCCAGAAGTAGCCTGATTAAAGCTCGCTTATAGCGGCCACCCAACATCGGTCAGCCCCTAGGTCTGCAGTGAGAGGCCATTACGTATACAGCTACGGAGTTGCGTAATGCTCCAGAATTGCAGAATTCACTTGGTACCATCAAGTTAGAAGCATTTCATCTGGTTTGCCTCCCGAATAACGGCATCAGGCAATCTTCTATTGCCAAATCAAGTTCATCTAATTCGTCGATCGGAAATAAAATTGCCTTTGTGACATAAGATTCCCCAAATGTGTTTTATGATAGCTTTTCCAGACGGTGGTCTATTTCATCGTTGTGCTATTGCCTAAGCTTTTGTAATAACATAAAAAAACGATTCCTTTCTCTGAAGTATCAAAGACTGAGATGACTTACCACAAGCTTCTCGCTGAAGTTTTTAGCCTGCTCCACAGAGAACCTACGCAGGCCCTGGTAGTACCGCTCAATCTCCGCGGACGCCTAGGTTTGCGATATGATTAAAAAAAACAAAAAACAAGTGACCTCGGTTATTCAAATATCATTTTTGCCCTGTCTGTTGATGTAGACTTGAGTGAGTGACTTGTACCACCTAAGAAACGTTCACGTTTGAGGCGGTGGATGGCGTCATTGTTTGCATATAATACAATCATCCAGTATCTAACACAAGAACAATACATATTTTATACGGCTGATTGAGCTAATCTATGTATTGCTAAATAAAAGATTCAAGCATGGTTATGGAAACCGTATAACCCTTACAGGACTCCGAGGAAGAGCGGCTATGCCTATAGGGAGATCCCGGAATAAATATAAAGGCAATTTGAGATTTATCCATTCCTAGCATACTCAAATCGCGCTGACATAGCGTCCCGTAGACAGTGTACACATCGTGCCCACATAATCAAAATAGATAGTGACCAAGCAGTTCAATCAATTAGCAATCAAAGGGGGACTGAACCCTTAGTCACTATTATATGTTCTACAGTGTTTTCAGCACCAAGGACAGTAATACAACGGCTCGTTCCATGGAGCGTGAAATCACTTTACTCCCAAGCCTGGGGATTTCTTAAATCCTGCCCTAAACCGAAAACACCGCCTGGCGTCGTCGTAAATGATAAAGAGGCGCCTCAAGGCTAACTATTAATGATGAACGTCAGTAGTTTTACACCCTATAGCTTATAAAATACCTATTACGTCATGAATCGGTTTGCGTTCGGTTACTATGTCTAGTATCCCACAGATCTAGGTCTAATGACTTTCATGTATCATTTGATGAACGTTACAGAGTTGTTCGTATTGTCTGAACTGTTGGCTTTTGTCGGTATTATTTCATACGCTTATTTGTTTGTTCGTTTGTAAATAGATATCCTTGTCAAATGCGAGAATGAGTACTATGAAAATACGTTTTTAGTTGTGGTGATCACAGATTGACGCCATACACGGTTGTTATGGCACAAATGCGGGCATTTTTCTGTTACTTTAAACTTTTCTCGCGGATTTTCAAAGTCTGACAACGAAATCAGAAATGGCGTTAAAATGTTTTGGATTTCAAAGATTTCGAACATGTTACTTTCTAAAAAGAAACAAAGAATTCTATCCTTTGACGTGGGGTAGAGAATCCTGGAAACACAATTACTGACTCTTTTGTAATACTATATAAGCCAGACTGACGTCTTTGGTTCCAAATGCCCGGAGTAACTTTGCTTGCTGTAATAATACGCCTGGGTCGGTAATGTCTGTCTTCCCAGTAAGGCTCGCTCATCAGACTGTCTTGTTATGACCAGCGGGCAGCCTTTCATATAGAACGTTTCCCCGGGACAAAACGCATGAAAAGCACAGCGGAACGACTTTTCACTCCGAAGGGCACAAATGGATAACCTCACGGAAGACTCTGATATCTTCTAGGCCTTCTTGTATATCATTTTACAGCTGTCGGTTCAGTAGCTGCGGGCTGTGTGGCATTAATTACCGTCCGCAATCTTAGATACCTCACGTTTCCCGCCACGGGTAGAGCCGTATGTATGTAACATGAAGACCGACTAGTGGGCGACGTGAAATAAATGATTTATAGAGTTTTCAGCGAGGTTCGGAACATTGACCCCATTTCTTTTCTACCATGGTGTTTTTATATGACTGTTATATCAGAAAAATCTGATAATCTTCATAGAAAAGTAAACATTTGGATTACAATCTCACCTTCGGAGCAACAATGTTAAGTGCCTCAAAATGCCTTACTATTGGTGAATTACAGTGATATGCAATCGATTCGTGAATCAATTCTGGATGTGCCTCTATCGTCTTATCGGACCAAATGATTGTGGAATAGATATGACCAACCGTATCTCTTATTATTGTTCTTGACCATAAGAAAGACATGTAACATCTTTTGTTTATCTTGCTAGCTGTATTCTTTGTTTGTTTACCAAGCTGTCTGTTTATTGTTTTCCATATATGTAAATCTGTGTTTATCTGTACCATCGTTTTATTGAAATTGCAACAACAGTAATACACAGGTCACACATACAGGCAACTGTGCTGATGTCGGTTGCAAATAGATTATAACATTTTCTTGAGTAAAATATTCCATATAAAAATAAATGTGATCGACCTTTTTCCGCATGTCGGACAGGTCGTCGAAGGTGACGATCTCGGAGGACGGCATGGCTGGCAGCGGCACGTTGGCCCGGTGGAGGCGGTAGGACACGTTCGGTTTGCGCAGCGACTTGGCTAGAGGATGGGGGCAAGGTAAGTGTCGTCAGCAACACAGCAAACACCGAACGTTTTTTCAGGATATTTTCTTTTTTGTTCAAATTTCGCAATGGCATATGGATATTATAATACATATTCCCTATGTATACCTACGATCAGCAGGGAAGAATGGATCACAAAACAATAGAATCAAAGTGCGCAGCGCTCTTATAATCTTGACAAATGAACAAATGTATATGTAACGTTATTCATCATGTGCGAGAGAGATATTTTTATCAGCGGCCGTGTAGTGAGAGATGTCATTTTGAGATCCTTTTATCCATCGATGCTGATCTTGATATTCCATATACATGTAATATCATTGTCGTTATCTTTGCTATGTTTTTTTTCTCTTTTATATCATTCTTTGTTAGCCCGAGTGTCATTCTAGTTAGTTCCAGGCTCTACCTTCCATCAGGTAGAACCTGAAACTATGTCACTCAGGCTAGTTGATTGTATTTGGCACTGCTAAAATAATTTACTATCTTAAGTTCAGTGCCACCTTGTCACTGTTTTTGTCTTAAAGCAAATGAAAATAAAAAATTCAAAAAGTTCTGATGCCCACCTTGGCATCATAAGGCCGGAAACCGTATCATCAGATTCCATTTAATCAGATCGTTCCTAATCGCTTCCCGCCGCGCGCGCGGTTATGCATATATATATATGGTCGTCATCTTGATCCACATCAATGATTTATTACGTTATTTCACTGCTGATTTGCGGTGCATCGATGGCTAAAAGGAGCTCAAAATGATATTTCTCACTACACGGCCACTGATAAGTCTCGTTTTCACATAATGAATACATATTCACATGTACATGTAGTAGGGGTCAAGACTAAAAGAACGATGGGCGCTTTGGTCTTTTTTTGTGTTCTTCCATGCATGTCGTAGGTATGGTCAATAACTATTGATAAACGAGGCAAATGATTCCAGAATGCCTTTTTTTAAAGATATTCCACGTGCAAATGTAACAAGTGTCTCCAATACCTGATGCTGCCCGACCTGAAGACACGCGCGCCCCATGTCGGGTAGTGGTGGTAGGTGCAGTTCTCGGACGGCCGCTAGCTGGACTCGTCCCGTCAACAGAGACGGCGGGACCTGCCTTACCAACTCGGTCACCTTCCTTCTTAGCCCCCCAGGCGATCTTAGGTCCCGCGCTGGACTGAAGCTTCTTTTGGGGCGTAGATGCGACAAAGGGGAGGGGTTTAGCGTATGGTGATTCTCTCTCTTCATCAGTGAGCTTGAAGGCCTTATGTAGGCGGGACATGTGGCGTGTAAGTTGTCGCTCTGTCAGGCCGATCAGCCGGGCTCCGGCCGTGTAGTGGGAGAGAACCTGCGATGGCACAACAGATTGAAAATACTTAGTGTCGCATTTGTTAATTTTTTTCTATTTGCGAGCTAAACATGCGCTAAATGCAAGGCGGCGGGAAATGCGTTTCTATTCCAAACGAAGGTGAAAACACCCTGAAAAAGTATTTAAATGTACACTGAAAACAGATACACACTCCCGAATGAAATAGAACAAGGCGAATTGTGATGTGACATGACATAACTGGTCATACATCCTTATTTACTTGTCTCTTCGGCCCTTGTACTTGCCTCAGAACTTATTGTACTTATATTCTGATCACCAATAGCTGAATTACCTCTGGTGCCAAGCGGCGCTTCATGCTGTAGTACCGTTCGATGTCGCCAATTGACTTGGCAGCCTCCCGCATGGACAGAACAGCGATGGCGGTGTACAGAACCCCCTGGCGGTGTGTGTAGACAGTGACGCGGCTAGACTTTTCTATAGGTTCAATGTCGGCTTTTTCTGCAGCGGGACGTACATCAACAACGACATTAAAATGAGGGAGGGAAGCTAACGTCTCCATGCACCGAGAGACATGCACGGGAAAACAGGGAAAATTCAACGGTCATCTGTACCGCGACGTTGCATTGTGAATATTCTGTGTCACGGAAACATACGTATTGACAAACACCACACACACACACACACACATACACACACACACACACACACACACACACACACACACACACACACACACACACACACACACACAGACACAGACACACACACTGACACACACACACACACACGCATACAGTGAGTGAGTGAGAGAGACATAGAAAGAAAGACAGAGCGTAAAGAAGCCCAAAACAATATTTTGCTACTTTTGGGCAAACTAGGAGTAACGTTACTAATAAACAATACAACTGTATGAATCATTGCCTGACCTTTCTCCTCAATGTTAGCCAGCGCGTACAGAAAGTCCCCGAACTCCAGCCGGTCGGAGTCCTTACTGAGGATCTGCATCACCTGGTACACCTCCTGTCTAGTCACACCTGCGTCCAGGGCCAGGGGCTGCATGATGGCACACGAGGACAGCATGTGTGTATGTTTATGTGTATGTATTGCATGCTTATAGCATAACACACCAGGTTGTACTGAACAAGACAAGCTGCATATCCGGACAAATTAATTTGATCCACTCAGACCGGGAAGGACCCCTACCCTTTTCGATAAGTGTGGTGGGTTCTTTTACGTGCTCGAGGTGTGGCTCTCCGGAACACGGGACCTCCATTTAACGGAATATCCCGCAGTTAGGTAATCAATTCTACTTGAGTGAATTGTATGAGGAAAGTCGTGTTAAGTGCCTTTCCCAAAGGCACAGCGTCAACAAGGCATAAGAGGGGACACGAGCCCAGGACCTCATATGTTAGGGTCTGGGCCAAATACCCTACCATTACGCCACGCCGACGCCAAAGCAAGCTTTAGCCCATCCGTGTTGGTATGTAGCAACTCTCACACTCCAAATCAGTGAGACTTGCCTTTGTTTCTATTGCAAATTGGTCAAAGTTGATACATCTAAAAGATGACATTGAACAGGATTACATTGTGATGAAAGTGAAAAGGTAACACACATCGCCGGCCTTCGCTTTACCGAAATGGAAAAAAGGTGCAAATTGACCTATTACTGCTGTGTGTCCATATGGTCACATGTCCGAGATACTTTGCGATCGGGTCAGTCAACAAGGCCGCACATTTAAGTGCGACCAATGATTCAGCTCTCAATTTGGTAGTCCTCTTATATTTGATTCCAAACTTTACTTGATGGCAAAATAAGTTGCAACTTGGGCCAACACCATTACATACGTGCCCTTCGGTACCTTGAGTGTGCTGTACAGTTGATCCAGGTCCAGGTTGCCAGGTGTAGATGTATCCAGCAGATACAGGGTCTCCCTAGCTGCTGCCATCTGGGCGTCTGTCAGCTCAGAGTACCATTCGTAGTCCGTGGCGACGCTCCCATGACTGCCCGCCGTACTAATGCTCTCGCGCCTGTGCTGAGCCACTAACTGAGCTGGGATGTGTGTGGAAGAGGCGGGCGTATCATGAGAGTGGTGCATAGAATTGAAGAGGCATAACAAGTTACTCGATGCATGTATGAATTTCCCTTTGTCGAGACAGCAATAAACGCTAGTCTCCTTCGCAGGCATCCTAGAACGGCGGCGTATATATTTGGGGGAGGGGGGTGACGCAAGTTCTTACACGGGCCAAGGTTCTCTAATGCCGGCAAGGGAGTTTCGCTGCCGAGGAAGTTATGTCGCCGAGGGACGATCGCCAGAACGGCGATCGTCCCTCGGTAGCGAAACTCCATTGCCGGCATTAGAGAACCTTGGCCTGTGTAAGAACTTGCGTCACTCCCCTCCCCCATATATATACGCCGCCGCTCTAGGAAGCCTGTGAATGAGGCTAAATAAACGCCAAATACGAGTTGTGCCGTCCACAGGCGTTTTATGTGTCGAAATCGTGAAGGCAGCCTTCAACTAGAGTTCCACGACCTCATGCCTTTGCCAAATGAATTTTAACGAATGAAGTAAATGTATCATAAAGATTTCTCATTGATCATGCAAACAAGGTTGCATATATTTTATATGGGGTGATGATGATCTTTATTCGAATAACACAAGTTGGTCAGGTCTAAGTATGGAAGTACTATGTTGGCAAAGAAGACTTTTCTAGTATTTTCTTAACAGTTATGCAAATGATGTCCTGGCTTGCATACATAATGTTTGATGATGTTCACCTTCAACTAACTTCCAAATGCTGTAGGTAGCAAATTGCCACCATTTGCCACTTTTGAATTATAGCATTTTTTCATTAATCAAGCAAATTATGTCCTCATTTGCATAATCAATGTATCAATCTGTGTTCCTCTCTATAGCACAGTCCTCAGTTCATCTGTATTGAACCAACATCATGAAAAGAACTGCCCATATGTTGACCCAAAAATTCCATCCCCAGTCACAATACAGTATGTCCATATGGTGTCCTGTATATAGGTCGCCATCGCAAAAATAGCACACTGAAAGAGGATTCTAACTTTTCCTCATTATTATGTAATATAAGGCCCCGATTTGCATTAAATGCGTCTTACTATGTTCAACATCATCAAAGGTTCCTACCTGCCTAAAACAATGAAAATCCACCAAACCCTGCTTGGGTTATCCTCCTTCAAATTGTTGGATAAAAATGCCCACTGCAGTTCTAAACAAGCTGATAGGGTAGCCAAACTTACACAATTTTTTTCCTGCCACAGGAGCTATCATAAAAATCACGACCACAGCACATCCAGAACTTGAACTCAAAAACTTTGAAGTTCCGCTGTAGTACCTTAGGTAAGAAAGTAACCTACCAAAAATCACCAACATCCGTTCATGGCATCAAGAGTTATATCGCCAACACCATAACCGCACAAATCTCGACCAAAAATACCCTTTTGCCTACGGATTTATTCATTTATAACCCTTTAGGCTGGCTGTATCTGTCCTAGTAGGCTTTATGGCCTTTTTTTTCAAAGCAAAAGAATGCCCATGGCAATATTTTGATCCAACACTCTAGATCTATGGTTGCGTTTTCAAAGAAATCAAACATGAGAAAGATAGCAGAAATCTACATTGTACTCACACAGGGAGCCTCGAGAGGAGGTAGGTGTATAAGTCGCGCGTCTGTGGCCGTGTTGCAGGTGTGTCGGAGACAGTCGGAGTGACCGGCGCTAGAAATTTAAAGGAAGGAGGTACAACACTGGCTTCAGTCTTCCTTGTTGGTATAGTTTAGAGTTTCGACTCGTTGACAATGACTTAGTACAAGCCTACTGCAGCCTTAGCACTGCGACTCTTGAGTCTGGGCGTGATCAACAGGGTACTTCTAGGAGACTATAAGGCCATGATTGTCAGAGTCTTTGTGTCCTGGGTACTTTGTTCAAGCTTTGAAATATGACCATTGCTCTCTACAACTTTGAAAATGATTAAGGAAACATCCTTTCAAAATGTTTAAATCTTGGATACTGCTCTTAAAACAACAACAAAAAGATGACACCGTCATTAATATGCGGTCCGAAAATTGTAGTTTAACACAACTACAGCTGTTGTACACAAACGTTCCTTACCCTGTTTGAGAGATACTCCGGTAATGGTATATCCAACTCAGACCCAGGGTCGTGGTCAAAGTTGTGTTCTTCCTTCCTGAGGATACTCCGTGGCGCCCTGGCACCGCTGTTGTTGTTGTTGTTGTTACTCCCGCCGCTGTTGCTGCTGTTGTTATACTGCTCGTGGCCATGTTGTTGACCAGGGGCAGTCCCCTCGGCATGTGCCGGAGCTGTGACGCTGAACTCCGTACGGTCCGTCCTGCCGAAGTGGACGTGGTGTGCACCGTGGTCCGGATGTTCCTCGGTCTCCGCCATCCCTGCTGGAACCACCGGCTGGTCGTCACAGTGTGAGGGGCGTGGCTGTAACTCTACTTTCGAGGGGGACATGTCTCTGTTGAACACGGCTAGAACAACGCCAATCAGCCTTTAAACCGGCACAAATGTAATGATACGTACGGAGATGGGTAGCCTAAGCTCTACTAGCTAGCACTCTCTGTTTAGAACCGTCAATATGCCGTCAACTTGTCGTGAAGTAAACATCAAGCAACAATGCGCGTTCTGGGCAGAACGCACTGGTTCTAGAACATGCATAGCGACCACACCCCCGACACCACTACAAGGACATGAAAGGGGTTTCAGGTAAATGGACTCGTCAAATGAAGAAAAAGAGCATTCAACGTCACACTCTTTTACCATCAGTATTAGGTTTTCTTTGATTACGTCATTATTGTCTGGTTGTAAACGCTATACATGTATAACGATACACCTGCTAGCCTCAATCGGACTAGACTGTCATGATCAGACTCTGATTGATGATCATGAAGAAAATGTTGCCAAAGATAATTATGTCTTGAATTCCATAAGTTTATGATATTTCACTCTCTTAAACATACTAATATCCTTGATAGTAATTTTCCTTACAGCACGAGAACGCAAATCACAAATTCCGATTGGGCGCAGCTTGTTGCTAGGCAATTACTTTCCCTTCCTGCACATGCGCAGACTGGCCGCCTTGCACTTCCGTTCAAAACAGGGTTACTTCCGGTGTGTGATCATTTCGCCAGAAGTCGCACGTGTTACAGTCATATGACGTTTCTATGACAATTTCTCTGAAGTTCTGGCAAAAACAGGACGACCATGTTGACCCTGATCGTGCACGTCAGGTCCCTGAGGTACATGGTGCCCGCTGCCTTGATGCTGTTACCTGCCACGCCGTATTTTCTGACGTCGGCGGCGCTGAAGGTCCTGTCAGCCGCCCTACCCCGCCGGTGGTACCGCTCGGCTGACGACCTCTTGTACACCATCTACCAGAGCATGGTGCTCTTCTTCTTCGAGCATTGGACGGGAGTGGAGGTAGCCGAGTATTCTGTTCATTCAAGACGTTTTCTTCTTCTCGGTTAATGATATGTTAACAGTACCAATACCCCCCCCCCCTCCCCAGCATAATGTTTTCGGGTGTGTGCACGAAAAATATATATTATGTTGGCTGTGTGAACCATAAACGCCATTGCTTGACCTCTGGTGTGATACCTAAGTACCTTCATGTGAAGTTTCGATCTGTCATGCATCGCTAACGGCGGAGACAGTGTGGCAGAAGTGCTGCATTGCCCAACATGATTTTTAGGGCTTATGCAATTTGAATGTGAAAGGTCACTGACCTGGTTGGTTGTCAGACCAAAATAACATAAGCTGTCCACCTGGCTACCTCAAGCCTGCTGGGCTGATGTCTAGCATAGCCATGGCGACTACAGAAAGGGCTTTTTTGCTTGTTTAACAGTTATATAGGGCTAGTATATAACTAACAAGCAAAAACGCCCTTTCTGTAGTCGCCATGGCTAATGTCTAGCACAGAAGTCTTGTCTGTTTATAATGTTTCTATTGCATACCCGGTTAACCGTAGCAACCGCGCTACAGTCGCTACTAGTAATCCTTTGGCCGAGGAAGCAAATTTGCGCCGCCAGCACAGTTAGGACACAACCCCTAATTATATCTCACGCTCGGCGCGATAGATATTACTATTATTAGAGATCAGGTGCCAAGAGAGACCGGGTGTCAACTCTGTATTGCGTATGATGTGCTCCCATAGCCAAAAGGGGTTAATATTGTCTAGCATGAAGGGTCTGGTATATCCAGGTCAGGTAAACCGCCTTATGGTATTACACACCAGGTTTGTATAAGAGTACAAGCTGCATATCCGGACAGGATTATTTGATCCACTCAAATAGGAAAGGACCCCCTACTATTTTCAATAAGTGTGGTGGCCTTGTTCAGGTTCTTTTGCGTGCTCGAGGTGTGGCTCTCCTCAAATAGGGGACCTACATTGTACATTTAAGTTTAATGTTCTATCCGAAGGATGTCCCTGAACGAAGCTAGGTTCTCATTTTCACCTGAGTGAAGTGAGGAAAGTCATGTAAAGTGACTTTCCAAGGGCATGACATCAACAGGACAAGTCAGGGAGCCCCGGATTCAAAACGAGGACCTCTGTGTTCTGGGCCAAACACCCAGGCACCATGTCAACATGATGCCACTGTTAGTGTTACAGAAGGACATACAAGGGTTTACCGTTAGATTGGTAGAAAACCCATAGAACACCAGGAACAATAAATTGAACACTTTGCAATTAACTGTTTTTGCCCTACCCTGCTGAATTTGAATTGGCATACCAGTACTCAAAAGTGTCAAATTGAAGGAGTGTTGAAAATAAGATATCTGAGACCAATGGGAATGCCTGTTGTTTGCATTAAAGCATCTTTCTTTCATTGTTCCATCAGGTTGTTTTGTATGGTGATGACCCATCCAGGATGCCACCTGAGAACATTGTCTACCTGTCTAACCACCAGAGCACAGGTAAGCATGGTGGTATAATGTCTTCAAGTTTTGCCTGAAGGTTTTATGGTTTAACCTTTAGCGCACTGAAGTAGCCGTTTGGCACCCAATTCCTTATTGGTTACAGAGTTAGGCAGCAGGGAGAAGGTTCTTTTTTAGGGCCAATCTAGATTTGATTGTCACCCTTTGATCAAGGAGGTTCTAGTTTAAAGCACCCTTTGTTTAGTTTTCTAGACCAGCTATTCCTACTCTACCTCACCCACCCATTTCTCATCAGTTTTATCAGTTAACAGATGGTGCTGCAATACATTTTAGTCATTGATGTTCTTCCTCTGTTCCCCCTCTCTTTGGCAGTGGACTGGGCGGTGGCAGACATGTTGGCCGTCAGGCAAGGCATGCTGGGACACATCCGCTACGTCCTGAAGGACGGCCTACGTTATCTTCCGCTGTATGGCTGGTATTTCAGACAGGTGGGCACATAGACCAAGTTCAAATTCAATGTCAATACAAATGAAAAACTGATTTCATCACTACTTTCCTAATCAAACTATCAAAGCTCTTAAGTCATTACAAGTCAGAGTAGAGATATTCACAATAGAAGTATGCACTGTCATGATGATATGAAATATCTCAGGAAAAAGTTGCCAGTGATATTCCTTCTTACATTCGTTGTGTAAGATTTTTTGTAACATAGTCTTTTTCCTCAGCATGGCTGCGTGTATGTAAAGAGAGGAGGGAACAATGAGAAAGTTGTTAGCAAACAGATAAGGGACCTGAACAAGACTCTTGTACCGGTAAGTCCAATTTCTTCTTCTTTATTCGAGGCCACCCATTATCAAATTCCTTGATTTTTTTTACCCTCTCCCTTCAGCCTAACCCCATAACATAACCAACAGACTTGGTGCCAAAGGTCTGCCTCAGCAGGGGGAAGGTTTAAGAAATTTTCGGACTATAGGAGAAGAAAATCATTATGTGTACCTTGAAAATATGAAGTGACACAATACTTGAGGAACACTGTGAATACTGTAAACTCTAGTATGTTTAAAATCAGACCAGAGGTTTACCAATAGTATTTGTGTGTTTTTATTGTTATTGCAGACCTACATGGTGATATTTCCCGAGGGAACACGCTATAATCCAGAAAAGAAAAATGCCATACAGAAGAGCCAAGGGTTCGCTCATGCACATGGTATAGTAATACTTACAATACATACTTTTGTTACTCCAGAATAGCACTTAACAGTCAACAAGTCAGGGTTGAAGTATGTACTATAGTACAGACAGAAGTATTTCACATTGCGTGAATGGATTATTGTAATGTGAATAGAAATGAATGAGGATGAAAGTTCACTTGACAGTATAGGAGGACAAAAATGTATTTTGATGGCTTTTTGCTGACTTGTTAATAGTGTCTGCTTTTGAGAGTGATACAAATGTAACATTGATATTAGTTTTATCCTTGATTATAGAACTGTAGTTGAAAATTGACACAAAGATAAATACTGTTATCAGGATTGGAGGTTCTTGAACACGTGTTGACACCGCGGGTAAAAGCGACAGAGCTGTGTTTACAAGCAATTGGGGACAGCGTCTCTGCTATATATGACATCACCGTGGCGTACAGCACACCAGACACCCAGGGACGACCACGTGCACCAGACATGCCAGGTCAGTAATATTAACTGGCGCTGAGTTGTTGAATTTTATAGAAAAGTGGCAAAAAATTGTGTACATACCTGTTTTTTCACCAAACCAGCTATAACAAATGCCAATAAAAACGTAACCTTCTTGACAGAGCCTAAGACTAAGAGGTAATCACATTCCGTCCTGTTTCAGACTACCTAATGGGCCAGAGTCAACAGATCCACGTCCACCTGACCAGAATCCCCCTGCAGGACATCCCTCAGGAACAGGGGGCGCTGCAGGACTGGCTGCATGGCAGATTTGTAGAGAAGGACAGGTCAGTTTTGTGTGTGTTTGTGTGCATGGGGGAGGGGGGAAATTCTACTTCAAATATTTCTTACGAATAGAAAAGGCCTACAAGGTGTAAGTGTCAAATAGAGGAGGTGTCAAGACCAGAACCATACTCCATAGGGAATGATTTTGTGAAAGCAGGGGACTATTTAATAAAGTCTGCACTCAAACTCTGGCTGAGTCAAATGTTGTAGGATTTGGAATAATCTAGAAACAGGTATTTCAGAAAAAAGTGACTATACAGTCTACATGTGTACATTTAAGTGTGATATGCTTATACTTATAGTGTCTATAGTTTGTGTGTAGTGTCTATAGTTTGTGTGATCTAATTGTTTGGATTGATTAAACTACTTTTGCCACTGATTTAATGTAAAACATTATCTCATACATGTAGGATGCTGAAAAAGTTCTTCTCTGATGACCCTGCCGTCAGAGGTCATTTTGAGGGCAAAGGTCGTGTGTCAAAGCTGCCCCTGTGGAAGACCCTGCCCTCCACACTGGTTCTGTGTGCAATAACACTGCCGTTCCTGGTCACCAAGGGGGGGAGGGATGCTTACTGGAAGAGCTGCTTAGGTTCTATTGCGTTTGGATGGATCTGGATGGCTGTAACTGTTTGATATATTCTAGTATTCTTGTATGTGAAACTGGTCCGTGTACATGTATATTTTAACTACCCGTACTAAG
The DNA here is from genome assembly GCA_035149815.1 of Branchiostoma lanceolatum. Classification (NCBI taxonomy): domain Eukaryota; kingdom Metazoa; phylum Chordata; class Leptocardii; order Amphioxiformes; family Branchiostomatidae; genus Branchiostoma; species Branchiostoma lanceolatum. The sequence continues at coordinate 20,992,804 of CM068867.1, read as the reverse complement.
AGATAAAGTATTATGTTTGTATGTGAGTATGTATGTACATATAGAGAGTTCTGATTTTAGCCTAACATTGTTGTAACTCTTCTCCGAAATGTGTCAAAAATTAGCCTCCTTTGCAGACTTCTTGGAGCGGCGACGTTTATTTTTTTTGGAGGGGGGGCAGTGCTGATAGGCGATTTTTTACAGCACTCCCTCCCCCCAAAAGATAAGCGCCGCCGCTCCAAGAAGTCTGCAAAGGGGGCTATCAAAAATCTGTTCCCTCAACATACCTCTTTTTGGAATGTAAAACATACATACATCCTCAAGGTCTTGAATAGCCATGTTGTTTCATACAATGTTATTGTGATTACTTAATATTCCTGAGCTATCAACAACGACTAAGTAGGAAAAATTGGATCCTTAGATTTCTGATTGGCACAGGCTACAGCATTGCGTATAATTTAGTATGATGTACTATTGTTATAATAGCATAGTAGGTGGTTATAATGAATGGTTCCATGTGTAATTTTGTGAATGATTTATGATTATGAGAACTTGCAGTGCAAATCCAATTGGCACAGACTACAGGATTGTGTATACTATCATAGCATAGTGGGTGGTTACACTGAATGATTTCATGTGCAATCTTGAGAATCATTTATGATCATGAGAACTTGCGGTGACATTACTCAAATTTGACACAACTTCAGACGTGCAAACTTTCTGCACAGAACCATGCAATAACAGTGATTATTTGTTTATTTGAATCTTTCTTTATTCAGAAGTTCATAATCGTCTGTATTGAATGATTACATTATTACATGATATTATATGTTATCTATTTTAAGTGATAACATTAGAGAAGGTACATTTTTACTGTTAACATAACATATGAAGTATCATCTTTGTGCATCCAATTTTGTATATTTTATGTACAGTTTTTGTATCTTTCTTATGAAAGTTTAAGTGAGCTATTGTCAGGGCCATAAGCTACATGTATGTATAGTAACACTAGTGTTCACCTACTGTATATTAACTTTAATCAGGTTTAACCTGTAAATAACGTACTTCGCAAGAAAAAATATCTGGAATCTGTAACTCTATTTGATTATATGTACATTTAGGTGCAGTGACAGATGATGCTGTTATGCCAGTGAATTATAAAGAAAGACAAACATCAATGTTGTTTTTGTTCCTTTAGAAGTGTCCACCCACCATTTCCTTTGTGTAGGATGAATATCAGTGTTCTGTTAGGGAAGAGAAATGGCATTCAGCTTGAACTTCAGTATTAAGTCAGGAACCAATCGTATATCGTTGGTAATTGTGTTGGTGATCATGTAGATTGTGTACCTATTATTTCCTTGTCAATATGGTAAACTTTATTGAGTACACCAAAGAGAACAATACAATATGGACTTATGAGATACAATTTACAAATCATGTTAAGATTGTGGATCCTTGGCCAGTACTAGTGTTATTTTGCCGTATGGTATGGCCCATCATTGACCCACCAGCACTTGTATAATGAATTCTATTTTCCAAACAGAGGGAGGCAGACGAAAAAAATGGTAACCATGCACCCAAACCTTTGGAGAATAATGAATACCAAAGTTCTAACAGTTTCCTTGTAATAAAGGAAGTTATTAATAAGTATCAATGGAACATGTGATCATTTTGCATTGTCCTTGTCGACCTTTGTTTAGGGGCTGGTCATGCTTGTATGTATATCCAAGTCCACATGACTTGAGTGTTGACATTTTTTGGCTTAGGTAAAGTTAGAGGGAAAGAATGTTTTTAACTTTGACCCACCATTGTGCAGTCTGGTTATCGAACGGAAAAAGAAGGAATTTTTCAGTCACAAAATGTAAACAGAAGTGTGAACAGGCCATAATCTAAATTATCATACTACAAGGAATTCCTTATTCGAATGTCTCAGTCTTCAGTGACTCAAATCATAAGCTGTAACTGAACTTTATTTGATGTGACCTTGAGTACAAAATGTCCTCCACACAAAAAGAATCTAACATACGTGTAAATGGCACTGTAGAGACACCTTAGAGTTTATTAACCACTTTTGCCATGACAACAGAATATTGCATGGTCATCATGTAATAAAACATCACACTCAACACATCATTCAATGAGCATGCACAGAAAATTGACTAATATGTATTTGTACGTCAACTGTAACTGAAGGCTTGTTACAAACATGCATTTTCATCCATTGCCTGCTTAGATGGAGGTGTTCTGATATTCCTTACTCTTCTCCATCCATCTGTCCTGTAGCTATATTCAGCAGTATAATCAGCGTGACGATGCACACAGCATTGTTCATATCTGTTTGTGAGCAGTTTGGCTACTTTGCAACATTTGAGCTACAACTTGCCAATATAGCCAAAACACTTGTCTCTATATCCAAATACTGCAAGCTGCATACAAAATGTACTACCATGAAGAAGAAGCTGTTTGCCTTTATTAAAACCCTTTTATAAATTGGTACCAGTCTTAGAAGCAGCTTTGTATTGTACTTGCCAAACTGCAACACAAGGATGAAACATCAGTATTGATGGAACACAAGTGACTCTTATGTTCAACATCTGCCAGAAGTCCTAGTGGCCCCTGCTACTGGTTCCCTGACCTAGAATTTTCTTTATAATACAATCATGAGATATTACTTTCACCCTGTCCATAATATATGTATCTACAAAAGCAACTAAACTGCAAAGGTAATGTGAGCATCATTAAAAAACACTGAAATCAGATGATACAAATTTCAAATAGGGGTACAAAGAGCACTTTGATGACTGGTTTGTGATATTACTGCCATGAGCTATCGTTATCGCATGAGGATTTTTACCTGCACGTTACTTATAATCCCAATTTTCATATTTTTCTCACAATCTACTTTTAACACAGCACATCTTGATATGTTACATACATGTATACCATGTGATCTCACTTTCCTCCAAGCTTTTCTGATATGCTACAGTATATATTGCATTTACACTCAACCTAATGTTATATGTACGAAGTTACTACCAACATTCTAACCAATAAAAAGTATTGATGTGTAATTCCCAAGCTGTAACTGACTAGTGTAAGCATTCACTTCTTGATTCACAAGTAGATGGGGCCTTGTCAACACAATAAATGTACCTATGCTAGCTAGTTGTACATGCTGCAGCTTAGCTACATGTAATACATGTATGGGAATAAGTACGAGTACAGTATCGTGGCATTTTAATCACTGATGTCAGATGTCATCTTGTGAATTCAGAAACAGATTTTTTGTTGTGACCTGTACTTAGCTTGGTTGGACAAAAATGTACAATAAAGATCTTCACTCATTCATTCTAAAAGCATTGAAGTTGCAGCTCCTACATACAAATTTATTTAGTTACCTAAGCAGATTTTGTTGTTGTTGTTGCTCCTTGCACACGTTGAAAATTTGCTTCATACGAAAATGTCTGTCAGCATGTGTATCTTTAAAATGTATAACATATACTAATAGTAATACAAAATACGTATGTTAACATTTTTGTTAAAAGCACTCAAAGCAATTTTTACTGATTGCACCTGCAAACATGCACATACTTTTATTGTTACTTGCTTCTTTCCTGCAACTAGATTTGGTATGTTTGGAGCTAGTGTTAACCTAAAGAAGCTATCCTCTAGGCTTGTGTCAGTGACTAAGTAAAAACATCACAATCCTCCTAACCTACATTTACCAACAAGACAGAAAATCAAAACCATATAAAAATATGTTGCAACAGCACAGTGTACCTTTTGTTTTACAGCATCCCCACAACTGTCACATTCAACGTTGACCCCTTCCCTTACGTAATAAGTCACTATATATTATAAGTCCTTGGCAATTGGAAGGATCAGATCTTCACAATGACTCAGAGTCCGACTGGCAGATTTTGTCCACAGACAGATTTAGCCTACAACTATGGCTGATTTGAAGAGATAGAATTGATAATTCTTCCACATCTCAGTCACAAGCTGAGTCCTGGCTTCACATAACACAAAATAAAACAACAATAAAAGATCCTGTCCATTACATGTACAATTGTACATATGGTTTGGTTACATAGTATCATAGCATCAGTCTGACTCATCAGACGAGTCTCCAGGAATGGCTTCCCTCGCCATGGCAACGGGCGCTGCGGAGCTGATCTGCCCCTGCAGCACAGCCTGCAGGACCCCGCTGCGGCTGGAGTCCGACCCTCTCCCCAGGTGACTTCTCTGCAACATTCGCACCATCTCCGTCATCTCAGCTCCTCCTGAGGAGTTGGTATCCTCCTCCTCCTCCTCTTCTTGAGTAGGTGTGTGCTGTCTTAATGAATCTGGAGACTGTCTTGCATTTCCACGAGCCGATTGGTCCATCAGATCTTCACTGGTTGTGTCCTCTTCTGCTCTGTTGCCATTCTCTTCACTTGTGTCTTCATCATGTTCATCTGACCCTCCAGTTGACTTTGTGGCTCTACTTGTGACAGTTACAGATCTGTTCCCTCCTGTTGCCCCTGTGGCTCCGTCGTTTGCACCTTCCACGCCATCTGCTGGAGCATTTCTGGGAGGAGCCGGTGCCGGGAGCCGCACCCCGGCCACACCTTTCTTGGGCGTGTTCATCAGGTCACGTTTGATTCGTCGGCGTCTACTCGGATCATTCCGTCTAAACTGTAACATGTTGACAAAGTCAATGATGTACAGGAACCCTGCTATCAGCAGTTCACAAGATTTCTTCTTCTTCGTGTAAGCATCTTCTAGCTCTGCGTTAGTACGTTCATCATACTGCCACCAACCGTTACGTCCCTCATAGAACCAGCAGTACACTTCTTCTTCTTCTTCCTCCTCTTCTTCCTCCGCGACTTTGACCGGCTTAACGAGCTCCGGTCGCTCCAGATACTCAACGGGAATCTCTTGGCGGCAAAGTGCGCATCGCTTGCTCTGATTGGCCACGCCTTTGACGCAGAGGTAGCAGAAGATGTGTGTGCACGGCAGGCGAACTGGCTGGACACATGTCTGAAGACAGACTGCGCACTCAGGGATTGTGTCCTCACCACCAGGGTTCTGACCTGCCAAGTAACAAGCAATACTTTTTTAAAGCTTTAAGTTTAACAATAGGGTCAGTAGGGAGGGAAATATTCTATGAGAGAGATAACCTCCTTGATGTCAGAGTAGAGTGAGAGCTATGATATATTTTCATTTCATTCTGCTAAGGTAAGATTCACTTCACATTTTTGAGATTTGGATCCCACAATTTGTCACAGTCGAACGTGTACAGCTATGAAGCAAAATTTATGCAGCTTTCCCATTTCAAAATTTAAAGGGGGAATCCCCGCAAGTGAAACATTATATGGTATCCAAAGAAACGTCCCGTTAGATATCAGGAGATACGTGTATCTAAGTAACACATATTTAACGATATGCTTGCGATATACATGTGCGACGTCAACAACAGGCGGGGTTCGAGGCAAGAGACGTGACAAGAAGAGGACAGATCTGGTCGCCATTTTGTCCGGCATCTGAAAAGATCAAACAAAATTTTTACCTGTCGCAGTTTCCGCCATTTCCTCCTTTTCCTTTCTCTTCTTCGCACTCGATTGCCTCAAAGATGTCTCAGCGCTACTTAGGGAACTACTTTCCGCCATGTCGTTGTGAAATATGCCACAAAATCAGGGGAAAATCAGCATTTTCCCACCAACAACAGCCTAGGAGCGATAGATCATTCACCGGCTTTATCACTCATACATGACCTCTCTCTACCACCACAGAGAGTAAATAGTCCCACATTCTTGACACAGATATTTGTCCTTTATTAATTATCTATGCGTTATTTCTCCCTCTTATCATTTATGTTTTTATCATTGTTACGTTTAAGTAATTTGACAACACAATAATTTCCTAATATCTGCATACGATTGGGATATTGGCGCGAAACTGCAATCATGGGGTCAGTTATCAATGCGCAATGGCAAACAGACGAAACCAAATATTAAAACGGTACAATAAAATTAGTAGATTTAAATTGTACCTTTGTGACATAAGTTCTAATGCTAAAATTTCATAGCAAAGATGAAAACTGATAGTTCATTTTTTTATTCTTTTGTTTTCTCATAAAGGTGTTTCCTTTTATAGGTATTCTGGAAAGTTAAAAAAGAGCAGGTGATATTCACACCCCTTCTTCAACAAAATAGTCATTAAAACCAAGTCAAGATGGCGGAGTGGGATCTGACTTCCCGCATGGGCCAGTATCTGGACAGACATTTAGTCTTTCCTCTGTTGGAATTCCTGTCCGTAAAAGGGGTAAGTTGGTCTTTAGGCAACCTTGGAATGTGTAGAATCTTTCTGTAGAAAATTAGGGTAATAGATTCGCAGTTTATCGGTATAACGGGAGACGTTTCGCAACTCGTGGCCGCTCCCGGCATATGGCGCCTTCATGAAGCATATGCAGGTGGGAGGGGGGCACTGCTGAAATCATAAATGCTTTTATACTAGAAATATAAGTACATGTAAAAAAAAAAAGAACCTAGGAACATCTCAGACGTAACCTCGTCACTGCACTGTCTGCTTCATGATGTTGTTGAACTGAAAAGATAGGTTTTATTGCTAGCTATATTTATGTATTTTAGACTAAATTAGAGACCAAAGGAGAAGAATATTTTGCATGCTGAAGGTATCTGCCAGCTACGCTTGTCAACCTAAGAATCACAAACTATCACTGTCTAGTTTGTAGGACTTTGATTTTACATGTAATTAGAGACTAAAATCTTGCACTGAATCTTTGATTCCTAAAATAATGATTAAACAGATCTAGACTGCCCCCACATTTTTGATATCATAAATGTAATTTTTCATTTTTTTTCTAATCAATTCATCAGAGCCTGATGTTGCCATCGATTTACGAAGAAAGGCGGCTCAATTGTTAATGTAGCAGCATTTCTTCACCCTAGGCCAGAAACATCAATGCTCAAGACAAGCATGACTTCACTGACCCATTAGGAGAAGCAGGGGTTACAAAGGCTGCTCGGGAAATTCCCTACCCCATTTAGACCGGAACGTTTTGAGCCACTCACACCGGGGCATGCCCCTACTCTTTTTCGAAAGATGTGGTGGGTTCTTTTATGTGCTCAAGGTGTGGCTCTCCTCAAACACGGGACCTCCATTTAACGTCCTATCCGAGGGACGTCCCTAGACAAAGCTAGGTACTCATTTACACCTGAGTGAAGTGAGGGAATTTGTGTTAAGTGCCTTTCCCAAGGGCACAACGTCGGGTGCATGTCCAGACATGTCTGGGGGAGAGCCGGAATCGAACTCGGGCCACGCTGTTTGGCAGCCCTATGCTCTCTCCATTACGCCACACCGACGCCACAATTTATTTAATGACATGTGAATATTTGCAGACAGGTAGACAAATGAAAATTCGTAACTTTCAGTTATTGCTAAAAGCAACTTAGGATCGACCTGTAATACATATTTTTAGAGTAGAGTTTACGGCTAGACCTACCTATTTACCTGCGTTTGTCAAGTGTCAGCTTTCTAAAGGAGCTTGTGAGACAAGAGACAGATGTACTAAAAAGTCATTAATGTTCTAAGGAATCTACAACATGAATGAATATGCTAGTACGATAGCATGAGGAGGATTGTATATAATATTTGTGCACCAGAGTGACATAATCATTGTGTTGTTTCCAGATCTATGATGAACATGAGCTGTTAAAGGGGAAGTTGGACCTGCTCAGTAACACCAACATGGTAAGGCTTGTCTTTCCATATTTGACTGAAGTTTGTTTTCTCAATTTGTGTCTTTGAACATTTTATTACATTTTTAAAGGCTAACTTTGTGCAGTGTGTAACAGATTTTGTTCTGTATGTTTCTGTCAGGTTGACTTTGCCATGGATGTGTGGAAGAGCCTGTATCCTGACCAGGATGTACCTGACAGTAAGACTGACATTTCTTTTACATGTAGGCCAATGACATCTTTCTATGAATTAGACAAACCTTGTATGGTGTTGGGAGAAGGATTTTTGGCCCAGAAAGGTCCTGAAAAAGGAAGCTTATCCCTTGGTGAATTCTACATGTTGGTTACGGTTTAACAGCAGAAAAATAGATAAATCAAATAATATGCTTTTGTCTAAAATGATTTAAAAACATTAACCCTATAGCAAACTGTAGTAGCCGTTTGGCACCTCATTCCTTATTGGTAACAGAGTTAGGCAGCAGGGAGAAGGTTTCCTAGTGCACTATTCTAGTATGTACATGTATATGGCCTCCTTCGGTCAATATTGACCATGGTAAAATCTTAGCATCAACCCTACAGCCTCGGCTATGGCTTGACAGTCCTTTATGACATAATCTAGTACAGTACATGCTGAGTGCCAAATAGATATGATAGACATGTTTATTATTATAGTATAAAACAGCAGAAACCATGTTGATTCTGTCTCCTTTGGTTCCAGTCGAAAGCCATCAGCGACCGCTGGGCATGTACTTAGGTACACACAGACCCTCAGTCAGGTCATATTTCTCAGGGAAAACCATGCAGATACTTATCTTAATGACGCCTCAAAAAAGCTGTTCTTGTAATTAAAATTGTGATTGGTTTAACCGTTTCACTTTTTGATGATGTTTGGTAGTTGAGTCTTTTATGCATGTATTTTTGGTGTGTAGATTTATTAGAAATTCAGAAACTTAGTTGCAACAAGCCGTTTCGTTTTAAGAAATATGACCTGACATTTTTTTTTCTGCTTAGTTATTTTGTTGCTGTTCCTTCATGTCTGAGTGTTTGTTATAGTTTTTTTTTGTAATGTGGCAATAGGCCACCATGTTGTTCTTAAGCATGTATGTACATGCATTGTTTGCTCATAGTTTGCCAGCAGCTTGTTGGTGTTATTTTGGCTGAGCATAGTAGACAACTAGCTGGCAGTTCTTACTTATAAAGTTCCTTTGCTTTTGCTGGAAGCAAACCTTGGATATAGGGTTAAGCTCTCAATTTCTTTTATTAGTTTTTTACAGCAAAGTTCTTTTCAAGCATGTCTACCAAAAAAGGTCCTTAGAATTTTTAGATTTAGTGGTGAAGAGTTTGATGAGAATGGAAGACACAGTGCACTCAGGTTCGTGTATACACAGTGAGAGTGTTGTTTGTGTGTGTTGCAGGTCTGGTGCAGAAGCGACAGGAGGTTGTCGGTCAGCTGAAGTTCCTCCAGGCGGAGTGTGAACCCATCGTGAAGATCTTTGAAGACCCTGAGGTGGCACGGCAGATCCAGTCCACAAGGTGGTTGTGTTCTCATGACTCTTACTCACAGGCTTTTACATGTAGCTAGGATTTATAGACAGGGCGTCAAAAATGGTTTGGGTGGGGGGTTGGGCAGATTTCCCCAAGGGCTCTATGGATTAACAATTAAATCTATATGTATATGGAATCACAAGGGTGTCTCCTCTGGGTGTAATTTTAGGGCGTCCAAAAGACGCCTTGATGCCTTCCTAGCTAATAGCCGAGTCACAACTTTAGGATGTTGCACAGTTGTAATGTACAAAAATGTTGTGTTTCATCCAGTCCCATTTTATGTCTGGTAGAAACTGTTGATAACAATTTCTGTCTGCGTCTTTTCAGAGATGGCAGACAACTCTTTGACTACTTGGCAAGAAACCATGGGGTAAGTAGCAGGGCAGATATGTTCTTACAGGATGTCTTTAAAATTTTTAATGATTTATGAGTCAATTACCAATGTGTATCAGTCTCCGGTACCAGAGTGTTTGGATTTTGACCAGTATTGTTATATGTACATGTATTCGCCAAATAGCAGTTACTCAAGCAACTGCATATGATTTTGGAAACTCCATCTTTCCAAAATCATATCCAGTTGCTTGAGTAACTGTGTTTGCCATATCTTATTACCTGGATGTCTAACCTTCATCCTATTAGATAAGCTTGTGTGGTTGATTTAGAATATTGCTCGTTATTTCCCAGTTTGAATCCAAGATGGTGGACACCCTGTATGACTACGCCAAGTTCCAGTACGAGTGTGGTAACTACTCCGGAGCTGCTGAGTACCTGTACTTCCACAGGGTGCTGGTGAGTACGATTAACAGTCTTCTTGTTAAAGTCTACAGTTTGTCACAAATTTGGCAACAATGGATAAGGTGTTAGAGTCATTGTAACATTTCTTTTGAGAACCATATTTTCTTTGGTCAGGACTTATGTGTTGTACTGTTTGACTACCCAACAGTCGGAGCATAGCACGGCTGTCTCTAGCTTTAATTTTTTTCCGTTCCACTCTTTGTTTGGGAGCCCATGTTATTAATTTCTGTTGTTGAATCTGTAATTTTAAGATGATGAAAATGCATTTCCATTAATTTCATGTTATGATTGAAATTCAGATTTTGGGGCGGACAGGGTGGATTTTTTTTCTGTCCCAACATGTAATTGCAAAGCTCCTTCCTGGGATGAAGGCTCGGGTCCTGGAGATAACCCAAGTAGGCCTGCGGCATAGAGACCTTGGAGCCTTGGGGCCATTGGACCGACTTTGGGTTTGTGTAAATGATGACTTGTTTTTCTTCAGGTCCCCAGTGATGACAAGAATGCCATGAACTCCCTGTGGGGGAAACTGGCCTCGGAGATCCTGATGCAGAACTGGGACCCTGCCATGGAAGACCTCAACAGGCTCAAGGATGTCATCGATGGCAGCGTATGATACTTTGCATTTGTCTTTTACTTTATATTCGTCTTGTATCTTGTTCCTCACAATCTTACCACCTTCCTGGGTTCAAATCCCCTGACATGCCCTGTTGACGTTGTACCCTTGAGCTTTTGTTAGGAACATCCCTTGGATAGGATGTTGAATGGAGGTCCCCTGTTAAGGAGAGCCACACCTTAAGCACGTAAAAGAACCCACCACACATATCAAAAAGTGTTGGGGTCTTTTTCAGTATGAGTGGATAAAAATGAATCTGTCCAGACATGCAGCTTGTACTGCCATAAAGCAGCTTACCGGGTATGTAATACAATGTTTAAACAAACAAATTTCCTAATAATTCTCTCCTATTCCCTCTCTTAATCTATATCATCATACATGATATAAATTGGAACTATTTCATTTTTTGTTAAAGAGATGTTTGATGTTGTTCTCTTCTCTCCTCCACAGACGTTCACCAATCAGCTCCAGGTACTCCAGCAGAGGACATGGCTGATCCACTGGTCACTCTTCGTGTTCTTCAACCATCCCAAGGGCAGGGACATGATCATCGATCTGTTCCTGTACCAGCCTTCGTGAGTACAGTCACTGGCTGGATTTGGGGAAAAGATAAAGATTCCAACAGTATGGTTGAAAATGAAGCCGCTCTAGTGTATGAAAATGTAACAAGAAAGCAATCTTCTCAAAATAACATAGCAAAGTTAACTGCATCATTCACAATTTTTGTGTGGAAAGATGCATTAATAGTACATACATGAAGTATGCAAGCATGGAATCAAGGTAAATGTACATGTAGTAAGGAAATGCACTTGAATATCTACTTTGTACTAGTATAAGTCAGGAAAGTGTCCAACACTGCTAGAGATGTGCTTGAATGCCTTGTGTGCTTGTGACAGAGTCAATAGGAAATTTGGGGGAAAAAGATTTAGAACATTGAGACTCAGATAGTGAAGAAATTTAATTTTTCTTGCCTTGACCAGCCATTGCCTTGATCTTTGATTGAACACAGATGAGTTCTTAGTCATTCTCAAAATTAAATGCCTGTGATGTTTCCAGGTACCTGAATGCCATTCAGACCATGTGTCCCCACATCCTTCGTTATCTGACGACTGCTGTCATCTGCAACAAGCGCAGACGGACTGTTCTCAAGGACCTGGTCAAGGTCATACAACAGGTAGGTACACATTTGGAGATACATTACTTAGCATGTACCAGGATGTGTTAAACCTCAGAACCTTGACTTACTGTTTTGACCTCTCAGACAGTACATAAGCACAAGTGCATGATCAGACATCGTTAACTGGTGCTCAAGGAAAATTTATAGGCTTTGTGTGTTCAATAGACTCCAAGTGAATGTTGCTTTTTTGTAATAAGAGTGGTCAATTCTCAAATGTACAGGGAAACTCTGTCTTGCCTATGTTACAAAGGCTCTTTGAACCAGAGGGATATTCATCAGGAAGGATATTACAAAAGACAAGGATATTACAGTTGAAGTAATTTTACATGTATAATGTACATGTATTGAGAGACAAAAGGAGGATGCTACAGGTATAACTTTTGCTTATTCCAGGAATCCTACACATACCAAGACCCCATCACAGAGTTCCTGGAATGCCTGTATGTCAACTTTGACTTTGACGGAGCCCAGAAGAAGCTGAGGGAGTGTGAAACAGTAAGGACATTGATTTTCACTTTTTCTTCCCTCCTACAAGACTAAGTTATAATGTCTAAAATAATGCTTGGCAGTAGTTCTAGAACTACACCATTACTCTGCTGAAGAAGGGTACATTAAAACTTCATGAAAGCTAACTTTTTAAAATCTAGAATGTCTGAAGAAAATGTAGCAAATGATAACAAAATATGATTTTTAAATATCTAGCTACACTGGTGCTTGGGAACACAAGCTAACAACAATATTCCTCATCCCTCTGCAGGTTCTAGTGAATGATTTCTTCCTGGTGGCCTGTCTGGAGGAGTTTATAGAGAACGCACGACTTTTCATCTTCGAAACCTTCTGCCGTATACACCAGTGCATCAGTATCAGGTAATATAGGTATCATAATGTGATTTTCAGATTTAAAAAACAATCTGTAAAAGTTTTAGACGTGAAAGAAGGCAGTGTACTAATGTCTGTGCTTTGAGATCCTGCAGTTTGTTTTATTCATGCTAGGTGTCTCTTCTTGACTGTACTTTGAAGCCCTGCAGTTTGTGCTATTCATGCTAGGTGTCTCTTCTTGACCATTGCCCTTCTGTCCTGCAGCATGCTTGCTGAGAAGCTGAACATGACACCAGACGAAGCTGAGCGCTGGATTGTCAACCTGATCCGTAACGCCCGTCTGGACGCCAAAATAGACTCCAAACTGGTAACCCCCCTTCCTCTTTATGTAACTCTGCTGAGAAGTCATGTTTGTTTCTTGCTAGCTAGCTGGTTTGTTTGTTTGTTTGTTTATGAACAAATTTAATTATTTTTTATGGGTTGTATTTATTTTCAATGTATGAAAATGGGTAGCGACTCTGATGAATAATGCAAATTTGCAACAAATGCTTCTCTTGATTTTACACTACTGTAGGCCCAAGACATGATTGTTTTTGAAGCAACTATCACATACAAGTCTCAGATTTATCAGAACTTGAGCTGAAAGTTTTTCTTGTTTTCCCCTTCAGGGCCATGTAGTGATGGGCACGCAGGCAGTCTCCCCATACCAACAGGTGATCGAGAAGACCAAGGGCCTGGCCTTCCGCAGTCAGATGTTACTACACAACCTGGACAAGAGGAAGGGCAAGGAGGACCAAGACAGCGTCAGTCCCTTCTTCTGAACTACTTGTACTGTAGCACGGCAGTCGTACATGTAGGCTGGTGTGGGCTTGTGTGCTGACATATCCTGTGATTTCCAGTGTTGGCAAGACATGCTGAACGCAACCCAAAACATTCTATAAAATTCTGGGAAAATTAAACCTTTAGGAAGCTTTCTTACCAAACAAAATTTAATCCAGTTTTATTCTGACACTCCAAATGTACAGATGATGGTACAAAATGTAAAAGTGAAACTCTCTCTAGGATTCTTCACAGCCCTCACTAGTAAGAGGCAATCATTTACCAAATTTGCATTGGTCTCAGCACAATGTAGTAGTGAGAATGTTAATGTTTCAGCATTGTCTTACCTGCACAAATAGTCTGTTAATCATATAATCTTCCATTCTGTTAACAAGCAAATACAAATGGCTGATTTTCTGTCACCTAGATATGATAATCTCTCCAATCAAGAATCAAATAATTACTTCAAATCTGCCTCTTTGTATTTTTGTGTGCATGTGATGATTGACCGAAAAATCATACTGTAAGTACATGTATGAACATCTTTATATACACTATCTATAGCACTGATGAGCCAGTCTACTGTTTTCTACAGTTTACTTTTACATAAATATGTGTGTGCATAATTGTGTGTGTATGTGTATACAGTACATTTGTTTGTATGCAATTATTATTGCAGTACTGAATATGAGAGAAGGTTGAAAGGGGTGTAAATGAATGTTGTCTTGTGTGGGCTTAAACTAACAAGTCTAGATTCAAGAAACTAACAACTAGCCGTAAGAGAGTGAAAGTAGACTGTGATCTCCAGGTCTCAAGGTTCCCAGTACATCTACTTTAAGACAGTATTGCACTAGCCATAGGAAAGTCGAAGTAATAATAGACTGTGATTTTTGGGTTTCAAGGTTCCCTGTAAGTCTACTGAAAGACAGTATTCTAAAAGTATTTCTTCTTTCCATGTACATTATTGTTAGATTAAATCCAGAAGAATGATGATGTGGGGATAGATAAATGAATGTAAGGTGACTGTGGGACCAAGGAATAAAGTTGATAGGGTCCAAGGTCTAGAAACTGTGTGTCTTCAACAGAAGATGTGCACACCACCTGTTAGACCTGCCCCCCAGGGATAACGGACATGGATATTGATTGGTGATGACAAGTGTAAGAGAGGTCCCTGGTAGGCTTGCCAATCCCTGACACATCTAGAAGGTGTATGGGCAGTTCTGTTGGCTTTCGGATGCAAACAGAAGTACAGTAAAAAGGAGAAATGTTGGTGATAGCGTCATTTTCGCAGTGAAGTCTTCGATGTGAAGTTAAAACCATTGTACAGTTAAACTTTGCATGGCAGTTTTAAACACGAACTTAAAACCGCCACAAACGCTTCATTTCATCCTTACCGCAAATTAAATCCCTGAGAATATTTATCCTTTTGCAGCACTCAAAATCAGTGAGTGAGTTAAGGGTATGAAAAGTGGTCAGAAGACTTGATCAGGTCTGATAATGATGCACCATGTACTTACATTTGTAGGGGATCAATAATATTAGCCTACACTACAGATTTCCATAAGCTCAATCAAGCTGTGCTGTTGCATATGCATGGGGCCTTTTGTCATCAATTGACCCATATAAAAACATTCTTGGTACATAGATATAAAAATGTATACAAACTCCAGGAATGCAAGACAATGATAGCGTTCAGACATATTCATGCCCAATTCACCCTCGCATTTAGGGTCTACTTGAAGTCAACTCAGCAGCTCCAAGTTGGCTCAGAAAACACGTTAATCAGGCCATAGATGTACAAGTATTTTTATTACAATTGTAGATTGAAATCTGCTATAGTGCCTGAAGGGTGGGAAGATAGAGAGATGCAAGTAGGTGTGACGTGTGAACTGGTGTAGGAATGAACACCTGTTGGATCAAACTTAACTTAGTAGAACAACCAGACTAAAATTACATCCAGCAGCCTGGATTCATTACCTAACCTACATTTTACAAGTCATCTTAAAATATGGAAATTTACACCCAGGGCTCAAGATACCCAAAATTGAGCTCCCAAAATTGGAGCTGTGCACCTAATTTTGACTGGGGGTGCACCAGTGCACCTAGACATTTTTGTAGAATGTAGGGTAAAGGTACTTTTGGAAACTGATATCGACTATTACTATTAGAAAATGCAATTTAACCTTGTTGCACTTTGTTTGACATATTACTTGTTTCAAATTTTGAAGTTAGCCATGGAATTATTTACAGATTGAAGTTTGTAGTAGGGTTTGTAAATGCGCTTTGCTGGCATTCTACTTAATCTTATGTTGTGCACCCAAAAATCTTTCTATGCACCTAGATTTTGATAAGATGCACCATTGCACCTATTCCTACGTACAAGTGAATTTCGAGCCCTGTTTGCCTGAAGGATAGGAAGATAGAAGAGGAGACAACTGAGTTAAACTGACGTGTCGACTAGTGTAGGAATGCAGCACCTGTTGGATCAAACAGTCTAACAGAACACAAGGACTAAAAATACATCTTGAACTGATAGCAATTGAGATAAGGTTTATATTTGGCCTACATAGACCATTAAAAATGCCAATTTTGTCATCGTGGTCATCAAGTGTATAATCAGTTGCAAGGCATTTTTCACCCCTAGAGCTGAAACCAGTCAATACTGATACAAAACTATTCGGAAATGTTCAGTTGAATGGAGAACATTGGTATGAATTGTGATAAAAACATGCTATATTGAAGGAAAAAACTGTACATCAGGTAACTTCATGTAGTAAGCATTTAATGAAGACTTGTAGAATGTACAATATGGGCTTAAGGTGATGACTTCAGGGTTGCTGTCAGTTGTGTCTTCATGCATACCATTTTTACATGTTGTACATGTACGTACATGTGTAATATGGTAACCACAACTTGGACCGGTGACATTCTTTGTGGTCTGTTCCAGAAAAAAAAAATTGTTGATTGTCTGAAATGGTACTAGGTCTGGACATGTATCACAAGTGTTCACTTGAAAGTTCATCTGTGTTGGTAGAAGTCATTCTGTATTAAAGTTAAATCGCAATTTCCAACACAAGAATTTTTGACTCATCAACCCAGTCCTTTTAACATTTCCTCAATAAGGACTGGAGTTGATCAATCGAAAATTTGGGTAAGTCCAAATTCTTGTGTTGGCTATATTGCAGTTTAACTTAGAAACAGTCTGTGTGTTGCACAGAGTTGTGTTTCATCTAACAGGTGCCACATGCCTACACAGTTCCTCACGTCACAACTACTCTGCTATGTCTTTTATCTTCGTCTCCAGGAACAGAAATAGGTCTTCATGATGTTTTTCCTGAGGCAAGATGTTCAGAAGTGTTCTGTCGTGACCCAGACACCGTATACATGTGTACAACTTGGCATCTCACTATGCTTTTTAGGAGGATGTTAGGGTGTACTTCATTGGCCGAAACAAGTAAAAGATGGCAGAATTGCCAGGGGAAAGCTGAAGAACTGTGACAGATATTCTAGCATTGTTCCTTTTGTCAGATATTCTAGCATTGTTCCTTTTGTCAGGTATTGACACTGATACTCTTTTAGATTTTTTTGATCACCAGAAACCTAACAATCAAAATAACAATGGCGACATTTGTAAGTCTGTATATTTATAGAAAACCCTGGGGTTTAACCTTCTCCCTGCTGCCTAACTCTGTAAACAGTAGGGAATTGGCTGCTGAATGGCCTAACCCATAACCAATACAAATTTGGCAACAAATGGCTACCTTAGCAGGCTGAAGGTCAGGAAAAATGAACAAGAAAACATGCTGAAGTTCTCCTTAGAAAGCCTGGATACTGAAACTCAAATGTTTTCATTTTCTTTCCTCATTAAGTAAGATTTCAGGGAGTACATCTTTGCAAATATTTTCAGTGATCATACACTCACTCTCCTGGGAAATTAAAAAAGTTCCACATCTTTGGAAATAATTTGTATCGGAAACCTGGAAACCAATTACAGTACAAGACATTGGACCTCCTGGAGTTGCTGAGAGCAGTGTGGAGCTGTCACTGTCAGTCTGTGGGTCTGTCCATGAGACAAGACAGGGAGGGGAGGAATGTGTTTGATGTGTCATCCTGGTGGTCAGGAGAAGATACATGTAACTCTGATGGTAGACATGTCCTCTGGACTGATGGAGTCAACAGACAGGACAAGATCCTCAGTTATCACGCTAAACAGCACTTGATGAGTGCATTAACCTTCTCCCTGCTGCCTAACTCTGTAACCAATAGGGAATTGGGTGCCAAACAGCTACTTCAGTGTGCTAAAGGTTAAACCAGCCTGCCATAAGAAAAATACAAAACTTAGTAGCTTATTTGTCACCTTGGAGAAACATAAGGTCATGACTTTTTTCTTCCATCTGGGTATGCCCTGCACCAGTCTTAGCTCATCGCCAGAAAAGAGCATGTACTACTGTAGTATGCACAACGAAAGCCTTTAAGGTTGTTCACGTATTGAAGGTTAATATCTCGTAGTCGTACATACTCTGGTTTATGATAGTTGTATCCAAAGATATATTTTATGCAACAGCAGTAACTCTGATGCAACGTTGACCGAAGATGATGAAAGAAACTGGGCTGCTATGATAGGTTTGGACAGCAGGCTACATTTGTATATACCGTATGCGCGTTACGTTTTGGATATGCTCTAGGAAAACCCCATGGACGCCAGGTTGTGTCACCCTGTTCTCAACATCAGCAAAATGGCAGAGCATAATTAATTGATATCTTAACGAGAGGACTTACATGTACATGCTTGTTTAGCCTCAACAACCAAGTAATTGCCTTGTCGCTGCCTAAGTTGACCTTTAGACCTGTATGTGGTATGTCAATGACCTAGTATGTCATGGTCAAACTGGGTTCATTATCATCATCTGGCTTTGAAACCTTCTGTGTTCAGTAGTTCAAGGTTGCCTTCTATATTCTTTTGATCATCCTATAAAAGTTGTTTTTATGGGGTAAAAAGTAACTGATAGCAGCCAAGTATAGCTTCTGTCTGATGCATAACAGACGTCGTAAAGGCTACAAGAAAAACCCTAATCATTAAAAATCATGTTTTGGACACTTGATGAGACATGAGATACTGTCAGTGTCATAATGTAGTGTCACATCTAGTGGAGGGTCTGCACGCCTTTTTCCGTGAAGCGTAGGGAGCCATTTCAATTTTCTGTTAACTGTAGCTGGCCCACCCTAATTCAGTGGGGTTGTCAGGAAATGATTCATAAAACTTAACTGGTCGCATTAAGTCTACATCAAGTCGAGTAGCACGTTATTTTTTATCCTGAACTCGTCGTTAAATGTTATGGATACATTTTTCATATCATGAAGTCTAACATTAGTGCCAGATAGCCTAAAAATCACAACAGAGTGTCCAGTTGTGTCGGTGTTCACATACTTAGTTTTTGCCAGTGGCCCATGAACACAAAGGAATAATCAAATAAATTTGTCCCCAAAGATTCACCCAAGAACAACTTAATTTACCATTAAACAGTGTAGGCCTTCGTGAATTTACCGTTAAGCGTCGCCTTGCCTGATAAATTTACCCTTAAGCGTTACCAGGGTCCCCCCATACAGACCCTCCTAGTAGGACGTGAGAGAGCCACCATTCCCTCATTTCACACCTGTCTGACATGAGACCCTCACATGGCCTGTGGGAATGGCCACACATTTGTAACAAATTACACCAAACACCCATGTTGGAATGGATGGATACATTATCAAACTTCCCATTGCCTTGCCCTGGGCAACAAACCTGCTTCCAACTTCTGACTTTCATTAGAACCAATTCCGCCATATTAACCAGCCTTTTAGTTTTGTCACGTCATGATAAGGCAGGGCTTGCTCTTCTCCTGGGTGTCCTTTTGAAGGAGTGGTTGAGACACAAGTAGCAATTTCACCACTGCCAAGGTCACTCATTTATTTATTTATTCATCATCAGACAAGTGGGTAGCCCCATTCAACTTATTTGAAGTTGATTTCCAAGGGGGCCCACTAAATACATAACAAAAACGAATCGTGTTACATTCAGTGAGACAACCAGAGGACAACAAACAATATATACAAATAAACCAAAGCGTCATTACAGAGAACAGTTGTCGATATCAACCAAAAACGTCAATGGTGGAGGTCAGAGGTCAATGTGCGGAGGAGTGTGTCCTAGGGCAGCTTTAAACTGCCGTAGAGTTGGTGCATGTCTAATGTCCGCCGAAAGTGTATTGTAATATGTTGCTCCTCTGTATGCAAATGTGCGGTGGCCGGCTGTGTTTGTGTAATTGGGTTTATGGAGCAAAGAGGCTTGTCTGGTGTTGTGGCTGTGTAACAGGTGGTTGTGTACAAAGGTGGTATCCAGGTATGTTGGGACAAGCCCGTTAATACATTTAAAGACCATCACACACATGTGTTCCTTTCTCCGCTGCGTCAGATACTTCCAGTTGAGTCTGCTGTGTAGGTCTTGGACACTGGATCGTCGCTTCATTTGTAGGATGACCCTGGCAGCTCGATTTTGAAGGACCTGAAGGTGTCGCTGCTTGGTGATGTTACAATTTTCCCAGACAATGTCACAATACTCCAGTAGTGGTAGAATCATACTTCTGTATAACATACTTGCAATGTTGACAGTGAGACATGATCTTAAGCGTCTTAGCAAACCTATTCTCTGAGATACCTTGGAACATACCATATCAATGTGTTCGTTCCATGAGATATTGCAGTCAAGGAGAACACCTAGGTATTTGAATTGGTACACTTGTTCGACTGTTTCCTGATCAATCTGGATTCTAAGTGGAGGTACTGCTCTTAGCTTCCCACTACTACCGAATAGAATCCACTTAGTCTTAGCGACACTCATCATTAAAGGTTAATGACCTTTTGATGACAAGGGATGTGGAACAAGACAAAACTCGATCTGTAAGATCAAGCTGTGCTCCTTCACATGATATACAGGGATAGGCATAATGCCACTCACATGCTTGTACTTTTCACTGCTTTTCCATGATTTTTGGCCAGGAGTAAGAATGTCAGATTGCAATAGGCATCAACACATAATTTTTGTTGAAGTCTAGATTTTGGGATGAGTTGTGCCTATTCTCCCATGCCTGTCCTTCTTTTATCTCTTTTTCTCCCATCCTTTCTTACTGTTGTGGTTCACCTAGTACATTAATTTTTTTTTTTCAATTGATTATGAAAAAAAAAGAATTACATACATCAGCAACATTTAGCTCATGATCACCTCTTATGATAATCTTTTTGCCTCTCTCAGCAGTAACCCTCGTACATGTAAACATACATGTGTAACTATGTCATCACCAGTTATTGCTGAGTCACTACACGCACTTGTAAGGTCCACCGTTTGGACCTTGGTGTGACACTGGCATGACTGACTTATATATGGCTTCCGTCGGTCATTATTGACCATGATAAAACTCAAATTAACATCAGCCCTGCAGCATTGGCTATATCAAGGAGGTTATATACATCGGATATCAAAGGCATGACTAAAGAAAAGCGGATCCGCAGAAAAGAACTTTGCAACAGTCAGCTTACAGATGTGACCTATGTGGCCTATGTGGCAGAGACTGTCATTCTCAAATATGACTGTTAAGCCGATGCTGTAGGACTGATGTGTATTAGGATTTTACCATGGTCAATACTGACCAACGGAGGCCATATACATTTGTAGATAGAGACTGACAACCTTGTAGGATTCTCATCCATTTGTGACCCGTAAGTGATGTGGTATACGCCTGAGGGTTCGTCTGCCTTCTACTCTGAAGTTTCCTAATGGATGAAATCACCCAGGAGGGACAACTTGTACTTGCACCAAGACAGTAACCAAGTCCGTATGGTGAACATCTTAAAGGAGCCAAAACAAACTTTCCTGGTTAAATTTCTTCTAAGGAAGTTGCTGGGAATTGTATCTTTTGTAAACGTTTTGGCAGAAAGGTCAGGTAAAGATGAGGCCTATTGGTGACCTAGCTAGCCTCATCAGAGCATATCAATGATGACAAAGTTTTGAAATATGATTGCACGTATTTCTTTAAATGGGAGAAATGATCGAATCAATCTCTATTTGTTCAGTCAGACTTCAGCCCATGTTTCTACAAGTTGAGCTCCCATGATGCCCCTGACATTTGACCTTCATTTAGAGGTCACCTTGAACGCTCCAATTGGGATAAAGTTGATTTTTTTTTTATTACATCCTATCTGTCACATGCAGATAATTGCTGATAATATTGACCTACTGTGACTGTGGTAGATTCTCCAATGATAGATCCAACCTTTCTAGAGAAGCAGAGATCAACCCTTTTACGAAGCAGAGAAACAAATCTGCAGTCAGCCTCAGGTGTATGGTGAGAAAAATCACTTCACTGCAGCAACCTGAGACAGACTAAGTTGGAACAGTTGTCTCTAAGCCAGGCAATTTGATGTAATTGTAGCAAGAATGCCAAGGTGGTTGTATGATTCCCGAGGGGTCTGTAACTCTAACTTTCTGGCCATGTTGTTCCTTCTTGAAACAAATGTATGTCAGTGCCTGTAGCGATGGTAGGTTATTCTTGGGTCTGCTAAGGTTCCATATCATGAGGCCTCAAACTGTATATATACTGAGTGACAATTTAACTGTGATAACAAGTAGTAGTAGTAGGAGTGAGGAACTGTAGTTTTTCATTTCACTCTTTTGCTTTCTTTTCTCTCAAATACCTCGTTAACTTTGTTTCAAATTGATACAAGTTATCGAAGTACCCCGAGCGGAAACTTACTACCAACGTCCAAGAACAAAGTAATTTGTCATTTCTGATTGAGACAAGAGTTCAGTCATGAACAAAACATGCCTTACACATCATGTAAGGTTTCCAAGAACCCTACCCTAAACTGTGGTCAGACCATATGCATGTATGTGAGCCAGGGCCTGCGAGACTGCCTCCAAGTCCTGTTGAACTCTGCCTTCATGTGTCGTAGACAGATGACGGAGGGCCCTCCCCGCATACCAGCCCCGCAGGCACCCTGCGCGATGGACCGCCTGTGCAATTCGTTTTGACACATATTATTGACAACAGTCTGGCCAATTAGAAGGTAAGGTTTGTATGCCTAAAGAGCTACGGTACTTAAAATACCCTTGAAGTATGAACAACAGAAGTATTTTAGTGTATGAAAGAAGTTGAAAAAGAATTAGAAAGTGCTATTTCCTTTCATTGATATGCTCCACCTGCCAGGTACCTTATAACAACTTCTTGTGCACAAGAAGCAAATGAACTTAGAACACTATCCTGAAATTGTTCACCTTTGCTATGACAGGAGAGGAGCTGACAAGATAATCCCTTTTCTGCGTCACCGTTAGCAACAGAGAGAGGAGCCCTTGAGAAGTCAGCCAAGATGGCCGGGTGTTCTGGTCAGGTTTCTTAAAGGAATTTTCCCATGCTGAGCTGAGGAGAGCCTCTAAGTCCCACTCTGCAGGAGGAAGGCTTATTTGTGCTAACTGCTAGAGGCTGTGGTAGGGGTTGGCAGGGATGATATTGCTCAAGTAGGCTGGAAATTAACTTTTGTGGGAGAACCTTTTATGGTGAGGTGCAAACTGTGTAGCTAGTGCTTTAGTTTGACTCAATTTAGTTTGGCTAAAGGTCTTGATGAGTCTCCATGCTTGAGCCATACGTTGTAGGTGAACTCAATAATGCAATTTCCTACCTTGGGTTCGCGACCAGTACAGCTACATTGTAGATCCTGTGAAATTCAGTTGTGTGCAGCAATGTATAAGGTATGGTTCTCATGAAAACTGTACGTCAGGCAGTTTACATGTACTCACCCATAAACAAAACCCTGTCACTTGCGTGCGTATCTGAGGCCTTGGAAGTCCCAACAGCTTGAGGCTAGGATTTGAGCCTTGTGGTCCTAATTCCCAGGCATATGACAACTTCGATAGAAATCCAGGCTAGAAATAGGCATGGAGAGGAAACGAGTGTTCGATATTGCCAGCACTGACAGCAATTATGTAACAATTTTTGTTGGTACATTCTGTATATTGAAACCTAATAACAATAAGATATACTAATATCTATCTATAGGTTTTGATGAAGAGTAGAGATGGGGGTGGAGCGAAATTAAGACAGGGCGCCACTGAAGAATTTAATGAACTGGATGGGAAATTAAAGGGCGGGGGACATGGAAATATAGGAAAAATTTACTTGAAATTAAGATTACTTAAAATTTACTTAAAAGTTTGATGCTGCATCTCTTTGTAATTTATACTGTATTGTGGAATGCAAACTGTAATGGATCAGTCACAGAATAGATGTTACAAAGAAACATCCAAATTGAATATTTGCAGATTAAGTATAAAAAACCAAGCATTTATCTACAGGTATTTTAGATACAGATAAACTTCCCCTTCTGCAGACTGGAATGGATTGATCCAACCTATAGAACCCCTGCTGGTTAGGCTGGTTAGCAGGTTAGGGGCAAACCATTTAAGGAAGTAGCAGGGGTTTAGCTAATCTTAGAAATACACATATTTTTGTAGTATTTTTAGCTCAACACCATTTACTAGGCAGTTCAGCTACTGTGAAGAAATATCAATCAAGAAGCAAAATGGATAAATGCAGTAAACAAAATTGCATTGTACAGTGTCTAATAAACATATACTCAGTACATTGACTATTGACATTTCCCCATCAAACCCATATGTGAGCTAACAGTGCATTTAGGCACCTGTAAAGTCTACAGACTGAGGCTCTGAGTACTACTCTGACCATTATCAGCAGCACATTTGGAGTTGTATGACAGTCTGTGTTTGATATCATTGGGATGTTGCCACAGTTGTTGATCCATTGGCTTGTCCCAGAGTACTGGACCAGTATGGGGCGTAGTGTGAGCCAGACATTCTAACTGTGAGCTGTCCAGATGCTGGAGTGGGGACTAGTCAACAGTCGGATGTGTCGCAGGCCCAGGGATAGCATACTTGGAGAGACCAGGGCATACTAACAGGAACGGCACCCTTGCCGAGAGCAAGTGCAGTGGCAGACTCTCATTTTTCTAGTCTGACAATTCACATCGGAGGTTGATCTAACAGGATTTCGACGGGAAAGTTTGGCAGGTCGTGCGGCTTTGGATTTACTTCTTGTGGAGGATAAGTGCTTCGCGGTTTTATAAGAACCGACATGTTGTGGCACAAGCAGGAAGCGGAGTCGTAGGAAATGCCCTGTTTGGGGTGGAAGCTGAGACCTTGGGATGGGAATGTACGTGTGTACGCTGTGATGGTGTGGTTGGTACTGCGATCAGTGTGCGTGGGGACATCGTTGAGCGTCCTGAAGTTTGAACCGTCGTCTGCAGCGACAGGTAGGTGTGGTTCGTTCCTGTTCATTACTGACTGGTTTGTTTTGTTTGTTTGTATTTCTGCAGGTACCACACTGGGGAGCCCAGGATGTTGGTTTTTAGAAACAAATCACGAGACATCGAGGGAGTCAGTATTCATTTTGGCAATTTTCTTTCAAAATTTTGAGATTTCTTTTTCGTAAGAAATATTTCAAAACATACATGTAGGAAGCCCAAACTTTAACCGATCATAATGATGGAAATATGGAATAATTCACCACCAATAAGTTCAAAGTTGTGGAAAATGTATTTCTATCTCCTTTTCCCAGAACATAAAAATTTATTGTAAGTTATTGTTATAGCAGATCCAATGGTATAGATTTTGGCCCTTATTAAGAAACAGAAAGCTTCCTATCAAAATTTGGTAATTTGTCCCAGATGCAGTTTTTTTCTGCAATATAGATTTGACTGTCAAAGGCTGACTAGGAAAGATCCAGTCTCCTTATATAACTTCTATATACATGTATAGCATTTACTGTGTACTAGTATGGCCTTCACACACATTATTAATGATATCCTAGCTAAACACAACAGCTTTATTGATGTCAATAAACTTGGGTATTTTGAATTTTCATATGTCCTACTGTTACAATATACTGGCCAGGGTTGTAATCAAAAGTGCACTGATACTTAACTTATTGTCATCCTGATCTTAATTTTATAAGCACATATATGTTGCCATGCATTTTGAAGTACAAGGTGATATTTTGTTCAGCAACATGTTGAACAATCTCAGTCTAAAACCTGACCTTGCATGTATAAACTCTGAGCAACACTTGAAGATGTTGGAAATGACAAGGTGTGCCTTAACTGCTAAGTCTCTTGACTACAGCCTGCATTTATCTCAGATACTCGAGAAGTACATGTAAGTCTTTCCTTAATTGTCAGACTGATGAAGGCTATCCTGAGTAACTCCACTAAACAGCATGTTTTACCATTGACAATGGCTGCACACATCCTTGGGGGAAGGAGGAGACATGCAGAAGATGTAGTTCTCACTGAACACTCTTTGTTGAGCTCGCTTGGATCCATGCTATGACTTAGCCTCTGCAATCTTACTAGAATTTATCACAACAACCAACCAAAGATTGCAGTGTAGCAGAGATACAGACTGCAGAGGTTATCTCAACATTTCTTAATGTTCATTGTCTGACCTTGACACACACACGTGCACAGGTGGCCGATGCCATTCTCCCAATGAACATTTACATTTTTCTCCATTCAACAAGGTTCCTCTCTGGTCTCAATAAACGATAGACATTAGCCGAAATAAAGTAAAAGAAAAAACGTAAATTCTAGCCTGATGCTGACTTTATCATACTGCCCGAGTGCAGATAACACTGTCTACTAGAGTTTCTCACACAGCACAGGGGTCAGGGAAACTCTAACCTAATTGTTTACATACGAACCGATCGTTCTAATCAGGTGTAGGTGCGAATAGAATGGAGATAAAGCTCAGGAATAAGGCCATATGGAGCCAGGACGGACTAGTTAGGACACATCAGTTCTGCGTTAAATCTTTGTGTTTCTCTCGCTGAAAATAGCTAGCCGCAATCAAATGAGGACGACTCTTGCTCTGCAGGGTGCGTTAAGACTTTGCAATGTCTCACATGGACATGGACGGAGTCGCCTGCTTCAAAATAGTGTAGACACTGCAGACATCTTTTTGCATTTGCCCAAATGGTGGTGTTTTCGGTATGTTGGTAAGGGTTGGTAAACTGGTAAGAAACTATCAGATTTTAACCCCCCTAGCGGCTTTCTATGGTACTGCAGCTGAACCTCCACGTTTGCTATCTTTTCTTCATGATACCAGAAAGACGTAGTTGAAGTTGGAATGTTATGTCAAACTTTAAGTTCTCTATCGCCTTGGACGAATCAAGTAGAGTACTTTTGATGAATGGATAGCGCAGTGTCGGATGTTGAAATCTAGAGAAGTCGGTAAAAAAAGTGAAACCTTGTACCTTTGACGTGTTTGGTTGTATGGGGCCAGATGATTAATCTGTCATGATACAGCTTTCAACTCTGACGAACATGAAAATGATACAGATGTCTTTACACACACTGATACGAAATGTCGGTACATACCCTAATGACATGTGTCTAAATCCCACGTAAGGTTTGTTTAAACATGACATCTGCAGACGCTTATGTTGTCAATTCTAGGCTGTGACAATAATTGATGAAATTGTGTATTCATGTCGCACCATCCCGTTCCATTTGAGACTCTATCCTGTTGTACATGTACACGAAACTTTGCTCTCTTTCGCTTGCCGATACCCTTCTACTTTGTATTGATTAATCACATAAAAAACTACTAATTTTCGTTTCAAGATTAATGTGACCTAGAAGCACAACGACGCCAAACTTACACAAGGAATCGCAACTAATTTTCACCGACCTGTGGCTCTCTTAGTGTTTTGATACTTGTAAAAAGGACGACAGCGAAGCTTGTGGCGTTTTTTTTACGTTCTACCTACATGTAGTCAACGAAAACAATTCCTGAATCAAGTAGATTCTTAGTTCTACCATCACCACCACGGAACTAAAACCTGAATGACCCTACCTAGTACCTGGCCTGCATGCAGTATTGTCACGTCGGTAAACAGACGGAAAAGAAAGCGGTGTTATATAGTAGAGTGAGTGATTTTCAAAAAATCAATTCGATTGTAAACCAGTTTTTATCGTGAAACTTTTTTCTGAGTGGTGGGATGTGGCGGAACGGCAGGGTGTTTGGCCCAGAACCTAGAGGTCCTGGGTTCGAATCCTGTCATGTCACCGATCTTGTGCCCTTGGGAGAGGCATTTTACACGACTTTCCTCACTCCATCCATTTGTAAAAATGGGTACAGGACTTCGGTTGGGGAGGTAAAAGACGACGTAGGGAGATGGTTGGGGTCCACCTTCCAATACGGTACCGTGGCCTTGACACAGTGGATAACAATCTCAAAAAGGCTATGGAGCTACCATTACCTTTATAGTAGAGTGATTGTTATTCTCATGATTTCGATTGTAAACCAGTTGTTTGTGTGAAACTTTGCGGTCAGTCAACATACATGTATGAAGATGGTTTTTGTGTTGCACCAGTCCGCTACTTGCCTACAGCTACCGAGGCGGAGTAAACAGGTGATGGGTCCCAGCAGGGATGATGAAGATACCGTTAGATAAAGTCCAAGTCCAGACAACCCGCGCTAATTCTCGCCGAGTCTCGTTACGGCGGGACTAACGGCGTTAGCGGAATCTCAGGAAGTTTTTGATGTACGCAAGGAAGATTGCCGATAACCAGGACAAGATGTCTGGATGGAAAGGCAATTTGTTGCCCTATAACACAATCCTCTGATGTTTTACAGAAACGAGGTTATGCAAATCACTGTCAATATTTGATTAGTTCTATACAGCTGAGTTTTTGATGATACATTTTTCTCATTAAATGTGAAGAACCTCCTGTCTTCTTGGACAATGTTGGCAGTCATTCGAAAATTGATTAGCTATAGGCTTTGAATGGCTGTAGCACAAACTACTAGTATGTGGATTGCTCATTCCTTGACAAAGACAGGAGTTGGTCAGTCGAAAATTTGGGTCAGTCAAATTTCTTGTATTGGAAGTCGCAGTTTAATTTTGATACAGACAGAGTACATAGCACAAACTTAGCCCCCGTTGCAGACTCCTAGCTGTTTCGGTTTCAAGTTACCGTTTTCGTATGACATTTTTAGTATTATTGCTGGCCGCGAAGGACCCAGCAATAAGAAAACAAATGTAATAAGAAAACGGTAACTTGAAGAAGAAAAAAGCCAAAAGGAGTCTGCAACGGGGGCTGTGACAAACTGGTGAAAAGTATGAATATTGTGGCCTTTATTATAAACCAAAAAAGAACGAACTGCTGTTCACCTTCCCTCGGGCTGTGTTTTACATAAACCGGATTTAGGTTTGCCCTCCATTACCCGGACAGCAGGGTCCGCGGAGGGGTAGCCGCTCCTCAAGGTCAGAGGCGTTCTTGAAGGTCACCGCAAACATCTTTGATGTCCGTCGTTGTTTGGGGACGTCCTACTGTGTGTACGATTCTGGTATCCCACAAGAGATACGTAACTCCCTCCGCGACATAACTCACACGGCCCCGAAACGCCCTTTGCCGGCATTAGACAACCTTCATGACCTTTAAAAAAATCACGTATTAGCTAGACCCCCCCCCCCCATGCGCACCACCCCTTCTATATACTAGTAGATAGGAATGAGGGCCTTTGTAAATCTTAGCTATCCTCTGGCAGAAGATAGAAGAAGTGACGTGTTTCCACTCGTGGTACACTGTACTTGTCGCAGTTTCTATCCCTCTAAGTTCTCTTTCTATATTGTGATGACCATGGAATCGTAAGGCAGCATGTATAAGTCAGGTGATCAGTAGGCTAGCTTCTTATGAATGGATTTGTCCTATTTTCCATAGTTGTTTGTAGGAAGGCCGTGTTGTTCTATGGACGACGTGATGAAAAGATGAAAACTTCCAACTGGAAGCATTTTACTCCTGTGGGTAGAGCTGATGTTTGTGTTCTAAAAGTCAGTTTCAAGTTCATTTTCAATTTTTGGCTAGGTGGCCAACAATTGAATTTAGGTTGCCAAATATTGCTGAAGATGTGCTCACTCAACCTGTCCATTGACACGATGTGCTTCTCCAATCTGTACTTACCTTTAGTGCTCGGTAGGTGGCGCAGTCGTTCCTTTAGAGCGTTCTGGACAATGCGCGACGTTTACTCCTTGGACCTGGACATGTCAGCTAGGGGAGTCAGACGCTACAGAACCCAATACTCTTATCGGAAAGAGTAGCCTGGTATCAGTGCCAACTCGTTGATCATCAGTTCATACCACATTGTGTACTTACAGATTCCAAGAAGGGCATACACATTGACGTTGTGTATTACGCCAAATGGCCCTTTACCAGTTGCAGTACACGATGCAGATTTACAGGTATGCATACACCAAAACGATATCTTGGAGAGCGGGACTATGTCGTCCAGTTTGTGTCGTCGCCTCTAGCTCCCATCATCGGCTGAATCTATCAAATCTGTTCCTAACGCAGCTTGTCATTTCATATTTTAAGAACATACCAGTACTAGTTGCAGCCTTCTAGCTAAATGCATATTGACTCTTTACCAGTTTTGCGATACGGATGCTCAGACGAGCCTCCGTTGCTAGCCCTAGTCCAACATTTTCCCCCAGCAACTACGGGCAGTTTTCTGATAGTACCGGGCGGGTTTCTTACGGCTGTTGAGATCTAATCGCTGTCTACATGTGGACTGCAACGGAGGCTATCTCCGGACAACCAACACGACCTAAAAGAGCGAGACTATGTCTTCTAGATCTGTGTCATCGGATTTGCCATCATCACCTGCGGTCACCCCTGCAGTTTATTTTCATGCCCGCCGGGGGGCGTCCCAGTCTGCTGATGATAATGGCGCTTTCTCACCCTGCCGACAGAAAAGTTGATCCAGAACTAAAACAGGTCATTAGAGGGTATACGTAGGGTCAGTGGAAGTGCAAGTGTCTGATTTGGGACCATTTGCCTGTTTTTTTTTTTTTTAATCTCAGAGACCCAAAATCTAATCTGTATTTCTGGAAAGGCAGATAGATATTTTACTCGATTCAATGAAATAGTAACGATATTCATTGAAATGAGGGGGTCCCTGTAATGCCAAGGTCAAATTTCCAATCCGAGGCCCGGCTGGGCTGTTTGCTGAAACGAAAAATAAAACAGTATATGAAGAAATATACACAGATTATGCTCACGACTTTTTTGTGTGTGTGTTTTGCTATAACGTTCCTGAAAATTGCCCCACCGGGCGCCGGTTTGGGTGACCACAACATAAGATGTTAACCGCAATTCCATGCATACATGTGTGGTATGATTTACGAGATTTCCGTAGAAGACGTGAGGTTTGTGTTTCGTTGGACGTCTGGGCGTTAAGCCCACCCTGTCATCAGGTGGTTGATTTGCCCGGCCCGGAGATCACCGTGGTCTGGTGCTCACATGTACGCCGCCTCACCGGTTTCCGCCGCTGAAACGTCCCCGCATTCTTCTGCGAGCCCGAGCCCCGACAGGCGATGATTTGAAAAAGACAAACGTTGCACGTACATGACCGCTTTTGCTAGAGAGCAGAGAGGTATATTGTTGAAATTTGCAAACTTTAAATCATTGTTGCAGATGTATGTCTTGTCCTGGCGCTATAATTGTGCGTGATCTATGAAATTAACAATAAATTCTGAATCGAGTGCTGATTAAAACTATCACTGTTGAAGGAAATTGTCATGTTCATTAAAATATCTTATGACCTACATATAGATACGAAAAGAGCTTCAGGCATAAGCCTCAAGCGCCAAGCCTCTGCACGTTAAAGAACCCAACACATTATCGAGAAGAGTACGGGTAACCCGTTCTTCGCTAAAAACGCTAGCCGAAGAGAAGCCACATTGCCCCACTACTAGTTACTTAAAAAAACGATATGCTTCACCTCAATTGAGGATGACTGCTTTACCTTTTACATTTACCTTTTACGAAAATTAAGAAATTTAAAAAAGGAAATCATAGCAGGTGTATGTATTTCCCACAAGTGCATATATACATCTTCGAGCAAAAGAAAGTTATACTGCTAAAGTTTTCCTGTGTTTAAAACCTACAGAAAATACAGTTAGGAAATGTTTTGACAAAACTATTAGACCTGAACCTTTTAAGACGTGTGTTCGTGATCGAGGTTAGGTCAAATATGGTACTTTTAGAAAAATGAGTCCGTCGGCGTTTTGATGAATGGCTTATATTCGTGCCGGTAGTCAAGAAATGCCGCTCACAGCAGAAATACATTTGTCACCTAACACATGTTCCAGACAAAGTGTCACGTTGGGAAGCAGAAACCAGCTGCCCCCGTTACGATTGTGACATTATTAGATGTAACAGTCGTTTTACACTGACATTGACAGAAACTTCAGGAACATAAGAGGATACGCACCTAATTTTTCATCTTTAATCTGTCGTCATTTCTGTCCGATTAACATGCATATCATATCAACAAAGCGAGACCATGTCCAAAACTAACACTCTGTATTGCGAAATGTCTGTCAGAGTCCTATGTAGCATGATAAGCATGCTGTTCGGAATGTTATCTGAACTATCATATGATGATAAAGGAAAAGATTAGTGACAAAACATCTGATTGATTTTCGTGGCTATTGTTTAACTTTGCACTTCTAGGCGAAAAGAGTGTCAGTTGACAACCACGCCCCCCCCCCCCCAATATTCATGCAGTTTTCTTAGCAAGTTGAATCACTGTGTCTCCGTCCATCTCCCTATTGTTTTAAGATAAAGCCATGTTGATTTGATCATATGGATGACATCCGCGCGCGCATCAATTTTCGTCCGTTTGCAAAAATTCGGCCATACTATAAATCGTAGGAAGCAGCTGCAATATGAGAACATACATGCTGTAAATAAATTTAAAAAAACATTTCAGAAAATAGATATTAATGTCATAGAATGCCAAACTCAATTCTGAACTTAAAGAAGAAGTTTAAAAGAAGAACGATGAAGAACATATATTTCAGTACCCTCGATCATGCCGCAAGACGCCCAACCACCCAATCCCCACCCCTCACCAGGAAGGTCAGTGCCCGTCCTTCGCCCCCCCCCCCTACCCCCCCCCCCCCCTCACCCCCGCCCACTGCTCGTCTCACTATGTGAGATACACAGCCTGGGTTTTCCCAGAGTTGTGAACAGGGTGTTACATATCACCACAGGAATGTCATTTCTGAACTTTTGGAATGTCGAAACGTTCATGTTAAACGGGCCCTGAAGGTTGGAGAGAAAACACGTGTATGACGTTTGTACAAGATAAATCATTTCAAACATTCATCTAAGTAAGATTATAAGATTAGATCCCACCTCTAAAAGCCCATTGGCACTTTCGCGTTTGTATTTGATACAAGTCAGATTCTTCTTTTCACTCATCAATCCGTTCTTTCATTCAATATTTTGATGAATTATTCCTATCTCTTTTTTACCATTCCTCCTATGCTATTGATCTCGTACTAGGGAAAATACTGTCCATTTTACTCGAATTCTTCGTTACTTTCTACTTTACAGTACATTGTGATGAGGATATGTAGATGTATGTACATTTTGCGCAATTTCCCTCTTTCCGAAATGGAACAGTCCTCGACCTCTCGTGGCGTCTGAGTTCCAACTCGGTTGTTTTGATCTAGTTTCTGTCGTCGCTCGTGCGATTGTTGTGCCTCTCGCAGCACGCCGAGCTTGGCCCGTACGAACCCGAGCCGTGCGTCGCTCTCAAGGGGAGTATCGCCGCGTGACTGGCGGCACCGGTAACAGGAAGTCCCGGCGGTGCTGACAGCTCGCTGCCGCCCCATCAGCCGGGTTGGACCGGCAAGCTGACAGGACCGTCACGGCCGTCTGAAACACGAGTCTGCGCGAGGAAAGGTTGGGTATGGCTGCTGATCGAAGGGGTGAGGTTATGCCTGGCAATCTTGCGTCTTCCTCACCGTCTCTTAATAAGGCCATGTTGATTCGATTATATAGATGACATCCCCACACGCATCAATTTCAGTGCGTTTCCACAAAAAAAAGTTCTCGACTATATTGTAAATTACAAATCAGCTGAAAAATTAGCATATGCCGTAAATTGCCAAAAAATATCAGGAAAATGAATACTAGTGTCGTAGAAATTAATCCCAAAGCCAATTCCGAAGTCAAAGAAGTGAAAGAATACCAATGTAGAATGTATTGTTAAGTATAACATACTCTGTGTGTTTAGCCATTTGTTCAACCTTCCTCACCACTCAGATTTCATAATGAAGTGAACTTTTTTTTGGCCAAAACGTTTTTTCTTCTCACGCTCGCATCGGTGTCGCATCAGTTTTGGGGTTCCCAGGGATGTCATCCATATAATCGAATCAACATAAGGACGTCATCTTGAAATGTCGAAATGCTTGTATGATCAGAGAGCGCAAATAAAAGCAATGACTCTGGAACGAGACCTCGTACTACCTTGGGTGACAGTATATCGGAATCATAGCATTTTACCGACATGAAAAATGGAGGTACAGTTTTTGGTTTGTCTGTCTGTGTTTCTACATTTTGTGGTAATTATAACTCAAGAAGCACGGAATCGATTACCATCCATGATATTAGGTATGTGTGTAGGTCTTGTGAAGACGAAGCCGTCAAGGTGAATTTTGGGCCCCCTGGTGTGTAACCTTAGTACTGCAGCAGAATTTCCGATTTTGTATCTTTTGTTCTGGACATGCATATGCTATGGTCTTCTTGCAATACGGTTCACGCCGTCCATCACTCTTATCCAGTCCTGCTCGACACACGAGCTGAAGGACCTTGTCCCACTTCTGATGATACATAAACAGTCTATCAGCGCTGTCCCACATCTATCATAATATACGTGTAACGTATCTAACTCAACTTCAACTGCCGCTGGCATGGTATCCTACATCTACAGGAACACACGTGCAACGTATCAAATCCATACGGGAACGTTAGACTAACGCTGGCATCCTACATCTAAAATAACGCACATGTGAGATATCTAATCCTTGTGACAATTCATAGATCACACATGAAACGTACCTAAACCCCGAGTGTGCCAACCTCAGACACATCTACAAAAACACACATGTAACGAACCTAATCCTTATGGCAAATTCACTGTCACCCTATATCTAAAATAACACACATGTAAGACACCTAATCCTTGTGACAACCTCAAAAACACTACAGGTGTAACGTACCTAATCCTTGTGCCAACCTCAGACACATGTAGCATTAATCCTAAAGGTAACCTCATTAATCCTAAAGGCAACCTCATTAATCCTAAAGGCAACCTTATTAATCCTAGAGGCAACCTCAACCACTTCGGACGACCGCCGATTGGTGTGTTGATTTATATTTATGTAGGCTTCCCATCCGCGGAAAAGCTTCACATGTTTTCTTGAGTTTCAGTACGAAATATTGGTCATACCCCCATTCCACTTGGACGGCGCTCTCACCGCGCTCTCATGGCGACCTCATTTTGGCCAGATCGCCGTGAGAGCGCCGACAGCGCGGCGAGAGCGCCGTGAGAGCGCCGACAGCGCGCCGAGAGCGCCGTGAGAGCGCCGACAGCGCGGCGAGAGCGCCATGCGCGCCGTCACCTCGGCGATGGTTTTGAACATGCTCAAAACCTTCGCCGTGAGAGCGCCGAGGATGGCGATCAAAAAACGAGCGCCGAGAGAGTGCCGCGAGAGCGCCGAGCGAGCGCGGTGAGCGCCGTGAGAACGGCGTGAGAGCGCGGTGAGAACGCCGTGAGAGCGCGGTGAGCGCCGTGAGAGCGCCCAAGGTGGGATCAAAGGGCCGCACCGAGCGCTCAAGGATCGCAGCGAGTGCTCTATGAGGACTGAATGGTTTTAACTGTAGTTCAAACAAATTTAATTCTTGAAGTGGTGTATCTTGAATTTCTGGGAATTTTGTGGTCAAATCATAGTTTTGCTCGTGGGCAATGCAAGTTGACGAATAACTACAAGTACTTGCTTCCATTCAAATTAAATTCCCTCCAAGTTTTATTGTCAGCAGTGGATCAAAATGTGTTTCAAAATTCTGTGATTTACGTTTCTATTATAATGTAGAATGATCAAATATATTTATTGCAAACAGTTTACATGACAGACAACACAGGAAAAACAAGTTGAACATACATATATTACTTAAGACACACACTGAGCGATTACTTAAGACACACACTGAGCGACCGTGCAGCGACTAAAATTGAATCTGTTTTCCCCTTGATTTTATCATTCAAATATGATGCAAGAGGTAAAGGTATGACTGAGGAGACAACAAAGCACACAAAACGTAACAAAAATTCGTTCTTTATCTCTGGAATTCGTTGAGTGATCTGTGTAATCTTTAAAAAGTTGCTGTCATTTGACATTTTGGTCGCGCTGGGAGCGCGCAAGGGTCGCCGTAGGGATTCCACTTGAGCACGTTTTCCAGGAGTTCGACGCTCTCACGGCGCTCTGGACCATTTTAGGTCGCCGTGAGAGCGCGGTGAGAGCGCCGTCCAAGTGGAATGGGGGTCTCAAGGAGAAATGCATTTTGGACAAGGTCTTTTAGAAATCCCTTCGTTTGTCAAGGTCAGAAGAGGCGGTTGGTCGTAGTTACTATAGTACATGTGGATACTTGATGCGAATCGAGACCATTTTCATTTCCGTTTGTTACAGTATATTCATCTGGCTTTAGCAAATTTCTACCTACCTTGACCCATTCTCAGATCATAGTCTGGTCGAAATGAATAAACTAGTACAGTTATGATGTGTGATATTACTTCTGTAGCATCCGCGGATCCAGAGGGGGGCGCACCCGGCGCGCGCCCCCCCGTTCGCGCCGTCCAAAAAAAAAAAAAATACACAAGCCGACCGGCCAAAACTGTTGTTGAGGGCAAGGTTAGGGGCCGAGGATCAACCTTATATTATTAATCCGCTCAGATGAAAAGACAGCTCTGTTAATTCTACAGAGTTATTGACTTCAGTATAGATATTATTAGAGATTGATTAGGTTTAAGCGCTGCAACGATACAAGACTTACCTTCCCGCCAGCCCAGAAAGCGGGGCTGGCAATCGAGGTCCAGGGCGGGGTCATCCTCTCCCGAGAAATTTAGTTAGGATTTTCAAGCCATCAAAAATATTCTAGTTGTCATAGTTTTTAGAAAATACTAGTTTTATTATATTGCTTGCTTTGTAATTGTTGCCATACAGCTTAACAACTGTCGAGCAATAAATTTCATTCATTCATAAACGCAATTTCCTGCATTTCTAAAGGCGAATCTTTTAACGCCGCCATTGATGTTATCATCGATGGGCGGCGGTGACTCCCCAAACAAATTGTTTTTCAAAACGCTGGAAATCAGTAGACTATGCTGTCACACACGTTGCTGTATACTTATCACACGCTGTTTTACTTATATACTCGTGTTTTCAGGTACGTAAGTACCGTCGACCAAGTTTCACACTGGACATGGAAAATACTATTACCGTAAAACCTTTGATAAAACCGGCTACCATATCAGTTATGTTCCCATAGATTTCATTCTATGTTCATTCGTTTGTTCTCGACCGAAGAGTTCGATTTTATGTCGCTAACACCGGGGGTTACCCGCGAACGTTGCTAGCATGGAAAGGTAAGCAAACATGAACTTACAAGTAATATTCCCAGACTGTAGTTTATTTACAAACATAACGTTACAATTAACAACCAGCGTGACCAAGTATGGAACTAGTTAAGTGACGATAGAATAGATACATTTGTGGGTCAAAAAAGCAGGGCAGGTAAATTACCGTCAAAATAGTCCACATGACATCAAGGCCGGTTCAATGTAGGGTCGATGCTAGAAAATTAATGATCCTCCGGTGGCAAAATCGTAACCGCCAGCCAAGACAGTCCTACAGCCATAGAGACTTTTATATAATAGAAAGTTGTGTCTCTACATAAAAGCTGCGTGCTTCGGCTCCCGGTTTGCTTTTACCCTGTACGTACTATTTCCGTTTCCTGCGTATGCGTCGTGCAGTCGTGCTACTTACTTGCCAAATATGAGCTAGTATTTGCGTCAAATTGAGCAATATCGCGACACTTGAACTTTGGACAAGATGGCTGTACTCAGCTGTACTCGGTGTACTCACTGCATCCAAGCATAAAAGAGGGAGATCACGATCACATTGCATGTTGATACACGTTGTAATACTTGTCTATATAAAATCCTAGGATTATAATATAAGACGTTTGGGTGAGATCTAAGTGATTTGTATTGATTTCTGGAAAACAAATTAATTTTTGTATGTATCGATGTGTTTGCTTTTGTGCTTTGTTGCGTTGTGATGCTATCAACATTCGTGACTTTCATGTTTGGCGCGAGTTTGTCCCAGTTCAAGATATAACCGCTTGTAGAATCTTTAGCACCGCAAAAAGGGCACAATGAGGGACAACAGCAACATGTTTGATTGGTGCTCCTTGTTCGAGCGAAAATTCCCCGCGGACGTAAGGCCGTCGGTACTTTTTTTGACACGGAAATTTTCTTAGAGATTACGGGGGGCGTGCCGCACAGCGGCCCGGCGTGAGTTTGATGTTTTTGAGGCGTGCCGCGCACCGCCCCCGGTCATGGACTGCTAACAATGCGTAACAGAGAACTCTGGAAGTTCACCGTAGGCTTCCTTCTTATAAAAACAAGGCTGTTGTTCCTGTAAGATTCCTATACTACTGTTGACGGTAATTAGCCTCCCTTTTTAATTTCTTTTGAGACTCAGAGGCAAATCATGGTTGAAGAAGGTAGTTACGTTTAATGCGTCCACATCAACGCCGACAAGTACGGACGAAGATCTACGTGAGGCCAACCCGACTGCCCGTCAGTGGCTACAGCCGTGGAGCGGCAAGATATGATGATGAACGCCGGCAAGTGCCAGCGTGGGATCTTTCCCACCACGTCCGCAGCTTCAGTGGAAAACACAAAATGATCGTGCGCATTTCTCAATTTTTTTACCGACTTCGCAGCAAAATGTATGTCAGAGTCCAGGCCGTCCAAATCAGATTTGGCCTCAATTGACGGGCGGACGCCCCTCTGGCGGATTCTACGTAAAAAAATCTTTATCCCGCCGGTGTTTATTTTGCTCAGAAATGGTTCTAAAATGCACCAGAGAGCATCTAGATTTTAAAAAGTTTCCGGGGGAGGCCCCCCAGACCCCCCCAACGAGAGGGGGTTCCACCCCCTCTCGTGCTCTCCCCCCGCGCAGCTAACGCTGCGCGACATCGTGGCCTTCGGCCACGACTGAGGTTGCGCCCCCCCGTTCCCCAAATCCTGGATCCGCCGATGTGTAGGAGTCCACGTGTATATATTTTCATAGTCTGTTATCCAGCTAGCTGATAGGCTCGACAAGGGCCAAGGCTCTGGTCAGGTCGTGTTTGTTGTTTCTCGCTGGAGGAACGTTTATTTTCGTAAACCTAAGGGAAACAAGACGAGTGTCAATCGGCAGGCATTAGATTTGGGAAAGGGAAGCATGCTAGTAGTCTTCGGCACACAGTACATGTGATACAGGGACAAGGTTGCTTTTCTGCCAACGGTGAATAGCTCACATTCTGGGCGTCGGTCGGGGCTGGGGGTGGTGTAGTAGTGCCTCCACACTACAGAAATCATGGCCACTAACGTTACTAGCCCCTCGACGGAAACTTCTGCTTTGACAATACATTTTTGTGGACAGTTAAAAAGTAGTACCAGCTTATATGTAGTCATTACGGACATGGTAGACCACATTCTCTTGATAACGACTTCACGGATCAGTTAACATTATCTATCTTTCATCGCCGACTTTCACCCATTGTTGTGTGTACTTTAATACGTATGAACTGTAACAAGCGTTTTGTCAAGAAGTCATGTGGATAGAACACAGTTCTACGTGGATACAGTTTGATCACCGGGTCTTGCAGTAAAGACCGGTAGCGAAGTTTGACGTGACCAAACTCTCGACATTCCGCTAGTCTCGCGAGATTCCGCCGGGAGGAAAATCGGATTTAGTTCGTGACGTAGAGAGCTAGAGGCATCGTCAATTTTGCTATTTAGGTTCAATAGTTCAGGCTAGCCTCGTAGCTGATAATGAGGCATTGAACTGTTTTGTGCTGGTTTAGATTTTTACTTCCTAGTTCTTGTAGAAATTTTAGCTAATACAGGTGGTCGAGATAATCTCAAAGCAGATGTAAGGATCGGCCTCAGTCTCAATGCGTGTTTCAGTGTAACGTGCTAATATTCCACCTTTTTAACTCTTTGCCTTCACCTAGATAAAGGTCCTTACATTTGCTCGAAGTTTAGCCAACGAGACTCCATAATAAGGAAATCACATTTTATTGTCTCTTTTTTTGTCTATTACTGTTTTAATTCATGTTTTAGTTTCCTGGCTGTTCTTGGTTGCACTGTCTTGTATTCTTTCCAGCTGGGATAGCAACGCAACAACGCCATACAAAGTATAGCAAGGAAGCCTTTTACTTTTCCCAGCACATTCCATTAAATATTCCATGAAAAACTCCCTTTCCGTTTACAATATATCTACACGACAACCCATCACTGCAGGAATGTTGTACTTGTATTTTACCTCTGACACGTGCTGACTTAAATCCTGTAACATATCTTCCTGCCAAGATCGCGGAAACACCTTCGCCTAGAGTTATATAATAGCGACAGCTGCATACGCGCTCAAAGAGGCATACCAAGGTCACGAGGTATATACTGGGCTGGAGTATGACAAGCCACTAAAGGCTACTTTTTAAAGGCTTTACAATTTTGTCCATGCCGAAGATGTTTCGGCCTTCCTAGTGATTTTCTTCGTCAGTTTTTATAATACAAGACACCTTACATGCATACATTGCAAGCCTCACTGTTCACAGTCAAGCCCCTGTCACACTTGTGCGTATAGACAAGTCCGCATGGGTTGCGCATTAATATGTTTTTGTTTTAGGTTAAGTTTGCAGCCGAATGAGGGATTTCTTAGGTTCGATCACCAGGCTGCAAAACGGTGGGTCAAAGTAGAAAACAAATTTTTCCCCGCAAAATAATGTTAATGCGAAATTCACGCGCACTTGAATATAGTTTTACGCACAAGTGTGATGCCAAACAGGTCTCCGATGGAGGGAGCAGCGTCCCACGCGTTCTTCCCTGCGTGCCTTGTCCCAGCGGCAAGCGTTGTTTCGGAGTTTACGGTGTGTTTAGGTGTGTTCATTCCAGGTGGATTTGTAGCTGCTCCGGTGATCACACGGCGTTTATCACGCCTTTTAACGCTTCCATCTCTTCAATAAACAACTGGATAATGCGCTCAGGTCCCAACCCAAACACTTCTGTAAGCGGTGGGTGGGAAAGCCGGGGGAAGTGCACCAACATCACGTGCCACAAGTGGCCCTTCAGTGCGCTGTAAGACACAAACCTTGCACTATTCCAAACATATGTATTATCAAAACAGGTGGAGCAAGTATGCGATAATTAGTTATGAGGGTTTTCTTTCCATAAAATCTTCAGAAGGATTTTCCTAATCGGCTCCACTTTATTCCGCCCCAGTACGACCGACTTTACACAAGCAAACAACTAATTTAACCTGAAGGGCTGCATAATGAAGATCCAATTGTTTATGTGTCCAAATCTATAGACTAACACAGGTAAACACTTAAGTATGGGAGGGGCGGGGAGGTGCATGCTCGCCATTCTTTAGCCTGCTTAGCCTAATCGTAGTAATCAGCGTAACTTACATGTGGGCATTCTGAGGTGAACCTTTGCTACTAAGGCGGTGAGCGAGGACCTCACGTTCATAGACGAAATTTCACTTGAGCTGAGGGAATTAGCCGAAAGTCAAGGGAGAAAATTCAGGTGTCAGCTTTATATTCAGGTGGCCGTTATGCTCGGGTAACTCATAATTTTGTTTAGTTTTGAGTTATGTACAATTTATGACATAATTCCTATTGTTAAGTTTCGAGGGGAGGACCACGAAAAGCAACCTAGGCTTCTCGGCTTCTGCCCCCCCCCCCCCTGTATATTTTTCTTGCCCTGTATTTCTTTATTTTAAAATACTTGTACACATATGCGAAACAATAAACAATAATAAACAACAATAAGCAGGTGTCTCGCTGGAATGCGCCTAATTGCGAAAGCCATTCGCAAACCGGCGCCAATTGTTCGCCTAAAGTTCAACAAAGTGGCGCAATCACTGCATATCTCTTTTTAATGAATTTCAATCATTCATTCATTCTACATTGTACATTGGTTTTTAAGTCAGTGACGACACTGCTATTTCCAATAAAGTTATGATATTGTATCTGATTTGGAGCCGAAAGAGAGAATGTGACATTCCGGGTAAGGTCATTTTGTTTGTAGAAGTCACGTATTTTACCTGTGCGTCGCACGTCGGTCTGACAAAGTGCCTTTAACCTAAATTGGAGGGAAATTCGGTGAGATACCCGCT
This sequence comes from Branchiostoma lanceolatum, assembly GCA_035149815.1. NCBI lineage: Eukaryota > Metazoa > Chordata > Leptocardii > Amphioxiformes > Branchiostomatidae > Branchiostoma > Branchiostoma lanceolatum. Next base: position 20,950,906 of record CM068867.1, on the reverse strand, counting down.
TTACGTTTGCTGTGTAATTCTGCTGACTTTGGCACAGACAGAAGGGTTGTGTATATTTGGAGTTTTAACCCTGCTACTTGCAATTGTTTTTGCAGCAACCACCGCCCCCCCCCCTCCCCACCTAGATTACACCTGCTCATTGCTATCTCGTTGAGTCATTTAACTCAATGATGGGAGGTGCAAAGAAAACGATAAGAAAGTCGTGAAGAGGACACAATCCTATTACTGCTGCCACGCAGCTAAGATCGGAGATAAACAATTTAATCCGAAGTTGACACAACAGCTCAGCCCCCCTCCCCACCTGCACACACAAACATCGCAAGAGTCGGGAGATCAACACGTGCACATGGCAAGTACGCCCGCCGTTCCTTTCCACATGCTTCTTCTTCACATGCTTCTTCGACTTTTTGTGAGAACGTAAAATAAAGTCTACGTCAAGTAACATACGTACACAAATTATGTTCATTGCTATATCTTTCACGTTTTGAGTGTTTTGTACTCTTTTATATCATGCTTTTGGTTCCCACAAGCTGCCCGGCGAGTCACGGGAAAGCTACCACCCCTCGATCAAAGTAAGATTACAACATTTACGTTACGAATTTATATTACAGGTCGACTGAGCAGATCTAACAGTAAAGTACTTACTGAACTGAAGTCTTTCTTCTGTAGATGTCTGTTCTTGGAAGTCGTGTCTGTTGCTGGTGTCGTGTGTGCGAAACAAACCATCTCTGGATAACTGTTTTATTTCCCATTACAAACTACGCACGTTAAAGGGAACCTACGTTAAAGGAAAGTGGAAAGGAAAAAGAAGAAACAAGTGGACTCACTAAAACGACGGTAGATAGGACTCCTTTAAAAAGCTGTCAAATATTGTCCAGTCTAAGAAGTATGTTGATAGCATGTGAATTATTTGCGAAACTTTGCCAAAGACGTAAGATGTAATCGCGTTTTTTTTGGAAGGACCTGTCGTCAAGCAGTTTGCCGATTTGAACTATTCCTTCGATTTCATTTTGATAATCAATTTCTAGAGTGCTGAAATTCCCCAACCGACCGTTGGAAGCAATGGTGACTTCATCAGGCAATCATGACTGAATGTGCGTGATGGTATCACTGCACCACTTTATCTGTCTTTCTGTCCTTCCTTCCTTCCTTCCTTGTTGTCTGTTCCTTCCTATCGTAATGTTTTCCTTCCCTTCCTCTGTTCTTTCCTTCCTTCCTTCTTTCGCGTATGTTTCAGATACATGGTAAATGTTGGCATGGTGTCCCAACTTCTTCTGTTCACACGTTATGGCTACAGCTATGGCTAAGCCAGTTTGGTCCTGTACCATGTCTATCTCGATGTTTACATAAAGCTTTCCCTTATCTTAACTACATCGCAGTATATTCACCGCGCCATTCTAGATAACTTGGCGGGAAACAGACCGTTTTAATGACGTGAGGACGTCTCTCTGGCTTAGTGAAGACTTTGTGGGATTAACCTCTTGGATAAGCCTGTCGCCTGAGCCGTGTTTTATTGTCGTATCGGTGTGAGATTGAGATGTTCGGGGATTATTAAGGCGTCTGCTGAGACAATGACGACACCTCTGAATGATGAGATGAAGACTTACGACCGTCCTTACATTTGAGAAATTTACCTTGGTCTTCTGAAGGTAGTCTCGCAACCCAGAGCTATGGAAAGGATGGAAAACAAGGATTTGGCATTTAGGTCCCATTTGTAGCCCCGAATTACAGACATTTCGCAACAAACTGTACGATACGGTAGGGGTTGTTGTCAATAAGAACCTTGCGCGCACTTTTGTTTGCAACCTTAAGCTTCGTTCCCAGTGCGAAAGGTCCATGTCACCGCTATTCCCCAACTTAATCTAGCGGTAACTGTCGCTTGAAACAATGCCCAACTGGCCCATTGGGCTACTAGGCCTCTCACTGAGCAGCGTATTCACTTGTACTTGGCAGAGACCCCTATGCCGCAAGAAAAATGTAAACTGCACTTGGAGCCAAACTGGCAGCCTAACATGCCCTGGACGTCCATATGAATCTGGTTAAACACTTTGTGTAACGCTAACCATGTACTGCCGGCTGACATGACACGCCACCTTTGCGTTTCACCCGGTAATTTTTGGAAATCAAAATACCCGAAGGGGACTACATCAGGCTGCCAAGCGGTCCGAGTAGCTATACCGCGGTGAGTCACGGTGTTGCACCGTTAGACCCAACTAAGGTTCTACGTCAACCGCACAGTTCGGGTTAAGAACCAACAAATATTCCACCAAACAGAGAGATTCTCCAAGAGAGGCAAATTCCGTTATTTACCTATCTAATCGTGCTACATTTAATCAAACAAACTAGCGTGAAACCAGTTTGATAGAAATATTCAGAGTCATGATGTCACTTCTTCCTGAGCATCGAAGGGAAATTTTTCACCAAAAATCGCGACCAGAGATTGTAAGACCAGAACACGCGGTATCAAAACCGAAAGTTCTGCGGCAGAACCAAGAAAAGTCGCCAGGAGGCCCATAGTCGACCTTGACCTTAGTCTTCCCAAGACCTACATACCAAATATCATCACAATCCATAAAGAGGTTCTTGAGTTATGCTGACCACAAATATCCGGAAATACAAACACACACTGCAGAGACAGACACACAGACAGACACAACAAAACTAATACCCCCATTTGCATTGAGGTAATGGCTTGACTGTAACTGATGACGTAATTATAACCGGCGTCGGAACATCGACCTGGTCTTGTTCCCAGGTTAGTCAAAAACCGATGTCTGGTATAACACCCTGTTGCCCTTCCCTGTTTCCATGACGACCTGCCACAAATTGCGTAAACATGACGGATGTTCTGGCCGCCCCTGGATGACGGACCCGTCGATAATATTTACCCTCACTATCAGGGTCTGCTGTAAACTCTGTACGCGCTGCCAGGGCACCAGGCCAGCATGGGCGGCACGCAGACGTTAGGCGGGCACAGCTTTCGTGATCTCTAAGTAGTTTTAGTTATTGGCTCCTTGCTTTACGCCTTTCTAGTGCTCCTCTTTGGCTCAAAACACCCTAATGCAGACGAATATGAAAATAAACGCGGCCCAGTAGAAAGGAATAGGAAAAGACACCAAAACACGCACATGTAACACCAAAACAAATCCAAAACCTTACATCTGCTTGGAGGTACTTTGTTGCTGCCTCTCAATAACATGCACACCGCCATCAAAAGTAGTACGTAGTCTTTAGAAAGGCAAATTTTTCTCCATCGGTTTTAGAATTGTTAAAAGAGCACAAAAAGTTTTGTTTACTCCGTAGCCGACATGAAATAAACTCTTGTATAGTCGTTTGGATTTCTTTAGATTTTCTATTATAGAAAATGAACACACATATGTTCCATTCAGACTGGAGAGAAAGGTGCTTACCAGTACTACTTTCAACTTTCCGCACTTTAATTAAAGGCCGACTTTACTTTGGGCAAAAGCCCAAAAGAATCGTCAGTTTTTGTCTTCTTTCACATCAAATTTTCCTTCAGCTGCAGCAGACACACCTGATGATTCAGGTAATCGCTTGTCAATTCTTAATCCAACGTGGCAAATTTCGTCTTCACCTGCTTAAGGTGAAGTGAAAGAAAAGGTTGGTTGAAGTGTCGCCGAGAACATGGAGCTCTTAATAATGTGACCTGTGATTATGCAGCGTTTAAATTGACCTATTGTTATTATGGACCTATTGTTATTATGTCACGATCCCCGTACGCGTATGCGCTTACGTGTAATCTTCCGGTTCAGTTTACAATGTACGTCAAGTCGTAGCTGAGAATTATAGATCAAAGATGTCAATTGCAGCGCATTATGTTATTTGGGGAAGATCACGAGATGTACGACATCAAAAGCATAGTTAATGCCTCCATATGTTGAATGTGTGTGTATGATTGTGTGTTTGCGTGTATATCTGTGTGTGTTCGTGTTTGTTTGTGTGTGCGTGTGTGTGTGTGTGTGTTTGGGCGACTTGTACGTATATATATATATATATATATATATATATATATATATATATATATATATATGCACACACACATACACAGTTTCGCACATCGTCACACACCCACCCACACCCACAAAGACAATCACAAACAAACACACACTGTGACACACACACACACAAACACACACACTAGGTCGCTAGACATTTCATTAGTAACAGATGATTGCTGTGTACCAAAGGCTCTTTGTAAACATCCCCATTTTGCTGTATCCAGACCCAAAATGTCTGCGTACAACGTTGCCAATGTGACTCCTTTGAAATGACCTTCCAGAACAATGCAAAGTCGACTATGGCTGAACTTTTCCCATTCTTATCTGTCCTGGCGAAGTCCGCTCCACACCCCCTCCCACTCGCTGATTATATGAGTAGGTTGTTGTGACGTTTGTAGGCGTTTGATTGACGTGTGATTGGCACGAGAACAATCGATGCCCCGTCATCCCCGCCATTATAGAGCACTTCAAACTAATGAAATCATCACGGCTTTATCTTATCGGCTTCTGATCTCCCTGATCGGAGCCTACTCGGCAGTCTACCGCGGGTCTGGCGAGTTTTCCCGACTGTTATGTTGTTAGGCGAAACGTCAGACTTTGTCCGAATTAATGGCGTAACTTTACTTACAGCTCACTGCTACTGCCACGAATCATCAGGAAACATAATGGCAAATTACATACTACAGTCCTTTGATTCGCACATTTTTTGTGGCGTTCAAATGAACATCTAATTCACTCATTTGGCATTGTAAACTTAAAATGGCTTTGTCGGCTTTAAGGATCTAAATGTAGATCTGGTTCAGACATATGGGAGCGTATCCCAATAACTACTGTATGAATCATTTTATACATACTTACATATATATCGGTTTCTCGTGTTCACATTTCTCTTCTGCACACTCGAAATTTCTTGACGTGCTGTTTAACACGTCATAAACTCCTTTCGTCTATCCTCTTATTTTGACCATATTAATGAAAGGAATTCCATCATGATTATTGTCAGATAGTTATTTACAGTGTTGAGATCCCGGCAACAAAAAATGTTTGTTTGTTCAACAAAGTGCAAGGTACGAGGTATAGGGGTCCTACCCGCCCTTACCAAATAAACAATATAACGTTTTGAAAACATAAAATTATACAACATGTATACATTAATATATCTTTTTTTCCGAAAGGGAGAAATTAAATCTGAAAACTTCTTCCGGTGCATTGGTTATAGCCAACAGTAAAGTCTCTAAGATTAATGTTTTACCAGATATACAGAAAAAAAAAACATGTACGCTATTGTTTTGGCTTTGCTTTGCATGGTATTTTGTTGGATAAGATATGCAGCTCACGACGCAGACATTAAAAGTTAAGCGTAGCTTAACCCTCATTCAATGGATTACCCTCAAATTATTACACCGTCAATTATCGCAAATAGACCTTACACTGTCGTGGTGGCGGCATTGTAGATATCACAGACTATCTACTTTCTTGCTGATATTGCATCGTAGGTAGCGTTTGTTGCGATTTGACGCATACAATCATAAGTTGTATTAGAAAACTAACGATCTGTAACTTGGGTTGTGCCCGGGTGGATTTGTTAACTCCTAATAGCGATAAACAGGGATGTCCCTGTAGCTTAACTGGTAGCAGCCTCACAGTTGTGCTCCTGGTTCCAATCAGTTGGCAATCCGGAGACCGCGGTTCAAATCCTGGGACAAGACATCTTGGTTGGGCATGCACCCGTCTTTCGGAAGGGACGTAAAATGAGGGTCCCGTGTTCAAGGTGTCTCGAGCACGTTAAAAGAAAAGGCTGTCAACCCTTCCCTGTAACATATATAACCTGCTACAGAAACAGCCAGGAAACTTACTGACCTACATCTACATGCCACTAAGCACGTCAAGATGAACAACGACTTCAATATCGATTTTGAGAAAGAAAAAGAGTAATGAAACGATCCCTGGAAGCTGTAATACGTTGTCGTGAGTAGAAACATGAGTAAGAGTTCGGCAGGACTGAAGTTGAGTTGTGAAACGTTGTGCACAGCGAGGCTCCGGGATGGCGTGCCACGGTGGTTACAACTTCTCTGCACTAGAAAGGCTCTATAAATGGCCAAACTACGGGATGTGGCATCTGAGGCCGTAGTGTCGGTACTTTCCCTGCCTTTGATGTGAACTGGTGGTTACAAACCTACTGTTCTCTGGTTCAGTTTACCCTTCCTTTGATGGTGAACCGGCTTCAAACGGTCAAATTGGACAGGGGGCTGGTAGTAGTAGTAGTCTGTCGGTTACCTATCATTGTACATTGTCGCCCAGTTCGAACATGTGTCAAATGGGATCAAATGAGACTGCTAATAGCTCGTCATCCATGTATCTACACGTAGCAATCCATGGCTATCCGGGCTTGGGTGCCAGCCTTGTCAAATGATAGTCATATGGTTAGAGAAATGAGTAGATGAGATGAGATACTACTAGTAAGAGAGAAAATATATTCACATCGGTTCGCATCATATGCATTTGATATCTTTTGATGTGATGGTGAACTGACCGTCCGTGTTGTTAGTCATCTTATTTCTATCTAAAGTAAACTTAACTTAGTTTAACTAGTGACAACCCGTTTTTCTTTCTTTACACGCGGCAAGGCTTTCCTTTAGTCCTATAAAGATATCAGAACCATATATTTTGAAGCCCCTACTTTAGGCACATTAAGTCAAGCACATTAAGGGGGTTCATTGTGTTGGAGCCAGTGCGAGTCCATGCGGGAATGTGCCGTAATGACCGGTGTACGTACACAGGAATGTCCCCTCCCGCGAGGAACCATCGACTCGTCCTGCCCTGATCGTACAGCCCAGGGATTATCTGTCAGCGGTTTTGTTTGGAGGCTTCAGGTCTTTCTAAGGATCCCTTTCATCGCGGCCTGCACTTATCCCCAGAAGCTAATTTACCCGTGGTGCACGTGAAATCACACCGACTGTTAGAAACTCTGTCAATGTCTTTTCCACTCCCGGTTGTGATTGTATTTAGCATAGAAATGCTGCCGATAAGCAACTTTACGAAAGTTGAAAAGTTTCAGGTTCACGTTGGGGCGACTTGCTTTTACTCGAAGCAGCCAATGGCTATTGAAGCCAAGCCAACGCTTCTTGTTGTTGACGTGGCGTTATTTGCTTCCTTGGAATATGACACCCGTGTGTCTAGTATCATACCTTGCCAATGCGGCCATACATCAAGTTTATTGGACGACTTTATAAACTTCCATGTCTTCTACTGTATATCTTATATGTGTAAACGATAGATTAAGTGGTAGCATAGCTTTATATGTTTTACTGTTTTGTAAACGATTCAATGGTAGGATAGCTTCAGCTGTTCTGTTTCTCACATTATTCACCAGCAACACTATGATGTTACTTGGTGAAACCACTACATTTAGCCCATGTGCACAAAAACGTTCAAATAAAAATTATCATCATCACAGTATTACCTAAAGTTACGCCACATTATATATTTGTATCATCGGATTATTGGTGCGTATGTGGTCCACATTTCACTCCTAAGGTCAGGAATGAAATAGAGCCTCTGATGTAAGAAGAGACCCATGAAAAAGAGTTAGATCGGTAATGATCAGTAATAAGTCCGCCGGTCCAGCTGCCTGGCCGGGAGCGGTGTGTGGGTGGGCCCGTCCGTCAGGACACAGGGCACCGGACCGGACTGGGTAGGACCGGGGTAATAGGGCGCGCACGTGTGCGACCAAAATCTAGCCTCTCCAGGACCCCAACTTGTGGTGGCTGGAAAGAGTAGAAATTGGCCAAATAGGCAGATAACATGCCAGAGAAGTTAGCCGGATGGAAAGTATAGTTTGCCACCTCAGGAGCCTGTTAGAGGCTAAGGAAAATCTGCTATTCTGCAAATCTGAGAGAAGATATACGAGTTAATCAAGAGAGATGAAGTTTTTCATAGTCCATTTCATAGTCCAATAGTTCATCCACCCCGCACACCTGCCAATTCTGAGATCCGGGTTTCCTATTAAGACTGATTTTGATGAATAGAATCATGGAAGAGTATGGATCTTCGTCGATGAAGACGATAGGAAATCTAGGGTGCGAATCCTCGCCAGGATAGACTGCCTTGTCTCAAACTTAACTCAATGTGACGTTTTTTGTCCCTACCCAACAAAACAGTGATGATGCATTATGTCGGTTGGTGTCCAAATGCTCTTAGTAGTAAGTCTTTATTTTCACGCTCCTGACGTACTGAATTAGAAGATACCAAGCACCTATCGTCAGCTATTGTTGGTACTAGAGTGGTTTGACAACCGGAGCCAATTACGTTTGTGTGCGGAGGTAAAGTTTGTTGTTCCGCTTGAAGGACTTCTGTCAACCGTCTTCTCAACACCTTCGGGTAGCCTCGTTATGCACCGATCGTAGTCAGGGCGGTTAGCCTTCACGGGAGGTCCGCACATGCTGTAGCTTTGTAAGCGTCGAAAGAAAGCTGCGCATAGCCTCTACCAGGCTCCGTCCTATCGTTGGGAAAATAGTAGAAATCCGCTATACAGGGTAGGTCCGCGATACAGTGAAGCTCCATTATCGATGGACGGAGCTTCACAGTATAGCGGACTACCCTGTATAGCGGAGTACCTCGGCTGATTTCTACTATTGTCCTAACGATAGGACGGAGCCTGGTAGAGGCTAAGCTGCGCAGTGCTGGGTTTATAACGCACTCGGACTACTCTCTAATCAGAGGTTTGGCTCCGGCTAGTTTAAATAAATTGTTGGCTTGCCGACATAAAGATAACGGGACAAAATATGATAAAGCCCAACCAAAACCCCTAAAACATCAGCCGGAGCCGAAGCTCTGCTTGGAGTTGGAGAGTAGCATCGAACTTAAAGACAATAGTAAACTAGTTTTTGCAAAGTTGGCATTCAAAATGAGCAAACACAGGTAGAGTAGTAACTACTGTAAACATAGAGCAAGTCATAAACCAGCAACATCAGTAGTCCTTCTACCTGGAGTAGACATAATCAGCGTACTGTTATTGTCCTATTTTGGGCCGAAAGACTCTGTTGTAGACCACTTACTCTGCCCGAGGGGCACGCGAAGCTGAAACCCTAGTCCGCTCCACCACTCTGGCAGGACACACAGTTTTAGTTTACCGTCGTTTGTCGCCCTTCTGAAGTCAACTCAGCGGAACGGCTTCCGTGTGGCGTGAAACCCCGGCGTAAACCGTGAAAATCTCGGCTCGGAGCCTCAGGTGTGCGGATTTGGGTGATGCCTACAGTCAGGGACCGGAGCTGTAAATAAATACACCTGTCATCGTAACGCCTACAACGGACGCTAATTTATGGAGGGGGTGGCGTAAAATTTGTGTGTGCAAAATTTCGAAGGCTCGGGACACGCTGTACGAATTTGGTTGACGCTTACAGTTAGGAGCCAGAGCTGTAAACAATGCACCTGTCATCGTAACGCCTACAGGGGACGCTAGATTATGACGGAGGGGTGGCTTAAAAAAAGAACCTCTATACAAAATTTCGAAGGCTCGGGACAAGGTGTGCGGATTTGGTTGATGATTATGTACAGTCAGTAGCCGGAGCTGTAGATAATACACCTGTCATCGTAACGCCTATATGGGACGCTAACTTGGCGTAAAAAAAGAAAAACTCCATGCAAAATTTCGACGTGGCACGCTGTGTTCACCCTACATCGTATACCCCCGTAGGCTGAATAGACGGTCGCTGCAATCACCGAATACCGGGAGGTTATCTTTTACCGAGAAAACAAATGATGCGTTAGCGTCACGTAGACTGATTTGTGTGATTTGCATAAATATCACGTTTGTAGAAATTGTTCTTAACTGTTTACAGATATGCACCATTTTTCATTTAATTGTGTACAGTGTAGCTTGAATTGAATTTTTCTTGAAACCGGCTGTTCTCACGGGAAACTGTCTACATCCACCCTCTCTTATTTCTAACATATTTACCGACCTATTTCCCGGCGGAAAAAAACAGTTTCCTAGAATCTCATTTTCCTCAATCCTAAAAACAGATCGAACACACTTAACGAGTTAATGGGTCACTTGCTCTCATTGAGAGGTTTGGGAGGCAGTATTTGTGGTCACTACCGATCAATTGTTTGTTTCCATTTTTCTCTAGAATCTGTCCTTTTGTAACGTATTTGGTCCACTGCCACATACAAAGAAAGCCTCGGCATCAAATAAACATGGAGTGAATACACAAACAGTATGAAATCATGAAGTTCACTGCGACATTGAGGTTAGAAGCATTCGTCCACTCGTAACTTCACTCTTTGAGCACCCCTGTCCGTTTGTTTCTGTTAGACGTGTACTTGTTTACTACAGTGTAGTGTCGGTGAATTGCGTGTCCTTTGTAACTACACTGAGAACCTCAGCTAACTGGCCTCCTTCGGTTCCTAGCCTCCGCTACCAGGGGGCATTTCTTACTTTAAATTGGCACCCCTAGAACAAATAGCCTAACATCCATCCGCCTGTGTACTCGCTCCCAAAACGCATAGAATTGACCTTTATGCAGAGACCAGAAGACTGAACCTTGTGGTGGATGGCAGAATGGAATCATTATATATATAGATAATGCCTCTCCAGTTTTTCCCGGCTCAAAATTGTAAGAGAACGACAAAAGAAACATCACGTTTGGCAAGAAGCTTCCATCATTCAGACAAGAGTTTCTGCGAATGAGATCTTCAACTTGCTTTAGCCTCGACAGTCAACAGTACTAGTGCGTACTAGATTTGAAATGATTATAATGCAAGAACAGAGAGTTTACAAATCCGCGCCAGTACGATCTCACAGGTGCTTATCGCTGTGTCGAGCACCCCGAAGCACATTCTGATCGGCTCCCAGGGCACACAGGAGTTGGTAAATAAGGCTTAGGGAGTTGATCGAAGTTTCTACAAATATTGGAACTTCTGAAGGACCACACGTCCTAACGCCATTCATGCTCGGGCGCTGAAAGGTTGGGTACTTAGGGACGGTACGTTAAGCATTCTGTCGGGGACGCGACAAGTAAACTAAGTGGCATATGTCAGTGCAGGCTAGTGGCGTCGGGATTCGGTGCACACTTGGCTTGAAAGAGGAAAAAAACGTGGAAAAATTATCCAAATATCACGATTAATCTCACAAAGAAAAAGACTACAGAAGTTTACGTTTTCCACAATTTTAGCTTCCCGTTCCACGGTGAGTCATATCAATTGCCTTATTATAGGCCTCAGTGCAAAAGACGGTGACAAACAGTGTTCTACTCCCCATTTTTGTACAACACGCACATTTGTTTTGTCACGTCTTCCATGTAGTCCATGCTTAAGCTGTTTTATTGAAAAAGGCTTTGTAATGGTCGGTTCTTCATTATCGGACATACATATAGACAGACAGACAGACAGACAGACGGAACATATAGGCCTCGCAAAGATAGCTGGACGTCGTAATCGCGTAACGGTTAGGGCCTTGGTTAGGGCACCCGGCCTTTCCTCACTCCACCCAGGTGTAAAGATGCGGAACCTGACTTCCGTCGGTTGGGGAGGTAAAATGCGGTGGAAGGAGAGGGATGGGCTCCACCTTCCGATACCGTGCCCTAGACCAAGCTGATAACAACATACTACTCTTACGGCCTCAAAAAAGCAATGGGACTACCTTTCAGAGATACTAGTAGCTGATGAGTCAACCCCCCATACATGGACCTGAGCCCGAGGCTACCCAACCCCAGTCCCGCCGTGCCACATGTGTTTTGCGATAGAAACTTCTGGTATTACTTTACACTCTCTCGGTCCCCGCCCGGCCATTAGGCACCGCAAAGTGTCTGTCCCGCCAAGTAGTTCACAATCATATCGAGACGAGACCGCCCCTCCCCCCACCCGTGGGTCACACGCGCGCACCGCCCCTAATTGGATAGCAATGACTCTGGCTTACTCTTAAAAAGTACGGTAAGCCTGTCAGGACAGCTCGTTTTGATCCGAAACCGTTAAACTAGCTTTCCTACGCATTTCAAAACATTCCTGAATGGGTAAGACGACTTGGAAAGGTCAACAATATCTGTTTGTAAGAAATAGGATGAAGTATGTACACCCAATCTTTATTTTGAAAATATAAAAGATATTGTATAATGAGAAAATAGAGCGTGTTCATAATTCGTAAAATCGTAATAAAGAAAGAACTACATAATATTTGTGTTCTTTGCCAAGAATCACTCATCATATGAGTTAACAACGCACAAGCGAAAGTAACCACACGTAAGCTGAGTAGAGCAACACGTTATTTGCATACTGTCCTATCCTGACTACCGTAGTTTCTGGCGGCGGTAAGGACGGGCGCTGAGGGCATCTGGGCGATCGGCAGTGGCTCAGACCAATCACAGATATATCGTCTGACACAGTTCTGCGCACACTGAACCGTGCATGGGGAGTGCAGGGGCGCCATGTGCGGCGGGAGGGCGTCAGTAGGGCACGTCTAACGGTACGGGATCGTACGGAGCAGGTGTCGCTGCTGAAATTTCGCAGAGTTTGTGTATGTGTATGCGCGCGTGTGTGGATACCACAGGCGGGTCTGTAACGGTGCGGTAGGGCTGGGATCAGGAGTGTACTGTGGAGGCCAGGATAGCGCCCATTTGCTCGGCCTAACTGGAATAACCGCAGTTCTACTGAGATTCTCGTGAGATTGTCGTCGTCCGTGGTCCTACACCGGCTGGATATTTGACCGGGGATTGCGCAGAGGCTGCTCGGTGGCTCAGGTACGTGGGCCCGAGTGGAGCCCGTGCGGACATGCGGGGGGAGCTCGCTCCTGTCCCCTGCCAGCCGCTGAACCCTTGACATGAGTGTTCCTCCAAGATCGCCCCTAAAGAAAGCGGTCGTTTTTCTTCAAGTACTGGACATCATCGCCAGCCGTTCCTGGCGCCATGGATCTCAGTATGGTCTTGTCACTCCTTGTGATTGTAGGAGTGTTCACAGTCGGCCTGGGCAAACCGCGGAAAGTTAAACGAGGTAAGAGAAGTTTTGTACACATCGTGCCTTTGTCAGGTGCTTCGGGCGGTGTTTTGGACATAAGCTACTGGGGGGTGGTGGAAGGAATAAAGTAGGGACCCATGAAGACGGCCACACGTTTTTCTAAACGTGCGTTTTGTTGTTAGATTTAGTGAGTCATTGTGCTGTTAGATTATATGTTCTGCAGCGTTACCGATACAACGTGTGACACGGTATACCTCGCTTATCATGCGGGTCCCAATCGGTAAGTTAACTGTTGAAATCTCCCCTCGCGGCTGCCCAACGCGTGTGGCGCATACATACACTTCTGTAAATACGCGAGGAGAGAAATCTCGGCGGTGTTTCTCTGACATTTTACCTCCGGGGACGCCATGGCCGGATGGTGTTTACGGCCAGACCCTGCCAGACCCCAACACTGTTTATGGAGACACTGTACTTTATCAGTTACGCGTTGATCTCTTCTCAGCCGAGTTGTGCGAGCGACAGGAGGCTTTACAGTCTTCTTTTCATGGACTCCCCCTTTGTTGTCGTCGCTGTGAAGTGACCTGCCTCTGTTCGCGGTTGACGTATCATGCCTCCTCACTGTTGCGCTTTTGTTGGTCCCCTCCTTTGTGTCGACTACGAGGAGGACCCGATAGCGGGGCTACATCGGGTTTGTTGCAAAGTTTGCGGCCAAAGTTTTGACAGTATCGGGCGGGATTTGTGACTTGTTTAGAGAGGGGTTTAACCGGGGCGGGAGAGGGCATGTCGTTCATTAAGTTTTATTGCTCCCCGCTGTATCGTTGTGTCACTTCCCTCAGACGGAAGGGCTGGATAAAGACCTGAGAAAATACGTTCAAAGTAGGTGAAAATCGCCGTGTTTTTCTTGGGGTTGTCCAAACTAGTTTTCACTAACACTTGCCACTTGTGCTCAAACCCACTTAAGCCATCAAAGGGCACAGCGCCACTTCAAATGGTAAAGTTTGGAACTTTTCTTTGAGGAAGGGGGTATTGCTGCTGTCTTGATTTCAATCTAATCATAGGTTTCTTGCCTAATCCTTTTAGGAATACTGAAGGGAATTTACTAGTAGTATGCAAAATAAAGGGTATTTCCGTCTTGGTGCCTTGACTCCTATGGCCTTGTTATCGAGTGATTGACAGATGCACAGACAATCACCGAGGCAACCAAACAAGTCATTCGTTTTGAATTTCTTCATTTCTTCTTCTTTCACTGCGAATCGAGCCTTTCTAGTCAACCTGGTCACACTTTGAAAGGATTAGGATAGAAACCAGCAGGCGTGACGCATTTTGATTGACAGCTACACAAACGGTAGGGTTACGGTGCTTCTGGGGGTAAAATCTCTTGACAAGACACCGGTCCTTGTCGACTTGATGATTGACAGGTCCACAAACGATAAAGATCTTACAGAGTAGTTTGAACTGTCATGTTAGCGATTGTAGGAAGAAACATGGCGAGAAAAGGAGTGAAAGTGGGAGAGAAAAAAGAAGAAATTTAGTGCGAGCTTTCTGTCAATGGACCTGTTGGTTTTGCCCAAGTAGGCCAAGTAGCCGTTATAGCAATAATCCACAAGCGAGCACAATAGCTTTACTCGGGATAATGCACAGGTGGTTGTTATATTGTTAGGTTTGGCACCAGTAGCTGTTATATGCTCTCCAAGCAGAGCTTGGGTGGGACTTCGTTACCATGTAAGAAGAAGGTAACGCTCTTCCAACTAAACCTTTGCTTGGAGAGCATTGAAATTACTGGCGCAAACATCCCACAATAAAAAGTCCTCACCTACTATAAATTCCATTTGTTTACGGAAGTACAGTTGTTTTAGTTTTGGTGATTAAACAGACAGTAAAAAAGGGAGGGAAGGGGCAGGCAGGCATTGAAATGGAAGGGGATAAAAAAGGTTTCCCACCCCTTCCTCAGCTCTGTAAGTGGACTAGCCCTATATGATAACCATGTATTAAGTTGTCTGTCCACAGAGGGTTTCCCTCTCTGCGGCTTGTCGTGACTTCTCAGTAACCCCTGAACACTTCCCACCGGAGCAGCGTGATTATACCGGCTCAGACCGGAATGTGCAGAGAAAGTGATCGACTGAAAAAAATCTCGAGTTTCCGTTAGTTCGTACAACGCCTGTTAAGTCACTAACATCTGTAGAACAGTGTATTCAGAATCCGCCATGGAAGGATGATGGTTATAATCCTCCTATGTTTCTTTGTAGCAATTCTTTGGTTAGCTGAAAACTTAACAGGTGCAATGTTTATGATTTAGGAAATGATTTTTAGACATTGTTTTAGTTCTGTAGGAAAAATTGTAATACATTGTGTAAATTCTATCAGTCCTGCTCTAAAAAAATACTTGATTGTCATTGCTAGAGGAATGCCGTTAAAATCCTTTAAGACAATTTGTGGATGAGTGTAATTTTTGGAAATAGCCTTTTGAAAAAAAAATCTAATCGCCTGGTGTACCTAGAAAAATATACAAAATCCTTACACGGCTTTGTAAGCTCATAACAGACCAAGAATTCAGAGAAATCCCCAAAGACATACCGTTTAAAGGATGTTTTAAGACATGTTTCCTGTCCACACGATTTCTGTCAACGTCTTTAAGTGTCTCGGTTACATCTCGGCGTGCTGGAGTACTGAAGACGGGACGGTGGAATGTTACAAGTCCTTCACGTGGAGACCACCAGTCAAAACCGTGTAAACTAGAGTACGGCCAAATTTGGACACAAATTTGTCCCGGTGGACTGCCGGATACCGGATGGATACCTATCGGAGTTCTCACGATTAGCTTACGGCGTCTATTTGTTACCGGGTCCCGCGTTGATTTTAACTGCGAGTTAAAAAGATCAAGGTCCCGGCCCTGCCCCCAAAATAGTCCGTCACGTAGCCTTGGTGTCCAACGGGACCATCCTGTTTTAACCTAGCTCTTAACTAGTTACTTTTAGTGTAACAAGTCATTGTTTCAATGCGATCTTCGTTGTAAAAAGGACAAAATTCGGGTGTATTGCTCGCGAGATCCTTGCTGAATAAAAACCATTGAAAGCAAGCGGTATCTGCATCTGTAGTTAGATAGAAGGAGAAGGGTTGGATAAACCTGGATTATACTGGATTTACGAACTATGTCACTTGGCTATAGTTCAATTGTTTTGGAAAACTCTTCGAGCACTGAAATGTTGAAGAGAGGGCGTTTCCTTTGGGGTTTTTCTAGTAACAAAGATCCTCACACACAGCCCCGAGTCGACTCCGAAAATGTGTCTGTAAAACGTGCCTATAGATCACAAGTTAACCATGGAGTAGTTCTTTTAAATAGATTAGTATGCATTAAACTAGTCTAATTAAGAAGTAGAAGAAAATAGCATACGGTTTACTCTAGGACTTACTCTCCTTACTTTGGTCGATCGAATAGATCCTGACGAAATACGTACGCACAGTAATATTATACATGTATATTTACAGGAATGATAGGACATGATACGAATGGAGAGAAAAGTTAACCTGTGGTCAAAAGTGATTTATGCGTTTTATTTGAATGGAGGTCCTGTCATGGTCCATAAAGGGCAGCCTTGGGTCGTTGTCTGGTCATTGTTAAGGTCTCGTGGACAGGTGTTACCTCGTCAGGCCACAGAGTAACGGCTTGTTTTTTAAATAACAACACAGCGAAACGACAGGCATGTCTTGTACTCTGATTACAACTGGTCTTCCCCATCAAACATAAACGCAGTGTTATAGAGCAATGGAAACAGTATGGAACAACAATACTGTAGATGCAGAAATGTTCGCGGTTTCTGCGGTGAACTCTTTACCGCGAACTCAAAACCACCGCGAACACTCCATTTTCTACCTACCGCGAAATTAAATCCCCGCGAACATTTCTGCATATGCAGTAACTGTCGAAGTTTGTACCATCTCGTTTATTAACAGTTCGCTTGTGGGGGAAACACCCTAAATGGTACATATACATGTATGTGAGATACTCAGATAGTGCTATGCATGACTTACTCGTTTCACAGCTTCTGATATCACACGATCCATTATTTTTCTTGCAATGTACCTTCGCACCATCTCCACATTCCGCCATTATCTAATCTCCATCATTTCTTCAGTATTCTTTCGTTCACTCATTAACTTCAGATTCCCCCTACCTAACCAAAGCATCTCACAACTTCTTGGAATGTTAAGGAGAATGCTAAGGAAGGCGCCGGACCATCTTTCCCATCCTTAACCTTGGTCAAGACTACCACTTAGGCTGAGCTATGGTTGGAGGCTGTGTCCTGTCACAACAGGGGTGTGGAGTTATAGCCCCGTTGGGGGAAGACAGACTTCGTAATGGGTCCTCGAAGACAGGCCACACGTAGCCTCTACCAGACTAACTACGCCGGCTATAGGGAGAATATTTGCCAGGGGAGTTCGGTCACCATAGGGTTTCATTTGCAGGCACAGTTTCCGGAGGGGGAATGTAATCTTTCCATGAACTCTCCTAGCCAATCATTCCATTTTTGCCGATTTTTACGATCCATACCCCCGTAGAAAGGTGTGGTAGAGGCTAGGTCACAAGTATGGGATGGACACTATACCAAAACGAGAATAGAATTTGATCTGTATCTGTATCTATATAGCCGGTATAACCGCCATTCGGCGTAACACACCAGCTTCGCAGGCACGCGACGCGGCAGCAGCTGGTTATATTACACCGAACGACCTGTCACGTCTAACGTTAACCTTCGCATATCTAACTGCATGCATTGTTTAAAGCTATCTAAATATAACAAATCATAGCCGACAGGTAGCAATCTGATATTGGGTGAAGTGAAGATGTTTTGAATGTCCTTTTGTGGCTATGTACCTTCACACTTATGATAGCCCGTCAGTTGAATCATTCTATGACTGCTTTTAGATAAAGCAGGTCAATTACTCTGCACTTACATAAATCACCACAGGCAGCTTCCCAGCGAGCTGTCAGCAGGCGTCAGATGACTGAAACAACGCCTGCATTTCTCTCTAAAATACCTTACAACAGTCTGTTGGACGATTCTGACAAAAGGGGCGGGGGTAAGAAAGGTCAAAACAGTAATGTTGTTTTAATTTCAAAATGTCTTGACAACGTCCTAGTCTCTACCAGAATAACTACGCAGGCTACATGAAGAATACTGTAAATGCAGAAATGTTCGCGGTGGTTTAATGTTCGCAGTTTTCGTAGTGAACTTTCAGGGCGAACTTAAAACTAGCGCGAAACTTTTTGCCCACCTGAAGCGCTACTATTGTTTCCAACGCGAACTTAAAACCACCGCAAACAGTCCATTTTATCCCTACCGCGAAATAAAAACCACGCGAACTTGAATGCATTTACAGTAATTTGCCATGGGAGTTTGCCCACCGGTATAGGGTTTGGCCGGCCGCGCAGGGGGGAAATATCAACCTTCCCGCGGATTGACTCTCTTGGCAAATAATTTCCCTTTAAGGCTTTTTGCTGAATTCTACTATAGTAAAGCTTGATGGAGGATAACGCCGTCCGTTGTCTGTTGGAGCTTGGAATGTTTCTACTGTTACACAATGTAACGTGCTCAAACGAAGACTCGGTTATCTGGGGTTGCTGGCATTCAGTAAACCGGTGAATTAACCCCCGAGGACAAGAGAAGCTGGGGAGAATTACGGTCACTACTTCTTACTTTAGGTCGCCATGGAAACGCAGAAGATCTCAGGCAGCCGCCTATTGCTTCCCGCCATGACCTATCGCGTCACCGCCGGGTCCAAGCGACGCCCAATTTGTTAGTGTCCTTCGGAGTTTCTCAGCGCGCGGGAGGCTGTGGTCCCGCGGCAGAAACAGCTGTCGGACGGCCGTCAAAAGTCGAAATTCGTCGTTTTTCCACCGACTTTCATGAATCACGAATGACAGAATTTTCCTTTTCTCGCCCGAGGGCAGGCCAGCTGTGTGGCAGGAGTAGGTGCCAAGCAGGAAATGTAGTCTGTTAGAAATGCTCTTCATGACTTGAGTCAATAATCTTCATTAGGGCCAGCTTATTATAACAAGCTGTTGCGACTACATCGTCTGTACGCTTGTCAATCAAGCCGAGCTATCTTCGCTACTTCACAACGAAAACGTCCTTGGTTAAAGTAATAGAAGACACATTGAGAGGCATTGGTTGTTTCCAAAAGGGCTTATCGAAAGGCTAATTCCTAGAGACACAACATTTGCAACATTTCCACCGACCACGTTGGCTTCAATTCAATTCAGGTCAATTTTGACAGAGTTGTCGCAGAAAACTTTGGCACAAAAACAGCGCCTTACAACAGTTGTCGTCTGCGGCACCTGTTCTTTCACTTAGCACTGACAAGGTGTCGAATTCACCGACTATCGGAGGCAGCCTTCAGCGTGTTGATATAGAACACACGTGTCTTATCGTGAGAGAAACTGTTTTTCTACACTGCTTTATACTGTCCTGCCTTTGATAGTATCTCTGATAGTATCTAACGTAAACGCGTAAGTTTGACAGTTTGAGACGTTAAGAAAATAATTTAACATCGTCTGACCATCAGCTCTGCCCTTGCAGCAGAATAGTCATGTAACATCAGCATTAGAGAGTACATTGCTGTATTTTCATGCAGGGTTGTAATATACCTGTACGCTGTACTTTTTGCCTTATGTATGTTGCCTTAATTTTATGACAGTCCTCTTTACATCTTAAAGATCCTCGTTTCCGATGTTTCAACATGACCTGATTACAAATTGCTATTGCTATGGGTGGTGATGATAACATATTTGAAGAAAATGACAAAGACTATCCTATTTCTACTGAATTATTAACATTTTGTCTTTAAAGGAACGCTGAAAGACGCGCCATGCATTCTAGCAAACATTAACAGGTGTTACCGACGCGTATGACGTAATTTCCGCACGGCCGGGATGCCGATGTTTCCGCCCGCCCAGGATATCCCGGTTATGACGTCAAAGGCTGGACAAATAGACAAACGAAAATATAAAGATTATTTTCTATAATTAGGCAATCCATACTGATGTAGGCAAACTCGTTTCCTGTCAAGCGGCTAGGAATCGATCCCTTACGTCATCCCTGCTAGGAGCAGCATCCCCAGGGCAAAGGTCATAGGGTCAAGTCAGGGCACTCACACCGGAAAGGTTGAAGTTCAAAGTGAAAACATACACTTATCGAATAAAGAAAATTATTGACGTCTTTCTGTAACATCTCTATCTGCAAGGGAATGTGTCTAGGAGAGTTTTCATTGAAGTAATTTTCTTTGACCAATACCGACTTCAGTACCGAAGCCAGTCTAAATCTACTGACTGCTGTATCTTCTGCTAATGCCAAATTATTCGTCGTTTTCCCTTGACTTTATTCAATGAAGTAAACATCAACTGTGAAACAATCGTGACACAAACATCAACTGATACTGATACATTTAAAAACTCTTTTTAACTTTACGATTAGTCGTGCTTTGTGTCCTTACACAGTATTTGTTACCATTCTCGTTCATTCTTATTCGTTGTTTTTCATCATTACCAAAGGACGAAGTTGGGTGTAACGTCTCGTCGTCCTCTATCGTTATATCTGTCTTTCTGTCTCCAACTTTCTGTCTCTGCCCAATAATCTACGGTCACAACCAAGCCTCTGGGTTTAGCCACTAAGCGGTCGTTGATGCACTAACTCATAGCAAGCTGTCCAAAGTACAAACCTAACGAGTTCAAGGGCAAGTGCAGGGATCAGATGTTACGGGGGAGTTAACCCTGGCGTGACCTCAGAGAGGACCGGTGTAACCGCCCTAATGGCACCGATGACCCGGGTACAAAGGTTAGGGGTGCAGTCTGGGCTGTTACACCGAGTATGGTAGATACAGATAGCCAGCCAGGCGTCGATGTTCTTCTGCTACTTGTCATTGTACTACCATGTTGCGCCAAAAAGTTAGATTTCAATAAAATGAAGACTAGCCTTCTGGTGGCCTTCACGGTTGTCTACTTGAGGAGTAATCTCCAAGCAGATCCAACGGTTGCAAAGACAGTATCCAACTGGCAAAAGGCGTTTTTTTATTGCAACCGGGGTGCTTGATAACTTCCCTGGCTGACTGGAGCTTCTCTGGCTAGCTTGTACGATTTTAGCACCGTGGAGATCTGCTTGGAGATTACTTAAGGAACCAGGTTCATTACATGGCGGCTGACAGCGGGACCATCCCGCCACACCGGGTCAAGTTTCCATCACACCTGAGTCGTGTCACAACAAACGGTGGATGATGTACAAACGTTCCCATATGACATAGCGAGCGATACGAGCTGTGTTGGGGTCTATAGAGTGTAGGAAGAGACGGCCCCATCACACTGTACTAGACGGCGATCGCGCTGCGATCTCGCTGCGACTTAAACTGGATTTCTGTAACCACAAGTTGACTTCATAATCATGCAAAACGTAAGAGTATGACTGAAAAGACAACAAAGCAAATAAAGAGTAAAAAGATTCGTTGTTTTATCTATGAAAGTCGTCAAATTTTGGGTCGCAGCTAGCGCGGTCGCAGCCAGGTCGCCGGCCTAGTGGAATGGGCCGTCGTAGGAAAAGACAATCGTTCTAAGAGGGCGAAGTCCCATAAAATCTAGACACCTATGTCCTCATACGACATATCTTTATCTTTTCTTTGACCATTCTGGAGACCTTTATTTAGCTCCTTATCGTGTACTTGAGACATCTGGTATCTCATTTCTCACAGCGGCTTTTCCAAGACTTGTGGAGATTTAAGGGATTTTCGCTGTCGAATATTTTTTCGTCTCTCTACTAAGTAAATTTTATAGCTGGTAACAGTAGAAGAAAGAAAGTGAGGTCAGTGTCTAAATCTATTACATATACGATGGGTGAACATTGTCACCTGAGCAACAAAAAGATGAAATATTTAAATATCGGGGGTGTTTAGTATGAGGGAAGATCAATTTAACTTGTTTTCCCAGACTGAACATGTGTTTTCTGCCCGGTGTTATTTTCTGGGTGGTTGGAAGGGTTTCCCTTTGTTGGTACGTCCAGCTGACAATGTGTCTGTCGTTGCCGTGGCGTGGGTTTAGCATGGGAAACGGGCGCGCAGAACAGCCGCTAAGTCCTCGGTCCCTCAGCCGTGAAGCGCCGCGGACCAACTGACGGGGAACGGTAGCGGCTGTGGGGTCACTGCCGGGCCGCGGGAGAATGAGGGCCTTTGTCGGGGACGTGCACTGTGCGGTGTGGGTCTGTTAGAATCGCTCACGGTTCAGAGTACATCTGTCTGTGGCTTCCACAGTTCACCGTATGTCTACACGGCTGATTAACAACACTCAATGTTCATATCAGAAAAATGCACTATGAGAACTCCGTACTTTCTGTGCCACGGTGAAGAAAAGGCTAGCTTCTGTACAAGATCTTCTCTTCCGAATACCCAGGGTCTGAATTATCATAATGGGTCACTCGCAAGTCGACAATGTTTGTAGTTCAACAAGTTGAACAACCATCCACCTTTTGGTCATTTTATTCCCTGTTATATTCCCTCACCAAGTACAAATGACTGTAAAGGCACCCTTTGTTTCAGGGACGACGACCTCCCTATCGATTTCTTTTTGTGTTGCAGTTGCAGTTCAACTTTGAGTCAGAATGAATTACCAACACAGATGAACTTTCAAGTGACTTATGATGCTGGACGTCTTCTTACCATCACGACAAGGGTTCATTTTGATTCTTGTCAGTATGTCATGCTCAAAATGTGCTTCAGACCACGACTGTAAATGCATTTAAGTTAGCGTGTTTTTTTATTTCGCGGGAGGCAGAAAATGGAGTGTTCGCGGTGGTTTTAAGTTCGCGTTTGAAACGATAGTAGTGCTAGTCATAGATAGGCAAAAAGTTTCGCGGTGGTTTTAAGTTCGCGTTGAAGGTTCACCGCGAAAACCGCGAACATATAACCACCGCGAACATTTCTGCATTTACAGCATATCCTATATCACGATTGTCGTGCAATAAGAATAAAGATCTTTTTCCCCTTTTAATGTGGGTTCGGCGTATAGTCTTGGACAACCATCTTCAAGTAAAGATAGCACCCACTGCCCCTACAGTCTCACAAAGGCTATGGGGCTACCTATAGGCTATACCTTTATTACCTTCAGGTAAAGCTTGACCTAACCTTTGACCTTACCATGACGGAAGTTGATGCGCACAACTTCTTATCTGAACCTTTCCTGTCCTTGACACCTCTATTGTTCCGGTCGTGCTGACGTCATGTGCACACCTGTTCGCACCTGCGTCACGGCTGTACACCTGAGTTGTCCTGGAGGTAAACTAGTGACCCTGCTGTGTGTGGCTTCGTTGTTGTCGTTAGAGGTAGACATCAGTTGAAAAATATGAAAAGTATAGAATGCTTCAAATATATAGATTAGATAATTGGCACTGAATTTTGTATATCAAGTTCGTTACTTGCACAGGGCTCTTAAACACATGTTAAACCTTTGAACGCCAAATCCTTGAAAGTTTAGGACATCATCCCCATCCAGTAGGCTCGGAGCAGATCAGAAAGTTTCTTTAAAAAATGCATTTCTCACGTTGAATCGGTGGTTCAGTGACGTCACAAGTGCAACGTCTTAAAAACACGTGTCTCTGAGTAGTCTGTGCAGAGTGACTGGTCCTCCTCTGAGACAAGAAAAGTTTATCGGGATCTTTAGTTAGACCAAGGAGATTAAAATAAGAAGGAGAGAGCTCGCCTATTAACACCCGCCGTGGCCTTTTATTTCAACCTTCTTGGTTGGGCAGTTGACCCGCTCCCCCTTTGAGAAAGATGCCCACAACAGTCCCCCACTACTCCTCTTCCCTCATCTGCCCAAAATATGGCCGAAGGCATTTGTCAAATAAACGCCTGTCATCCACCATGTTTACTCCGCAAACATCGCCAACAAGCTGTCAGGTGTGAGACGTCTTAGCAAACTCTGTCAGACGGGACTGGGTGACAGTAACGGTTTGGGTCACTGTCAGAGCTGCTCTCTGCGTTAAACACCTGTGTAGGGTACAGCTGTCGAATAGCATGTCTTCCAGACACCTGTATAAATAAGCACGATAAACCACAAGAGGTACTAAAGATAAAGTTGACGATAGTTTATATAAAGTGATTGGTCTCTTTCTGCAGCTGAGGCACCAACCAAAACGATGGCATCAGAATAGCCTAGATTTGATCTTGACAGGTAGTTTACTGAAGGCGTAGACCATCATAGATATAGAATGAAATCTATATTATGATCGTTTGCGAGACCGAGGTTTAGTACGTTGTACTAAACTTTCAAAGATAGGATTTCCATCAGAAGCTACACAGTTGTATAAAGTGGGCAGTTCGTTGATTTAGATTGTTGTGTAAACATTTTCATATAGTCGCTAAAAATAGCTCGCCCTCCCAATATTTACACGTCTGACAGACGGTAGTTAAAGCCGTGACTTCCACATCCACCCGCCGTACTTATACAAACATTCTAAATTGTATGAAGCTAGTGTAATCAAACGGTGACGCTTGACGTTTTAATTCTGCCATCCACGTCCTGTTATCAAAATGTTTAAAGAAGCGCTGTCCGCGATTATCAAAACATCCAGCGATGTTTCTGTCGGCCAGCTGATATTATTTATACTGATAGCAATTAGCACTGCCCCTGTTAAATGTCGAGCCCGAAGGTTGGCATCGTTAAACCAGCTGTACACAAACTACAGGGCCAGATGGGACCCACGCGGGTCGTCTGTAGCTTCACGGGGGTCCAATCCTTGCATGAGCCATGACGTTGTTACTGTAGATAGAGTATACAAGTACCAACGCGAAACACTCGAACTGCAGTTGAATGATGGGGACAACGTGATTATTTTTTTTTTCTCGCAGGAAGACAACTCACAGTGAATGTGAGCTCATGACAGCGTTTCCAGGCACAGGGCATGTCGGGTTTTCCCGACAATAAAGTATATTCAACGATCAACATTTAATAAGTAATATAGAAATTACATTTTTGGAATACGTAATGAAGCTTTTGATTATTCTTTTGGTCTTCGAGTCTGCGTTCCTGAGAATTCACGGTTAAAGGAGTCCTAAATTCCAGAAGGCGGTGTTATTTTCCACTAGACTAGGTATCAATGAATACATAATCAGCCGACTTTTTACAAAATTCTGCTTATGGGGAATTACACAAGGTGTGTTTTTTTTAAACAATATGTTACTCACTAAACCCTTGCAGACCCTATCCATGTATTCCCTCTGTGTAAACATACATCTTTAATGGTGAATATTTTTGGCATTGATGAGGGTGGTTAAGCACACTAAGAAGGCCAATTGTTGATAAGATATAAAAGAACACAAAGCATTATTTTTGTAATCTAACTTTTGTCAGGCCTTGTCAGGCACATTGTAATGAGCCATAGGCTGAGGTTGTTTAATCTAATTAATCAGAAAATAGAGGGTCACCTAGGGAATTCGGTAGAATACCGAATGCTTTTTATGCGCATGGGACTTGTGGGTACTTTATCGTATACTGTTAAAAGTGTTCCTTTTCACTTCCTGAAATTATCATCTATTGGAAAATAAATCCCCCCTCTGGACTTAAGGACTCCTTTAACTGCCTTTTTTTTGCAATTCAGTCACGTGGAATCAGAACTTTAGTACATAACGTTAGCAACAGGTTGGATGCATATCTAACGTTACCTGTAGGTAGAGACCAAAATACAGATTTCTATAGAACCCCAACAAAAGTGAAATGTGCCCCTTTTTCCAGAAGTCAAGGAGAGGTTGGTGGAGGAGATTGTGACCTTTTATCATATACCCCGTACGTTGTCTGTCGGCACTCCCCACCAACCTCTGCTTGGAGAGTACTCATTAACCAGACATGCCAGGGCAGAGAATGGCTGAACGCCACGTACTGTGGTAATTGGTGGTGTTAGGTCGGGTAAGCTGTGAATAAACCCCACACAAGGACAGCTATCTCATTAACAACACCCCGACAACAGTTCCACACTGGGTTTGAGATCAGTCGTTCCCAAGATAGCGTGGGAAAGCTGCTTCTCTATTAATAGTTACACCATATCTCACAGTCTAAGTGATTACATGAGCATGTGTACTATATATCATATTATATATTGTCTTCATATCATGTTTAATAGAAAGATTTGTAGAACCCAGACAGAAATGAGCCGACTGAGAAACATGCCTGTCTGGCAGAATTCCAGCGCGCCTCAGATAAGCCATAATCCGTCCAATAAACCTGGACATTCCTGGACAAATCCCGCGACATTCCGCAAGCACCTCAAGTCTTCGTGTTGGGGATGTCTCTGCAACCTTCTTGTAGAGACGTCAAGTAAATATTGTCAGACATGGCTAAACAAGTATGGATATCTGTAGACTTTTCATATGAACCAAAAAGATCAACAAATTAAAGGCAGTAAAGAATCAATAACATGACATAATTCTTCACGGTGTGTCACATTTTCATTGTGCTTTCAATAATCATTACTTGTCTCTTGACCCCTTCCATAGAAAATCGGGCTCGAGAGTAAAATCAAGGTACATGACTCTCGTTCTCAGGACACTGTCACCCAAACGTCTGCATAGCGCATGTAGTTACGATATGATATTAGTTCATAACAAAAAGCTATAAATCAGCTCATAAGTGGCTCTATAATCAAAGAACACTTTCACATTGCGTGTTTTTAGATAAGATTTTAATCCCACTATTACCGTAGCCATACCGCACAAGTCCCGGCAGGGTACAGAAAGTGTGGGTAATCCTGGGTTAGTCTGTGATTGAAACTTAGCCCGCTTGTGGGACGTGTGTTCTCTCGGTGGGGATCTGACATGTGTAGGGCTCGTACTACTACAGACGATCTTCCACACTTCTACTCATGGATGTTACGATATGAAATCATAATATTGATATTTGTGTTTGTACTTCATATTTGTTATACGTACATGTACCTGTAGTTAGCCTCCAGGTAAGAGTTTAAAATAAACCTGTCTTTTTAATTATTCAATGTTCTTAATGTTAATATTGCCACAATGCAGTACATGTGGAGCAGACAAGATATTCCTGATGCACAACATATTCCCTAAGATACAACATCATGACGGCAGGACTATAACTTAGATAGCACCACGTACACGCTTATTCACAATGTTAAGACGCGTCACTTTCCTTAGACTGAGTTATCTTTGATATGTCCTTAAAATTGTCTTTATGTTTTACCGTTATAATTCTCATAGTTTGTGTCTAATGGACCGAGTGCGACTGTCCTTGTATTTTTTTGCGTGACTTTAAAGATTAAATATCTGATGACACGGCTGATATTCAAAAGTATTTTGGCTAACATGTCGGCAAACCCCCAACTGGGAAGCTGTGTATTACATCAGGTGAAAGATGAAGAGATATTCCTAGTATGTCTGCAGAAGTGAGAGATCGTCGTCTCGCCTTTATTTATCCACAGGTCAACCCGTGGCAAACCCAAGTCTTAACGTACTCCATTCTTCCCTTCCAACAGCTCACCAAACGGATTATTACATTAGATCACTTTCGACTTGACACAAAGAACGTGCTTGTTCTACTGCCTTACTGAATATCTTACAATGTCTGCACGCCAATTCCAAGGTGGTCTGTGCCAAGTTTGTTCAATATTTGGAGATTATGAAAAACGGTGTAACTTACAGTCAAAGTGTTGCATGCAATTGTTGGCAAGTACAAGGCTAATGTGTACAGTCTTCCTTATAACAACATAGTCGCGTGCGAGTATGGCACCTTCGGATCACGTCTTATCAGTTTCCTAAGTCTTGAGGCCAAGACGGTCTTTACTGCCAAATGTCTAGGTTGTCAGCGCCACGCTCAGGCGTGCAAAAAGGATATGTGTTTGAGGGAGGCAGTATATATCTTGATTGGTAGATGATTACCAATGTATCGATCGCTGATGTATTGATGATTTCTAAAAATCTAACCACCCGTGCCTGGAGGTTGCACCAGATGTTTGACAGTTAAAGGATTATCACGTGCAGAGCGTTGGTCTTGCTATAGATACTTTGATTGATTATTCTTTTTAACTGTATTGATTGCTAATGTATTGATTACTAATGAATTGATTATTGCTTTTCCAGCTATCGGCCTGTACCCGGTGTGCCCTCGAGGCTGCACCAGTTGTTCGGCCATTAACGGCTGTTAAACAAGCCGATCCCAGGTCTTGCTATAGATACTTCATAATCGATGTATCGAATGCTAATGTATTGATTACTAATGTATTGATTATTGCTTTTCCAGCTATCGGCCTGTACCCGGTGTGCCCCCGAGGCTGCACCAGTTGTTCGACCATTAACGGCTGCATCACGTGTCGCCCGCGGTACTTCCTGTTCCTGTACCGCTCGGGCATGCGCCAGACGGGCCTGTGTCTCCACACATGTCCCCACGGGTACTACGGTGTCCGCAGTCCCGACTTCAACAAGTGCTCAAGTAAGGACTACCAGTATTAGTACCTTCCTGAAACTTGTAGTTGTAGGTGAAATGTATTTTCTATCGTTACCCGTCCAGCGCCACCTAGCAGCTGCAAAGTGCAGTGCATGTAAGCGAGAGCAGGGGTACAGTAGAAGTTTCCGCATGCTATCACGTGTTAATGTATGTGTCTTCCCGAGGGGAACGCATTGCCATTTCGTGCACGTATATGGGAAACCTTAAATCTCTGCACGTGAAAATGTCCAGTTAACTTCCCGATAAGTGTAGCGATGCGGTCTGATACCTTTTGACAAGATGCACCTTTAATTTAGATTCAACTTCCATGATTATGATATACACGGGAAATGCTGTGGACCGTCTGCCAAGACGAAAAGAGCCGAAGAATGATGTACGCGGACCTTCCAGGATTTTGAGCGGTTCTATGGCAGCCGTCTGTACACAACATCAAGTGTTAGTGTGTTTTTTTTTTTACAGGATGTAAAGTGGAGAACTGTGAGCAGTGCTACAGTAGAAGTTTCTGTACCCGCTGTAAGGCGCCGTTCCTCCTGTACAAAGGACAGTGCGTGTCCTCGTGTCCAGCCGACCAACCGTACCTGGCTAACCTGACAAGGGAATGTCAATATGCTGGTGAGATAGGGGATTGTTTTAGTGGTCTTAGCCTCTATTGTTGTAAACTTCGTTAGAGCATTGTGCTGTAGAGCGGCCTATTCTGACAATATCCTAGTCGGACTGGCGGAACAAGCATTGGAAATTAAAAATCATATTGTTTATCATTAGACAAAGAGGTGTTCATCAATTAACTGACTTGAGAGTAGTTGTAAAGCATAAATTAACTACAGACGCTAGTTTGTCCGTCTACTGTACACTTGTGTGTTTCACTATGGCGTTTGTAAATCCTGGCTTCTTTCTGCGCTGCTGAAATTACAAGCCTTGCTTTACTCTATGCTGCCTTGGATTCTAAATGCTGGTCCTGTGTACTTCTGTGCTCCAAATGAGTGACACGTCATCTTGGCTTGTTCTAACTAAAGCACATGTATTGGTATGTATGACATAATCTAGAACACTGCTAGATTCTGATTCATCACGCTCATCGCTTAACCTAAGGGGTCTTGTCTGTGTGCTTCTCGCTCGCTCGCTCCAACCACGTGACTTTCTGTCCCTCACCAGACGCCGCTGACGTTGTTGTGCGCATGCCCACAGTTGACTGCCAGGTAGGTCCCTGGAGCCCATGGAGCCCGTGCATGCGCAATGGTGCGACGTGCGGGTACAAGTGGGGCGACCAGTCCCGGTCCCGTCAGGTGTGGCAGAAACCGTCACCGCTAGGACGGCCGTGTCCCGAGCTGGTCAGCAAGACCAGGTGTCTGGTGCAGCCCAGATTTTGTCCAGGTTTGTACTTAATGCTGCTTGCATTTTTCTTCATTTCAAAATTGCTATTTTGTTTTCAAAAGTCAACGGAACACAGTAAAACACACGAAAAGCAGTCCACAACCACAATAGGACTACTGAAACTTATCATCGTCAGTATTCATCCTACAAATGTGAAATAGTCTCCCCTTACCACAAACTAAAAAGCATAAAGCTGAATTAAACGAAAATGTGTAAATCATATGAAGCTTAGCAGTACTTATCTTTAACAGAAAAAATGTAGTGGTAAAATGTGCTTTGTGCTAAAGAAAACAGCACATTGGCTGTATTGTTGAGCGGGCACCATTGTGTATTATATGCATGTATCATTGTATATTACAATGAAAAGATGTGCTATTTCATTTCATTTTTCTGCAGTTGTAGGACCTGACGGGTTAGTTGTCGACAACCACTCCGAACTAGCCGCACAGATTAAGAGAGAAAGGCGGCGGCGGAAGAGAGAACGGCGGAGAAAAAAGCGGAGAAAAGCCAGAAAGAGGGATAGAAAGGAAAACAGAAGTAGACATGGACAGATAGTCGTGCACGACCCTCCGGTGGAGTCGCTGACGTCGTAGTAAACGTAGGCACCAAGTGTCGAATAGAAGCAAAGTTTAGCCATAGCTTATACGAGTCCTATTTCTCTACAAATGCACACGTTTTGGCTCTGTTTTCTTTAGATCACTTAATGAGAATCCCCGTTTGAGTCTTTTCCTATACCTTTTAACATTCAAAGTCTATGAGATGTAGGTAAGACTGGCTTCATGTTTGTCTGTATGGGTAAGGACGATCTGAGGTTTAAGCATTGGAGCCGATATGTTAGTGACGATGTTTAAAAGGATTTTATAAGATGTCGGCAAACGCCTGTTGAAGATTTTCATGGATATAGTTTGGATGTGAATATTTGTCGTTATTGTAACTTCCAAAGTGTAGTGCACAGCTCATATGATTACATAACATTTTTTAACTGATATCTTATCGAATTTGATGACTTTATAAACGATCTCCATGCTGTTCACGGCAGACTTAGCTTAAAGTAAGAGGACGTTTAGGATGTGTTGGTCATACTTCTCATCTGAAACTGGGCATAAAAGGCGCAAAAGAAACAAAATTATAGATGTCACTGCATACGAGAAACGTGTGTTGTCAACATTGTTTTTCACGTTGCTATGGTTTTGGTAAAGATTTCACAATTGCTGATCGGTTTAAAGAAAAATAAAATAGATAAGTATGCTGCGATCACGAGGAGGGAAGTATTCAAATCCTAGCTAGAGTAACACATCAAAGGTCAAAACTAACAATTGTATTACATTGTGTACATCTACAGTAGATTTGGTTGTATAAAGAATTACACAGTAAAATGAAAAAGGTGGAAAGTTTTACTTCGACTGAGAGGGATAATGGAGAAGTCTGTAAAGATATCTAAAAAAAAATTGAAGGAAATAAACTTGTGTAATTATGTAAAAACATCATTGCAATGTAGTATGGCTTATAAGCTGAAACGTTATCAATGTATTTGATTTCATATCTATGATATCAAGAAACACGTTTTTACACTGAAAATAGACGCGTGATAACTTTTATGATGTGCCGTCAACAACTATGAATATGTGTATTTTTATGATTATCGTCGTAAATGTGTGTCATCTATACACTTTGAACCCAATACCTTATCGTACATGTAGTTTCCTATTTGTAACTGCAAACTGTCGAATGGAACCATTTGAGCCAAAAAAACACTAGTTTATATGGAAAATCTGAATACAAATCACTATTCCATGGTGTTCTATAACAAAAGATATCGGTCTAGCTAACTGTCAGTAATGTGCAGTGGCTAAGATAAGTCCTTTTCTCTTGACTTCCACTGATTGGTTGCCTCGCGGATCCATTGTCCAATCAGGTCTGCCTCTTGTTGTCGAACACGGACCACAGACTGCGGATCCGCGGGATTTGGGACCCTGCAAATACGGGTATTATGTAGTGTTCTCTAAAGACACGTTGAAACAACAAGGATAGAATTATTACATTGCATTACATTGTCGAGCAACGGTATGCTAATGAAAGTCGCACCGCACTAAGTACAGTACTATCATTCAAAATGTTTGCTCGAGTGTATAGACGTAGGTAGATCAGAACTAAGGACAGTACCATCGCTCCAAGTACTTGCTATAGAATAGGTGAAGAAGGTAGATAAGCACTCAGGACAATAGCATCGCTCTAAATATTTGCTATAGGATAGGTGAAGGTAGATCAGCACTAAGGACAGTACCATCGTTCAAAATATTAACTATAGTATAGGTGGAGGTAGATCAGCACTAAGGACAGTACCATCGTTCAAAATATTAACTATAGTATAGGTGGAGGTAGATCAGCACTAAGGACAGTACCATCGTTCAAAATATTAACTATAGTATAGGTGGAGGTAGATCAGCACTAAGGACAGTACCATCGCTCTGAATGTGTGCTATGGTATAGATGAAGTAAAATCAGCACTACGGACAGTACCGTCGCTCAATATATTTGCTATAGTACAGGTGAAGGTAGATTAACACTAAGGACAGTACCATCGCTGTAAATATTTGGTGAAGTATAGATAAAGGTAGATTAGCACTAACGACAGTACCATTGCTCAAAATATTTGCTATAGTAAAGTTAGACTGCTATTTTACGTCATGCCGACGGAACATTATGACACCTGAGGAATTATAATGGACTGGTTTACCTGAGATCCATCATGTGAGCTCCGCCCTCGATCACCATGGCAACGATGGAAGACGACACGTTCTGCAGTACCCCACCTCTGCGCCAGGGGTCGAGATCGCCGTTTGAGAAGATGATGTTACTGGACGGACTGAGGTCTGCAAAATGAATGCATACTGACGAGATATTCCGATTTCACGACATTCGTGCTCCTTTGTGTTTGTAGGTAACGTAACCAAAGTTTAAACACTTGAAACAACAGAAGAAAACTTCAACGAATTTTCGGCAGGACCACATGCCTTACTCCAGATCAACCATAAATCCAACCGTAAATCAACAACGTAGGAAAGAGTACGATCGCGGGGCGGTTAAGCTTTAGCAGTAAACAGAAAAGATTGAATATGTTGAAATGTTCTTACCCTTTCCCCAGAACTGCGTGCCTAGCCAGCCCGGCCTGGGAGTGACCCCCCACCGCTCCCAGCAGTGTGCCACCCTGGTCTCCTCCGTGAAGGGGTCAGGCGGAAACATGTCCGTGACGTTATTCGTGCTCTCCAACAGACTGATCTCTGTACACGTCTGGAGGGGGTAGTAGTAAAACGTTATCCAAGAACGTAAAGTAGCACAGGAAATGCCGTTATGGCGCCCAGGTTGACTTTCAATCAATCCAAAATTCATCTAATGAAAACGATTGAAAAAGAACAATGGTGGCCTAAAGGTCTGTGCGTTAATTTCCCCAAAACAGCAAAACAATAATACATAGCGTGGCAAATAATGTGTCAAGATGCATGTTTGAATACCTGGTAGTCCCAGGATTTTGCACCCGGCATCAGCGAACAGCCTGTCGGGTCTGCACACGGCACGAAATCCTGATGGAGGTCAAAGCAGGTCA
Source organism: Branchiostoma lanceolatum (assembly GCA_035149815.1). Lineage (NCBI taxonomy): Eukaryota > Metazoa > Chordata > Leptocardii > Amphioxiformes > Branchiostomatidae > Branchiostoma > Branchiostoma lanceolatum. The sequence goes on along the minus strand of CM068867.1, from coordinate 20,917,470 downwards.
GGTTGGACGTAAAGTTGTACAGCATGCCTGGAAAACAGGGAGGAACCTTTTGAAACGAATGCTATTCAAATTGGGATGGAAAACGCATACAAAACTGAAGTCTTAATGTCAAATGACTGGAATTGCAGTCGGTGTTTTCTAGCGCATCAGTTCATCAAATCATTTACACTTTTTTTGGTGAAAATTCAAGGAATTACGTTTGTGTTGTGCAGATCTTACCGACAGCCTGTAAAATTCCCTCTATTCCGTCCGTGGCCTTCAACAGCAGATCACATGATGCCTACAAATAAACAGAACTCGACGGTAAAATAGGCATGAAAATTTGTCCTCTGAATCCCTCATAGACGACTCTCAAACCCGGGTCACTGCGTTGTGAACTATATTTCTAAAATGTTTTCTGTATGATCGATGTTTTTTGGTCATTTTGAACGCGGATTTTATCGAACACGAGGTTAAAAATTCAGTCGAAACAAACTAATAGGGAAAAAAATCGACTGGCAATCGTGAATGACGGACAAGGAAATCATCTAAAATCATGGGAATCATTTTTACTTCTTAATATAGATTTTTAGGAAATGATATGTGCTTACGTTGACTGGGTATGCTGGAAGGGACGGTCCGTTAGAGATAGAATAGGGGAGGTCTTCCATGGCGAGCACGGTAAAGGCCTCCCGCACCCAGCGGTACATGTTCACCAGGTCAGCACGGTCTTGTAGGGGAGAACACAGCTTCATTCTGCTCGAGACCTCAAGTAGGCCTGGGGAGGGGGGAGAGGAGAATTGAATTATAAAAGGAAATGGGAAAAATTAATTTTTATTGAAATTATACCATCGCGCAAAGCTGGGGCTCTGTTGCGAAGAGTGAGTGACGGATAACGAGGGAGTAAATAAGCTGTGTTGACATCCACTGGACTGCAAGTTGGCGGCCATGCTGCGACCTAAACTAGATTTGTGTTACCCTTGAGTCTATAATGGGAATATCATGCAAAATGTAAAAGTATGACTATAAAGACACCAAAACACACAAATGTAAGAAGATAAGTTTTTTTAATCGATGAATTCTTTGAGAGCTCTGTCAAATCGCTCGGTCACAGCGAGGTCGCCATCAGGTCGCGGGTCCTGCGAAATACCCGCTTAAGTCGTTCTGTGCGCCTCACCTTGTTTTCCCTGACCTGACAACCGCTCCATCTCAGCGAAACCTTCTCGAGCCCGGTCGGGACACCTAGGGTTGTACCTGCGGAAATCCTGATCAAAAAACATTACCTTCCAATGAATTTAATGGGAATCCTAGATGTGTTTAAAATTAAGTTGTCGTGGCTGTTTAGTTTTTTCCAGCCTCCTAAATGTTGTGACTGGATAACTATTGTAAACTGAGAACTTCTTTATCTAATAGATATACTACGAGTAATACTAGGGTCTACTTCTTGGACATAACTGAGCAAAAATTAACTACTAATTTGACGTGTTTGAGAGTCCCTAAGTTTGTACGACGAACCTCGGTCACGTCCTGGAAGAGCTCGTTCCCCGGTGTGAGACCAGCGGACATGTACACATTAGCGCTGGAGGCGAGAGCACCGGCCACCAGGTTAGGGTACTTCAGCCTCAGGAAGGTGCTCAGGACCCCGCCATAACTATATACGACCGTAGATACTAGATTAACAGAGACCAAACAGATTTAACAACAGAAATACTGTCTACCATCTATGTGAATGAGTGAGTGAGTGAGTGAGTGAGCGAGTGAGTGAGTGAGTGAGTGAGTGAGTGAGTGAGTGAGTGAGTGAGTGAGTGAGTGAGTGAGTGATGCACTTTCGTAGGACTCCATTTATGTAGAACGGGGCAGACAGACACAAACTAAAACTAAATTCGTTAAGAAAATTGAATAGAAAGTGTCAAACATCCGGGACCTTACCTGCCACCGAAAGCGATGACGGGGCACACATCCGGGTCCTGACAGTAGACAGCTGTGAGGTTGGTGATGAGAATTGCATAGTCCGCCAGCGCCTGCTCTACTGTCAGCAGACCCATGTTCTCTCTGGCAAAGGTATTTTCTCCAAAGGGAAGAGATTCTCCATAGTATCGCTTTACAGAAAACAGTATTTTTGATCTTGATCGTATTTAACCTCCTTTGATCATACAAATGAAAGTGGCAACGTGGAATCTACGGTGTTACCGGTCTTTACCTGTATAACGAAAGCTTTCTAACATCTAAATGTGTGCTAGGTGCGTACAGCACACCGAGGTTTATAAACTATTCACCTACTGTATGATACAGCGTACTACGATTCCAGCTGGGCAAAGTTCGCATTTTTGCACCAGCCGGATTATTGCACCAAATTCGCTGACAAATGTGATGTGCAGTTAAGCGGATTCTACTGTATATTTTTTTCAGGGTGGCGGAATTAAATTAGTAAATGTTACATTGTAGATGTCCCTTATAGGCATAGAACAAGCGAAGGACATGCTTCATTGGCAAAGGATTGGGCTAGATTATACAATACAAACAAAGATCTAACGATCTCACAGAAAGAACGTAGTGTACTTACATGTTCTGCAAAGACGATCAAAGCTTCAAACTTTGCCGCCAGATCCTTCATGAACCCGATCTCGTTCCATATGCTCGTGATGGGTCCCTCGTTCCCGGTGTAGAAAAAGATGGGGCCTCCCTTTCTCCAGAATGCATCTGTATGTTGTAGTGTTATTCTTTGCATCTTGTGACTGTAATATTGAACCCTGAAGCCCTATGTACAGAATGCGTCTGTACGTTGTAGAGCAATTGTTTACATATTGTGACTGTAATATTCAACCATATTATCAAAGCCCTATGAACAGAATACGTCTGTACGTTGTAGAGCCATTGTTTGCATATTGTGCCTGTAATATTGAACCATATTATCAAAGCCCTATGAACAGAATGTGTCTGTACGTTGTAGAGCAATTGTTTGCATATTGTGACTGTAATTTTGAACCTTATTGTCAAAGCCCTATGAACAGAATGCGTCTGTACGTTGAAGAGCAATTGTTTGCATATTGTGACTGTAATATTGAACCTTATCATCAAAGCCCTATGAACAGAATGTGTCTGTACATTGTAGTGGTATTGTTTACATATTGAGCCTGTAATAGTGAACCTTGAAGCCCTATATCACATACGTATTTAAGGTATTTAAGTCAATATAGAAGCAAACTAGGCATTAAACGGAGCAATTAACATGGAGCTAGTGTAGCTTGGTGTAATCTGATATGTTCCGTTACGGCAATAATTCTGGGATGATTCGTTCATCAATTAAATAGGCCTACCAGAAACTAGCACTCTTTCCTTGAATGTGTCTGCCCCGTGGCTGGCGAGGTTGAAGTGGTCCAGATACTGGTGAAAGTAGCGCGTCTCATACGGAGGATCCCGTGCGGCGGAAACACAGGGAACCGTCACCAACAGGAGAGTGAGAGAAACAACCGAAGACCTCACAGTCAGCGCGTCCACAGCCACCATTTTGTAATTGTACTCATGAGGTCATTCAACTGGGGATATTCTATGCATGGTACTTTTCTGTACTTTCCGTGTGTTTCTTGAAAAACGATGAAAGAAATTTAAAAAATACATGAACTTTTCGGTGGCGATGGGGACTGTAAGAAATGAATTCCATGCCTAAGGTGTGAAGTTGGAATTTTCGTCTTCAGGCAATATTGCCAAGCTTTCCTAAAGAATGACCTTTGTATTTTGTAGTGAATGATCAACCTGACATGTGACCTTTGAGTTACAAATTAATAACCTTTCCGTATAACGTAACATGACCAATTAAGGTCCGATTTATTTAAAACGTTATTTATCTTGAAACCGCGTGGAGAGAGCCAAATGTGAAACCAATGGGCAGAAATATCAGCTCCTCTAACAAGAAAAGTGCATGGTCTGTAAGTTTTTCTCCTCCTGTTTAACGCCGTGCGAGTATGTATTTATACTGGGGTATATGATGTAGAATTGTGCCAGGCTAACTCATTATCGTCCACTTCAGTCTTTTTTCCTTCTAGGGCTATCACTGCACGAAATGGCCTCGTATCCCGGCGTATACGTACAGGGATTCCTCCGGAAATATTCCATATCCCGGTGCGGATTTAGCGTATCCGTTAGTTATAACGGATACGCTAAATCCGCACCGGGATATGGAATATTTCCGGAGGAATCCCTGTACGTATACGCCGGGAAACGAGGCCATTTCGTGCAGTGTATGCTTGAAGGACATAGACCAGAAAAAACGCACAGTAACTGTCAAAAGTAGTCTACAGACAAATGACAGTAAAGTCACTATGTTTGTCCCTCCGCTTGCCTGACACGATGAAAGAAAACAATGTTTGTGTTTTAATGTGCCTATACATATACTATAGGGGTGGGTTAGGGGCAACTTTGGTCAGCTATAACCCTGTAACCATGCATGAACAAGATAATATTGCGGTCAAGTAAAAGTAAAGTTTGAAACTTCTTGGTCAGACATTGATTTTTTAAAGGGGCCTATACAAATACTATAGGGGTGTGTAGGGGGCAACTTTGGTCAGCTATAACTCTGTAACAATGAACAAGATGATATTGGAGAGAAATAGTACGCGGTGTCAAATTACATATGAAATACGACATGCATGACGCTTCCGTACAACTTGTTGTTACTGGTTCAGGAGTTTATTCTGTTATGTCGCTGGACGTAAACCTTTTTCATAGTTTTGTATAAAAGAGAGAGGTGGCTAAGGATCATACTTATGACGTTCTTTGATGCTCACGAGAAAGGGTTTTGGCACAATACACCGCGACATGTGGACATGACCCAACCTGGACGTAAATTGCTCCTGCACGTAAATAGATGATGTTACGTTAAGTGATCTCTCGATAGCTATGGACGCTTGTAATAGGAAACAGATAGCTGCATGTTCAACGCAGAATGATACACTGCAGCTGCATTCTAAAGACGTCCGCGAGGGGGCAGTGTTGAGCAACAAACAATTCAAATTTAGGTTTGAATCGATTTACTACAACTTAAGCAAGGTTCCACTTTATGCATTCTTTAACTGCTTCTATGCCCTTCACACCGAAAGCACAATGCAGACTTTTAGAGGATTTAATCAGATCAAGGAGGAGTCATTGTTTATCAGTTACAAAATTGAGATGACTTTAAAATGGTGTGAGGCTATATTGATTCTACTAAGCCGATAAAATGCCTTGTATTGTCGGCGTGACGTATCTCTTCTAACCGTGGTGCAACCGGAAATTTGACTTTGGCATCGTGACGTCAGTGTGACGTCAAAGCGAGCTCGTTTGCTACCCAGTTACGTCAGAAGCGTGGGTTTCAAGAGTTCGATAAAAGAACCCGTATAAATCTCCTAAACCTCGGTTCTTACTTTACGCCCGTGGTCTTTGTTTGTAACTCAATACTGTAATCATGGGTCAGAAATGCTGCACTACCTTTCAGGCCTTTGGTGCCACCTTTCTAAGGTTCGTTTTTTTTCTCTCTACGTACTTTAGTATGGCTTCAAAAGACTGTCTTGACATTCGTACGATCGATTATCTTCTTGAATATATTCTAACTCGTGTTTTTACACATCTACGGTGACAATATTTACATCTTTCATGGTCCATAAAATTTTGAGACAAAACAAGATTTACAACTTATGATATACATTTGTAAAATAAAATTTGCCCCGGCCCACCGTGAAAAAGGTGCTTTCTGGTTGAAGTTTATTAGATGACACACGTCACACAAGTCCCTGTGATTACGAACAACGTGCTTCTAGAGTTGATAGACTTTTTCAGCCAGATCCATCGAATATCTTATTCCTCAGTCGTCATTCACGAACACAGAAGAAAGCCCGGACCACACCTGGATATACGTACAATAACCGGATAATGGATAACCCTGTCGGTGGGAAGGGATGTGCTGACGTCAGAACATGACGTCAGAGCAGGTGGTCGGACACGGGACGTTAGGGGACCATCTGGTCGGGCTCATCAAGATTGAAGATGAAGCGACACGGTTTAACTGCCAAAGTACACGACAAAGCTTCCTTATGAACAATGCTTCCTGCCTGCAACTATCGTTCATAAGGCCCCCATTCCACTAGACGGCGATCGCGCTGCGCTCTCACTGTGACCTGAAACGAATATGTCTAATCCTTGATTTCATAATTGGATTATCATGGAAATTGTAAATGTATGGCTGAAAAGACAACAAAACAAACCAAGCGTAAAAAGATTCGTATTCTAATCTATGAAATTCTTTATCTGAAGTCGCAGAGAGCGCGCGGCGAGAGCGTAGTGGAGTGGAGGTCTAAGGGATGTGTTCTGCGGGGAAAATGAGAGAGCCAGGCGGCAGGTTATAGATACTTCCCTCGCCCATACTTCAATTCTGAAATTTACATGTGTTCTTTAGAATGGTCAGCCACCAAACTTTCTCAACTCTATTTTTCATTGTTTTCATATCTTGTTTGCTAGTTTGTCGTCTGCTTTTCCTACAATATTAGCATGTTCCGTTGGTACTCTATGCGAAATCAAAGGCTACAAAAGGTATGTTGATTTATGAACTCATGCAGGCTCTTTACCGTTTATTAACAGAGACGTTTTTCTGGTAGTCATTAAATGGTAGATGTCTTTATTCTATCGACGAAGACTGCGTTGTGAATATTCTGCTACATACGGATGACTGAGGATTGATGCGAAGGTTGAATGAGTGCGTGCAAATATTCTGCTAGGTTCCGTTGGAGGGCAGGTCGGGAGGTGGTGTAATGCGGGCGCCTGTGTGCCGGAGATAAGGCGACTTTCTGAGTGAGCGCGTTACGTGGCTGTTTAGTATGGAAAATGCAAGGAGAACGCTTCAAGGACAAAAAGAAGTAATCTTTACTTACCCTTTCGGCATGGCATCTTACTGTGCATTTTTTTCTTGCGGACAAAAAAGCTGAAGACCATGACTTGAAAGTTTGCTCCCAAGTCTTAAAGGTGCAAAAAGGTGATCGTATGGAGGCTGCGTCTCCAGATTTTGCAAAGAGCAGAAAGACTACGTTAGCTTTTCTACCATTCTCTTTCAAAGCGGGGTGGGTAAGTGCCGTACATTATTCAGCACCGCAATCTCTGCCAACCTTTGGCAAAACATCCCCCTAATCCCCTCCATAGATCACAGCCGGTTCAAACGCACCCGATTTACAATCAAAGAACGTGCGGAGGGATCTTTGATGAAGCCCTGCTAATCGGTCCAAAAAGCCCGGCGGCGGAACACAGGCCCGTATCAAAGAGTAATTAAAGATCTAACCATGCAGTGGAACAGGGTGAGCAGGTAAAGGACATAATCCCCGCCTCAGATTGCTTTCTGCATAATTTACCAGTGTAAATCCATGCACGGCACGCTGTGAGTATGACGGGCGGCAGTTTGCTAATGTTGCCGCGTCCTGCGATGGTCCTGCAGCCTGGGAATCAGAATGAGATGTACATGAGATCCAAGAGCGCTTGACCTGGTTCTACGTGGATTGAAGAGGATGAGAGCACACAGAATTTGAATGAAGAAAAAAACATCAGTGGTGGTAAAAAAAAACTGTTTTGTGGTAACAGCGAGATGCTTTGTGCCCAGAATTCAGACAATTTGTGTCCAACATTCAAGCATATGTACTAGGCGATCTTTTATGCACGGTCTGTGGACAATAAGTGACACGGTGAGTTGTTTATAGGCTTAAGTTGGTCGGTTCTTAAGGCTCTAGCGCACGTCAGGTAAGTAGATACAGCGGACACAAACCAGCACTTAGCAGGACAGCCAGAGGTCAGACTTATGGCCTCCAAATTATGGTCCATTTCCCGAACAACTGCGCCACACTTCTCCAGCTGACCTTCTTTTAAACTACTGGCGCCGCGGCAAATTCAGTCCACTACACTCACGTCTGGCTGCAGCAAAATGACAGCCTTCCTCTTATGATAAAGCTGCATAAATGCTAATGTAGCAAATGCATGTATGTGATACTTCAGAGCATTTCGTTCTTTTAGCGGGGGAAAATCTAGAATATGATGGCTTGTAGCACTGTTTTTTTTTATTTTCCCATATTCGTTGCCTTTGTTTGAATTTTTGGATTCTTCTCGATTTCATTTTCATCAACTTCAGAATGCATATGGCGTGTGGAACTTTGTGCCCACACCCTCCCCGTGGAATTGTTATCATTGAACTCTCCTCTTTTTATCCTTTTTACGTGATTTTTACCACCCATGGCACGACCAAGGTCAGGGTTCTGACGACATCGGACAGGCAGGTTCGATAGCGGAGCCTGCGATAACGTTCAGTCGGCATTCTTCACCGTAATGGCATGTCGGAAGGGCGATATTTATACAAATTAGGTATCGATTTTAAGCCTTTGTGTTTGGACATGTACCAGTGACAGGTATGCATGATGAAGAGCGCCCTATCTTTGGGACTGGTCCAATTTCTGGGGGTGGGTGGGTCGAAATACAAAAGGAAAAGAGAGACAGTCCGACAGATTACCCATCAAATGAAATTTGCAATTAAGATACGAAAGTCCAACAAAAGCCACAATATTTCTTTGACTTATGATTAACCTAAAAATCTGGTCAATCATCTGCAAAAGATACTAAAGGAACTTAATATCAGACATTACGGATTGCGGAAAATAACTACAATTATTTCCTCCAATTTCCAAGGCCCTATACCTCATAGATCATTGCATACAAAAGATGTGATACACAAGTACCAAAGTTTATTGAAGACGATCCTCTTGAGTGCAAGAAGCTATATCGCTTCGGCAACCGGTATGTTCTTCAATATAAAATGTTTTCCCGTTAACATCGATAAACAACCCGCTACATAAAATTCAGGTTTATCACCGTTAAGCTGACGCCCGTTTCATTTCCATTTCTCGTTTATTCATCCACTGAGCAGGAAAAAGGGATTGTCATGAAAATGAATCATTTAGCATTTGTTATTTAATGTAAACTTCCTCATTTTGCTGGTGCTTGCAGATAGTAAACTTGATCTTGAATATGAACTTAATTCTCATTATTTACAACCTTCAAGTTGTCCTTAATTTCTTCTCAGCCTACTTAACTGTAGATATGTTTTCGCTCCTAGGTTACGTCTTTAGAGCTGGGATATTGCCCCCATATTTCACGTACATTTTGCAGGCGCAATCTCTCGCCTTTGCTGTCTGGATGGTTCCCGTTTAGCCGGCCGCCCAGGGGAGATGCTATCAGGCGCGCCCAGAGCCGCGCACCGCCGCATCGCCCGCACCGATCACGCCCGCAAACGATATTCATACGCTGGGGCTCCCATTTCAATTTAGCCATGATGGCTACGATCAAACAAATAGTTGGCCTTACAAGTGCCCTGCGTCTCCCCCGTGGATGTTTATGTTTAACTACAGGCTAGGCACAGCCCGGGCTGTGATTTCGGACGGGTTGTAACCGCACCGGCACCGCGCAAGGTTCAAACTGACGATGTAGTTTGCGCGGCTGGTAGACGCGAGCGGCATTTAGTAACTGTATCTTTTGTTCATTAATGTTTATGGCCTATGCATTGCTGGATAACGGATGGGTGTTATGCTCGAATGATCATCAAGCATAAATGTCTGCCGGCGTTTTAATTTCCTTTTAGTCAAGCGAGTAAATGTGTGCGGGCTTTAGCCGAGATGAGAGATCACTATCGCCGGCACCCACTATTTAGTCAACTGGCGCAGAGAGATTGTCTGGCATCAATCTAAGTTAGGGTAGCCTTTTATTTCACCTTGTTTAAACATAAAGCAAAATGCATATGTGGTGGAATCATGGCTGTGATTTTTGCCGATGCGGGTCATATGTACTTTTCATTTGTCTGTGACTGTGATTTTTGCTGTTTTTCCGATAATATTTTCTTTTCTGTTAAAAGACGGCTTGCGTTTAGTGCTCGAATGATTGAAGGCTCTGCTGCTTATTCGCCCGAAACCGTGCGTGTTTTCAATTGTTCAAACTTGGAAGCAAATCAAAAAGCAAGGCCCAACTCCTAGAGGAGTATCATCTTCGGCTGAAGCAGCATTCGTCACATGTAAGGTAAAAAAACACGGGTCAGTGCATATCGACTGAATAACTAATGTCTGCTCCAAAACGTTCCGATTGGATCATTGATGAAACGGGACCGCCAGGTTGATTTTCAACGGTCTCTTCTTTAAAATCTTTACCGGTGATAAAACATATTTAACGATTCAAACGTCGGGATGTAAACAACGTCTCTGAGGAACACACGTTAATCGAGAACGCTGAAGAGCTATTCATCGTAAATAATTGCCATAGAATCGTGAAGGGGAGGGGCATTCTTCCCCGACTCAGTGGGCTGAAACTAATGCCGCTGCGGAGAGCAGGATTTGAGAGAAGCCTGCTACAACGCGTGATGGACCCCATGCAATTTCCATCTATTTTGTTGTCCAGAAAGGGCATGACGGTTACTGAAAGGTTTCTATGGGAAAGGGGAGGGTCGGTCGATCTATCAAAGCTGATGGGGAGAGCGCAATGAGCTGTATAACGACTTATCGATAAATCGTATGTGTGCGGAATGACAGAGCAGTGATAGAGGTCATCTGTCAGGGAGCCGCCATCTTGGAATTCCTCTGAAGGTCAAATCATGGAGGCCCCATGGGAGGGAACAATGGGAGTTTTTTGCTTCGATATATTTGTTTGATATTGTTTTTCAGGTATTAAACTGTGTGGTTTTGATGTTAATTATCAACCCTGGTTCTTAGGGTATGAATACTCTAGATTATTTTGCCATTTTCACTCTTCCATCCCCAAAGGTTTTGCCTAACACAGTTGCATACCTATAATCAAATGAAAAGACCTAACGTTTTACCCGACACACTTAAAGTTAAGTTGAATGAACAAACACAAAGACCCCGTCCCTTGACACGAGAGGGACACATCAGTTCAGTTCCAAAATGGTCGTTGGGTCTCAAAAATCGTTTTCAGAGATGGCGTGATTTGACCGAATCAAGATTAACTGCAAAATAACTGTAATTACAGATATGATACGGTATATTTGAAAATGTAAATATTAGGTTAGCAATAGGTCAAAGAATTCTTTTGCAATCGTTAACCGAATGCATCGTTATAAAACCTTCTCTGACTAGATATTCCCTACCTTTTTTTTCGAACGACCTGACCCGTTTTGATATATTGACGCATTCAGTCTGAAATACATCCCACCGTCTGCCGCTAGAAATTAAAAACATATCAACGATGACTTCCATTTTTTGTTCGATCTTGGGTTACTGGTTCCAGTCGGGAGATCCATTACTTTAGTCTGTAAAACACTTTACAATATGATACAGCACAAATAATACAGAAAAACACACTCGGTGCGTTGTTTACTGTTTGAAGCGATTCCAGATCTTTAGGATTTCATGTGATCAAGGTGAACTTAAGTTCAGTTTTGGTGTGACGAAACTGTTTTAGAGGGATGTATGAGGGGCTGATACATATTCAATTTTTTTCATCATGGTCACAAATAGAATATGGTGAAGCTGAATTGAATGGGTATTAAATTACCCTCATAATTTTTCAGCTAAAAATGTTAATTTCTGAAGACCCGGGGGGCTCGCCATGGTGTGTGCCACCGTATCGGATTTGACAGAACGGCTTCCCAAATGGTCTCCGGAGAATTTCGTTTGTGAGCAATTACCAGACCGTGTCTAGCTCCCTTCATGCCGGGATTTTTGCATGTTTCTCTTGACGTGGTCTTAACAGTACTACGATCGCCTTGTGCATGTGGTGATAACACATGGTGGTAAAAATAAGTCGACATTTGAAGCACTAATAGCAGTGAAGGTCAGATATAAAACCTAATCAAGACTATTTTGAACACACGATGCAATTATGCACTAGAATGATTTTTTTTTGTAAATAGAAGAAAAATATCAGCCGCACAACAAAATGGAGCCGGAAATTATATCGTAAACCCCAACTGGACACTGCCTATGGTACCATTGTTGGTTTGAAACGTTCTTATTTCTAATTTTTGGTGCTCTGTAGAATGTTTCACTGCTAAAAGATGCATCTGTTAGTTTTTGGGTTTAATATTTTGCTTGATAGATAGTTGCTAAATATCCTAATAATCATGTAATGAACACAAAAGCCTCATGTTGTCTGCACACTAAAGGACCCCACCCCAGTAGGTAGCGGGACATTAATTATAGTTCTCTTTAACATAGCCATACCTGTTTCGTTCCGATTTCCAAAAATTATATACATGTATATGTATTTCTAAATCCCTTAGTATAAAGGTCCTTTAGAAATAAAACGAAGTAATTTTCCCGTTTCGACTTAATGGTTATCTCTTAAATGTGCACGTTTCTTGCCACAGCCGTGCAAATCCAGACTCTTAATTGAAAAGAAATCTGACTGTTGGCTGGCGGTAAGCCCGTCGGGAGGCGGCGGGCCCACTCGCGCCGGCTGCCGGCTTCAGATAGCGGCGGGACGTCCCGAACACAGCCACAGTCAGAACCGCGGAAGACAAACACTCAAATATTCAGGACATCCGACACATTCGTTTGTGACATGGAACAGCTGTGTTCATGTATTCGTTTTGAAAACGTATAAAACAAGCGTTGAGAAGATAGAACTAGGTTCGATTCTCGGTATACGGATGACGTTGCAGTTAAATGCAATGTTAAAGCTTCTACTCCCATTAAAATTTTTCAATGTTTCGTCTGTCTCATAAAGCATACTCCGAGATTTAAGAATTACATGACCTGTGCTATGCGTACTCTCCAATTTATTGCCCTACAAATAGCGGTTTTCAGCGAATCCAAGGCTAAATATATATACGTTATCCTTTGCTTAACCAGAACCTGTAAAATCGCCATTAAAGCTTAACAATGTTGAACTCATGTTGCTGGAAGTAGGGTTCGCCAGTGTGTATGGTGTGCACATCTAAATCTGTTGAGTTCTGGTTAAATAAAAAAAGGAAAGATCCAGGAAAACATTGTGACTAAATAAGCATAATGATAAAAGGTATCTGATATCTTTTGATCATCATGCATGTTTTGCTGACAATATTGCATTGCAGCCACCAAAATCATTCGTTTCCATGTGTTTGTACATGTCTGTGGTGCTGAATCATACACTGTTGTTACCGGAAGAATGCTGTCCTGCCCCCGCGTAGCTTTTAAAGATTCCATCTCAGCACTGCATCTCACGATGGTATGAAAGGTATAAAAGCAGGGATATTCAACACCTGGCGATTGTGCACGGATAACATTTAGTATAATCCACAGCCCGGTCAAGTCCCGTGAGGATTCGATGATTCCCCATTTCTTCGTTCGCCCCGTATGAGGCGGTAACCCGTTGAAAAATGGCATATCTTCCACACTGGCGTGGACCAAAAATATGCATTTTCTCTCTGACGCAAATGCTGAACATGTTGGAAAATACTCAATCGTTAAGAATGTGGTTCTAATGTTTCCTTCACGTAAGATGCCATCTATATGCGATGAAGTACACATGTATGCACGTTTCTTGGCGCATAAACGTTTATTACAATTAGCAAACTGGTGTAAGCTTGGTGAAATTGCTGCCACATTCCATCCAGCTAAATCCTCTAAAACCAGTCTGACGTCATCTTTATTATGTGGTCTAACTCCCCCTGCTTCTATTCGTGGTTAACGTAATTCCCGGAAGCCCCTGGGGACGAGGTGAATTCCCAGAGCCTCGTGGGGACGAGTATTACTGGCACTATCTGCTTACCACAAACCTGCCCTGTCATGTTCAGATAACGTCTAAAACGTTGCCGTGGGCTCAAACCAACCCACAGACATGATTGTGCACGTCTGAAACGACGCTGGTTGTCATTTTTTAAAAAAATAGTATCTACAATGTAATTTGATAAAAGATTATGACTAATCGCTAATTAGATAGTATTTGGGTGCGAATTTGGAAAGCCGGATAAAATAAGAGATGGGTAATGTTTAAGTCCCCGTTGCTCTCTGCTAGGATGTGCATAAAATTTGTACTAGGCTTAAATAAAATTGCGTCATCACAAAAGTGTTTCTCAGAATATATCCGTCTCCACCTGTATTGTTTAATCTCGTTATGCCCTAATCAAGCTAGGACAATTTCTTTTGATTTCAAAATTTGAAATTTCTTATAACATCTTGTGAAGTTCAAGAGAAAGAGAGGAACAGTGAACCCGATTGAAACCTAGTATCAAGATGGCAATTTGACAGTCAGATAAGTGTGCATCTGATTATTTTTCTCACATTCAAGCACTTGCGATGGCCGTAAGTGTTTACTGTGCCATTAGTGGCAAAGCTATATAAAATATAAGTGATAGGTCACACAAGGCGTAGACATATGGGCTGGAATAAAGTTATGGAAATCATATGTTTTTAGGACTGATATTCTATTATTATCAGCGCAATGCATACCCATACCCATATCATGTACGTATTGTGTTTTTTCAGCGCAACTGCAGTCACTTCTACTGCCTACGAAATTTGTACGTTGCAATCTACCACAAACCAATGAAAAATATATTCATCTACAAAATTAACGACGTACAGATATGGCTAAAAGCTCCCATGTACACGGTATTATGCCGGCTTTAGAAATTAGCTATATTTGGGGCATCTAACGCGATTATAACGTACTTATCGGCGGGTACCGGCCGCAATTTACCCGCCGCCCTGCGCTGGCCCCCTGGAGATATTACGGTGAGTAGAACGAGATTTGGAGTTAATGTTGTCAGTTATTTACATTATAGACCGCATGGTTTTTTCGTGACCAGCCTCTATAATTGCCACAGCAGTGAATTTTCGATAGGAATTCACCAACAAGCTGCAAGGATACAATGCAGCACTGACAGGGATTTTTTGTACCACCGTTGTTATATTGTACCTATTGTTCTAGTTCTATCCAGTTATGCATTGAACACGAAACATGATGTGCTATTATTTTTAATTTAAATGAAGGTATTTAGAACGAATTTTTGCCGAATCAGTTGCTTCTGTTAACGTTTCTTTTGTTTTGTTTGGAACAACAAAAAAGAAAGAAAGTAGAGTCAAAGCTACGACGGAAACACCATGCCCACCATGCCCTCCGTCTAGGTCGGTAATTCTGCCAGTTAACGTTATCAACCGAGAGGCGGCTGGATCAGTGGACCATTCCTTGGCTCGTGACAGGATTTGCCAAAATATTTTTATATATACCAATCGGGGTTTCCGCTTATTTTGTTGAAATGTGTACATGCCTATCTATTACGTTCGTTTGCAGTTGTCTCTTATATTCTTTTTTTGCTGTTGTCTTATCATTATTATTGACATCATATATATACATGTATCAACAGCAATTATGGTCGTATTAAATCGTTGCTAGTGTCGCTAGCACTGTGTCATTGTGAGTCAGTTTAACCGCAAAGCATTTCAAAACTGAGACTTTTTCGCCGGACTAAGCAGCCGACTCCCCTGAAGGGTGCCACGCAGATCATGTCATCCCTCTGAACAGCCAGACTCAACACAAATATCTATTTGATATCTGAAACCTTGCTGGAGCAATATGTGGATCAATTTGTAGATTTTCTTATTGTAATTTGTTCGATATGTATATCCCGTTTAGCAAACTTTGTTTCTTTTGGTGTATGTACATGTTGAAACGGTCGAAATAATATAAACGAACTGATCTATCTTGCACGGCAGATTTAGACAAACACCATGCAGCTGTGTGGCATATTTGCTACTGGTCTGGTAGTGCATATTACTATGCAAATAACACACATATTGAGCAATCCGTAATGGTAAGATTAAACATTCGGTCATTCCCGTTTTGAGAATCTCTGCTTTAGCCAAGTTATACAATGTAGTCCTGTATTTAGAGTGATCAAAGTAAAGAAAGTAAATGAATTGATTTCTTATAATGCTGTAAAATCGAATAACAAACTGAGTAGGATGATTCAGAACATAGAAACGATCACAGTCCAGACATTTAACGTTGTAGGAGATTTTAGTGTAGCTTATAAAGATGGCAACTCAAAATCCTAATCGTCGTGTTCACGTAATGTCCTACATCCTCCCACTGCTCTTACGGAGCACGAAAGACCCATTCTTCACATCTTACGTTAAGAGAAGTCATTAAGCGTCTTCGCACTTCATTAACCTTCCATTTCCTGCGCAGCTCTGAAAACGACGTTTCAAGTCAGAACAAAGGATAGTCCACGACCCTGTGTCTTTCACGGCAAACTGTCTTCCACATCCTCTGACGTCAGAAGGCTGAAAAAATGACTGTAATATCACGCACTTCATTTCCTCCATATCGGAGTTTGTACGTAACTTCATTGGCAGCGAGGAACGAGGAACGGCGGAGCGCTGTGGCAGGTGGAAGGAGTGTAATTTCACAAAGAGCGAGTCTCTCACCGAGGCGAGGTTCACCATTAACAGCGATCGCCTCAGACAGAGTGATTGCAGCGGGGAAGGTCCTTATGGTGGCGCTAAAAGCTTCCCGCTTGGAGGGGAATTGGAGGCTTTCTGGGACTCAGCAAGGGGCCGAGAAATTACTGACAATTACTGCCTTTTTGAAGGCTGCTGTTTCCACAATTGTGGTGACAGGCGAGAGTTAGAGCATCTTATACGCACTTTAAACATTTACATATTTACAACGGCAAATAACGGTTGATAAATGCTTTATTATCCACTATTCATGAAACAATCTACGTTCAATCATTCATACATCGCTGAAGTAAAATTGTTCACACAGAGTGTAAATAAAAGCACGACAACAACTTTGATTAGACAAGACAGTTTAATCCATAAAGAGAGGCATGGTTTTCCCCATGGTGAAAGAAACATGCCTGTTTTCTACTTTCCTCTACGTTGCAGCTTCTGCTTTGTTCTCGCTTACAACATGTTGGTGCTTTTCCTGTTCACAATACATCCACTGACTGAAGAGCAACACGACTGAGTCTGAGGCATGTCTTTTGTCCACTTTAGGGTCTTGACAAGAGTGACGTCATGTCCGGTACGATGCACATAGATATATGACTCACTTTCAGCTATTAACATAACGAATTTCCGATGCGTGTTTCAAAGCTTGACATTACTAAAAGCAACTTTGATCTGGGGCCTTTTTGAGCCTTAGCACAAGACTTTGCGTGGATAGGTCTTTGAAATGTCTCCACCTAACGTCAATTTTTAATGCATTGCATCCCACATTAGAAGTTGGATTTTAGGGGAGAACTTTATAACACTGTTTGAACATTTAAGAGATATAGCGTATAATTAGGGCTTGAGGTGAAACACGCAATGGAAATCGCAAAGTACTTCGTATGGATAATGTCGTTAATTCATTGATATACAATCAAACAAGTTTCGAATACTCTGGAGTAAGGTTATTAGAATTAAGTGTCGCACAATTCGAAATCTGTCCAGCGTTTACAGAGTTTGGAGGAACACCCCGGATGTACAGCCTCCCGAAGGGTACCCTGGGAACGTTAAGATAATTCCCGGATGTTGTTGCAGAGGGGAGAGGATGGCACAGACTATGTTATGACGTCACTTCCACAGCTGAGCATTCGTCTAACCAATTGAGACTAGACGAGTTTGGCCGTTTTTTTAAAGTAGGTGATACATATTACCTTTTATCAAACTCTGTCGTGTCTGACATTCCAAGTCTATTTATTGGCTTTCCTTCCATTGATGGACCTTGTTTTCTTTCTGATTCACTAACATTGCATAAAGTGGTCATCTCACAAAGAAGAAATAGGTTTTATATCTACAGTACAACATACACCAGCTGAACTAGCGGATTGCCTTATTGCAATTATTCATATCTTTTTCTCTCCATTACCACAGCAACACATCAAAACAGTAAAGGTCAGATTAGGATCCCTACAAGGGCCGATGTAGACCATTTGTGGACTCGTCGGGAACTCTTAGCTCTAGGGGCCTTTTTGTCCCGGTCAAAATACCATCTACAGGTACTCCTATTACCACTGATATTCTCATATATCTAATATCGAAGAGTAAATTTATATTTTTTGTGCTCTACTGTACGAGGTGGTCAGTCGTTCAAATCGTATCCTAGGTCATGTCTAAATTTTTCTATCAACCCTTCTAACGAGTAGTAGATGCCGATCAGTCCACACGTCGTGCCGAGCGCGATCACGATGCAGTCCCAGATCCGGATCTTCCAGGAGATCTGATCCCACTTCAGCTTCATGTGGAACCAGCAGGGGCAGACGAAGGAGAGCAGGGTGCCTGTGAAGCTCCCGATGAAGCCCATGAGGAGCGCGAAGTGGGGGATGTAGACGGCCATCAGCAGCGTGCCGACCACCAGGAGACAGCGCACGCCCAGAGCCCACACCTTCAGCATGCCGTCGGTCGCGTAGCAGGACGGGAAGCGCGTCAAGTCGTGGCCCTGGAAGAAGTCTCTCTCGATGAGCTCCACGGCCTGGTAGTACGGCAGCGGGTAGGACAGCAGGGCCTTGGCGGTCAGCAGGACGTTGACCAGTGCGCGGAACGCCGCGTTGGGCAGGTTGTCGGTGATGACCTCCTGGGTAGTCTCGGCCCACGTCAGGAAACAGATGTAGGCGAAGATGGACTTGAAGATGCCTGCCGTGATGTGCGTCCAGTTCACCATGGTGATGAAGTTGCTGCGGTTCTCCATGTTGCCTTCCAGAGACGGGAGGAAGATCTGAGACGTGTAGGAGAAGACGATGACCCCCAGTGACACCGGGAACATCTTGACGTTGATGTAGAAGGTGACGTGATCCCAGGCCCACTGCGGCGCGCGGGAGAAGCAGTAGCCGATGATACAGGCGTTGATGAGCAGGTGGACTATTGTGCAGTAGAAACTAATGCGAGACACGCCCTTGAGGTGGCGCAGGAAGGCGCAGGGCACCAGGAAGGCTGTGGAAATGATGGACCAGCCTTGCTCGGGGATGGGCCAGTGCGGGAAACTGTTCACTAGCAAGTTTCCCGACACCACGATGTACAATATACAGATCATGGTCAGTTCTATGAATTGCGCTACACTAATGATACGGCTGCCCGTTTTCTCCCCCCAGACCGCTTGTGCAATTTCAACATAGCTGTCCCTGACTCGGATCCGCTCCCCTTTCTCATTCTCTTCGTACAAACACTGGACCAGGACTTTGCTTGTGTACGCACACACGTACGCTACAAAGATGATGGCAATTATGGACCAGTACCCACCGTGTACCACGGAGTACGGCAAGCTCAGCACGAACATTCCCTGCAAAAACAACAAAAAACGTCGTTAATCTAAATGTAGCAGTAAACAAGTCAACTACATGCCATGTATGAACATTGTGTATGCAAAACAAAGCAATATGTACAAATGGCGTTGTTGGTTTTAATTCTATGGTTCCATACCGCAGTGAGTAGAGCATTCTTTAAATGTTTAAAAGATCTTAAAGGCTATCATATCGCAAAGCAAAAGACATGATAAAGAATATTCCCAGGAAACTCATATCAAATTGACACACGTCGTGTGTTTTCTAAAAACGTTAGAGCACATGTTTTTTTAAACAGCATTCAATTTCCCAAATCGCAAAAAAAAGAGATAAAACTTTCCATAATTCACCTGCAAAACATTTGCGATAAAACTTTTTTTAATTCACTATGTATCTATTAAAAAACAGAGAAAAAAACTGATGGACCGCATTGACATAAAAATATAGGGGCCAAAAATCGGGTAAGAAACAACAGAGGCATATCTTCAACACTCTAGTGTCCACACTTCTGGACTATTTGAAAGTATTGCTTAAGACTTATTTCTGAACCACATGATTAGAATAAATGCTAGTCCTCAAGAACATGGTATTCGCAGTGCATCTTGACAACTAAGTATAGTGGGCATAAACACGATTAGAATATTGCCGTTGGTAGACTTTAAGTGGCCCCTGTCGAGGGTTATGTCTTTGGAAAATGGGGAATATACGCTGTAGTGAACAACATGAGACGCATCGAAGTGAACAACATAATACATGTAACAGCAACGATAACGAGATCAAGAGTAGAAAATGATGGAGACAATAGGATTTCATAAAGACAAAAATCATATTCGTTGCAAAGTACATACAGTGTGAAATCATTAAATATCTATCAAACATACTGTGAAGAAACATAAAATCCACTTGTAGTACGGTCATGTTGCTTTATTGTTGCAGTTGCTTTTTTTCACCATGAAGTTAGAATTAGGTCGCCTAGAATCGGACGCACTTTTACTGGAGTCAAAAATGATGCCATCAATCGTAGTAAACTAATATAATTCATAGACAATTCAATTGACTTATGCAAGTAAAGTCTTTCTGTGACCTCATTTTGTCATATTAAGGTATGGAATATGACTAACAAGACAAGATACATTAAACAGATGCGAAGCCGCAGAGCATTATGGGAATTACTTTAAAAATCATGGCGGCTGCATTTGGAGTAGAATGACAGAATGACCTTGACGTAATGAAGGTCAGTGTAAGGCCATGTTCTTTACACCTAATCGCGGATCGCGGCAGAAACCCGAAGACTGTAATGAGGCAGATAACATGGATACTCCAAACGAGATTATGAGAGAGTTTAGGTGAAAGGTTAAGTGAGCTCCAAAGTCTCGCGAGACATCATAAATAGTGAACGAGACAGCAAGGTACTAGTCATGAAAAAGTCTTACGTCGGCGACCTCGCTGCGATCGCACTGCGACAAAAAATTCGAAAGTGCGCTCAACGGATTTCATAGATAAAAGATTTCTTTTTTTCTCGTTTTGTGTGCTTTATTGTATTTTTAGCTATACATGTACTTCAACATTTCCCATTATATTCCAATTATGAAGTCAAGCCAAGCAAGCATGAAGTCAAGGGTTACACAAATGAAATATATGTCACAGCGACATTATCTAGTGGACTGGGGGTCTAATTAACTACAACGAAAAACTTATGACATGTTGTTATCTAGATAGCCACTACACATGGATATGAAACCACTAAAGCGATAATACTTCACTATATTCATATCTAAAATATTATGATTCAACCGCCTAATGTGCGATTTCTTGGGCGTTCTCGGGACTGCGCATGTCAGGAATGACTCTTTAACAATTAACGACATAAAGACAAAAGGACTGGATACCAATGACGCAGTAACGAATAATTATGATAGACATATCCTGCTGTTGGATATCTAATGTTAAATATCAATTGGTTTCTTGCTGTACGATAACGCTAACGTCGCATGCCCATGCACTCTGAGATCTAAGCTTTATGCAATCAAATATTTCCCAAGCAGAAAAAACAAATTCTTCACATTGTGTGAGCTATTCGTTTCTACGTGTACATATAGGTAGTCAAAGACTGTGAACACCCAACGAAACTACTCTATTATATTGCCAGATATGATTTTCACACCTAATAGTTAAAATGATTCCTGGCCCCTTAAATAATGTATATCCTAGTTGTTAGCAAATATTTATACATTCCTATGTCGGCTATGTGATGCTATCTATTATACATTACTTAATCATATGTGTTGCATCATTAATCGACTATATACAAGAACATATTCGTTTAGTTGAAATGCAAAGTCAAGCTTATTCCGGTGTGTGTGACATTTTGCCAGGATAACATGTATGATGGCGTATTGTATACGTTTTGGATATTAAAAAGTCCTTTTCTTATTTTTTTCTTATTTTTTCTTTTCTGTTCAATAACATTACAACAGTAGAACATAGATTTTTCGATACTCTTCAAAACAGTCCCTCTAAATTTTGTAAGGACTGTAACTTGAACTGTCCGCGAAAGTGGTCTTTCTGATGTCTTGCGGTTTCAATATTAAAGAATGGCTATTATGCCTCCATTGGTAGAGATGCACCCAAGAAACGGCACCAGTGCCGAAAAATTGCAGTGTGTAATTTCTGTGTCTTTCATGTAAGTGACAAGGAGACTTAGAACAAAAGCAATTTCCCCCTGTAACAGAAATTTGAATTTTGTGAAATAAGTATGTCTAAACCTGCGTGATTTCTCTCATTTTGACGTGTACAATTAACAAAATGTGTTTTTAACAAAAATATTAAGGGCAAAACTCCATCAAATAATCGCACGTTTTGAAATGTCGGCATTTCTATCGGTTGAGCGCTTCGCACTCAAGGTGTGTAGGAATTCAGGATAGGAATCTCGATCTTAAAAACTTGTACGACAGAGGTTTAAGAGGATTATCTGAAGAAGAAGTAGAAAAAAAGGAGAGTGTAAAACAGCACTTTCTCTTCATCGATTCTTCATGTACACCTAGAACGCAGCTGCGAAGACAATGTTCAACTGTACGGCGTAATCTGTGCGTTTTAAAGGGATTTAACGAAGTGCAGGAAGCGGAAGACGGTTCTGATTATATCTCTTACAGATTTCTCTAGTCTGTGATTAACACTAAGTGACATAGCCATCTGTATGGTCCCGACGTCACATTATTTATCTATTTTAGCGCTGGACTGTTGTGTGATCAAACATGCATACGACAAGGAAAATAATACAATCAACATCAAATTTTAATTTCTGTTTGCAAAGACCAAAGCTTCCGTTCACACAATTTGATTTGCACGTATGAAAAACGGAATTATCTCCCTATAAATGTAAGCTGAAACATCTACTCGCAAAGCACGTAATGTTTTAAACGAAATAAGACCCTTCGGTTTTCCATTCACCATGCAGATCAAATTCCAATGATGCAGGTAGGATGATGACGAAAATCCGAATCCAATTTGTAGGTAAGCATCTTTGGTTGATCCAGCGCGCCACGGAATAGGTGGGGCCCTCATGTGACGGTATGCATGTGTGCTAGTGGACCCTGTGTGGCGGTATGGGCACTGGACCGACAGAAATCACCTTTGCGACCGCGCTGCCACCAAAATGTTCACATTTTCCTTACAAATCGCAGATGTAAACGAAAACATTGTTTCCTCGCTTTGGATCGCCATTAACTTGTTCTTTCAATAACAATGAAGAAAGGACCTGTCTAAGAAAAGACGAGAAGAGATTGATGATGTTACCTGTATGACTGTTGTGACGTTCCAGCCGGCGTCCCAGGCCGTGATTTTGGGCTTGTGGACCTCCGGGTTGATAATCCGTTTGGGTAACTCCGCCACCACCTCGCCGGGTCGGGTCAGGGGCTCACTGTCCCCGTCCCCCGCTCCTTCCCCCACCACAGCCCCCTCCCCCGAGCCTTCTGGGGGTGCGGTTGCGGCCGAGGCCCCGGCCCCAGTCGACGTCCCAGCCCCGGTCCCAGCTCCGGCGGCGCCGCCTTCTTGCGGCTGAAGCCCGCCGTTGTTAAGTTTTTGCGGTCCGAGTTCCTCCAGACACACCACCTCCCCAGTCCCCTGATACTTCCCGCCATCTTCAAGATTGTCGAAATGTACAAAATTGACGTTTTCTTCCGTGGGTCCCGACACCATCCTGCGGGTCAGCTCAGTCAGCTTCCACCGCCACGCCATGTTGTTAGCCGCACCGCCGCGCTCCGCCGAACTCACCGCACAACACGCCTCAGCACCGCGCGCGCCTCTACAACACCGGCTCAAGTACAGCAAGCCTGCCACAAACTCTCGTCCGTGTCACTCTTCCAGCCGACTGAGAAGTGGCTCTCCTCTCCGCCCGCTAATGCGATGTCGATAATTCGATGGAGTCATTCAAACAACGTGACTGTGAGGGGTGCACGGGGGATGGGAGTAGGCCCCCGGCGCGCGGAGGATGATTTACACCGCCGGTTAAAACACTCTCGACCCAATAGAGGGAATTCCATTTAATTACCGCGGTTATGGGTGCGTGATGCGGAAATAATGCCAGCGCCAGCTGGGGCCGCGGCAGTGCTACCGCCGCAGAGAGAATATCTCCCCACTGTGAGGATCGATCGATCCTAGACAGATCTGCGCGATCTCGGACGGGATCACTGATTACCGTAATCTCGCTTCTTCCCCAAAGCGCCGTTTTCCCTTTGTAGATTATATTCCCCGCGGACCCCTCGTCCCAACCCGCGGTGGATGGCTCCTCACCGCTGTGGCGCTCAACCTGGTGTTGAATAACGCTGTGATCATGAGTTGGTTCCACTTATGTACGCGGAGAGAGGGGGGGGGGTGTAAGTAGCCTCATCAGTACAGCATGTCAATAGTGCTCATTATGTGCCGTTAAGCGCGGAGGAGGTGCGCCCTGACTGCCGTGTGGCGGTGTGCAGATGTGCGGGGGGACGTGTGGACTTCACAGCCGGGACTTTTCAATTACCGCCGCCTAGGGGCAGCTAGGGGGTTCCGTCCGCGGCTGCATCTCTGGTTGTACATACATACATACAATGATAGGTTTTAACAGTTACGTTTCTCCCATCGCACTGCATATACCGCGAAAACCTGCAGAAATGTGGCATTACTGTTGCTGTCCTGTTCTGGCAATGCTCCGACAAAACATCCTACAACTGACTTTAATTTAGCAGACTCTGTCCGCTTCCACGAACAATTATATTGTATAGACTACGTTTCCAATTTTCCATCATACTTGTCTATCAGTCACTTTACATTAAAAATGACATTGGCAAGAACGATTTCTTACCATCAATGTACATGTACATCAAACAACGATACACTTAGAGTATGAAAATGGTTATTTCAAAGTCGGACCTCCATGAAATGACTGTCTAGAGTTTAATTGTCCCGTGTTAACGTTTGCCCTGGTTGGGAAGGTTTCCAAACAAACCGAGCTAATCAAAACACAGAGTCACACCGTGCGATGCAGGTGTCGGGTCCTGCGTGTACGTGTGATTCATCAATGTTTTAGAGCAAAGCTGTTCATTAAAATGGTCTTTGCCGAGTGTAATGAATTTGACATCATGTCCTGAAGTAGATAATTGCCGATACATCCGTAATTGTCGCTCCAGGCTCAGACGTTCTACTGGAGATCATAGTCATCCATGTGAAAACTTTCCATTAGAAAGTTGACAAGAACCAACAAACTTGGAGTCGTGTTAGACAAATAGTTGTGTTGTAGCCTCCTCATATTGTTGTGTGCTCTGTTTAGTTTTAATCAAAGAAATACACATAAGCCTAGCAGAATTTATGTTGTGTTTTCGATAACGCGAACGGTCCGAAAAAAATAGGGTTAATACAGTTGGTAGGGATTCTCTTTTTTTTCTTAAATTTCGGCTGACGTGATGTGTCAGTGAAACTGAAATGCACCAGGACATTGGTATTTTCAAGATTATATTGTAATTGTACATTGTACGAGCACAATTTTCCACTGCAATAGCTACAGAAATGAGGAAAACGATACTACAACATTTCCTCTCTCAAATTGTATGTCCCTTGTCGGCGGTTGACCCCCAAAAAAGGCTAGGGTAGGCAGGTTTGGCTATGGTCGGTATGGTAACCGGAAACACAGCATTTCCCCCTAAGCCTTAGAGCACTAGGTTGTACTTTAAAATGATGGAAAGTCAAGGGCATAAACTACTGGAATTCGCGTATGATAATATCATATTATCGTAGATATGTCCTGTTACCAAGATGCAGTGGTATACAAGACAGTAACATCGTTGAACAACCCATCATGAGTAAACACATTTCGATGATGAAATAAAAGAGACGTGCCGTTTGAATGGAAGTCCAACATATGCCAAGGTCATTTCTTTCCGATTGTCAAGGTCATTTGTTACATTCTTATTAAGGAAAGAATGTAAGATAGATAAAAACTCTGATGAACTTGCCACAAAATTAAAATCGGTGCATGGCAAATTTTGTGTTAAGATATTGTCAACTTGTATAATTACGACACGTTGCACAGTTTTCCTGAAACATTTTTTGGCTTTAAACTGCGACATTTTCACATACAATATTTGACGACTTCTCAAAGTGTCCGGCAAAGGTTCCTTCTTTGGTTTCTTTAATCAACCACGAAACTATCTTCAAACGGAAAGAAAAGGTTGTCCGGCCTGATTCGTTCCTGCCGTCCATGAATGCCTGAGCGTGTTTGTACCGGTTACGCGGCCCTCCCCCAAACGTGCTGCTCATATATACAGCTGCAGCCGTCAAGCCTCGCGCCTGGCACGGGAGATAAGCACCACAGCCATGCTCCACAGTGAAGGGCACACTTAGCATGCGCCACACGCTTCCAACGCCGCCGGGCTAGCCCACAACTCCCCGGCAGATCACTCAGCTCTTCAAAGCTGGTAATTAAGCATCACGTTGCCGCTGAATCGAACAACGTTTAAACCGAAGAACGGGACTTGGGTATTCAAACGGTTAAACAGTGCAGCGGTCTTTGAAAATCGTTCTTTGAACATGAACTTCTCTGAATACTTCCCACGCAGTTTTTGTCAAGCGTGTAATCATCGTGACGTACAGGGAGAACGCCATGATGGGGATATTTTTACAGATCAGTAGTCATGGCAAAATTAGTATTTAGTTTCATAACGAAATCCGTGTTACGTTGATGAAGGTTAGACGAAAGACAGCGGATGCTGTCTGAAACGTCTGACTGTTGCAAAATTCTATTAATTTCATTGTTGTTTGAGTAACTGTCATTTGGCAAAATCAAGGTTATTTTGGGTGTTTGTTCTCCTTGCTCTTCATCTTCAAACGCTTCTATCTTTTAGAAAGGGTCTGCCCAACTTCATTTCTTCAGATGAGAGATTAAAGAAGGTAAGGAGAGATGTAACTAGCTATAGGGAGGGGTGGGGTGTTTATCGTGTAGACCTGTATTGGGGGACATATGGGTTAAGTGGTCGATCAGTGAAAACACAGAAAACAATGGAAAACATAGCGTGGACACTGCACAGCTGTCCGGTGGGAAGAGGGTTGGAGGAGTGTGAAGGTGGTTTAAGAGGGCTATATGTGCACAAAAAACTTCTTGATATCAATCTTTATCAATACAGAAAAATATATCCAACATACAGATACAGTTTGGAACTTACCAGTTGACGTGTAAATTGAAATGTGCTGTATCTGACCTTGGTGCTGAATGTTGTGTTATTGACTGTATATAAACTATCCGGCTCATCGCTCACGATGTTGTATAAAACCAGAAGTAAATTCGGTACTTGAAGATAGCCATATGTATCTTGTTACTACACAGTACTATTTGTAAACCAAATGAAAGCATGATCAACACCTGGTTGAAGTGGGTTGGTTTCCTTTATCAACAAACTTGTCGGAGCCTTTTCACAGCGTTGCAAACGGACTCCAACAAACCTATCCTTAATGGTATGATGGTTTTATACAAGCTTTTTTGACACACAAAAGAATGAGTGTAGAGGTTTTTTCTTAGTTCACTTTTAGATATTGAAATATGCATTTCTTTGATTCATAAACTTCGTCGAAATCTCGTTCGTCGGCCGAGAAAACAGATTGTACCGCCAACCTGACCTGAACTTTGTACACAGCTGCAGTATAGGCGACGGATGGAGCGTGGATGAAGACTTGACGGGAAGACAGTACCACATGTGGCGGGAGCAGCAAGTCAGCCAGCAGCAAACCGCATCTGTCAGACATGTCGCCTCCAGGCTTTGTCTTATCTTGCACCCTCATTCCATTACAGGGCGGCGACCTCGCAGCGATCGCGCTGCGACGTAAAATTTGACAGAGCGCTCAAGGAATTTCTAGATAAAACCGAACCTTTTTTAAGCTTTGTGTGTTTTGTTTCCTTTTCAGCTATACTTGTGCATCTTGCATGATATTCTAATTTTGAAGGCAAGGGTTACACAAATCCAATGTAGATCGCAGCGAGAGCGCAGCTCGCTCGCCGTCAAGTGGGAGGGGGCCTTACAGCTACTGAACGTACAAGCACGCTTAGCGTCCTAGCAGTGCGATAGCATCACCTGCTCTCAATCAGCCGTAAGATAAGCCTAGCTCTACTTATCTCCTTTTGTGTCCAAAGTTCATGGGTCACAGAGGTGAGCTCTGATACCTTGCATGAGAAGCATCGGTTAGTTTCTGCCCATTAGGAGCTGATTAACCATATATTATGCAGCTGCTAAGTGTTATACCTGCACGTAAATCTTCTAAGTAATCCCATTTAAGCGTCGCAGTCAAGACATGGATGATTAGCGTTCTTATTGCCGATTGGCTCTTGTTAGAAAGTCATGTGCACACTCCTTCTCAAGAGTAAAACTTTGAAGGAGTCACCCGCCGGTAGCCACGTACTGTAGGTAGACGGTATACTGTCAGAAGACTGTCGTCCTTTTGGGTTGTTCCACAACGATTACTATTTGCATCTGCCCGGGTGTTTGCATCTTCATATTAGAATCATAAATATTATGATAAAATGTTCAATTTCAAACGTTTCAATACCAACCGAAGTCCCTACCGTTAGATCCTTTAAGACAATCTCTGTGATTCGTAAGCCCCACCTGAACTGGTGACCACGTCTTACCCCACTGTACTTGGAGACATCCAAGAAGACTTAACGTTAATCCAGGGACTGTTGGAGAGGCAGTGCGCGGATTACAGACCCAAACTACACCACTGAATAATGACCACATGGTCTCCTTTAACCAGTGTTTATGGCCACACAGTGTCTGTTTTTATGTTTCCATCCGTTTGAAAGATTGCCGCGTCCAATCCTGTATAGATGAGGGTTAAGGGAGTCGCATTAAGCCTTTGGAACATAACGGTCCATGGAATGGCGGGTCCTGGAAGGTAACGACCCGGGAAGGTTTGTCGACAATTACACGAAATGACCATTCAGACTGAAAACTAAGCAACACCTGGGTATTCCCGGGGACGGTTCAGGGGATGTGGACAGAGGGTCATTGGGTAACTTAAGAATTTGGACAAGCGATGAAAGAACCCAGAAATCTTCATAAAGAGATCTGTAGTGAAAAATGTCCGGTAGAATGGCTTTCTAAATCATGCTATCGCAGGCATGACAAGATATCCATACAGTCCAGTCTTGCCATAACAAACTTTGAGGATTATAGATTACATCGAGAGATTTTCACGACTTTATTACAACTAGGCAGTTTAGATAACACTCAGCCTACAGACTTTTATTACCATTTTAGTTACATGCCATATTTTTGAGACAGACTCCACAGCATACAACGCATTAAGATTCAATTTGTACCATACGCAATAAATGGTTACGATTTCTTATTGTGTCCACTGTATAACTGACCCCTATCAGAAATGATTTGCCTCAAAATGTGTCATCAAAATGGGAAAGTTCGACCGGTAGTAAATGTGAAATAACCTCAGCGCAGGACTGGTTTTAACCGGAATGGCTGAAATGTCGGTCCCCACATGTGAATCATCTGTGTAACGACATCCGGGAACGTTATGGGCCCGCGGGGACACTTGGGGTGGAATAGAATCGCCCGTGTTTAGGACATGGTGATGTGAGGCGGGCATAGACATGTGGGGAGGATGCCGGGCTTCCTTTCACATGAAGGCATGTCGTTATAGTTTACGTAGAGTTTCATGTAATTCATTTTTTATCTCCATGAAAAATGGAGATATAGTTTTGGGTGTGTCTGTGTGTGTGTTTGTTTGTTTGTCTGTTTGTCTGTCTGTTTGTGTTTCCGCACTACTGTAGTCAGTATAACTCAGGAACGTCTTGATGGATTACGATGATATTTGGTATGTGGGCAGGTGTTGTGAAGCCAAAGTTCAAGGTCGATTTTGGGCCCCCTGGTATGTGACCTTGGTACTGCAGCAGAACTTCAATTTTTGTATCTTTTGACCTGGACGTGCTGTGGTCTTGACTTTTAAGTGGCAGATAGCTTGTGATGTAATAAAGAAGTGGTGTAGGTTTGGGCCCCCTAGCAGCTTCCTCTAGAACTGCAGGGGCGTTTTTGTGAAAATCTTCTAAGGAGAACAACTGAAATAAGGAACAACGGATTTCCATGATATTTAGTATGCAGGTAGCTTAGATAGAGATATACACCTTGAAGTGCAAATTATGCTAATTGGGACTTAATTTGCATAGCTAATGAGGAAAATCTATATTTGCAGTGTTTTCCATTATCAGACTCAAATACATGTAATGTATGTAGTTTATGGAAAGTGGATCATCAACAGATACCGATTATGCAAATAAACCCCTAATTTGCATAATTAATGCAAAACACCATATCTCATCTAATTGGAAAATTATAGGACTGTCAATATGATACTTAGTAATCAGGTAGCTGAGACAGAGATATATATAATGAAGTGCAAATTATGCTAATTGAGACTTAATTTGCATAGCTAATGAGGAAAATCTATATTTGCAGTGTTTTCCATTATCAGACTATAATACATGTAACATATGTAGTTTATGGAAAGTGAAGCATCAACAGATACCAATTATGTAAATAAACTCATAATTTGCATAATTAATGCAAAACACCATAATTCATCTGATTCATAAATCATAGGCCTGTCAATATTGCAACATGTGTAAGTTAGAAAAGGTGTTTATGTCCAAGCATATATTATGCAAATGTGTATGTCATTTGCATGAATAGAATTGTTCATGGAGATATGAGGTCGTGGACCTCGAGCTTGTTAAGTTTGATATTCATTTCTGCATATCAGAACCCTATGACACCTTTAAGTTTGTAATGATAGAGTCTGGCCCGTGGATTCATAAGAAGCGTTCGTACTGTATATCCATGATCAAAACCAGTTTAAAGCCCATTTTTATAATTATGTCATTCTCTAAATCTCACTAAGTACATGATTGTACAGTTGAAGGGCTTTCCTTACTTTATACATAGTGACTTATGCAACTTAACATTGGAGGATGTGCAGTTTCTACATGTGCGACGCTGACAGTATGAGGGTCACCATTTTGTTTCCTTCAAACCCATGCTAACAAAGCAATGGACCAGTTTTCATAGCACACCGGAGAACACTGACCCGTTACGCTGTTTTCTATCCTACTTACGGAGTCGGTTGTATGCGAGTGCCATATTGATACCTCATGTCAAAGAAGGTAATAGTGCCACGTATTGAGTGCAAATAGACAGCATAATGACATACACTGGAGGTCTTTTCACGAGACGCGTCGTACCGTGCGTAGTGTTAATGGAATATGGACTTCTTTTGTCGGTGTTCGTCGTTAATTATAGCAAATATACTGTAGGAACCTACCAATGTCAAACTATAAGGTACCTCTATTGACTTTTTTCTCATTTCAGTTGGCCGATGTTAGGTCTACTGGTACAAATTATGAGCCGGAATTTTAAGAACGATTTATAAACTCAACATGCCACAGCCAATATGTGTTCACCTCCGAGGTGGTCAAGAAAGGCCCTTGACGTATAAGAGTCGCCCAGTCGACTTCTTTTGCTTGCACATCTTACAATTAGAGTACAGTATTTCTATGAATGCATACTGATGATTGAAATTCCTAACGGGAGGTATGGCAACTTTACAAGGCGGGAGGTGTACATGTGCGTGTGTTGGTAAAGGCGTGGAGAGTAGCAAAGAAATATGACTGCAAGGAAACCACTGTTGACGTTAACATATCGGGTTGTAAAGACAGTTATGTTCTTGCTTTCCAGTTCGGGGTTTTGCTTCGAGACTAGGTTAGATACTGTTCCTTGGTGCTTCACTAAACTGTTGAGAAGGTCATGGTATACAAAATGTAGTGTAGAGTTTGTAGAACTAAAACTGGTGAATAACGGTATACAATCTTCTTGACAACAGGCTTTACAACATTGTATTCTGGGCATTGCAAGTTTAGAATTCTGCGGCTTGTACTATAATGTTACTGCATGCATGTATAGGTCCGCTGTGTGGCGCTGCTCCATGCAACTGAGTTAGGATCCTGTGGACAGCGCTTTGTGCATTACCGTTTTTATCGTGCGGTGAGATAATTCAGGAACCATTGTGGCAATCACCATTTCTAACATTATTACAACCATTACATCATCTGTTTAATTTTTCCTAGCATTCCTTTTGGTAAGAAATATAACATTTTCCCACAAGAATTTCTTACAGTTCTAGTTGACTCAAACGTTCTGAGGGTTTATTTTTCAGGAATTGGAGCCTACCATACTGCCTACATGATTGATGAATGAAGACAAAAATATCAATTAGATCGTATTCAGAAGTAGAGAGAGGCTTGACACCTAGGCCTCATGGGTAATTCTGGCCGCGTCCATGGCAACTCCCGCGGGTTCAGTTTGACGCCTTAGAAAGCCTCTTCACACCTGCTGGAACCTTTGATTACACTGTATTCAACTATCAGCTAAAACGTAGCACAGTCTACAGGATGGACAAGACCATAGCATGTCAAGGACAAAAGAAACAAAACCGGACATTATGCTGCAGTACCAAGGTCACAAACTAGTTGGCCCAAAATCGACATTGACCTTGTTTTTCAAAGACCTAGCCACATACCAAATATCATCGTAAACCACCTATAGGTTCTTGAGTTGCTTACTATAATATCCGACTTGACAGACAGAAAAAGACATGCCCAAAACTATACCTTCATTTTTTATGTCAGTACCAAAATGATGCCTCCAATTTTCATGGACATGAAAAACAGAAGAAACCTCTAAATCTTTAACATCTATTCTCTTGGCAAAGTTCTAATGGCTCAATGATTACGGCGGGTAGGAACATAGAAACGGTTTTAATAAATGAAGAAGCTTAACGATCAAACCCCAATTATTTTCCACAAATGTTAAAGGACCTTTCATGAAAATTATATTTATGAAGTACGCATTAACCTGTGGGGATGTGTCATTGTATAGCACAGAACGTGATGGACAGTTTGCAGGATTAAGAAAATATGTCCCATGGTTCTGTATAACATAACAGGACACAGATGTAGACTGAGAGGCAAATTACACAAATCAGATCTTCCCAAGCACATCAGTATTTACAGAAAACATTAAAAAGCGAAGCGAAGTTTGTCGGCGAAACATCCTTAAAATGTAACTTAAAAAGTCAATCCAGAATTAGAAACAGACTAAAAACTAAAAGAATCAATTCATAGCCACAACTCTAAGTAACCAAAACATCTTAGCTTTGCTGATTCCAAATTCTAGAAGCGTTACTGTGCCCTGTGAAATCTCGCAACACCAGATTGTTGGACAGTCGTTCGGTTTGTTACCGGTGAGTCTGACTAGGCATGAGCCCCAGGATTACTGTACGGTGTTCAAATATTGATAAAAGGGTCCGTTTCAGCCCCGTAATCGGCACAAGTCGATGATGATGGAGGGTTTTATAGGATAGGATTAATCTGGGGTTCGTAATTAGGTCTGGAGAGAACAAGGGTCTTCAGATCAATGGGGCTGTCTTAGGCAGAGTCTGGAACCGACTCAAGACGGGATCAGAGCTCTTCTTTGACGACTCCTCCAAGGAACCTGACTTGTTAGATACAATTTTTTACTGGTATTAAACATTAAAGAGGTTCTGTTTGAAGCTTACTGCATTGAATGAGGAGGAGTTTTAAAGAAGTTTTCGACTTCCTCTAGATGTTCTTTTCTTTGTAGTACATGTGTCAATAAAGTTGCATGGCTCCCCCTCTTTCACCCTTCCTTTTGTTCAAGTGCCCCCTATTTTACCTGGAAAATGCTAGAGGACAAGTTCGATAGAAACTAACGTAGCGATGTGTGCTATCTTTCGCACTATCAGGCAAATGGGGAAGAGGGATATACTGTAATACTGCAACACAGCGGCCCAACAGGCTCTCTTCAGAACGGAAGCACCCAAGTTGATACAGCATTACCAAGCGCGACGACTAGCGGCTGGTGTAAAACATGCACTAGCTTATCGGTTTGCCTATGTCAGATACGTTCTCTTGACGTCGGTGTTTGTTTCTTGAAGATGAACACATTGTGTCAAACGAAGAAGCACGTCTTTAGTATTTTCATTCTTCTTGCTTTCGTATGATCAAGGTGAAGGTATATATAATCCACCTGTTTCCCGCCCAAAGTTATCCACCGGTGTAGAACGGCGTGAAGAGATTATATAAACACATCATACTGTTCAATGTGTGTACAACACGGCTTGTTCCGCGCGGACTCGGAGTGACTGTGTTTGTTGAAGAAACGTTCGCTCCATTTTTTCCGCGAAAGAATAAGCTTATGTTTACGGGAGAACCTTAAGAGGTTGGCCCAGGGAAGAATTCCATGTTGCTTACTGTGTGTTTATGTAACGCCAAGAAGTATGGTATACGGTCCTTAAGCCTAGTGTAAATCATAATATACTTATTTTTCCTTTAAGAAAGATTACACTAGGCCACATACACCATGACGTTGTGCAGCATAAACTAGGGCAAAGGTCAATGTCTGAAAATGACCCCGTGAGAAAAAAATGTCATACGAACAGGTGTGAGGACGAGACTACAAAACAAAAAAAACAAAACCAATGTAACCATGCAGACCAGTCAGGAGGCTGTTATAATATTCCATGGGCGTGATGAAAGTTTGCATTTGCGGTATTAATTTCTTCTTTTCCACCAGCCGGTTTAGGATCATCAGTTCGTCGCAAATATATCGTCAGATAGCATGGCGACAAGTCTACTCGTAAACTGCCTGGTAGTCGAGCAGTGCAAAGACCTGCAGCTATGAGTGACATTTCGTCGTCTCCACCAGACTGGCTTCGGTGGATAATGATTTGCCAAGGCAGTTTGGCCACCAAAGGGCGGACTCTCCTGGCCAATAGTTTCCTTTTTTGACGAATTTTACGATTCGTGCCCCCGTCGGAAGGCCTTGTTGAGGGTAGCCATTTGGGGCATTTGCCTCATCGTATATACATGTATGTTGCGCAGGTGATGCCATAGAGGGAAGAACACCTCCGGTCATAGATAAAGCGGCCTTTGTCACCGAGACAGGCGGGGAGGGTCTTCTTTATTCCCCACTGAGGAGAACCGGTTTTCCCGCCCAGAGGACCAGGTCTGATCGCACAAAGACCCTTCTTTATAAGTGTAACATGATGGAAATGATAGAAATGTACTTTTTATGGATCCGGAGACCCTTCACCTTTCTACTTATTTTACATTTCTACAAAACGTTGTGACCATCCAAAAAGCTATTCGTTACATACGTTTTAATCTTCAAACCAAGTCTCCACGCTCAACGTGAGATCTATTTTCTTAAAGTCACAGGAAAACGCAAGAAAACTTAAGAATTATATGTTTCAGACTTGTTATTTCTCTCTAGTAACCTTATCACCTTCGGTTGGGTGTGTTCTATCAACATAATCCAGGTAGGACGACTAGATACTAACAGGTGTGTCGGGATGAAAGGTAAGATGACCAAATAGACAGAACGATGCAGGGAGGAATTTTCCCCGGAGCGAGAGAAGGCTTAGGTGCCAATTATGTGGCAATAAGATCAGATTCCACGGCACTTTCCCCTTCTCATGGATCATGGGGTGACAGGAGTGTCAGGCAGGACAAAATATATCAACTGGTCTATGACTTAGATTTGCTCAATAATAGTATTTCTGAAGAGACAGCAAATATTTAGTTCTCTGAATGAAACATGTATTTGGGGTGGGATAGCTACGTATACCTTTCATGTCTGAGGCGACACAAAAATTTCAGAAATGCCCCCATTCCGCTAGACGGCAATCGCTCTGCGACCTTGCTGCGACCTAAATTGGATTTGTGTACCCCTTGATTTCAGAATTTGAATATCATGCCAAATATAAAAGTATGACTGAAAAGGCAACAAAATACACAGATCGTGAAACAATTCGTTTATTTATCTATGAAATTTGTCGAGCGCTCTGTCAAATTTTGGGTCGCAACGCGGTCGCCGCCCTAGTGGAATTGGGGTGTAATCCAAATATATCTGTCAAAGATTACGATGATATCCGTCTATGTTGTTCGCTTGGAATTACTGCAACAGAGGGAAAATCATATGCATTGTACATTTGTCTACACGTCTTAGTAAGCACCGACACAAAGGTGCACAATAAAGGGAAACTATGATATGATATTGATCTAAAGAACTGGAACTACTTACAATTAGGATCATGCCGTTGCTTTTCTATGATATCCCTTCCCACAACAAAAGAAGAACCTTGAGCCATTTCCGGTTTCTGTCTGTTCCAGAAAGGTCAAACTTCCTTCACTAATTATGTCGGTCTGTAGATCGTAAATAACTAGCGTACTCTCCAAGCAGAGGTCAGTGGGGAAGATTGTGACTTTTTACCCGTATGCCCCGTTTTCTCTCTGGTGGAGAATGCCGAGAAGGACGGGCATATGATTAAAAGGTCACAATCTTCTCCACCAACCTCTGCTTGGAGAGTAGTCTAGCAGAGATTAGATCTCAAACAAACAGTTGTGACCGGCACACTTTCTCCAAACAAATAACCGATTGTTATACAGATACTGAACAATAACATCCATGTCTTCTCTTTTCACTGGCTGCGTTTCAAACTGTAGTACTGATAACAACAAACATTTTGTTTTAATGTGAAGGCTCGACCACACACGTTTAAGGTCACTGCGGTGAATAACAAAGGTCTGTCGTGCTTTATTGTTCCGTACATGTTAGGACGTTCACACAGAAAAATTGCCTGAAGGGGTCTAAATAAGTGTTCAACCCACCCGCTCTACTTGTTCTGAGTCTAAACCTTTATGACTGTCTGAAAGCCAGGGGTCAGTCTTAACTACGATGCTGTGAAACAAAAAGCAAACGGTTAAACTCCTGACATCTTAACGTCTAACCCCCTTACTGTAGGAACATATATCCAACACATACGCAAGTCATTTCTGGGCAGATCTAAGAGATTCAAACTCCCAGATACCAACTCAGCTTTATCGTACGGTCTGTTGCACAAAATCGGCAACCTTGGTGACTTTTGGAACCCTACTGTGAAACGCTGCTTATTATTCTCACGGAGCCAACCATTCAGCTCTAAACACTGCTGTATGAATTGTAATGGCGTACTAACATACAACCCTGCATGTCAAAGTAAGACCAGTACTTTCAGGTGTGACAACCCGTGGGAAGTGTAGGCGTGTGTTGTCAAAATAACCACATAGCTCACGGCAGTACAGGGCGCGCTGAAACACACGGTTTACCCTATGTGCTGTCCTGTGGTTACACTAACCGGAAAACAGCATGTCTAACGATTATCTTAAACTTACTCCCTTCTCTAAGCTACTGGATTGCGTCATCATCTTGAACTAATGTAGTGCCCAAATGTTATGGATAGAATACTGACATGGACATGCAGTTAGGAGGAAAGAGAACTGGACGGTTGCTTTAGAAATATTCATGGACAATATTAATGCGCAACTATATTTTCAATTGTAATTCTAATCTTAAGTATTATATACCAGTTTGTCAGAAGTGTCTTCAAAGTGCAAACAGAGAATTGTTCTACCCTGGCCCAACAATGGGACGTGCCGTGCCACCTGTTCCGGCCAGGCTGACAGGGCACATTGTCCAGTCACCAAGCAGGGGTTAAAGGTCACCAGGTCTCCGGCCCAATTTCACAGCCGACTTGAGATAGAACACCATCATCCTGGGACACATTTTCCAGTCGTTAAGTCTCCCTACGGATACTCACTGCTACATGGAATTGTTGGAAACATATATTTTGCACCTTTTTGCCTGACGAAACAATTATATTTCAGACATATTGATTTTTGAATACGTTTTTTGATATTTTAGACGTTGTTTGTTTGGTTTATAGTAAAATTTATTCAATTACAAAACAGAAATTCATACGAATTTTGGAAATATGGTATTGCATTTTCATCACAACAGTAAATTGTGAACATATGAAATATTGATGTAATGGATATTCGGATATTTGTGAAAGTTTCCATCTTTTGTTCAATAGCGTAAAATAAGACTCCTAGTCGATAAAACTTAGACTCTACCAGCCTCTGTGGGTCGCTGGGAAAATAGTAGAAATTGGCCAAATAGAGTCAACTGTATGAAGGGAGTCGGCTATGGAGATAGGGTCCAATACTGCGGATGGGAATGTTATCCTCCATGGCCAAAGTCCCCGGCAAATGTTCTCTCTATAGCCGACGCGGTTAGTCTGGTAGAGACTAGATAAAACTGGCGGGGTTTTGTGGCGGGAAATATTGTTCACGGCTGTAGTTATGCTGACGTCATAACCCAGACATGAGTAATATCACAGATCGTTGGTTCAGATCATAATGAAAAGGTCCCGTGTGGGATTTTCCTCACCACCTATCCTCATCACGTATCGTCTCTGAGGAGAGTTTGATGAAAACGTTATTATTTCCTGATAATGGAATATCATCATGAGGCTGAGGTGAAACGTGAACCGACTAGACGCAATGTCATGACTGTACCGCCCCTGGGAAGTGTAGGCGTGTATTTTCAAAATAACTATCTCGCTCACGGCAGTTACAGGGCGCGCCGAGATGCACGGTTTACACCATGTGCTACCATGGTCATGTGGCTACATTGTAAACCAGAAAAACACTAAAAACGATCATGAAATTACCCCATTGTATAATCTATAGGATTGCGTCGTAATGTGAAAGGAATGTAGTAATTCAAAATTAGAAATGTCTTTTTTTGTCACGAGTCGTCTTCTTGTCGATCTCAGATTTTCAGTAGAAATAGAAATTTTGTCCCTTAGCGAAGCAATCGTGATTGTGCATTGGATGTGTAGTTAAATACTTATCTAAACGTTTCAGACTTCTATGCATCTAAGTGTTACTACACAATAGAACATGGGTTCTAGATAGTATAAGGAGTACTTGAGGCAGTGACAACCCTGGGGCCCGGTTAGTTAGTTACTTAAAGCACTCTTTGTATTTATTTCCATGCGAATACATAATTCGTCATTTCAGCTTGTTAGAAATAGGAACGGGACTGCTGACAAAGTGACACAAAGACGGCACAATCACGGACACTTATAGGACAATTACAGGTCATTCTATTGTGCTCATGCTTGTCGTGAGGCGTCGTTAGAATACAGGATACACGCACGACACTGGTCACAGGAAAGTATCGGTCCAACATGGACGTGAATAAATCCCACTACAATGATGTTGTACCGGTGCTACATGACTAACATCCTACCAAAACAAAACAAGGAAGCCGTTCGTTCCCCAGGCGCGGCGGTGTTCTGTGCCATTCCTGCCGCGTCCCACAGCAGCTTGTGCCCGGCGGGCGTTTTTCACTTGACTCGGCACGACCCGCGCGCACCAACAATACCGGTGTGACCCGGGGGCACGTCCCAGTCAGCGCGACATCTCCCGCACACTGGTTAGATCGGTTCCCGACACGGCCGCGACGCCACCGTCCCGTTCTCTCCCTCAACTCCACACGACTTCTCATCTCAGTACCTGGTTACACGTTAACCAGAACGCGACTTAAGGTGGTTAACGACCATTCCAGGCGGTTTAACGAGCACTGCGGAGCCGGCGGGAGCCATGTTTACCCCGCTGCTGACCGGACTGCTGACGCTGGTCTCTGTCGGGACTGCAGTCGGACTCGACCCAGGTGAGCTAGTCCCCCATCATTATCTCTACCCTAATCCAGGTGTGGCATTCTTTAAGCGCTGTAAGACGCCGGAATCCTTAAAAAATAAGACCCAGTGAGATGAAAACATAGCTAGTCTTGGATACAATCGCCTTTGTTACCGTGTAGGGTTCGACCGCGGGACACATGCCATGAATACCCGATGTTTTCTCGGCCTCTCCGCCGAACCAAACGTGATTACTAACTTCTAAAGAACGACACAAAACAAGACGCGGTTTCCTGTGCGTACACGGAAGGTCACCCCACACCTGGATGTGTGTTAGACTACTGCGACAGGTATACAGGAGTTGACGACAAGGGCGTCTTACGTACGTCTTAAGATATCGACAGGCGGACATACTTAAGTGTCTCACAAACCGACCAGGTGTTTAAGACAGCTTCAATAGTTCACAGGGAACACAGCGCATTGGGCAGGGACTTGTATACATGTAATTGCACGGAATGTAACGAAAATACTCAGTTTACGATAGTATGAAATGGGTTGTTTCATTGCGTCAAGATATGAAACAATATACATGATGTCCGACATCTGTTTACAAGTCTGTTGTAACTTGTAACTTTCGAAGTTAACAAATTGTCCCGTCCCGTCCATTTTGGGTCGCTGTTCCCGGTCCCCCACGGTTTCCCGACGGTTTCGCATGGACGAGCTCGGAAGGTATAATTAGCGTTACTCACTATTATACCGTGCACACCGAACCATAACCAGACTACAGCATGTGGAAATTGACCTGTAAAACCACATACTG
Source organism: Branchiostoma lanceolatum (assembly GCA_035149815.1). Classification (NCBI taxonomy): domain Eukaryota; kingdom Metazoa; phylum Chordata; class Leptocardii; order Amphioxiformes; family Branchiostomatidae; genus Branchiostoma; species Branchiostoma lanceolatum. The sequence goes on along the minus strand of CM068867.1, from coordinate 20,877,289 downwards.
GCGAGCCGTATTGTCCCAATGTAGGGAGCCTCGTGCTCGTAAAACTGACGCAATTTTCAGTGGCCTAACTGAAAAACAGAAAAACTGTCAATTTATCGCTTTTAACTTAATATGATCCATGGCAGGATGTAAATTACTGGCTCAATGCCTGAATGACCACGAAATAGGTATATAAAAGTATATATGTATGAACGAAAAGCATGGCGCAGCCTCTATTGAACACGCTTAAGACTCATGATAGCGTCAAAATCGTCTTTGACTGTTCTTTCCCTCTACCCCAATGAGTTGAGGTGGGGTGGGGTAGTGATAATTACTTGAACCAGTATTGCGTCATTTTCCTTTCATATATTAGTATACGCCAATAGGGTCCCAAAATCAAATATACTTTTCCTTTCAAATATTAGAATAAGCCAAAATCTAATGATTTCGAGGTCTCGTCAAAATCTACCCACAAACCAAATATAAATCCAATCCAACAAGGCCTTCTCGACTTATGCTGTTAATCCACATAACTTAACTTACAAACATACACACAAACGCTACCGAAATCATAACCTTGTTGGCGAAGGTAAAATCGCTACAACTAGACTTCCTTTACTTCTCCCTATGAAAGTTATTCCCCATCACGTCCATGTGGTTGTTTTCTTGACGTGTGCAGCACCCTGAAACATCGCACAAATCTGTACCGCATGTATTGTCCTAACCCGGGGTACTCCCCTAACTTCTGGGCATGCGAAGGCCGAGCTTTTTTGTCTGGAATTTAAGTTCGTTCTGCGTGACGGGCTTTGTTGTGTATCTCTTTCTGTAATCTTTCTTTGTCATGAAAATCGTGTTGAGGGTACGCCGTACATGGAGTCAATGAAAGTCGCTGTCCAATGATTCATGTGTGTCTCTTTCAAAAGGGCACAGGGGGCGTCCAGCTAAAAGAGAAGAATAAACGGCAACGATTTCCAGAAAAAGGAAAATCTTTGAATTCTATGGCCGCCCTCCAAAGCAAGCCGCGGCCTCGATTCAAACTAGATTAGCTGGTAACAACGGCGTGTTGTTTGGGCTTTCTTGAAACTTTAACTGGGGTGCAGTGCTTGGGCATGCAAGGCACGCATGGGGGCGCTTCTCGTGGACGATCTGTGTTTTGACCTACAGACTTTGAATCGGTTTCATTGTCCTAGTATCAAGGAGGTTCAACCCTCTCGTCCTCGCCTGTATCAGAGAAATGTTTGTCTCTTTTTTGTGTGCACGAGTCAAGATAAAGACAGGGGGAGGGGGCTGATGATAGTGAACTTAACACAAGGGAGACACTGGTGATTGTTAATTCTCGTCAACTCTTCAACGTTTAACACAGAACTCAATATATATGACATATTTTGTCACATTATGAACGGGGGGAGGCAAGGTCATAAACTTGTTCAAAATTAAATGTTCTAATGTCAGACTCTGCAACGTAAAGGTATGAGTCACCTCTACTAGACTGAGTTTGCCGCGCCGGCCATCATGAGGAAGAATGTTTGCCAGGAGAGTTTGGCCACCATAGAGTTTCATTTGCACGCGCTGGGGGAATGTTAATCTTCCCGTGGACTGACTCTCCTGGCAAACATTCTTCCTATATATATATATGGCCGGCGCGGCGATCTCCTTTGCCGAATCCTACAATCCGCACCCCCATAGGAGGGCCAAGTGGAGGCACCTGAATATTTCTCTTCAGTCCACTACTACCCATGCCCCCCCCCCCTCTGTAATCATGTACATGTTATCAGGCATGCACTATTTTCCCACAACAGTTAATAACATTTCCCCCCGTCTCCATACCAGACCTTGGTCCTGTGCCAGCCCTTGAAGGCCGCCCGACAGAAGAGCGCCCTACTTGCCTAATGAACTTAACCCGGTCCCTTTCAATACTCCAAGGCCGATATTAGTACTGAAGGAACGTTTTTCATGACTGGTTGACTTTCTTTGGAGTCGAGGTTAACGCACTGTACCCTTTGGACAGGTAGAATTAAAAACAAACCCACGACGCATTCTCTATCTTGCTAGCGCCTCACAAAGTGGGAACTTTAATCTCAACAAAGGTGAAGCGATCGCCAGGGAATTATTTCGTCCGTCAAAAAATGAATTCGCAGGGAATAGTCACGAAGAAAATGGGGGTAGAATCGTCCAACTATGGTTGATAACTACATCCAAATATATCACAAATATGCTTTTGTTGTAACATGAATGAAATATACAATATGCATAAAGAGCGAAGAAGTGAGACATAGAACGCGTCCTTTTTTCGCATGACTGCTGGCTTTTGATGGCTCTTCATGGTATTGTCTTTATCACCTTATAGAAACAGGTTTCGTCCTAACTTTGCGGTTTGGTTATTTACCGTTTAAAATTGATTGTGGTAGAAAAGGTTCGTACTCTTGTCATACTGCTAACGTGTCATACTAACTCTCGTTCTCAGGCCTGGTGTTCCTGGCGGAGTCCTCAGACGGCAGGTACGGGATCGACTACTTCACTGCCGACAGCTTCTGTACCCAGAACTACGGCAACCCCGTCAAGACAGCCACGTTTGACGACCTGAAACTGACCTGGGAACGAGGACTGGACCTGTGCAGGTAGCCACACCACATTCTGTCATTCTTGGCTGGGTAAAGGCAAATACAACTTAGAAATTCAACTTGGATTTGTACATGTTCAGTTTCAACCGCCGTTCGACCTTTGAGAAGCTTAGGGGTAAGATTATAGGGAGAAATTTGCCTTGTTGTTGCAGCATTAGTATCGTCCTCCGTAGTTTACCGATGGCTCATTCTTTTCGCTTGCTAACCTCTAGTGTAAACTACGGAGGATAGTAACCATGTTGTTGGTGTCGGTGTTTATTCAGACAGTAGCAGGCATCTATCATGTGATGATAACCGAATGACCCATTTACTGTGCATAAAAGATTATGCCACAAATTCTATCATACAAGGGGCTGAAGAAGGGCAAACAGGACTGTGGAAGGCCATTCGAAATCTGCTACCAAGTAAAACACGAAATACTATTACTTGCATTCAACACAACGGTGAGAATATTACCGACAAGACAGGAATAGCAGAATGTTTCAATAATTTCTTCCGTAAAGTCATCAATGACTTGTACCAGTCGATCTCAAGTGCTGTTCCCCAACTTTCCCCCATGCAGTATGTCAACAAAGCCGCAAGCACGTTTGCTTTCAGCCCTATCACAGACGCTTTCGTCATAAACCAATTGTCTACGCTTAAAGTACGGAAAGCGACGGGACTTGATAGTATCGATAACAAGCTTCTAAAAGTAGGAGCGCATATTCTTGGTCCTCCCCTGACAAAGCTTTTCAATAACTCCCTGATGACGGGTCAATTCCCCAAAAGATGGAAGCAGTCAAAAGTCGTTCCAATTCACAAGAAAGGAGACAAAACCAATCCAAGCAATTATCGTCCTGTATCACTCTTACCTGGAGTGTCCAAAATACTCGAAAGAGCTGTCCATGACCAACTATATCATTATTTGAACCAAAACAGACTCTTAACTCAGTACCAGTCTGGGTTCAGGAAGAAACACTCCTGTGAGTCAGCACTTCACTTAGTGATCGAAGATTGGCTAAGCTCCATCGATGTAAGGGAACTGACTGGCGTGGTCTTTTGCGACCTATCTCGAGCATTTGACACGCTTGATCACAGCGTAGTATTGCAAAAACTTCAACATTACGGGGTTAACGATATGGCTTGCAATTGGTTCCAGTCGTATTTGAGTGGGAGGATGCAACGTACATGCATAAACTTATCGTTATCCACAGCACCCAGTGTCACATGTGGTGTGCCTCAGGGGTCAATTTTGGGCCCACTTATTTTCATCATATATATTAATGACTAGTGGTGTGGATCTAAACCCGAGTTTAGGTTTAGGTTCGGACTCGAGTCCAGAGGTTTAGGTTCAGGTCCGGACTTGAAAGTCCGGACCTGAACAATAATTTTGGAATATTTTTTCGTGTTACATGTAAAATTGCATATTGGCAGATATTTTACATGTAATTTGAAAACTATATATACGGAATTATATACAGTCAGTAATTAACACAAAAGTTCAGTTATAAACACAAAAACAGCAATGTTTTAATATTTTTCTAGTGCAAATTTCACGATTTAAGGAAAGTTTAAGATGGTTTAAAACAAAAAGGAGTGTATGAGTGAGAGAATTTTTTTTCAAGTCCGGACTTGTTTCCAGACGTTTAGGTTTTTTTGGACATGAACCTAAACATTTTACAAGTCCGGAACCGGTCCGGCCGGACCGATCCGCACCACTATTAATGACATACCCAACTGCCTACAGTTCTGTAAGATAGCCATGTACGCTGATGACACGGTCATATACTTCTCGGCACGCAGCATCCACACAATCGAGCAAGCAATACAGAGTGACTCGGCCAGACTTGCTCAGTGGTTCTTTGCTAACAAGCTATCTTTTAATCCAACAAAATGCAAAACAATGCTGGTAGGATCATCAAGGGCAAACGATATACACAATAAGCTACATCTCACTTTGACAGGTACTACACTTGACCAAGTTGACACCTTTAAATACCTCGGAGTCAGTATTGACAACAAGTTAAAGTGGCATAATCATATTGAACAGGTTAGCAAGAAGCTAGCACAAGTAGTCGGTATAATGAAATGCCTAAAACCATATGTAAACAAACAAGCACTTCTCACAATTTATACAGGCCTGTTTCTTCCACACATACAATACTGTAGTACAGTATGGGACCAGGGGAGTAAAGGGAACTTGGAAAAACTACAGAGACTTCAAAGTAGAGCTGGGCAGTGTGGTTCTGGGATGCAACCGCTACACGTCTTCTGCGACCGTCCTGCAAACACTTGGGTGGACCCCGGTAGCCGACGTACACAGGAGAAACAAAGCCACATTAGTCTTTAAGGCACTCAATGACATGACCCCTACCCACCTTACTGCACTGTTTATGCTTCGGTCACATTTCAAAGCCGGGGCCCGGCCGGGCTGTTTGAGAAAACAAAGAATAAAAGGCGCATATCAAGGATATACATAACGTATGGTAAGGAATAATTTTTCAAAAGTTTTGTGTGTTTTGTTGTCTTTTATGTCATAGTTTTCGTTCCCACAAGCTGCCCGGCCGGGCCCCGGGTTGGAAATGTGACCCTAGCATTAGCCAGCTTACAGACATCCACACACACAATACCCGTCTCAGAGCACAAGGCGGCCTTCAATTACCAAAAGCAAAATCAGAACAAAGAAAGCAAGCCTTGTCGTGCTCTGGGGCGGTGCTCTGGAACTCCTTATCGACTAGATTAAAATCGGCAAAAACACTTCAACTCTTTAAACGAATATATAGAGAAGAACATATGACTTATCCATAATTTCCCTTCACTCCTCAATGAATCATTATGCTTTCTACTTGTTTTTATTTGATAATATGATTTGACGATTAGAGTCATCATTGATATGATTTCTCCTATAATTTACACATTGATATGCAAATTCCGTTACATTTAAGTTTATTTCATTGTTTTGACTCTCCATTATGTTTTGATTCAATATCTCTAGTCTCTTGAGTTATCGTTACTTCGGTTATCGTCTAATTATGATTTCTTTTCTTTGTTGAAGACTTACATTTTCAAGTTAACCTTTATTGCTGTATTATTTGTCATTATTTGATATTTTAAAATGTTGCTATGTATTTATATGTAAGGGGTTTTACCCCCCAGAAATCTTTGAAAAACGCCACCAGGCGACATGTATTTCTGGTAAAACAAATAAACTGAAACTGAATAGCATAGTGAGGATGATGGTCAAACGTTAACGTTGATCTGGAAAATTGAATCCAGTATACATCTCTGATACCTGTTCCGGTCCATCCCCCAGGAACGGCTGGCTGAATGACGGCACCGTGGCCCAGCCCACACACTTCTCCCGGCGGGGGTGTTCCGACAGGGGCGTCAGCCGCCTCAGCAGCCACCAGTGGAGCGAGAAGTTCGACGTCTGGTGCGTCGTGGAGAGACAGACCCGTGAGTCGTTGTTCTTAGTTCTATGGGAAAGTTAAAAGTATGAGCCATGCTGTTTTCAAAGCTTAGACATAAAGGCAATACGAATAAATTCATAACTTTTCAAAAGTCCTGTTTTCAAACTTCTAAAACAAGTCATAAGCGTTCTAGCATGAAAGTTCGTCCGGGTTGGTAAATTGGATGATGGGAAATGTGCAATAAGATAACATGTCTGTAGCACTTGGGTCAGATAGCTGAAGAAGACCGAGAGATTCGGTCGAAAATTCCGTTTTTGAACGGTTTAATTTCTCGTTAAGTAATGCACGTGTTTACTTCATTTTTCATATCATGCCATTAGAGTTTCTATCCACTTAACTAGTTTTAGAAACTTTCCATTGTAGTTTCTGCATTAAGTCATATTCTTTTCTCATCTCAGTTTCTTTTGTTTGAATTGTTTTTAGCTTTTGGAGCACGAATGCACAATGATGAGCGGCGAATCCATGACCAACACACCAATCTATATACTGTACATGTAAACAAGACTAAAATCTAATAGTACTCGTTTGATATAATAGTTGACTTGAACCACGGAATTTTGATTGATAATCAAAACCTATAAGTTGGTGATGGATGAGCTCAAAATGTCACTACTTTAGAAAATGGCGCCTGCCTGATTGCACCTTAAGGGTTAAAATGTCTTATGTGCATTCCTAAGATTACGGAGAGCCTGGAGCAAAGGCTTTAATGACAGTATTTGTTAAGACCTGTCCAGAATAAGGTTTTAAAAGATAAGGGTTAGGATTTTACCAAGAAAGAGCCAATCTGCCTTTTTGTTGTTAGTTTACTGCTTGATATATCTAGGCATAAACGTGCCTACGAAGCTTACAAAATCGTTTTTTTTTCTGTCACGATATCTACTATATTTTATCATTGTATATTAATCAACGCAAGAAGTAAATAAACAAATCGACAAATGGACAACATTCCCTGCATTTATTGGGGATATCTAGGACCTGAAACAACAAATGTTGTTGAAAATACTAATGGATTTAGATTGTTCAGATATCGTGAAAAATCCGCGCAGATGGTCTTTATGTAAGTTCTTCCAATTGTCCTGAGGAATGCCAGGCAGGATAATGAGGGACGCGGCTCTTCCTGAGAGAAGTATTACCTGTTCTGCAGGACATTATGATTATCCACCTCTGGTGCTCGCTAAGGCGTGACGCGAACCGGAACAGGTGGACATCAAAAGTGCTTAGTCGACTGTTAATTTTTTTTTAAAGGAAGCATGTTTCGGTATTTTGGTATCAGTTCATTCAATACCGTTACTGTGTTTAGCGCGATTCTAGAATGAATAACTAGAATGTTCTTCAATCAGTGACAATATTCAAATCTGGATGACACGAGAACATTTGACTACATTTGCCCATCACTAGGCAACAGCCCTCAATTCAGCACCGACGTTCTGTTCACCCACAACTGACGCTTTTAATCCCTTTATCTCTACTTTGTACAAAGCGCACTGAAACTTGTTGCAAACTTTAACGCACTACAACGACAGCTTTTCTGCGACGGTACTGTGGCATTGCTTTCAGCTTCCAGTCTCATGTTGTTTGTTTGTCTGTTTGTCTGCTTATTTGTCCAACTCAAACAGAAGATGTCGTAGCTCGGAATTGTCTCCGTTCATCTTTCTTTACCACAACAACGCCAGAAAACGATCAAACATGTGGCCAGACGACGACAAATATTAAAAAGCGCCTTCTATTATCAAACGACTGCACTGCAGTCAGTACGAAGAGTGAGCATGGATCAAAGACGACCTCTAGCAATCATTAACAGAACTGCAGACATTCTGAACCCGATTTGCTGCAGTAATAATTTTTACCGTTAGATGTCGCACATGATACTCAGTTGTAACAGTGGAATCACCATGCGAAGATGCCTCGGCGCGCGGTCTGCGTATTTAGAAATTTAAAAGTGATAGCAACTCTACTGAACGGCGAAATTGTTGTTGTTTCTCTGCAGAATGTGTTACTATCAATCAGTTCTCGTGCGGAAACGGTCTGTGTGTTCCCAACTGGGCGAGGTGTGATGGCGTCAACAACTGTGGAGACAACAGCGACGAACAGCAATGCGGTACGTCAGGAACAAGAATAGAACTTATTTTAACTACGAAAAATATCATGAAACTTCTTGACTAACTTCTCTTAAGTTTTGGCTTGACTGAATAAGGCGTCACCCAAGCTCAGGTTCGGGCCACATCGATCTTTGCTGGCATTTGAGTCCTGGACATTATGGGTGGTCCATACGTGGCTTCTTACGCGTACGAAATTCTTACGCGCATGAATGAAGCTACCAATCTGAAGGCGTATCAAAGAATGATAGGCGGTTTGATGTGAATGTGATATGTCAGCATCCCCTTTGATACCATACAGGTGGAGTGTTCCTGTACCCTGCCATGTCGGGAGACTCCGCTATCAACTTCTGGAGCGCAGCAAAGAGTTGTGAGGTTGTGGGAGCTCGTCTTGCGAGGTGGCAGGATCTGACAGAACAATGGGCCAAGGGACTGGATATCTGCAGGTAGGTTGTAGATACAATGATTACAGCACAGATCAATTAGTCTGGAGATTATGTTTTCTCAATGCCTTTTAACTTTTTACCTTTTAGCATCTAATGTAATGTCAGGCAGGCAGTTTAAGGTAACTTACTAAAAAAGCAGCACAGTCAAGTAGCTTCTAAACCATGTATTAAAGCACTTCATAGATAATTAATGTGTCTCGTTTTTCATTGCCTTTTAAACTCATACCTCTTAGCACCTGATGGTAGGCAGTCTACAGTGTGTACTGTACTAAAAAAAAGCAGTACGGTCAAGTAACATAATGACCATGTATTAAAGCACTTCATAGATATTATGAGTCTTCTTTTTCAGGTCTGGATGGCTTCAAGATGGCGCTACCGCCCGTCCCATCCACAAGGAGCGTGAGGACTGTGGCGTTGTCGGAGTCAGCCATGATGCAAACGTGATGTGGAACACCAAGCATGATGCCTGGTGCAAGGCACTCAGCACCAACTTTGGTAAGTCAGGCTGAGAAATCATTCAATAGATCAAAAATCTCCTTGCCACTATTTTCCTGAAAGTTCTATTCTTACAGGCTTCGATGTACACATCATCCTCCTCCAACTGTCTGTCAGATTCGAACTGCATACTTTTCTAAAGTTTGATGCTTACCTACCAATTTTTACTGTCTCAAGTATAAAGAGTAACATTTACTTCATGGAGTATCTATTCTATTCCTCCCCAGCCTGTGAGTCTGTGTCCCAGTACACCTGTAACAACCTGAACTGTGTTCCCAAGTGGGCCATGTGTGACGGGGTGGACAACTGTGGAGACTTCAGCGATGAGCTGCCTGACCGCTGCGGAAAGGTTGCCGGCAAACCCAGTAAGCACAAAACCTGTACCTCTATCATTTATTTGCATTTGCTATCAGGAAATGCATCCATAAGGGACGTCTTGTGAAATGATAATAACATGTTCCTCTGTTGAAAGGAAAGTGTTTGTTAGCACTTCTCTTCTTCCTTAGCCTCAGGGTGCCTGCAAGGTGGCCTTGTCAGTAGGTTGATAATTATTTCTTTCCTTTTAGCCTCAGACCGACAGTCTCCTGAGGGCGCCAGTAAGGTTGTTCTGCTGTCTGACGAGCAGGGTCAGGCCACCATCAACTTCCTGCAGGCCGCTGACAGGTGTCTGGAGAAGGGCATGCAGGTTGCATCATGGGAAGAGCTGCGGGACACCTGGAGTGCTGGGTTGGACCTCTGCAGGTAGGACGGAGTTCTCCTTTATTTCTGCTCCTTATAAAGAGTTTCTTTGTTGTTAATTGGCAATGTTCTTTTTTACACATGTTGGGACATGGCAGGACATGTTATGCACTACTTGAAAATGGCTTGCATGGTTCATCTCTGTAAATGGTGTTAGAGTTGCAGAGTGGCGTGGTCGAACTGCTTTGACACTTAAGAAGGTAATTGAGGAGAATGTAGGACTTCAGGATGATGAATTTTGCTCTGTCATGGACAGGGACTTATGGAGATACAGGTGTCACCTCACTGAGGACAAAATTAACTGAATTGTTTTTTCTACACCACCCATGGTGGTGAGTACTTCTTAGCCTAATACTACTTTTCAGATTCAGTAGATTGAATGTGTAAAGCTGTTTATCTTTGACAGGAATGGCTGGCTGTTGGATGGAACCGTTGCCCACCCCATCCACACTTCCCGAGAGAACTGTGAGGAGGTCGGAGTGAACCATGAGGGGAGCCACGAGTACAGCGAGAAGTACAATGTCTGGTGCAGGGCTTCCAAGGACTATGGTGTGTGGAGTGATACCTTAGACATAGTTATCAAAAGACATGTGTCTGAACCCTCAATGCGACAGCAGTTATGTTAACTAATTGCTGACTCTGTGCCAATGTTGACATATACAGCATGATGTTTCTTCAATTTTTTCAGTAAAACACAATCAAAACAAGATTATTCAAGACTTACAGAACTAAAAAATTCATATTGAACTGATTTGAAGAGATAAGATTTTGTGAAACTGACAAGCCTGTGATTAATTCCATGTTTTCTACATTGTTGCTGCTCTTTGAACTCTTCCCTGACTAAAAACAACAACTTTGTTTTCCAGACTGTAATTCTATTGACCAGTTTAGCTGCACTAACGGCCTGTGTATCCCACACTGGGCCCACTGTGATGGAGTCGACAACTGTGGAGACAACAGTGATGAGCAGCATTGTGGTGAGGAGAAGTGTATTTTGTGAAGTGCGAGGATCATTTTAACAGGCTTATAAGAGGTTACTGAACAAGAAGCAAAATTCAGTGTCCTGTTTGCTTATAATTTTACATGTACCACCTCAGATAACACCGTAATGATAAGTTCATGCATGTGTCTTAAAGCTTTGCCTCTTTGCTTTAAAGTTTTAGCCTGCTACTAGCATGTTACATTTTGTTTAATTCAGCTTGAATCTTTGCTGCAAGTTCTGCATTGTTTGCTTTTGTTTCGTTTCCTGCTGAAGGCTTGCAAGGCTTAGCTGTGCATAAAGAGGATGCTGTGAAAGGGTTACGGGATGCGCATGGTGGGTACATGACATTGTACATGGTCACCATCAGTTTTTGATCATGGATACATGATAGGATGATGAAAATTGTCTTGAGTTTAAAACTACACATACTGAAAAGATGTCCCTAGGAAGTCATTTGATAGGATGGACCAATATTCAATTTCATCAAACAATATCATTCAGATTGTAACGTTGGGTAACATAAATTCGGGATTTTTCCGATAATGGTTGACAGAAATCAATCTAGCAGAACAATAAACCATCCTTTTTTCTATTATTCTGTCAGTATCATGTACTCTCTTTGCACTAATCATATATATGGTAGATTTTGTCTCTAGTCGTGCTGACACCATAATATTTCAACTTGAAACTACCGTCCGCCGCACGCACAATGACAATGCTGTCGGACAGGGGTGAACATTAATTCGGGAGAGAAGATTCGTCTTGAATATCTTACCGCTAATTACATTTTATACAGCAGCTATTCGTTCCATCCTTGGCTTGAGGAGAGTGCTATGGATATAGACGTGTCCAAGTAAAAAAAATACACGAAAAAACGGCCGTACCCCACACATCAGGCCTCCGGGAACAACCCGTGTGTTGAGTCGGTAGAACGTCACTCAAAGTCAACCCCCACCGTCATGGAAATTTGTACATTATTTATCGGGGCGTTAGCTGGATGCCGTAGAAATGGTAATACTACTATGTCCATGTGTTTCTGCTTGTGCTAAGAGCAAACTTTGAGGAAAATATCGCCATCAGTCCACTATCACACACAACATTTAGACAAAAAAGTGTTCCTCGCAAACGTTTGTCGTCTGCCGAATAGCAGGATTCTGGGTAACGAATATGGTGGCGGGAAAATTCACCGTAGTGCCGTAGCCATTGGTTGTAGCAACAAAGAGGCGTTCTGATGATTAATCACACTTAGAGTCCAGTTGTAGGTTAGCAAAAGAGATTCTAATAAGTTGTATTGTAAATAATTGTGTTGAGCAGGAAGCGGATGTGACATTTGTCTTATAAAACAGCGAACAACTATGCAGTATAATTCTCCCACGAAGCCCTCAGGCTGTGACAATAAGGGGCGGAGAGTTTTTGACGTAGCCAACTTCTAATGCATGGTTATCGAAGCTTTTCAGACAGTGTTCTGAATACGTTAGTCTGTCAAGTGTGCAATTCTAGCGGTATTACTGATGTTGATCTAGCACATATCCCTAAATACCCCGTTTTCGAAAAATCCTGAATTTAAGTACCCCGCGAATTTATGTTACCCAACGTAATATTGACAGAGAATTTCAACATAGAAAAGAGGATCACTGTACGTAAAGGTTATTAATCTTGCAGACATGTTTTTACAAATCTCTGGTAAAACATGGCATTTTGTTACAGTAACTATAAGAAACTGCACAACACAGAAGCTTTTGTTCTGTATATTGCAGCTTATGTAGTGCATGCATTTGTTGTAGTCAGCAAAACTGCACAATAGAATGTTTTCATTTCTTTTTGCAATGCCATTTCTTTGTGCTACATGGAAATTGTTTAAGGGAAGACTTGGAAGGATTGTGTGTGGTGGAATTGTAGATTTTTAGGTCTAACAGGTCATGCAAGAATTTTTCTTACAAAAGTGAAAATTTTTTTGGTTTCTATATTCTCACACTCCACACACAATCTTTCCTGACCAAACTTCTTGAGTTTATTGAAAAGCAGCTCTGCTTACTTTGCCTTTGTTTGCCATCCTGCCATATTCTCATATTCACAATGCCCATGCTGCACTGCTTGCTGCTCTGATGCTGATCTGCTGCTGCTTCCATATGTGATGTAGAATATAAAGGTGAGTTTAGAGGATTGCCAGTATTTGTCCGTGATACCAAACTCGTTATGTACATGTATTTTCTAACTGTCTATCTATGTGTACTTTTTTGAGTTAAGAAAATTTGACCTGTACTTATGTCTACAGTATTTGTAAAAGCAACTACACGTAATTAAGTTGTATATCATACATAGTACTGTATTGCTTCTGATAGTTGATAGACAATAACATTGAATTGAGTTTAATCAAAGTTTACCAGTATACAATGGCTTTGACTCAAGTTTGGGTGAAATATACCAGCTACTCAAGGATGTGGTAAGACCAATGAAATGATTTCTGTGTGTAGCTAGATAATAAATGCAACATGACTGTACAAATGTACTTGATGATAACAATTTTCAAAAGGTTACCTTAACTTGGGATTTTTGATAATGAGATGTCGGTGTAACGGTGTCCTGACTATCCTACTTGTGTTGTATTATCTGTGAGTAGACAAGAAATTGGAGTTCTCTTCGGAACTTGTGAAGAAAAGAAGGTGACTTCTTGTCATCTCAAACATGGTAGCTGGCTTCAGGAGATGGACTTAAGTTACACACATGTCAATCTATTCCGATTATCATATTCCTAGGATCCTTCATGTGTAATGTTACCATCTAACTTTGCCTCCAGGCTCTGTCTTCCTGTACCCTGCCCGCGGCACTCCTGCTGTGACCTTTGACCAGGCGGAAGCCACCTGCTCAGCTGTTGGTGCACGTGTGGCCAGCTGGGATGACCTGAGGGACACCTGGCTGGAGGGCCTGGACCTCTGCATGTAAGCATCTTAAGACAAATGTCTTTGTTTCATGGATCCCCAGTATATTATATGCCTGCAACAGTACCATAGGCTTTTCTAGTATTAGACATAACCGCAAGGGAGCTAGCAGATGTTTTCCTCATTATCATATCAGTTGAACTTACAATTTTCAACACAGCCGTACCACCCCTGTGAGCCAATATTATTTAGCTCCCGTACTCACACAACAGGAGCTAATAAACTCATTAGCATCAAATTTGTCTTATTTTTTGTTTCCTATCAGACTATATAAAATTTTGTCTTCAATGACTTACATATCAATTCATAGTTTTTGGTTAAAACCTGTTGAACTACATATCTATTCAACAGTCACTGACAAAAGGCAGTGGATGCTAACTATCTGAAACATCAGTAACTGTTTCCAAATGTATCCAGTTGCTTGAGTACTGTTACCTTGCATAGTTGTAGCAGGTCTGTGGGAAATATGTTCACCGCTTGACTTGACTTGTTTCAGGATGGGGTGGCTTTCGGACGGCACGGTCGCCCATCCAATCCACACAGGTCGCTCAAAATGCGGCACCAACATCAACCACGAGGGTACCCGCGAACACTCGGAGAAGTTCTTCGTCTGGTGCAAGCCCAAGTACAAGACTTTTGGTAAGTTACTGGAGAAAAATCTAAACTGTCTTCCTGGTCGTAAATGATAATCATCTACATGTGTGTGTGTGTGTGAGTGTGTGCGTGTGTGTTTGTGTGTGTCTCCACTGCAGTTTTTGTGCGTTCTGTATGTACACCAGAGGAAGTGAAGTCTGCCTTGTTCTTTGCTATCCCAGCTTGTAGTGACATCATGCAGGAGACCTGTGATAACGGGCTATGTGTTCCAACCTCTGCCCTGTGTGATGGGATCGACAACTGCGGAGACGGCAGTGACGAAAAGTGTGATGGACAGAAGAGTGAGTTTATTTGCTTATTTGATTTAGGTGGTTTGTTTGGTTTGTATACAGGTTGTGTTGTGCACCAGTGTTGTTGTTGTAAATGTTTGTGTAGATGGTGTGTTCAGCACTAAGGACAGCTTTATATATTTTGCCCCAGTGTCCTGTATGTTTGTGTAGATGATGTGTTTATCACCAAGAACAGATTTGTGTACAGATTTTGTTGTGCACCAGTGCCCTACATGTTTGTGTAGATGGTGTATTCAGCCCTATGGACAGGTGTGTGTAAAGATAATGTTGTGCTCTAGTGTCCTGTATAGTGGTGCGGACCGGTCCGGCCGAACCGGTTCTGGACTTGTAAAACGTTTCGGTCCAAGTCCGAAAAAACCGAAACGCTGAGAACCGGTTTTTGGACTTGTTAAAATAATTAGCACTTATGTACATATGTACATCCTCTGTTTGATCCTTAACTCTCTAAAACTTTCCATAAATCACGAAGTTTGCGATGGAAAAGACGCAAGCATTTTTTGTTGGCTTCTGATGTGGCCGCTACTACCGAAATCAGGAAGCCTCACAAATCCTCGCGAGATCTGGGTGACGTCAAGGGAACCTAGCGATGTGATTGGCTTAGCCATGTCATGTGTTGGGGGACTTTCCCAATGAGCCCAGTGGCGGCCATGTTTGACCTGAGAAGAAGCTTTGTTTTGCGGCCTTTGCCTGCAGCCCGGGGAACATTGCGTGTCACACGGGGCAGGTCAGGTAAACACAATGCTGGCAGTATGTGAGAAAAATGATCCGGTGTGCCGGGGGCGTCAAAATATATTGCAAGGCTCTTGAGATGCCACCAGAGACAACCCGACATGTAGGTCACCATGCTGATTATAGAGAGCATACTAGTAATTTACTAGTACTTTTGTTCTGAATACATGTATACAAATTGTTCTGACTGCAGATGTGTTTTTGTGTGAATCTTTCCCTAGTTTAGAGAATTTAGGGGGATTAACAATGGTAACAGCATCAGTCACATAATGTGACGGCAATGTTTGGTGCCGTACCGGACCTTACAAGTCCGGACCTGAACCAAAACCTCTGGACTCGAGTCCGGACCGGAACCAGAACGTGGGTTTCGGTCCGCACCACTTGTCCTGTATGTTTGTGAGGATGGTATATTCAGCACTAAGGACATGTTTTTGTGCAGATTGTGTTGTGCACTAGTGTCCTGTATGTTTGTGTAGATGGTGTATTCAGCACTAAGGACAGGTTTTTGTACAGATTGTGTTGTTCACTAGTGTCCTGTATGTTTGTGAGGATGGTATAATCAGCACTAAGGACAGGTTTTCGTGCAGATTGTGTTGTACACTAGTGTCCTGTATGTTTGTGTTGATGGGGTATTTAGCACTAAGGACAGGTTTTTGTACAGATTGTGTTGTGCACTAGTGTCCTGTATGGTTGTGTAGATGGTGTTTTCAGCACTGAGGACAGGTTTGTGTACAGATTGTGTTGTGCACTAGTGTCCTGTATGTATGTGTAGATGGTTGTTCAGGACTAAGGACAGGTTTTTGTACAGATTGTGTTGTGCACTAGTGTCCTGTATGTATGTGTAGATGGTGTGTTCAGCACGAAGGACAGGTTTTCGTGCAGATTGTGTTGTGCACTAGTGTCCTGTATGTTTGTGAGGATGGTATATTCAGCACTGAGGACAGGTTTTTGTGCAGATTGTGTTGTACACTAGTGTGCTGTCTGTTTGTGTAGAGGGTGTATTCAGCACTAAGGACAGGTTTTTGTACAGATTATGTTGTGCACTATTGTCCTGTATGTTTGTGTAGATGGTGTGTTCAGCACCATGGACAGGTTTGTGTACAGATTGTGTTGTGCTCTAGTGTCCTGTATGTTCATGTAGATGGTGTATTCAGCACTAAGGACAAGTTTTTGCACAGATTATGTTGTGCACCAGTGTCCTGTATGTATGTGTAGATGGTGTGTTCAGCGCCACGGACAAGCTTGTGTACAGATTGTGTACAGATTGTGTACTGTATGTTTGTGCAAATGGTGTACCACAGCAAGAAACTGTGGGAGCTAAGAGACCTCACAAGATGTAAGGCACAGTGGAAAATCCCAAAGAAAGTCTGGATGCAACCATAGGTTTCAATGACTGCAGTTGCAGAACATAGTGAATGATAATTTCAAATTCTGTTGCAGATACTAACTCTCCCATAATCTTGTAATCTTCTAGCCTCAGTGCAGAGCAAGCATGCATTTCTGTATGAGGGAAACAGGGTGTTTGATGCCCGTATGGACCAGGACATGTATGACTTCAACCAGGCGGAGACCAAGTGTGCTGAGTTTGATGCCAAAGTCGCGTCCTTGGATGACCTGAGGGATGCCCATGAAGCTGGCCTGGACCTCTGCAGGTATTGTCTTGTCATTTTTTATGAGAGGTCTCAAAGGCAGATAGATCTTGTACTCTTTTATTACATTTTTCCTGAAAAATATTTGAAATGATCTTGTATTAAATGTCACACAATAAGGTTAGACCAGGGCAGACATGACCAGGGCAGAAAGGCATAATAGGAGTGATAACACCAAACCCAAACTTCATTTTGCTGATGGTAAAGTCTACACAGTAGACATTTTGTTGTGAGATGTACATTCTCAGTCATCTGTCCATGATTATGGCTTGGAAGCTCACCAAAACGTTCCATGTTAATCTGTAGAATATGAGTATCAATGAGAAAAAGTTATATCTTTTCTGCATCTATTGTTTTCCCCAACAAGGCAAGGCTGGCTGGATGACAAGACTACTGGCCACCCCGTCCACTTTCCGCGTGAGGGTTGCACGGAGATGGGCTTGAACCAGAAGAGCAACATGGACATGTTTGAGGAGTTCCACGTGTGGTGCCAGCCTAAGACTGTTGTCGGTATGGAGGAGATCCTTCATAATAACTTCTGAAACATAATCCTTTTGGCTCATTACCCTTGCCTTGATAATGCTAACCTTATTTTGTACAGTCAGGCATTTTTCTTTTTAATGTATTCATCTTTCTTTCCTTTGTCATTTTTTCTTCTAGACTTGTTTTCATTCTTCAATTCTTTTACCTATTTCGTTTTCACCTTTCCCTTTTTCTCTCTCAGTTTTTTCTTTCTTTTCTTTATCTATTCTAACTTTGAAGCCAGAAGTTCTAAAGGAACTCAATGCCCTGATAAGAAGTGATACGCTCTTTTGTGTAGTTGATGACAGTTCATAAGTTTAAGACTTTTTTCTTATTGTTATGTTAGGATCTTCAAAATTGACGACAATGTTTTGTATGAACTGTTTGCAGCCTGTGACCAGATTAACCAGTTTGGATGTAGCAGTGGTCTGTGCATACCTGAGTGGGCCAGGTGTGACGGCATCAACAACTGTGGAGACAACAGTGATGAGAGCAACTGTGGTGAGACACATTTTTAAAATCTGATCTACGAGATAAAATCCGAAATTAGATATCAAATACTTTTCACTGTATATGTTTGTACTATACTGCAGTAAGGAATGTTATTGATTGTTGATATGCACTCCACCAATTATCTAAAAAGTAATTTTGATGTATAATTCCACCAGGTGTCCTCAGACTGCCACATTAGAACAAGGTGTTATCAAGGGGCTTCTCAAGAATGTCTTGCACACCTGAATATCTGAAGTGTGCATACCTCTGGGCTGAGCAATGCTGCATGTTTTAGATCTCTTTAAAGAATTTTGAGAGTTGCCACTCTTTTTAACAACTAGGTCACATTCACAAGGAAATTTTGACCTTATGACAACCGTCTCTGTCCATAGTGCTGATATACTGGTGCTAACATTTTTAACACCTTAGAACACTTATGGTAGCCTGTGAGGGCAAATTTGTAGTGTACATTTTTTCTAGACAGTTTTGTTCAGAAAATGAATAAATTATTGTTATTCATCATCCTTCTGCTAAGACGCAAAAATGGCAGATTACTTAGTCTTTTGTAAACAAAACGAGAACAGGATTTTTTCATGTTAGAAATGATAAAAAAGGAACTGATTCTCTTGTCCAGGACACGTGTTCCTGTACCCTGGGAAGGAGAATGATGTGTCAGGTCAGGTGACCTTCTGGATGGCAGAGCAGACCTGCGCCAAGGTTGGTGCAAGAGTTGCATCATGGGAAGACATGTACAACACCTGGCAGCTCGGACTAGATATCTGCAGGTGATTCTTATTGTCACATTTTCTTCATTATCTTAAGGCAAAATATGACTATGGTGGCATATATTCTTTTCTATTTGCTATGTCACACTGTGGACTTGACTATTAAACAGTACATGTCATAGTGGATTTAATGCAGCATTGAGACTATATCAAAACAAAATTCAGGCATGGTTGGAAGTTTGGAATATTTCTTACAACATGACATTGTCTAGGATAGCCATTTTAAGTTATACATGATATAGTATTGGTACATAGACATTTAACAGAAATATAATCTGTTGTAAGAAATTGGTCAGCCAACTGTATTGACCAAAAGACTGAGACATCTACTGATGTATGAAGCGGGCTGCCATTGTGTGGCAGGAAACAACAGAGATTAAAATGGATAGTGAGTGAGTGAGTGAGTGTGTGTGTGTGTTCAGCCTGTATGAAGAAAATAAGTTTTTACACTCTTTTTGCGTTTCGGCGCCTTCGCGCCGGAACGCAATGTCCTGGCTTTTACCTTCGATGCATGCTCGATGCATGCTGGCATGCTGTTTGGTTCAACACTGTGTCGCATACCAGAAGACCTTATATGGCAATACGTTCCCAAATCCTTGTATAGCCGTTGCCTTATATAGCAAGGGAGCACGAAAAGGCAGGCAGGCTAGATTTGCATGACACACAGGCGGGCGACCGCATGTAACTGCTACAACTGTTCGGAAATATCATTGCATTGTGGTTTCGGACTTTGATATCCTGAAAAATGACCATATTACATCTATTCCACAAGATTGCAGAAGAAAAAAAAAACTGATTTCGTCAAGAAAACGACCAAAAATCGATATAAATGATACCATATAGTGAGGTTATAGCATTACGTACAGAGAGACGGGTTACGTACCGCAGCTTGGCCCATCTGGCAATGCGAAGCACTTCGGACCCAGAAGTTCCGGGTTCGTGTCCGTGCATGGATTTTTTTTTCTTTTTAGATATTGAATATCAAAAATATATATTGATATTATATTAATCTATCAATATCATATTTATGAATATCATTTTTTCATTTTTTTTCATTAATAAATAAAGAAATATTTTATATTTGTTATTTTTAAATATTCATTTAATATATACAAGGCCTTTGTCTTATGAACAGGACTTCATAGATTCCAAACCCGGCATTCGAATTTTTCTGTTCATTGTAATGGAAAATACCGTGCAGCGGCTCCTATGCGCGGTAAGATGATTCTTGCAAAACACTCGCCACTAAACTTCTATCCCCGATGTAAACAGAGGCTCTTGATGTTGTTTGCAAAACAGCGATCCTTTGTTACAGTAGCAAATGCTCCATTGTTCAGTATCGACTTCATTCAGACAACACGGACGTGGAAAGTGGCGCCGCTCGGCACAAAACTATGGGAATTTTCATGAATTTTAGCAAAATTACCCAGGAAAATAAGGAAGAAATGTTGTAAATGCGGAAACCAGAATAATACGGATGAGGTAGCTGTTGATTTGTTTGACATTTGGTAGTCATTTTAGATAGAACCTTAGCTGTTATGAACTTCTATTTCACTTAATTACCATAGTGCTGATGATTCAATGGTGCTTTTTCAAATTTTATGTTTTATTGCGTGCCATGTACATAATTACATTGATAGCTTTTATAATGAGCCTATTGTACATTTTACAAATAAGTACAAGTTGTAGGCCAAAACCCACTTTTTCAAAAGCACTTAAGTTAAGTGACGTAACTTCAAAATTGCTTTCCCCAATCTGCCTTTCTCTATTAAAACAGTACTCATTTCCCAAAATGACAATTTTTCTTATAGACTGAACAGCCCTTGAGTGACTTTCTCTGGCAGATTTTACTTCAATTAAAGGGAAAAGACAATTCACACTCATAAACGTAGCCGAAACGCCAGCTTTTTTGAAAAGCTCTTGTTTTGTTTGTTTCCAGGATGGCTTGGTTGTCAGATGCAACGACTGTCCACCCGATCCACACGGCCCGTGAGAACTGCGGTGACCCCGGACTGATTCACTACGGCCAGCATGAGTACAGTATGGTGTTCGACATCTGGTGTCAGCCTGTGGAGGAAGGATGGGGTACGTTCACACATCATTGTTTGCACAATTTTCCTGGTTTGGAATTACAAGATTGGAAATGAGATTTATGTTTAAACTTTTGCACAATACAAGAAGTCTAAGCCATACGAATTTTACACTGTCTCTTTAATCTTCATCAGTTTTTCTCAACTGCTCACTTCGAGCTTTTGGAAATGTGATCTCAGGAGTGAGTTAAAGGGCCCAGTAACCTGTAGGATTTATAGACATAGTGTATCACAAGTAGCACTAACAGGTATATGCATGCATAGGGTTTGTCAAAGTTCTTGAGTGACAAGTTAGAGAGCCACAACTGGCTGGATGCAGTGGTGTATGCTGCAGGAATAAAACCCTCTAAGAGTTTCTACAACCTAAATCATCATTGGTAAGCAGAATGAGTGTGCCCAGAAGAACCTACCGTAGTAGAAAATACACATTCAAATAGAATGACAAACAAATGTAGTGGTCCTATCATTCTATCTGCTATTATTGATAATTTCATAGCTTTGCAAGATTGACCACTATGTATACATAATCTCTTTGTTTCCTACATTTTGTATGTAGACTGTTCCAAGGTGGACCAGTTCAGCTGTGCCAACGGCCTGTGTATCCCTGACTATCTAAAATGTG
This sequence comes from Branchiostoma lanceolatum, assembly GCA_035149815.1. Taxonomy (NCBI): domain Eukaryota; kingdom Metazoa; phylum Chordata; class Leptocardii; order Amphioxiformes; family Branchiostomatidae; genus Branchiostoma; species Branchiostoma lanceolatum. Next base: position 20,855,711 of record CM068867.1, on the reverse strand, counting down.
ACGGAGTTGACAACTGTGGGGACAACAGTGATGAGAAGTGTGATGGAAGTGAAAGTATGTAACGTTACATGATTGTATGAAGTAGTTATGGAAGTCACATAATCAGGTTGTAAGAAGAAAAGCACTATTACTTTGTCTCCTTCGAGATCACGCTAGACTCCGTCCGAGCCTATTGGTCTGGCCGAGTCACATGTCCGCGCAATTCCCCACTGCCCCGCCTGATGGCGCTGTACCACCATGAAATCCTTCAATTTCAACCCATCTTTTGATACTATCCACTTTGTTACAAATTAATCTGAAAATTGATTGTGAAATGACTATGTCTTCTGGTGTCTGCTCTAAGAGCAACGTCTATTGTAATTTCTTTATCTTTTATCAAATGCAAAATTATTTGAAATTAGAATATAGGAAATACTGGTGATAGGACACTTCCTTTTATATTCTGCATCTTTTTATTTCTGGTTCTGGTTTGGTGTTGCATGTTTGTTTTGTGGTGTTTTATGTCTTTGATTTTGATTTTCTGTGTTTGACTTCTTTATTATTTTTTGCTGTTTCTTGTCTTGTGGTGAGACTGTTATGATTTGATGTTTATGTTAACTTTTTTTATTTTCTGTGTTTCTGGTGCACGTTTGCTGTGTGGTTTGTGGTGGTTTGTGGTGTTGGTATGGTGATGGCATGCAGGGGTTAGAATTGCAGATCAGGCTCGCAGAAGAGGTGAGATATTACAAAAAGCCACAACATCATGATGACTCCATCTTAGCTTTTGATTACAGACCTCTAAGAATAAAAACAAAGATAATAGAAGACTTTATCACTTTGAAGCTATTCAATTATGATTCAAAGTTAGTAAGAGATAAGGAGGTACATGTATATTTTAATTTGTAACTGGCCCATTTGGGTTTGCAATTCTGCAATCCAACAAACATGACATAACTTTCGACATGTATCAATGTCTTTTTGTTCCTTGTTGCACAACATTCAATAAGCATGCGCTGCCTTGATTGCCTCTGTAATATATCATTTCACATTTACCATGGAATAAACAGTCATGCTGTACAGAATTTTGCAAACTGCATACTATGTGTAAGTAACCTTCATTATTCCCTAGCAAAGGAACATCTCTAGCATCCATATCAAACTTTACAAAACTATACCTATTGAATGACACTATATTTTAATGAATTATTATAGGGCAGAAAAGATTTTGATATTAATTGGAATGATATTCATGAAGAACATTGACACCCTGCAGGTGGAAACCAGATGGTGTTCCTGGTTGAGGGTGAGGATGGAGAACAGTCTGTCACATTCCTGGACGCTCCCGAGGCGTGTGCCAAGTACGATGCCAGGGTGGCGGCCTGGGAGGAACTCAGGGACACGTTTGTGGAGGGTCTAGATATCTGTCGGTAAGTCTACAATCTTAATCTTAGTGTCCAACCATGTCCTCATTTAAGTGTAAATGTTTTCTTGCTCTGTGTAATTCTATTGGGTGTCACGTATGGTCTACTAATCGTGTGCTTATGACTAACATCTAATTACTGATCCTGATTAAGAATGCCTGCCAGGTTTTCCAATTGCTCAAGATTCTTCTGAGAAGGTTTTGATTATTTTTCTTCTCAATGTGTCCTTTAGAAGCCATCAGGATTTCCTGATGTTGAATTCTTAAGGGACAGCTCACTCATTCCCATTGTTATGGTAACAGAAAAGAAAAGTAAAAACTCTGCATTGCTGCTTTTCAATTGTCTTCTCTATTCCACAAAAGACCTGTAAAAATGGTAAAATTGATTTTATTCATTAATGTTGAAATATTGCAGCCTTGGCTGGATGAACGACGCCACAGTGGCCCATCCCATCCACAGTGCCAGGGAGGACTGCCCTGATGTGGGCGTGGTTCACGGGGGCAGCATCGAGTTCTCTGAGAAACACGACGTCTGGTGCACCCCCATCAACAGCAACAAACTTGGTACAGTCCTTTCACAGTCATGTTTTGTTTTGTTGCAATGTCACAAACCGATGCCAAATTCATTTGATTTGTTGCTTCTCTGACATCTTTATGTTACATTTTAGAAGCTTTTTAGGGACATTTTGCAAAAAAAGGAGGTTCGGATTGAAACTTGAATCTAACTATATTCCCCTCTCTGAAACAGTATGTATAAAAGTACAGACTTTCCTCTCAGTCTTTGTTTACATGTTGATATTCCAATTTAGAATTGTTTATTAAAGATCAGATAACCAGAAAAACGCATTGGTTTTATTTTCAATGGATTTTTGCAGTCTCTAATACTTCCAAAACTATACACTACACAACATGGAACAAGGATGTACGAGTAAATACGGTATAAGCCTGTACAAAATCGCTGTTTTGATTTGTTTTATCACCTCAAGACCTTTTGCATGGTAGGTTTTAGTTCTCTCACTGCAAAGGTAAATGTCATACATGCAGTGCTTTAAATATATTTTAACGTTATGACATTTAAATTCTGCTCTTTTCTGTGATGAAGAAACATTGCTAAGCAAGTAGTTGATGTCAACTTTTTGTGGCTTTACTTTCAGAGTGTGAAACATACAAACAGTTCCCCTGTGACAATGGGTTGTGTGTGCCCCGCTGGGCCCTGTGTAACGGCATCAACAACTGCGGAGACAACAGTGATGAGGACCACTGCAGTAGGTGTTGCCTTCCACCTCAGTCTAAACAACTGTGTTGCTGCTGTCTATTGAATACATGTTTATGGCAACAATGTCTAGATGATTGATATAGCTGACAAATGTAGATCTTTGAACGAAGCTTCTTTATAGTACTGCTTTTACACATTGTACACATGGGACCTTATTTTGGGTATCAAATGGTAAACATAAATGTACCTACATTGGAATGTCATAACTTGACATATTAAGTAGCTTAGAGTGGTTTTGGGCAAGGCACAGTCATAGATGTTGTTGTCATTATCATCTGGGCCAATTTGACCGCCAGTGAAAGTCAAAAAGTGGTCATAACTGATAGACATACGCGTAGATGCATGCAGTCAATACTGCTGTTCAATTTCATAGATATATTCAAACCAGTCGTTTTTCCTGTGATATTTGTAGGGCCGACCTTCCTGCTACCGGGGACACAGGGCCAGTATAACCTGAGCTTCAGGGCTGCAGAAGCTGAGTGTAACAAGTTTGACGCCCGTGTGGCACAGTGGGAGGATCTACTCCAGGCCTGGGACAAGGGACTGGACATCTGTCGTTTGGTAAGTTCTGCTCCAGCAGAGAGCCTTTCACTCAGAATTTGAAAGAAACAGAGATCAATCTGCATTTTCCAACTTAATTGTTAGGTGTTTGCAAGGCTTCTTGTAAGCTATTTCATTGGCTAACTCAGGTACATATAACATTTTGGAAAGATACATTATTTGGCTTATAACGTTTTTTTCATACAAACAACACTCACTTTAGTGCCAAGTTTACCTGTAATAATACCATTGCAATTTAGCTCTTTTATCACTACTCTAGAACAATGTTAACCTTGTCCCTGCTGCCTAACTCTGTAACAAATAGAGAATGGGGTGCCAAACATCTGTCTCAGTGTGCTAAAGGTTAAAACATGAAATTTACAATGTGAACTTCCCCAGGGCTGGCTTCTAGATGGCACCGTGGGATTTCCCATCCACAACCCGCGGGCCCAGTGTAAGGGAGGGGAGAGCGCTAAAGGCATTCAGCACTTCGGCAGTCAGATGCACGACTCCAAGTATGATGTTTACTGTATCTTCAGGAATGAAGACAGTGGTAAGTACCTTATTTTATCAGTGGCCAGTTTAAAGGTAAACTTTGGAGCTCTCTATTGGCGCCAAATTTGTATTGGTTTCAAGGTATTAGGTAAGGAGTAAGTTGTGATGATGTTTTTGAGCTCTTGCTCCTCCTCTACTGGCTGAAGTAATTATAAGGAGACATTTTACCAGACAAAGAAGAAACCTGACTGTATGCTTCATCTTAGCTATATCCCCCATCACCATCTCCATCTTGATATAATAAGTGATTGGAAAACTACGGAGAACAAAGCCCAAATTTGATTCTGTATCAAACATGTTTGAAAATTTGTTACAGAAAAAAGCAAACATTTTGTATATCAAATGTATTTTATTTGTGAAAGAACATTAATTTTGTATCAATTAGTAAGAGCCTGTTGCTACAGCACACAAAATATTCTTCCCCTACAAATATAATATCAATCTGTGTTTCTTCTCAGATTGTAACACCATCAACCAGTTCACCTGTGGGAATGAGCTGTGTGTTCCCTTCTGGCTCAAGTGTGACGGAGTGGACAACTGTGGGGACAACAGTGATGAGAACACCTGTGGTATGTATCACAATCTCACACACTCGCTCACTCGTAATGCAAAGTGAACCAGTCATTATTGAGCTGAGAATGATGACAAATGATCACCACAACGACGGCTCTCGTAAATATGTGGTTTTAAACAAAGATCTCTGTTATTCACTCACTATCCGTTTGAACGTCTGTTTTTAAGGGTTTGACTTGTTTGCACTTTGGTTGTCATGATCTGATGCTATACCTCCAGCTTCTTCTGTCCCATGAGATGAGATGAGATGGCAAATTTCTCTCTTAAATGTTAAATAGTATCTAAGTCAATTGCAGTTAGCTCTGTGGGTTCTGTCCTTGTTTGTTCATTGTTTATCTATTCATGCAAAAACAGAAAAGCCAAGTAATGAAATAAATAAGAAAATGAAAAAAGGGCAGGAAGAGAGAAGAAGTCTAAAAAGGCTTTGCAAATACGTCCATCAAGGGTCATTAATAGGGAAGTTCTCCTCATTCATTGATCAATTCGTTCACAGGGCCAGCTATTCTTGACTGCACCAACGGCCTTGCGGAGGAGGACTGTGACCTGCTGACCAAACTGCTGGACGCCATGCTGGCAGACCTGCAGGAGGACATGGGGAAGATCAAGCCTGGAGATGGCACGGTGGTGGTGGCTACGGGGAATGCTAAAGAACGCCTGGAGCAGCTGGCACAGAATATCAATGATATGAAAGTAAGGAAATAGAAACACTATGTATTGTAATGCACTGCAGAAAGTCTAGAATAATACTCTTGTAACATAGTATGTATTTCAAGAGACCATTGCATCCACTGTCGTCTTTGTCAGAGATTTTGAAAGGCTTCTTTAGCCTGAAAAAATGATGTAAAATCACAGTCCTTACCACCAGGGTACTAGCCAGCAAGGAGTCCAGGCGTCTTTTGGATGCCCTCACTAAGGTAGCAGAGAAATTAGCATCCTCATTTGCAGCTGGACGCCCGGAGTGTACCCTGTTTCCCTGGCAATTATGTACACATGTTACTGTGTTACAGTGTTATTTTTTTTTTCATCTGGGTAAGCATGAAAACTTATCGACACGCAAAGCTACCAGGTAATTGTTGATCCATAGAGACCATTGGCAGACAGGAAGAGAGAGGTGTACAAATCAACCATCAAATGATGATGATTAAAACAATTCTCAAACATGCATCTTGAGTGTGATGAAGGAAAGAAATGATATTGTTTTTCGGCATTCCTCTGCCGTAGGACCAGATCAAGTCGTGGTCATCACCTGAGATGGACAAGCTCGGAGATGCGATCAAGAAAGTGGATGAGCAGGATGCCACGCCCCTCGTCCGTAAGGTGTGTAGATGGAGTTTTGTTTGAGACAATTATTATGTTACTAAATATTAAAGGAAGAGTAGTAAGAAAAACTTTTGTGTCCTCCTTACCTCTTATATGTACAGCCAGCAAGGAATTCCCTTATGTTTTGCTTACTTTTTCTAGAAATACATCTTCCATTCTTCTTTCAACAGAACTTAGAAAAGACAACTTTTAACAAAGCAGACCATGGACAGACCTCTATTACTAGTCTTTTTTCTGATATTGGTCCCTCTAAAGCAAAAAAGCATTGATCATTAAGTGCATAACACTTTACTTTTATTCAATTCATTCTTGTGACTTCTTTAATCATTGCTTATAGTGAGATGGACCTCAGAGTAGTGTTATTCACAGTCTTTTAGTCTCTGATCCCTATTTTTCTGACTATATAACAATATGCAAAAAAAGTATAGTTTATAGATGCATGGTAATATATAGTCTTACTTGGAGAAAAAGCCAAGAAAACCAGTGGCTTTGTTGCCTTCTTTAGGCCGAACGTGTGGAGAACAATGGAGAGTCTGTGGACAACAACGCAGACAGCACCAAGGACAGGGCTGATGATCTGGAGCAGCAGATGGATGACCTGAAACAGAAGATGGGTAAGGCCACAGAAATAACAACAGTTCTCATAATTCCTCCTGGGACCCTAAGACCGCCACATTTAAAAAAAGATGTCTACTAATACAGCATCAGAGATTTTTGAGGTGTGCACATACACTTCAGATATCCAGGTGTGGAAGACATTGCTGATTAGGCAATCATTATGGTATTAATTCACACGGGGGCCTGAAAAGGAGCAGTCCTACTCGATGTGGTAGAACAATATTCAGTAACACAGATAAGCTCTCATTATAGCACTAGGAATTCTGTTACCGTGTTTTGGAACATTTTTTTTATCTTACAAAAAACTAAAATGACAATTTGAAATAGACAGATGAAGAAATATGTGAACTGACATGGATCAGTTTGCTCATATTTAGATACATTAAAAATCAGTATTTTGATGGTAGCAATAGCCTTGGATCTGATTATCAGCATCATCTTGTATCTTCATCAGATGAGATGAAGGATGCTCTGGACAAAAAAACTGGAAGCAGTACCAGTGATGTTGCAGACCTAGAGGACCAGCTGAGAGAGGCACGAGGAATCCTGCGAGAAATCCAGCGACGGAAAAAAGACAATGTCAACTTCAAACCACACAAGGAGGCATCAACTGATGAGAAAGCAGAGGCTGATAAATGTAAGTTAGACATCTTGCATTTGTCTTGCCTTTGAGGACTTAAAACAATTTATGATATATTGATGAATGTTTAGTATGTATGCTGGTTAGAGAGAGTGTTGTTTCTCATTGGCAATGTTGTAAAGCTATGAACACTCAGTCAGTCATAAGCCAAACTATCTAAAAGAATTTTGTTCCCATGGGATTTGCATTGAGATGACTCAATACAAATCCCTATGGAACTCACTGAGGATTGATGATGTTGACCATTATCATAGCATTAGCCGGCTGTTCCCAACCTTAGTGCTGAAACTGTGGCTATTGTTGATGGAACTTTGAAAAAGTTGAATGATATGGACATGTAAGATGACACTGTTTATCCATGTTGAGCTGCATAGTAAACAGACAGTAATGAGCCTGTTAGCTGATACAGTGATCCTGTATTTTTTCATAACCTTTATTTAACCTTGAAAGTTTACATACTTTTCCACTGTGCCCATTTTTCAAGAGTTAAGGGAGGAGGTCAAGGGTCTTTTTGACATAATATAGGGAAAAATTGTTTACAAAGATACCGTTACATTCAATATTCTATGTATAAACTGTTATTCACACCACTGTTATGTAACCCGATACCCTGTTCCAGTGTCCACAGATGTAAATGATTGGCTGAAGCAGAGCTCCACTGGATCTTTCGTCAAGATTGAAGCTGAGCTGCGGAAGTTTACTGAGGGTCTGGATGACCTTGCACAGGCTATTGACCAGGCAGAGGATAAGGTCAGTGTGCTTCTGACCTGGCCTATGAACCTTGACCTATGGCCCATAAGTTTGTGATAATATCAAGTGTAGGATGTTGACACACACTGTTAATTAGTGTAACATAAAGTCTTACAGATCAGCTGAAAAATTTGAATGTAAAAGGTCAAAATATTTTATTCATTAGCGATTGACTTGACGACTGAAAATGTTAAACATGGGGTGATCAGGGCATCTATCGAAAATCTAAATCAAAGCCAAAATGTTCTTTCTGTAATGTTTTGCAGACCAAGCAAGCAGACAATATGAACCGTGCCAACAGAAACCGTCCTGACAAGGACCTGATGAACGATGTGGATGTGAAGCACAACGAGCTAAAGGACGCCATTAACGACGGCAAGGCCACCCGCGACGAGGCCAAGACTGTTCGGGACGAGGGCAGGTCTCTTCAGGTGAGCTAATGGCTCTTTTCTTACACACTATTGTGAAAGGTTCAAACCGACCGGACCATCCTATGTAGTTGGATAAGAAGAGCCCTAATGCAAAGTAGTCACTAGTATGATTCAGAACACTTCAGGAACTAGCAACATTTGTCTTTCTCTTCTTACTAACCCAACCCAACCTTTTGGATATATCATCTTTTTTTTAAAGCATTAAAACATTTAACTGCCATCACCCAGAGTGTCTCTACACTTATGAATAGACGGGAGGCTTGAAGTTTAGATCTTTGTGTATTTGCCTTGACAAATGTGACACTGTTCTTGCCAAGAGATGCATCTTAGCTTTGACTCTGAGTATAGATAGAATGTTGTAAGGTCATTTCATTTCTACCAAGATTTTGAAACACTGAAACTGTGTTTTCTTGCCTTTTTCAGCAAGCCCTAGAGAACAAGAATGTGCAGCTGACCGCTGCTAAGATTGCCATCCAGAACAAGGTGAATGACCTTGGGGATATCCCTGCGCTGGAAGCCAAGGTCAAGGAGGCAGAGGAGCATGCTGAGATCATGGAGGACAGAGCCAAGGCCATGGAACAGTTAGTCTCCTCTCCAGACTTTTCTTGCATTTCAATTGGTTAAGAGGCTTTGACATTTAAACTATTTGGTTGGTTGGTTTCTGATGCCATCATCCCGTTGCAAACAATAGAGGTCATGGTAGACCAAGGAAATCTTGGTTAGAGAGTGTCTGAGGAAGGATTTAAGGTGTGTAGCCTAACCAGCGTAGACCCGCTGAACCGAGCCACTTGGAAGTGCAGTGTGAAGACTAGCCGACTGCTGCCCACCCCTGTGTCAGCAACCCATGGAGCAGTATGATCAAATATTGGATACTACTACTGACAGTTTCTGTGCTTTCTTGTAGATTGAAGTCCAGTGGTGGTGACTCCTCTAAGAAGGCTGTAGAGGTGATTGATGCCTACACAAGTGTGGCTGATAAGATCAATGATGCCGAGGCTGCAGCCAACGCTGCCAGAAGGGCAGCCAACGACGCCAAAAACGTAAGCTGTGGTTTCAATAGTGCTGATAACTAATTTGTGTTTTGCTTTCATATAAAAAGTCAAACCCAACAAGTTTAGACTTAGAACATTTGATTTAGTAATTACCTTCGCGACGAATGGTTTCGTCGAGTAGGTTATTCGACGGTGCTTGTCTGTGTGTCTGTTAGTGAACAGAATAAGTCGAGAACGCCTGGATGGTTTGTTGTCGTAGTTGGTGTGTCGGTGTGTATGTGGCAAATCTCAAGATGATTAGATTTTGGGCGAAGTGTTTTGCATAATTAACGAGAAAAGTGTAAAAATGTGTTCAATTGTATGCTTTACTATGCGTTCTGGTTGCGACGTGTGGGCTGTATTGTTTCAGGGGATATTGATACGGGTAGATGGGGGGTAAAGTTGGTCATGAGGGGTCATGAGGGGTCATGAGGCAGGCAGGAAACGTCAGTTACTGCTAGGGACAAATTGGCTATCAGCCAGCTGTAGGGCAGATTCAAGAGATAGACTTGCCCATATAGGCAGTAATGCTTTAAAGCACTAAAACAAGGGCTCAGAAAAGGATTCACCTTAATTGCAAGCCCCAAAAATTCTTATGCACCAGAAAGCCACATCTGTCTACTTTAGAATCATGCAAAGAAAATAGACAGTTGACCAGCTCGTTCTCTCGTAACAGCTGACAGACGAAAACAATCGTCAACTTTGACCTACTCCCAGCCTGGAAGAGTCCACTCGGAGCATGTGAAACCAAACCACAAAGATATCTCCTTACACCAATTAAAAGACTGAAACATACAAATTTTGACCAAAGTTGGATATACACGGCCTTATATGAGTAAGAACAGTCATTAATGCAGTGCCACAGCATGGGAATACCGAGCATGTCTGTGTGTCTGTTAGTGAACACGATAAGTCGAGAATTCTTGGAAGGATTGTCTTGGTATTTGGTATGTTGGTAGGTCTCGATGAAACCTGAAAATGATTAGATTTTGGGCCCCCTATCGGCTTGTTACGGTACTGCAGCGGAACTTCCTGTTATGATATCTCGTGTTGTGGACATGCTATGGAACTGATTTTTAAGTGGTAGATAGCTCGTTGGGCAGAGAGTAAGTGGTATAGGTTTGGGCCCCCTAGCAACTTTTTTGGAACTGCAGGGGTAGGTTTTGCTTCAGACTTTGAAAGGGAATAACTCAAGAAGGGCTTGATGGAAGGTCATGATTTTTTGCATGTACATAGCTTGAGCGATGATGTACATGATTGGATACTTATTATGCAAATCAGTAACTAATTTGCATAATTAATGAGGAAAGTTTATACATTCATCAATTTCCATGATAGGACTCGCAAACATGTGACATATGTAACTGAGGAAGAGAGAAATATTAATAGATATCAGCTATGCAAATGAGAACCTCATTTACATAATTAATGAGAAAATATAACTCGAGATGGGCTTGATGGATGGTCATGATTTTTGGTATGTAGATAGCTTATGTGATGCTTTGTATGATTGGATGATAATTATGCAAATCAGATTATAATTAATGAGGCAATTTTAAAAACCTGCTGTGTTCCATGATATGACTATTCAAATATGTGACATTTGTAACTGAGGAAGAGAGGAATGTCAATAGATAGAAATTATGCAAATGTAGGCCTAATTTGCATAATTCATGAGAAACTACTATCATTCCATACTAGTAAATAACGGCAATTTCATACTTGTTGCATTTAGAAGTTGTGTGAATGTGAACACCATTGAATCAAATTATGCTAATAAGGAGCTTATTTGCATTATTGATGAAAAATGTTAGCATAACCTTCTTTGTTAAGCTCATAATCATAACAAGGAGGTTTGGACAACTTATGTTATTTGGGTGAGGAGGATCAACTGGTATGATTTTTGATTGATGAAAAACACTCCTAATACGTCAGTCATAAAGGTCAAAATCATTTCGCGAAGGTATGAGGTCGTAGAACTCTTGTTTGGAAATAGAGTAGTCACATTTTTCTAGTTATTGTTTTTTCATTACATTTGTATATCTATCTGTCTTGTTAGTTGCAATTAACTCATTACTAATAGTTGTTTGGTTAAAAACTAATAATGGGGCACAAAGGTTCCATGGTACTGAAATGCCTTCATTTCAGTTTGTATCTGTAGAGAATGGTACAATGTCCGTTTATCAGCTGCATGTTGTGACAAATTTGTACTTAAGGTGGATTATCTGATGGTCCAATGGCAACATCATTTTTGCTTCTAGTTGATTTTGTATTTAGATATGTGATATATCCATTTATCTTTTTATTTTTGTGAATATTTCAAAGAAGTCTTTTAAAAGATTAGTATAATGAAGTTGTGTTTCTTTCATGTTTGAAGGATGTTTCTACTGTTGAATTACTCTTTACAGCTTGTTGACAATGGAAACTTTGTGGTGGAGGCACGGAATTCCAAGCGGAACAGTGAAGACAGGGAGAATCAGGCAAACGATCAGAAGAACAAGGTGGACAACGGTAAGAAATTCCAGTAATTTTCTTTTAGTTTTTTAAGGTTTTCAAAGCCCTTTTATGTTCCAAACTAGAAATTTATCAGAGTTACTATGAATCTGTATCTCTATAATGTATAATTTGGTATAATTGCCCTTCAGCTATCTATCACAAGACAGTGTGAAAATGCAATACAGTGTTATCTTATCCTCACTGAATATGATAGGATTCAAGTTTGGTTGACTGTTTGCTGTTTATTTTGTGAGTTTGTTTTCATAGGTTGCCACATTTTGAAAACAGCTGCCTTTTTTGTTGTTGTTATAAAGTCAGGCATAAGCGATTCAAAGTAACTACATGCAAGTGTCTGGCCGCAAGTCTAAATAATGTTCAATTTTGTTGTTGTTTGTGTCAGAACTGAAGCCCAGACTGGAGGCTGGACGCCAGGGTACAGAAGCTATTCAGAACGGGCTGGACAGTGGCAGGGCTCTACTCACCGACATCACCAGGAAACTCAACAATCTGGGTGAGGGTCATCACCAGCCATCCTTTTCCTCCAGCTGAAATCTACCACTTTTGAATAATTAGTTCATGAATAATACCATTTAATGACTTTCACCCATGCTGGCCTTCTGCATGTACTTCGGTATTATTATACCATTTCATGATATGATTTATATATTATGCAAGGGTTTGCATTATTCATTTTGGATGGAAACATAAAGCTGGCGGCTCCGTGTATGTGGAAGCTTCAGGTATTAGCATCATGCATTATACCTCTGCATGAAAAAGAACCCATTACACACAGCACCTTGAGACCATGTCTAGCGAAGAAATAGACAAAAACAAGGACATCAACAACAGCAATATCAACACACTTAGCTAGAAGAGTACGGGTCAGGCAGTGTGCTTAGGTCTTAAAATGCAAGCCATACCAATGCTACTTCGTACTACAACTAGCGAGAGAACAAAGCATTATGTTTCACCCCAGCTGAGTATGATGGCTTACCTTGCCATACCATTGTTCATGTTACCAGTGAGTCATTCTGCAGTACACTGTCATATTCATTTCACTGCATTTTATGTAGCCAGCAGATACAAGTTTTGTTGATATTTTCCTCAATCTTTCTGCATCGCCAGAACTTACCGAATCAGTGGATCGGGCAAAGATGGAGAAGGCGGACAACCGAGCCTCGCGAGCAGAGGACACGGTGAACGACATAATTTCTGGAAAGTACGCTGAGGACAACAACCTGCGTGGGAGGCTGAAGAGTGGTGAGTCTCTTCTTCAATGGGATACTAGACTATAATTATGCTGGCTTTGAATTTGTGTCAATCACACTGTCAGCAGTGGTGGGTTTGATGCTGGTGTGTGAAGTGTGTTCAACTCTGGGGAGTCCCATACCTATTCTCATAAGTAGTGTCTCTCTCTAGTGTTAAGCAGAGAAAGCAGTACAATGTATGTGCCATTTTTCAAGTCATTGGTATGACCCAGCAACAGTTTGAAAACTCTACCCCTAGCCAGGCCATTGCACTCAGGTCTTGTATATCTACATTTAAATGAATTATTGTGTATTCTAAATTCTTATCTAAGTCAATCCTACAGTATGAAGGACATTGTATACTTACAAGCTGCTACAAAGTTTGATGGTACAGTCACAGAGCTCATGTTGAGCAGATTCATTGTTATGGTGCTCAACTTAAGCATCTAATATGTAGGACCATTGCTTGAACATGATGTGATTGTATTATCTTATTGTTTGCTGCAGTGCAAGAGATGGAAGATGCTGTTGGAGTCAGCAGTAGTGGAGGAGGAACAGGCGACCTCGGCGGTGTCAGGGCCAACTGTGAGATTCAGCTTGTACCTTTTCAACACAATAAGACCAGACTTTTGCAACTTTGAAGCTTTATTGTATTTAAGAGTACTTATGAAGTGCAATAACTGTCCTTATGTTTATACCATAGTCTAGTGAGAATGTTACTGTTCAGGAAAAGCTATCAGGAATATAAAGTTCATTTTCTGAACAATTAACACTTTAATCAACCAAATGACAAAAACACCTAGAAACAACTCAAAAACCAGCCAGAGCCATTCCTTTGCTTGGAGAGTAAATTTTAAAACTAACAAATATACTAGCTCAACAAGCTTCCAATTCATAATTATAAAGATCTACCTGCCATTTGATCATTGACATGAGGTGATACTAGGAGGTCTGAATTTGTTCTGCTTTGGTCTGAGCCATTTGAAAATTGTGACCCAATTTTACTTTTATACCTATTGACTATAAATTTTCAGAGTGTTAAGTTTACTCTGCTCTGGTCTAACATCTACTAACATAATGTACATAATTTTGCCACTCTAAAAAAACACATCCGAACAGATCTCCAATCCAACGTATAATGGACTCCTGTATATCACTCCTGCAATAGATATCTCTCATACCCCTTTTTTTTCAAAGTAGCGTATTTATATAACTGGCATATTAATGTTAATGGAGGTTAAGGCAACACCCCTTCCACTTCTTCCCCCAGTGAACACCGTCAGGGCCAGTCTCCAACAGGTGACCAACCTGCGTGCCGAGCTGAGCGCCAGGTTCACGTCCATTAGTGGTTCCTTCAACCAGGTGACCGGCAACCTCAGGGCCATCCAGGAGATGGTCAAGAAGGCCAGGGCAAAGGTCAACGAGGTCAGAGCCAGTTAATTTTTCTTTCCAGTGCAAAATCTTTATGATGTTCACTTGCCTGGTCTAAATTATTCATGTTTTCTTCGAGAAGGATAACTGTCATGTGACCTTTTGAAACTTTATACAATAGAAGGTTAATGCAAAGTCTATTTTAGGGATAACTTTTGCCATGAATTGAATTTGTCACAGGTTATGTTGACAGTACTGTGTCAGTGTAAATATTTACAAATGTCCAGGAAAATACTGTTAAAAGTATTTTGTGACAACCATGTAGTATAAGGGTCATGTGTAGACACTTTACAGCTGGAACATTTTTTGTGTTTAAAAAAAATTACAATCACCAATTTTTACTGCCTATTTTGAATTCAGCTACATGAGTCATGAGGTAAAGAAAAAAACACCTGTTTGTCATCCTTTCAGATCGGGATTCCGATGAACTTTGGCAGGAGGTCTGCAGGTGCTGGAGGCGGAACCACTGTACAGCTGAACCAGCCCGCTATTCTTCAGCGACTGGCCAACCACAAGAACTACTTTACTCTGTCCATGGAGATCAAACCCACACAGCAAGACGGAACTATCCTCTTCTTGGGAGACCCTACAAATGTAATTAATTTAAAACTTGCAGTGTTATAAGATCATTGAAAGTGTAATGCAAGCTTTAGAAGCTTCTAAGGACTTCAAGTAAGAGACACAGCGATACTCAATCATGATGATGTGTCATGAGTAGAAATCTGATATAACTGAAATAACACTGCACACAATTTTGGGTATCTGTTTCCCAGTCTTCCAACTCATTGAGGTGAAGGAATGTGATTTTGCGTTTGAATCACAGACAAACATAATTATATATTATAGGATTTTTTGCACTGGAACTGTGACACAGGGATACTCAATCATGATGATGTGTCATGAGTAGAAATCTGATGTAACTCATATAACACTGCACATGATTTTGGCTCTCTGTGATCCAATCTTCCAGCTCGTTGAAGAATATCGGTCAATGAATGTGATTTTGCGTTTGAATCTCAGGCAAACGGAGGATTTTTCGCACTGGGACTGTTCAAGTAAGACACACAGGGATACTCAATCATGATGATGTGTCATGGGTAGGAATCTGATGTAACTCAAATAACACTGCACATGATTTTGGTTATCTGTGATCCAATCTTCCAGCACATTGAAGAATATCGGTCAATGAATGTGATTTTGCGTTTGAATCTCAGGCAAACGGAGGATTTTTCGCACTGGAACTGGTTGACGGAAGGGTTCGTGCATCCACTAAACTGAGCGGTGCCAGCCCGTTCTTCGTCAGCTCAAGAGGACAAGTATCCATGAACAGATGGAGCTGGATCAATGTGGAAAGGTCAGGGCACATTCAGTCTGTGGGTGAAATGTCTCAATCTCTAAGCAGATCTTGGGAAGGAAGATCGTAAAAAATTTGGACTCTCATCTCTAACAACTGTCTGCAGATGTTGGCGAGTGAATGGCTGCAAAGAAGCTTGGCAGTCAGAAATGCTATGATCTAAAGATTGATCAAAATAATTTATGATCTCAGTTTTTGACCAAAATCTAACGATCACACACTACAAAAAAATGTGCTACTTTTTGGTAGCTTTCAAGACTCTGTCTGTCCAAGGAGGTTATAGTGACTAATGATGTTAACTACTACCCTCTTAGCTATCCTTGAAAATGTACAATGACTATAGAATACTGCCTGAACTAACAGTGCCTGAGTGTGCTGTTGGTGGTACGATGACTATAAGATGCTGTCTGTACTTGAAGTACTGCCTGTGCTATTGTAACTGTGAGACACTACCTGGTACTAAATGTCCTTAAAGGTGCCCTAAGCAATATTAGGGCACTGAGAGTTACATATTCAAAATCAATCTTTTTCTGATTTCTATCCATAGTAAGTTTAGATAACACTATCCCATCACATATTGACCATCATGGAGCAAAAATGCAATGTTGTTGTGTGGTGGGAACTCATTGAAAATCTGAGCACTTGGAGGCCAGCCATCATTTCAAATCTTCCGAACATGCACGATTCTGACCGTTAAGTCCCAAACGCTTCCGAAGAAATAATCACATGGTCATGGTTCAATGTGCTTGGGCATTGTGACGTCACGCGGCCGGAAGTTACCGAAAATTGTCGACAGAAAACGGTTACGGCTGGATTCTGGGCTGATTTTTGGGGGGACCCAATAAATAAAATACTCCTTTTGTGGCTTGCTTCTGTGCTATTTTTAAACGCCCAAAGTAAGAAATAATGATGCAGATGTGCTAATATAGGGAAGTAAATGTCAATTTCAACTTCACCAAACAGAATTGTTTTCCCCAGAATATTTCAAGTTTTACCCCC
Source organism: Branchiostoma lanceolatum (assembly GCA_035149815.1). Classification (NCBI taxonomy): domain Eukaryota; kingdom Metazoa; phylum Chordata; class Leptocardii; order Amphioxiformes; family Branchiostomatidae; genus Branchiostoma; species Branchiostoma lanceolatum. Next base: position 20,839,051 of record CM068867.1, on the reverse strand, counting down.
TGAAATCGCTTAGGGCACCTTTGAGGTTTGCTGTTTTAGTACGATGACCCACTGTCTGTACTTACCTTGCCTTTGCTGTTGTTGGACCATCAGGGTTGCTAACCGTATGGAGGTGACAGTGTCAGCAGACAGAGAAGAGACGACGGGCGGAACAGATGGCTCCAACTTCATCCTGTTGGACCTACCTGCAGGCTCAGGACTGTACATGGGAGGGGTGCCCACTGGATCCAATGTGAGTGGAATTGTACCCCTACAAGATCCTTCTGGACAACTTTCACATCACAAGTTGTACGGGAGTTTTTAATACTTTTCAAATATTTTGCATCTCATTTTTTCAGCTCCATGCAGGTCTGCAGGGAAACGGTTTTTCAGGCAACATCGATGAGCTCAAGTTTGGAGAAACTCCGCTGAGTCTCTGGAACTTCCAGGCAGCTGCTGGCATGCTGTCCCCCGGGACACCTCCGGATAAGGAAAGGTGAGACGCTCCTCTTCCTGTTGAAGTGACCGCTATCATCATGCTGATCATTCTGTCACTTGTAAGGGTTGGAGGAGGTCACCAGTTGAATGACCTGTTTCAATGTTGGGAGGCTCGTGACACGAAGGTGTCGATGGTGGTTGCCTCCACAGCCGTTTGTGGTAGGGTATTACAATGATGCCTTACGGTAGTCAGTCCTGCCAACAGGCTGTACAAACTGCAGGCTATGGGCTCGTCTCTTTCGTGATGGGGCAGGCTGGAGTTTGCCCCTGAGCCCATCTGTGCAGACAATGTTGTGCTGGATCCTGTACAGCATAGGTGGTGAAGGCTAAACTGTCGTTGGCAATCCATTGAATATCAAGCTACTTCATCGTGCGTTACAGTTTAATTCTCAGAATGCTGATAGTATGCTAAAGGAAAGGTGAGGTTTTCACATTTGAGTTTGAATAAGTATGAACAGTCCGGATCACGTCCAGAGGATCAAGTCCAGGTCCTGAGCCTTGGATTTTCTTGTTTGGGGCTAGACATGAGTCAGGGCTTCAAAAGATTTGCCTCTTCCAGAAACATCATTCATAGATGAAGTTTATTTAGCCTCACATACGTACAGTGCCTTTAGGATTTTGAGAAGATAGATAGTTTTACACTACACAATATACAGTCTGGTACAGATATACAATACTAGATACAATGACTGACACACATCTAATTCCAGGGGAGTCACAACTACGTTTGATGGCTTTTACTTCAATGGTGAAACGTACGGTTACACCAAACCTGATCCAACCAAACCTGTGGACATCTTTGGCGCAGACAAAAGTATTCAGTTGTTTGTCAAGCCAGCGACTGAGCAGGGACTTATCTTCTTCATCGGTGACAAGGTAAGTCTTATGTCCTCAATTAAATTGAAGGGAAGTGCTTTTTCAAGTAGCTAGTATACGTAGTGCAATGCGGCTTTGCTATGGCTCATGTATTTGGCCAAGCATGCCTGGTCAACCCTACTGTTTGCAATTATAAGTGTGCTGGGTTCTTTTACATAATGTACATGCAGAGGTTTGATACCTCAGAGGCTTATGCAGCATACATGTACATGGGCCCGCTGAAATGACAAATGCAGTCCCCCACAACATGTCCGAACCGGGGACTACCCTTGGAAGCAGCAGCATCGATAAAACCACTTATGCTATTGGGACCATTCAGTCAATCCCTCTCCACTGTTTTTCTCTTTAAAAGAATTTGTTGTACCACTACTATTACCCTCAGACTATTATCCCATAAATATTACAGGACATGATGTTGATCAATACAGGTCTGATGATCACTTATACCTGAACAAGATTTGATTGTGCAGGTCATCTTATTTTGAATGACATCTCAATTCATCACAAACTAAATGCCATATTCTGCATCTATCTCACTGTAGTGTAGATGTGCATACATGTTATATACATGCACACAGTGACAGTCTCAAACTGTTGTACAGTTGTGGGTCAAATGTATTGTATTGAATGAATTACCATTATATTGCAATGATCACTTTGGTGTTCTCTTTTACAGAACTACTTCATTTCTGTGGAGCTGATTGATAATAGGATTGTGGGCAAGGTAAAGCTTGGCAACGGTGCCACACCAATCGTTGTGCAGACTGACAAGACCATGAGAGAAATGATGAAACAAGAATTCATCAATGTAAGAATTGTTACTGTACACCACACACTGTACAATCATTTGAATGGGTTTCTTCTTTTATCATATAAATTAGCATTATATAGTATCAACATCAGTTGTAGGAACTTGACAATGTACTTTTATAACCCACAAGGCATTTACATGTAGAGATGTCTCATGGGTTTTAATAGAATAGGTGATTTCATCATTCTGTCAATAAAATCAACATGGCTAAATCACTACCACTAGACAAGGGTTTCTATTCAGAATCTACATAGTAACCAACTAGTTATGACAGTCAATTTCAACCTCTTTCTTGACAGCTCTGATTCAGAAAGTTGAGGTGTGAGGAAATATAATGCAGCAATAATTGTTGTTATTCACATTGTAGTGCCTAATATATACAAAATGTATATAGTGGCACATAGTCAGCAAGTTTCCTTACTGTTTCTATAGCAGAGTATATTTTCACTGGGAGGGGTTACTTAGCTAGCCCGTCCCCTTTAAGTCCTCAAACAGGGGACCCCCACTTTATATGACTTCTGAAAGACAGGTGCAGACCCATCTGAGATACCCTTTCCATGATTAAACCAGGGTCTCCCAAAATTACCCACTACTTGGAACCAGGATCTCAAGTGTGAGGCTGCTACCATTTCAGCATTTGAGCATAATACACTTTTATGATAAAATTGGTAAAGATTTTGATTGTAACTCATGTGTTAAACCCAGGTCATTCTGACTGCCAACACGAGATTGTGTCGACGACAAGGAATGGCCAACGGCCTGGGGCTTATCGTTGGTCGAGATCTGTTCTGTGAGAAGATGAACGCCCCAGCCGGAGACTCTCGGGAGATCGGCAGCCAGGTGTACTTGGGCGGGCTGCCAGATGACCAATGGCCAAATGAGTATGTCTTAGACTTAATTGGGACTATGTTGATGAAAGTTAGACATCCAGGTAGTAAGATACGCCAAAAATAATTACTCAAGCAACTGGATAAAGTTTTGAAATTGGGACTACACAGTACAATCATGTAAAATATAGTTGACAGCACAAAGTCATGTGACAGCACTAGGCAGCAAATCCCAGTGTTGTACACCACCCATTACAGAACACATGACTTGCACAGTTTGCAATTGTACTTGTGCCAAATGGTTTTCTTACCCCATTTCTGCACCATTCACTTGGTGAATGTAGGCAGTGTTTGTTTTTTCACAAAATATTCCTCACATCTTTCCAGAATATCTCAAAACTTCTACGAGGGTTGTGTGAAGAACCTACAGGTACAGAGACAGGACAAGCAGATCGAGGTGACAGGAGGGGTCATCGGAGGATGTCCAGCACTGGTGGGTGTCAAAAGTTCAAGTTTAAGTCCTTCCCACACCAGATGGTGCATAGGGCTGTGCCCATCCCAGTTCCGATAGCCCTTTGGTCACACAACTTTGTGAAATCACTACAGCAGGGGGCTAGTCCACTGGATGTGGTGTGTGTGTACAACTACCGTACCGTACCGTATTCCCAAATACTCAGAGTGTTAAACAAAGAAAGCAGTATGTAGTGCCATTTTTAAAGTCTTTGATATGACTTGGCCAGGGATCAAACTCATGACCTACTGAATGTAAGGTAAAGTGAAACATTTTACTCACTTAGAAATTGCACCTGGTCTGGTCGATACCATTGACATAAATCCAGGTCTTAATTCTACGTCCCTCAATGGACATTTGTTATTAATCATATCTAATGACAATGCTCTAGTTCATGGTTGATATGACAGTCTCATTGCTGCTCTTGAATATCATTTCTAGGTACATGAACTTCAGTTTTCAAATGCACAAACAAGTTTCCTGAGGATGGACTGGATTATAAAGGCAACATATCAAAACTTTGTCGCCACATTTGCCTTCAAAACCACCAACCCCAACGGCCTGATGCTCTATGGAAAAGGAGATGGGGAGAAGAAAGTAAGTGAAGCAGGCACCAAAATTGCCAGCTGACTAAACAAAAGACTTAGTTACTTTAACATGCATTTAGATTTTTCGTGCATTTAATGTCAGCACCTTTTAGATATGATATTGCTCCTGATCTGTTGTCCTTTTTTTCTGTATCTGTATCTATATAGACGGTCTAAGCGCCATTCGGCAAAACACACCAGCTGCTTTTTGGGGGGGGGGTCTGGATTTGATTTAAAGAACTTAATTCATGTAATTTGTATGATATTATTATGATATGATGATATGGTAATCATTGTGCCTATTGGTAGGTCTAACAGTATAATGTGCATTTAAAGATTATCTCATAGATTGTTGCAAGCAATATATTTATATCTAGCCTGGAGTCCAGCCTTGTATGTAATTCTTAGTAAGTTTAACACAAGCCTTACAATAATTACAAAGTAAGACCATTGTGCAATTTTAAACTTAACATGATACACTCTTAATTTTCTTGTCAGTCCTGGGCAGTCTCCATGAACAAGGGGAACATCATCTTTGCCATTTTCGGAGATCCAAACCGTGGGGCACATCGCGTTGTGAGCCAGAGGCAGTACAACGATGGGCAGGAGCACTATGTGCGAGTCGCTAAAGTTGGCAGGGCGTGAGTGACTCTTTTTTATTATATTATATTGTGTATTGTTGATAAAATCCTGGCCTTAAAAACGGATGTTTCGCCTTGATAACAGGTTGATCCATGAGTTTATAACAACAAATTGCAAAAGATGTTGAAGCAGCTTGCAGTTTCACAGGCAGTAAAAGAAATAAAAATGTTTCATTCCCTGAAACTTTGAAATAATGGCAGTATTTCAAATGTTGAACATCATCATCAACATGACATTGTACAGTCAAACCTGGATTTAGCAACCACTCAAGGGACTGAGGAAAATGGTAGCTGAGTTGGTTGCTCTGAGGACTGGTTGGGGTAACTGATGTAGAAATGAATGGGACTTTCTTAATGGGGCTTGGACTGCAGGTGGACTTACCTGTGCCAAGTTCTTGCTTGACCAGGCTTCACAGTACTATCTTTATCATGAGTCCTAACTTTCACAGTCACTATTTCTGTGTATCCTTAATTCCTTAACCTTCTCCCTGCTGCCTAACTCTGTAACCAATAGGGAATTGGTACCAAACGGCAGTAGTACTTCAGTGTGCTAAAGGTTGAAAATTGGTTAGGGATAATTATGTTTAGCCATACCTAGTATGGCTAAACATATTGTTTTTACTCATGTTTCTTCTTCTTCTTCTTCTTCTTCTTCTCCTCCTGTCAAATCTTCAAATCGATTCATCTCTGTCATTTTTTTACCAAATGACCTGAAATTTGGTACAGAGGTAATGTAGGCAAAAACCAATGTGCGTTCTTTTCCTTTTTTTGATATTGACCTTGAAAGTGATTTTATTGAGGTTTTTAGGCTATTTTTAGCATATCTTGGCCTCCTGCGCCCTGGTATTTCAACCGAATGACCTGAAATTTGCTGTATATGTGGCTTGAACAAATATTTAAAGGACTACATTCCCATTTTTGGCATACATATATTCAAAACGATTTATTTTGGGCTTTCTTGACAATATTTGCCACTTCTGTCACTTTCAATACTACATATGACCTAAAGGTCATTGACCCCAAGTGCCTTGCACCTGGCCTTGCATGCCTGTGAGCCTTGCGACCACCTGATTGGTCAATTGAGTTAATCTAATTACATGGCGCAGGTGTAGGCTAGTATTCATGCCAAATATGGTATGGGAATTCCTAGGACATGTGATTACATGTACATGGCTTTGTTCACTCTTTTTTTTAAAAGATACACATCTCCAGTTCCTATATGTATTAAACCAAAATAATGTGAAATTTGGCATGTACACAGGCCCTCATTCAAATGTTTGCCATACAGCCTTTCAAAACGATTTTTTAAACAAAGAATTTTTTGGTTTCGTTATTTTCAACCCAAAGTGTATAGTATTGAATCATGCATTCAAACAAAGGGGTGTCACATTTTTATATTTCACCCATTTTTGGTCATTTCCTTCTTCTCCTGTCAAATCTTCATATATATCATTATGTATACTATGGAAAACTTCATTCTTCCCTGGGGTTGATCTTTTTTAATTCAATTTTGAACTGGGTTGATTATGCGCAAGAGTGTAATTTTCAGCGGATATTTTTCCACTGGTCTAGTTTACATGGAGATGGCACGGAATATCCCATTCTTGCAAGGGGAGGATTCTGTAATTATTTATTTCAATTTTGAGCTGGAATGATTATGAAAAAGTCCATTTGTTAGCAGAAGTGTATTTGTTAATTAATAAGTGGATATGGTTTTGGACTGGTCCATATTGTGTTGAGGTGCTACTGGAAGACTCCACTCCTGTATGGAGAGACTGATAATTGTTTTTAAGCTCAAGTTTGATGCATTTTTTTAGTGGAAGTATTTTAGAATGGTCCATTGTTATTTTGGGAGTCCATTTTTTGCATGGCGAGGAGCATGGCTAAACATGCTGTATTTGCTCGCAAATGTTGCCTTTCTAGTTGACTATTGTCTCTATCTCCCAACGATCCCAGCTTAACAATGTCTGTGGATGACGTTGAGGAGCCCGGTAGTACCATGGAGGATGAGATCCTGCAGACCCCCGAGCTGCTGCTAGGGGGCCCCGCTCCTGACATGCCGCAACTCACCCCAGGAAACGCCTGGCTGGTGGAAAACAACGACCACTTCACCGGCTGCATCAAGCATCTTCTGGTCTCGTAGTAAGTAATAAATTTATTTGGAACATATTGTTTGCATATCGAACCTGGGTCAACCCAACTGTACCCACCCCCCACTTCATTAAAAAAATCAAAACTAACGTTTTTTTATTTTGGATTTATGATTAGAATTTGGATTAGATTTATGTACAAACATTTAGAAGTTCTTGATATTTATCTAAGAAAATGACTGAAGTTTTGAAAACTCTTGTTCGGAAACTTGAATTATGGTCTTGTCCTCTTATATATACTCTGGCAGACCTTGCAATGTAAAAAGTTAAACTTATGCTGAAGTGAGTTTATCAACCACAATAGCATCCATGCCCATGGTTGTGTTACAAAAAGTACACTTTATCCTTTGAAAAGCTTCTTCTGTGATGATATGCCATTATACATTGTAGAGCAGTGTAAATCAATGGATACTTCTATCATTGCAGTGACAACGTCAAAGGAGTCGTGGTGGACTTTGTGAACAACAAGGACCGCAAGGATGTTAGCTATGGCACCTGTAATATTTGATCTAATTTGATGATAATGACATTGAAACTTAAGGTGTAGCAGTTTTTTTATCAATGAGGTAGAAAACTGCATACTTTATCACACTGAAGCTTGCCACATCAATTTTACCAACAACTCTGTCTTACAAATCTTTTGCTTCTTTTAAGAATTTAACAAATGGAATCAATGTTATATTGTTACTGTTACAGTAGTTGATTACTTCAGTTTTAACTTTTCATGGGATTTTCTGTCAAAATGTCTCTTCAATATGAAGCCTAAAACATAACAGACAACTTTTTGACCTTTCAGAATTGGTATGGCTCATATTCATGTCGCCAACAAGAGTAGGTAACATAGTGGCAAATGGAAAACTTATATTCATAACACTCAACATTAGAAATCCCTCAGTATTGTCTCTGAGTCTATTTTGTCTTCCCATAAACAACCTCCAGTATCATTCTGGAGTTCCAGTTAAATTCTGGAGTAGCCTCCCAGATGGAACATTATGCATAAATATTCATACAGTTCGAAGGTTATCCATAATCATGCATAACCCTTGAAATCATTATGTATAATTATGCATAACCTTTGCATGGAGCTATATTGATAATCAAGCATAACCTTGGATCATGCATAAAGATGCATAATTCTGAACATTGATGCAAATTTGGATTCATCCCCAGGGGGTCGGCAATGGCTGCTACATATTTGTTACATCATTTCTACTTCCAGTTAGCAATATTAGCCCATCCGGTGTAAGGTTGCTGAGACCTGGGAGGCCACTCCAGAATTAAACTGGAGTTTGTTCATAGCAAAGATGTATCAGCAGTGCAATTTTGCATATGACATACACAAAGGAACAATTGGTGGTAATGGAATAATTAGTGTTCATTCAAAATATTGTTTTGGAAGTTTGGTTTAATTTGGGGATGAACATTTGTTTGGTGCGGAATATATTGGGTAAAGTTATGAAAGCAGAAGAGATTTCCTCACCACTTATCAAAGAGCATAATTAACTTAACATTTATGCTGAAACTACATCAAAAATATCACACTTCAGGATTTTCTCTCCAACCCTTATACCAGGACTGATCTATTACAGCATGATTGTGGAATTTTACCAATTCTTTTATTCAAATGTTGTAATTTTGTGTCTGCTTGGGTACACATTGACATTTCAGACATATTCTCTAAGGTTATGCTAAACATAATTCAGGCATCTAAACCAATCAAAATCGAATGAGCTACTTTTATGCTTTGTTTTGTTTTTAATCCTAGACTATGCAACTTGATAAGGCTTTAAGTGGTGCAATAATTGCGCTAGGACACCTAGGTGGTTTATCTTTATTTGTAGGAGTTTGCTAGACCTTAATTAGCAGGCTTTCTGTTTGAGATTTGTGGTTTATCACATGCTGTTTCTGATTATATGTTAGTTGTGATTGTACACAGTGATAAACATACAACCAGAAAACAGCATATGATAAGCCAAAAAAAATCCCAACCCTTAATAAGGATGCTAAGGAGAATTGGGCTATATGAACTGATGGGCATTCCTGTAACAGGAGTGGTTGTTATATTGGCTGTGATATCTGCAGTACTAAAGGGTGCTGATGCTACAATGAATTATTTTTACTCCAACTGTTGTATATCCAAACCAAATCAACTCCACACTTAGATCTTAATCACTGTAAATGGTGATATCTCTTAACACGTAATCTAGGCTTATAGAAGTCAGTACAGCTTCAGCCTAGGGCATGATTCTAATAGATACATGTACAACACTCACACATGTAGATGTAGACGTCAATTGTCAACTATTTTATATATGGTAAACTTGCAATGGATCATTCAGAAGTTACAGCTTTTGCCCTTAACACCTGTAGAATGAATGTCCTTGATATGGATGCTTAATCATGCTTTCATCTATTCTTTTTATCTTTAAAAACATAACAATGTGCTGATGAATGATTACAGATATGATTGCATCCGACCTAAAAGTAATCTCTGTTTGTGAAGATAATGGGGATGTTTTATGAATGTAACTGACAATTTAAAGTGATTGACACCAGGAAAGTTGAAACCGAAATCAGACTGGGCAAAGGTCCTTAGTGCACAAAAGTGTTGGAGTAATAATAGTTCAAAATGTTGTTCCTTCAAGTTGGTTCTTTAATTACTTTATGGTGAGTTTTGGGTCCAGATTTATTGGATGAAGTGCAAATCGAAGATTTCCGAAAGTTCCGATGCACCTGTCAGCTTGATTTACTGTTTTAGAACTGCATGCTGCATGCTGAAATTTCTAGTCCCCACCAAACTCTATTGAGTCGAATAGATTTTAGAAATTGGCTAAGATTGGCGAACAGGGGTCAGAGGAGTTAGTCACCAAGAAAGGCCGAATTCGGAAAAAGAGTTGAAAAAAATTAAATTCCTAGTCACCTAACCGCCATGGCCAACTGCTCTTCCAACCGGTGTGCTTTGACCGATTTTTACTACATCCATGCAACCTCGAGAGGGTATTTTGGAAACCATAGAATCACAAGGAACGTTACATGTTTCAATCACTATGATCCGTACATGTAGTGTTCTAATGCATGCGTCCTGTGAACTGACTCTCTTTTCGCGCTACCACATACCACTTCGGGTCTAGAAATTGGCATTTGAGATATTCTCCAAGCATAGGTTCGGCTCCGGCATGTTTTTGACGTCTTGTAGGCGTTTTTGTCGGGCTTGGCTTGGCAACATAAAGAAACTGGGACCAAAATGGAAAGCCCTACAAAAACCCCTAAAGATAAGGGACAGAACCTCTGCTTGGAGAGTACATTTGAGACAACTGCTAGGTTGATATGCATACTGATTTCACCTCCACACAGTAATATTTTCCTTGTAAAAGTAGTAGACATTGCTTTTAATCTTAAGACGATTACTGATTTGGGGATACTGCTTAAGAATTGGGAGTTTATGATAATGGTGGCTATGCTTTCACCTTGCATTTTGTCTCAACATCCAATAAAGACTGGAAAAAGAGAAGTTGGTGACGTTGTGTTTTAATTTTAAGTTACCACTGTCGTTATTTGTTCTTACTTGCTAGATGTAACATATGCTAATTTCACCAGGGTACATAATTCCGCCACCTTGAAAAGATGCGTCCAAATGCGTCCAAACAGATCTCCAACCAACGTCCTCCAGCATAATGCACTCCAGTATATCTAAGCTGTGTATACCTAGGGGCCCTGTAATAGAGATCTCTCAAACCCACTGTTTTTCAAAGTGGCGGATTCATGTAATCTGGCGGATTCACGTTAATGGACGTTTAACGCTCGTTCTCATTTGAATGTACAAATTGCTGTCGCCAGCCTTTACGACTTGATATGAGCCAAATTAAGGGCACCATCGATGCTTTCTTCACTTTCCCACAACACATATCATGTTTCACGAAAAATGCACCTCAAAATTACTTATGGATTTTGACTTCAAAAAAGTTATGGCAATGGGTGGCCTAAAGAGTCACAAAAAACGGCTGTCGCCTGTGGAGATATGCAAAATTTGAAAAGCAGCCGAGAATGTAACAATTCAGTTCAGAGAATGACCGGTTAGCTGGTGAATCAGGCTACTAAGGCCCTCCGATAAATCACGTCAGATCGCTCCTGACACTATTCTTGTACGCTGTGCAAGGCGGTTTATGCCTGTCGCCCAAAACGGTAAGCTCCGTTACCGTTTAAAGTAAGACGTTCCTAACATTAAGATATGCCACATATAAGGTGCCAACCTGTCGTTTTTATGACGACTTAAAGCTTTTGTGGCTTTTAAAAGGAACAAATAAGAAGTGTTTGCTATCAGTTGTGGACCACCTCCTCGAACAAATGACAGTACAGTAATGAATGTAATCTCCGTTACCATTGTTTGATGCTCTCTATGTTGTTAACAATACCTGGTGTAGGAACGCTGCCCATTTTCTAAATGCTCGTACATACGTCCTTTTAATAATAAAAGATGGAACGCAAAAACGGAAATCCCTTTGAAGGAAAAACCGAAGTTTTACTGTAGTAAGCTCCGTTACCGGTAACGGAGATTACACCTGTTGCGGAAAATACATAACCTGGCGCAGACCTTTTTGTAGTTGCGCACCATAAGGCAAAAGCGTTTGAACTAGAATAGAAAAGTATAGATTCAACTGAGAGAAACCCCCTATAGGGTTACCATATTCCAATTTTCTACTCTTTCTTCCAGATTTTGTTTCCAAAGTTGAATTCTTTTTAAATCTCAAGACAATAAGTAATCTATAGCCTTTAATTTGATATGTTTGGAGAAAAGAAATCAGAAGTCGATCAATTACAACTTGGCGACTTACGTCTGGTTAACACGCCTTTCGGCGACAGTATGTAATCTCCGTTACCGTTTTTCCGCGATTCCCCTCCGTTCCAAATGCTTTACTGCTCCTAAGCAGTATTAGTTCGCAACATTGAATATTTTATAGATGCTGTAAGAGTTAAATTATTCGGATCAACGGAGGATCGAACGTTTTGCAAGAACTATCAGATTCCGTCTCTGTTAAATATCTCAAACAAGTCGAAATTAATGCAAAGACAAATCCAGACAATATTAATCCTGAATGAAACAGTTACACAGCAATCGTCAGCACGGCACTAAATTTGACAGACGTTTTACCAGAGATACTGACCCCTCAACTATAGGTTTTGAAGTCGATGTCACGACATGAAAGCTCCAAAATTGAAGTATCTACAGCTGCATGCAAAATTATTCAACCCCCCTTGGTTTTTGGACATTTTGGCAAATTGAGGAACTTAACAACTGCATAATATTACTAAATCATATAAGTGATGAACAGATATGTTATTACAATCTGATACCATAGCAAAAGTTAAGATTTTTTTCATAGTCCATCCAAAATAGCAACTTTTACACAAATAGTACGTTGCAAAATTATTAAACCCCCTATGAGGGTTTGTCTTTAGTACTTAGTACAGCACCCCTTTTTATCTAAAAGCTGAATTGACTTGATGTAGACGTGAAGGATAACTTGTCACAAGCTTCTGACAGTGCTCTTTGGGAATTTCTGCTTATTTCTCGTGGGCAATGGTCTCCGGCTAGCAATTTTCCGAGGTTTATGTACCGCAACAGCTTTCAATAGATCCAATCCAAAATTCTGAACTGAGTTTAAGTCTGGAGACTGTTATGGGTGCTCAAGAACCTTCCAGGTTCTTTTTCTGACCAAACATATGTGGATGTCGATGTGTGCTTGGGGTTATTGTCTTGCTGGAATGTCCAATGACGCCCAGCTTCAACTCCTTAACGGACCTGGCGACATTCTTGGCCAGAATTTCAGCAGCCACAGTGATATTTCTTAGAAGACAGGTGGACAAGAACCATATGATTACTGTAAAAGTCCTGAAAAACAATTTGGCTGAAGGAGAAACTGTTGTTTCAGTGGACACAGTGCGCCGCACACTTCATGCTGAAGGGCTCAAGGCCAAAACCCCAAGACCCACACCATTGCTGAAGCCATGCCACAAGAAAAGTTGCCTCCAGTATGCTCAAAACAACCTACTAATGCCACGGTAGTTTTTGGACACTGTTATATGGACTGACGAAACAAAAAAACTTGACCTCTTTGGTCCTCCGGGTCAGAGGTATGTTTGGCACAGGAAAGACTACGCATACGCAGAGAGGTACACCCTGCCTACCGTGAAGCATGGTGATGGGTCTGAGATTCTTTGGGGGTGTTTTGCATCTAATGGCACTGGGAATATCCACCGTGTTGAAGGCATCATGAAATAAAACCAGTACTAGGATATTCTGGCCAGAAAGTTACCAATTCCGTTAGAAAGTTGAAGCTGGGACGTCATTGGACATTCCAGCAAGACAATAACCCCAAGCACACATCGACATCCATATATGTTTGGTCAGAAAAAGAACCTGGAAGGTTCTTGAGTACCAATAACACTCTCCAGACTTAAACCCAGTTGAGAATTTTTGGTTGGATCTGAAGACAGCAGTTGCAACACGTAAACCTCGGAAAATTGCTGAGCTGGAGACCATTGCCTACGAGAAATAAGCTGAAATTCCCAAAGAGCACTGCCAGAAGCTTGTGACAAGCTGTCGTTCACGTCTACATCAAGTCAATTCAGCTTTTAGATAAAAAGGGGTGCTGTACTAAGTACTAAAGACAAACCCTCATAGGGGGTTGAATAATTTTGCAACGTACTATTTGTGTAAAAGTTGCTATTTTGGATGGACTATGAAAAAAATCGTAACTTTTGCTGTGGTATCAGACTGTAATAACATATCTGTTCATCACTTATATGATTTAGTAATATTATGCAGCTGTTAAGTTCCTCAATTTGCCAAAATGTCCAAAATGCAAGGGGGGTTGAATAATTTTGCATGCAGCTGTAATTACTGATGTTCAACATTTTTTTCCGCAAAAATATGGGTAAACTCCAAGGACATCTAATCAAAGCTTAGAAATTTTCGGCAACTTCCCTTGATAAATTAGCTGTAATATTTTGGGGATCATAAAAGGAGATGTTCAGCTAAAAAATGAGGTAGGTTTGCTTGGTAAATGAGCTGATCAATTTTTCGACCCTAAAAATCGCTATTTTGCACATTTCATTGAGAACGAGCGTTAAGTCATCGTCCTTTTCCTAAGTGTGTCAAGCACAAGTGCCATATAAACCGGGGCCACCCAATAAGTTCTACATAAAGATCCCAAAAGTCGTGCAAAGTTAAAAAAACAACAACAAGGGCTTAGATACTGATATCTGCGATTGCTCAAGACACTTGTGTCGTTGTATGTAATGTTAGATCGTGTCCAAAAGATGCGACTTAAACTTTGTGCAGTGCAGAGCTTCACCTTTACATGACATGATCATTATTTTAGTCACAGAAATCCCACGGCCTCCCTCGGTCCAGGGGTCCATCCAGGTGACGCGGGATGTGTTCTTGGTCAATGGTGCTGAATAATGACTGCCAGAGGTTATACATTTCCCATGTCGCACCGTAGTCTGAATCCTAACAAACAGGACATGGCGGGTCATATGGGGATAACGTGTTTGAAAAGATTTTTTACTTGAGCACCCACTATTAAATGAGTAGGACTGATGTCATCTCCATTATTGAGTCAATAGCTCTATAAATGTTGCATGGATGTTGATTTAAATGTGTGCGTTTTTTATTGGCGCAAAGGGACGTAATTCTCATCAGTTGCAAAATATATGCCTCTTGGAGTTATGAATACGATATGTGAATAACGATGTGGGTGGTTACATTTTAGAAGGTCAAAGGCTAACTGTTACCATGTGAGAGACAAAGTCCTCGGTGAATCGCTAGAAGAAGAAGCTTCGCACGGGAACAGGTGCTGTGACACTCCCCGATCATGTCACCTCACACTCTCATGTAATGTCCCCGACGTCCAACCTAAACTCCCGATATCATTCCCTTTTTGTCTTACGGTTTGTAGAATGTTCTCACATTAGCCCTTACAGTATTCCACTAGACGGTGCTCTCATTGCGACCTCGATGCGACCTATAAGCTGAATTTGTGTAACCCTTGGTTTCATATTTCGGAATATCATGCAAAATGTAAAAGTATGACTGAAAACACACAGAGCGTAAAAAGAATCATTCTTTATCTACGAATTCGTTGAGCGCTCTGGTCAACTTGAGGTTGCAGAGAGAGCGTAGCGAGGTCACCGTCCTGGTGGAATGAGGCTATATCGCAGATGTAAGATGTAAGACGATCCGTCTTATGTCAAGTAACAGGAGCCGGAGGATATCTCTGCAGTTGTGCTATCGATTATTTGTCGCCTGATGACAGAGATTTGGTACTCATTGACAAAGCTAACGGAGTTGAAAAGATTATACCCGATGAGTCATTCAACCTGCCTGCTATCAAGATTTTGCAGGTAAAAAATGAAAATAGAACATTGCGGTTTTAAGACTGCCATGTTATACCAAGGTCGCTGCAATCCCACGACCTCTTCCAACCACTAACGGTGACCAGCTTGTGACCTGTATGGTTATTTGACGATGTTGATTAATGTTTGCCTGGAGTAACACATCCATCTTCTCACGTCAATGTCTGAACCATCATAAAGGGATCACTCCCTTGGTCATCGTTGAAGCACAGTAAGCTGCTGTATAGCGCTATCATTGTCGACTAAAATGTTGTCCAACTTGCCAAAAAAGTTGTTGCCATATGTGTTGTGTACCGGCACCTTCGTGTGACGTGCAATGCAAAAACGAATGGTTCTGTGTACCTAACTCGAGTTGATTACGTCTGTAGCGACCGTGACCTATGAACCTATATGTTATTAGTGCGTCGATTTGGTAGACCACATATTTGCTAGTGAGCATGAGCAAATCATCCAGTTGCTGCCCAGGACAAAGGTAGGACGTGTACTTAGTCCCTCTAGATTAGATTGTGATTGTTAGATGTAACATCATCCTTGTATTGTAAACTAGACCGTAGATCCGTTGAAAACCTATCGTAGTAATAGCTTGTTCCGATTAGATAAAGAAAGCATAGATCGCAATGAATACGGCTCATGCAACAGCAGTCGAACTGGCTTGGCTTTGTGGGTATATAACGTTAATCCCCCCCCCCCACACACCCACACCCATTCCACTAGGACGGCGCTCTCGCCGCGCGCTCTCTGCGACTTACTGCGATTTATATTCACCAGGTTGTAATATTTTAGCCAGTAGGTACCCATGTGAGAAATGAGGCTGTTGTAACGCACTCGATGCACAAAATTTGATAGAGCGCTCAACGAATTTCATCGATAAAAAACGAATCTTTTTACGCTTTGTGTGTTTTGTTGTATTTTCAGCCATACTTTTACATCTTGCGTGATATTCCAACTATCAAATCAAGGACTAGACTTATTATCTCCATGAAAAAAGGCTTTTTCATGAGATACTGTTTTGCTTGCGTTTGGTGTCTGTGTGTATGTTTGTGTCACCGGACGCTTAAAGTCGCCATAACTGTAGAACCTGTACATGGATTGAAATGATTTTTGGTATGTGGGTGGGTGTCAGGTGGAGGAAGGTCAAGGTCGATTTTGGGCCCCCTGGCATGTGTGACTGGAACTGCAATGGCGTATTTGTTAAAATCTTAAATGTAGAAGAACTGAAGAGTGGATGGACAGATCGTCATGTTCTTTGGTACACAGGTAGGTTAGACCAAGTGGTACACACTTAAGTGCAAACTATGCAAATGAGACCGAATTTGCATAAGTTAGGAGGTAAATCGTTTGCATGTGTGTCGTCGGATGCTTAAAGTCAGCATAACTATAGAACGTGTAGATGGATTGTAATGATATTTGGAATGTGGGTATGCGCTGGGAGGAGAATGGTCAAGGTCGATTTTGGGCCCCCTGGTTTGTGTCCCTGGAACTGCAATGGCCTATTTGTAAAAATGTTCTAAAGGGGTTTAGCTGAAGAGAGGAACAACAGATTTTCATGTTATTTGGTACGCTGGTAGGTTGGGCGGAGATGTACATACTGAAGTGCAAATCATGCGAAGTTATTGTGTTTGTGTGTGTGTGCGCGTGTGTGTATGTTTGTGTCACCGTGTTTGTATGTATGTGTCACCGGACGCTTAAAATCAGCATAACTGAAGAACGTGTGGATGGATTGAAATGATATTTGGTATGTGGGTAGGTGCTGGGAGGAGAAAGGTCAAGGTCGATTTTGGGCTCCCTGGTATGTGTCACTGGAACTGCAATGGCGTGTTTGTAAATATTTTCAAAGGAGAATAACTGAAGAAAGGAGCGACAGATTTTCATGTTATTTGATACGCAAGTGGGTTGGGCAGAGATGTAGAAACTGAAGTGGTAATTATGCAAATTTGGACTGAATTTGCATAAGTAATGAGGAATATCTACTTCTCCATTGTGGGTATGGGCTTTGAGGTCACATCTGTTGAATCCATTGGTCTCTTATCTAGGGCGAGTATTCCCTAATTCCCAACAGCTGGTGGTTCCGCTGCCCAAAACCAAGTAGATGTAAGGGTGGTAACTCTACTAATGGTGTTGCAGAAAGTTATATGTACCTTTTGTTTCATAGGACGGATGTTATATTTAAAATGTAGGTACCTTTAGAACAGGTCAATACACCTGACAATGATTTATGCTAATGAGGACCTAATTCACATAATTCATGCATAATCATGTATTTCCCTAACCGTAAAAACTGTGGCTGTCATATGTGAGATGTAGGTACCACTAGGAAAGGTGAATACACCTGGACATAAAATATGCTAATGAGGACCTCATTTGCATAATGTATGCAGAAACTTGTATTTCCCTTACCATAATAGCTGCAGATATCATATTTGAGATGTAGGTTCCTTCAGAAAAGGTTAACACACTTGTCCATGAATTATGCTAATGAGGACCTCATTTGCATATTTTATGCGTAAATGTGTATATCTCCTGCCGTAAAGGCTATGGATGTCATATTTGAGATGTTGGTACCATTAGGAAAGGTAAAAAGGCCTGGCCATAAATTATGCTAATGAGAGCATCATTTGCATAATTTAGACATATCCCTTGCCGTAAAGGCTACGGATGTCATATTTCAGATGTAGGTAATTTTAGGAAAGGTGAACACACATGGCCATAAATTATGCTAATGAATATCATTTGCATAATTTATTCATAAATGTGTATTTTCCTTACCGTTAAAGCTACGGATGTCATATTTTAGATGTAGGTACTTTTAGGGAAGGTGAATACACCTGTCCATAAAATATGCTGATGCGGACCTCATTTGTATAATTTAGGTATAACCTTGTATTTCCCTTACTGTAAAGGCTACGGATTTCATATTTGACATGTAGGTACCATGAAAGGTCAGAAAACCTGGCCATAAATTATGCTAATGAGGAGTTTTTGCATAATATATGCATAACCCTTACTTTAAAAGCTACTGATGATATATTTCAGATGTAGGTACCTTTAGGAAAGCTGAACACACCTGACCATGCTAATACAGACCTTGTTTGCATAATTTATGCAGAAACTTCAGGATTCCCTCACACTACAGTAAATGCTAAGGGCGTCATATTTGAGGTGTAGGTAACGGGAGGGGAATATCCTGCATTTTCCCGAAAATGTTGCCTTTCTAGGTTCTATTACGTAGATACCCTCTGGCACACAAAACAAAACAACCAGTGGCAACAACAAATAACTAGGGAAAATAAACACATCTCATATAAAAACAAATTTCATGGAGATTTTGGGTCTTCGGACTCTTGTTCGATCTAGGTCGCATCGAGGGCGCAGCGCGATCGTCTCACTGGACCCGCGACACGTCGGCGACCTCGCTGCGAGTGACTTGACACCGCGCTAAACGAATTTCATCGATAAATAATGAATATTTTCTTTTTAAGCTTTGTGGGATTTGTTGTCTTTTTAGTCCTTTATATATACATGTATATACCTGTACGTTTTGCATAGTATTCCCATTGTAAAGTCAAGGCTAACTCAAATTCAATCTAGGACGCAGCGAGGTCGCCAACGCGTCGCGAGTCCAGTGAGAGGGGGGGCACCCTAAATTCCACAATCATGGTTCAAACAATGGGCGTTTGAAGAACCCTGTTGTACTGTGTTGGGTAGACTTTCATATTTTCGATTTTGTGCTAGTTGGCTACCGCTTTGTGCATTCCGTCTGCCCCATATTACACGCGTCTTTACGATGTACATGTACATGCACCAGAGTGTTGTTCGGAAATAATTGATAGCATACTTAGATATATAATAGTTTGCTTGGGCTGGCTAAACTGTTGTCCAGCTAGCACCCCTACCCCCCCCCCCCCAAAAAACACACATCAACAAGAGTTCCACGACCTCATATCTCCATGAACAATTCTATTCATGCAAATGATTTACACATTTTCATAATACATGCTTGGCCATAAACACCTTTATCTAACTTACACATGTTGCAATATTGACAGTCCTATAATTTTCCAATTGGATGAATTATGGTGTCGTTGCATTTTTCATGCAAATTAGGAATTTATTTGCATAATTGATATCTGTTGATGCTCTACTTTCCAAAAACTACATATGTTACATGTATTTGAGACTGATAATGGAAAACACTGCAAAT
Organism: Branchiostoma lanceolatum; assembly: GCA_035149815.1. Lineage (NCBI taxonomy): Eukaryota > Metazoa > Chordata > Leptocardii > Amphioxiformes > Branchiostomatidae > Branchiostoma > Branchiostoma lanceolatum. Next base: position 20,819,552 of record CM068867.1, on the reverse strand, counting down.
ACTAGTATAGATTTTCCTCATTAGCTATGCAAATTAAGTCACAATTAGCATAATTTGCACTTCATTAGGTATATCTTTGTCTAAGCTACCTGCATACTAAGTTAGCCTCCTGTGCAGGCCTTCTATAACGCGCGACATATATATTGGGGGAGGGGAGCTCTTATGCCGGCAAGGGAGTTGTGCAGCCGAGGGAGTTGTATAGCCGAGGGGTCCGCCCGTTATAACGCGCGGACCCCTCGGCTATACAACTCCCTCGGCTGCACAACTCCCTTGCCGGCATAAGAGCTCCCCCCTCCCCCAATATATATGTCGCGCGTTATAGGAGGCCTGCACAGGAGGCTAAGTCAAGGAGCGCTAACATTCGTCTGGGCAAACTATTATCATTTCAAAACACGGAGAATTTGTCATCTGTCGGCAACGTAAAAACACAGGATCGGAATTGGTTTTAAAAAGTGGTCTCATGCATCGAAGATGCGTAGGGGGGCGCCCATCTCCCATTCGTAGCCCTTGGGCCACACAAGTGCAAGTCACTACAGCAGGGGGCTGGTCCGCTGGTAGTGATGTGTGTGTTTAACTTCCATACTCTTTCCCAAATGCTGAATGCTAAGCAGAGAATGCAGTATGTACCATTTTTAGAGTCTTTGGTATGACCCGGCCGGGGTTCGAACTCACGACCTACTCTGATTTGCAGTTTCTACAACTATTTCCTGTCGATATCCTCATCCACCCATTTCTGCGAAGCCTTAGCATTTTAAGACAATCCTCCATCTTTCGTAGCGGCCCTTTCGCAGTGATGCAGTGCAAACGTTTAACTAGTTCCGTTGTCTATATGACTGATAAGCTAACCCAAGCTCTCTCACCGACAAACAGTGCCTTTTAGAGAATCTTTTTAAGCTACAATTTGTATTCTAAATCTATAAAACTAATGTTTAGACGTTGGACAGTTGCAGAACTAGAAAGGAACACTACGATGGCGACGACTGCAAAGCCAAACAAGATGATGACTACGGTCGTGATAGCCGTGTGGTTCCTCGTGCTGCTGACCAGCCCTGCCGCGTCGTGTCCGGATCTGTGTTCATGTTCTGGTGCAGATGTTTCTTGCGATAACCGTGGACTCACATCCATTCCAGACAACATCCCCAATACTACAACATATTTAGACCTGGACGACAATGCTATTCAAACTATGAAGAACAGTGCGTTCATTGACCTGCCAAATTTGAGTTATCTCGAAGTACGAAACAACATCATAAACACCCTCACCAACGATACATTCTCCGGACTGTCCAACCTTCGGAACCTGGACATTAGTAATAATCTTATCAGAAAAATCCCCGGTGGCACTTTTAACGGTCTATCCAACCTTGAAAATCTACGTCTCGGCCACAATGTCATTAGGAGCATCGCAAACGGCGCTTTCATTGGCTTGTCAAGTCTACAGTACCTCTATGTAGACTACAACTCAATAACCACTATCACCAACGGTACATTCTCCGGGTTGTCCAATCTTCGGAGGCTGCACTTTAGAAATAATCTCATCAGAAAAATCCCCGGTGGCACTTTTAACGGTCTAGCTAACCTTGAAAATCTACGTCTCGGCCACAATGTCATTAGGAGCATCGCAAATGGCGCTTTCATCGGCTTGTCAAGTCTACAGTACCTCTATGTAGACTACAACTCCATAACCACCCTCACCAACAATACATTCTCCGGGTTGTCCAATCTTCGGAGGCTGGACATTCATCATAACCACATCCAAAAAATCTTCGTCGGCGCTTTCAACGCCCTGTTAAGCCTTTCGCGGCTTGATCTCGACTACAATCTCATCATCAACATCTCAAATAACACTTTCGTAGGTCTACTGAACTTAGAATATCTTTACCTCCGACACAATTCCATCACAAGCATCCCAAGTAGCACGTTCGTCGGCCTTTCCAATCTACGGGCTTTTTACCTCGACAAAAATGCCATAACCAGTGGAGCTTTTAGTGGTCTGTCAAGTCTATCTACACTCTACCTTCAGAACAACGACATTACAAATATCGACAGTGTAACCTTCAATGGTCTTGGCAATCTTCGCACACTAAATCTCGATGATAACATCATAACCAGCATCAGTATTGGTGCTTTCGTTGGAATATCCCGTCTGGCGAATCTGTACATTCGTGACAATGGCATCGCCGCTATCGCCAGTGGTACTTTCAGTGGGCTGTCCAGTCTTTCTAGGCTTTACCTTCAGAATAACATCATTCAAACTATAGCCATTGGCACTTTCAGTGATCTGTCCAGTCTTGATTACCTGTACCTTCAGAACAATGACATTACAAATATCACCAGCGGAGCTTTCGGTGGGCTTGGTAATCTTCGGACATTAAATCTCGATAATAATATCATAAGCACCATCAGTAATGGCACATTCGTTGGACTATCCCGTCTTAGGAATCTGGACCTTCAGAACAACAACATTACAACTATCGCCAGTGGTGCTTTCGGTGATCTGTCCAGTCTTAATTACCTGTATCTTCAGAACAATGACATAACAACTATCACCACTGGAGCTTTCGGTGATCTGTCCAGTCTTAATTACCTGTACCTTCAGAACAATGATATTCAAACTATTGCCAGTGGTACTTTCAATGGTCTGGCCAGTATTTCTAAACTGAGCCTTCAGAACAACGACATTACAATTATCGTCAGTGGAGCTTTCGGCGGGCTTGGTAATCTTCGGACACTAAATCTCGATGATAACATCATAACCAACATCAATAGTGGTGCTTTCGTTGGTCTGTCCCGTCTGGCGAATCTGTACCTTTGTGACAATGGCATCGCCGAAATCGCTAGTAGGGGTACTTTTAGTGGTCTGTCCAGTCTTTCTGGACTGTACCTTCAGGGCAACGACATCACCACTTTCGACAGTGGTACTTTCAGTGGTCTGTCAAGTCTTTCTATACTGGACCTTCATAACAACGACATTGTAACTATCGCAAGTGGAGCTTTCGGTGGGCTTGGGAATCTTTGGACACTAAATCTCGATGATAACAATGTGGACAACATCGATAATGGTACCTTCATTGGTCTGTCCCGTCTCAGGAATCTGTACCTTCGCAACAACGGCATCTCGAATATCATCAACGGCGCTTTCAAAGGACTGTCCAGACTTTATGTACTTTTTCTCAGCAACAACACCATAACCAACATCAACAGTGACATTTTTACTGGTCTGTTCAATATCCAGCACCTAAATCTTGACTTCAATCCCATAGCTAACATCAATGGCAGTTCTTTCTCAGGCCTGGTCAATCTTCAACACCTGTTTCTTGAGAATTCCGGCATACGTCACATCGGTACAAAAACTTTTTCCAATCTTCTAAACCTTAGAACGTTGTACTTAGACGAGAACCCCTTAAATCTGACTGACGACCCGTTTGTTGACATGCCAAAGTTACGAGTTATCAGTTTAGTCAGATGCAAACTCACCGCCATACCGACCTTGCCGCCATCTATCGAATCTATTCATCTTGGTGGAAACCCAATACAGGCAATACAGTCAGGAGACTTTGCCAACCTCCGAAGCCTTGAGGATCCAGATATTTGCAACCAGTACGTGGCAACAAAGGCAGATTATCGTCAAATAGATGAGCACTACAACCGCGACCCCTACTACTACGATTACTACTACTACTACGACGACGGCTACTACTACTACTACGACGACGACGACAACTGTGACTACAGCAGATCATACAAGAATGCATCAGACTACCCACTCATCACTGTAGCAAAAGGAGCGTACACCAACCTTGATCAACTTAGCGCTTTAACGTTACGGGGTAATGGCATCATTTACGTTTCGCCAGGGGCTTTCGTTAACCTACTGAGTCTGAAAGATCTAGATCTGAGTTACAATGAGATCACCTATTTACTTCCAGACACGTTTGTGAACGTGCCACGTCTTCGGTTTTTGTATCTCCACGGTAACAAGCTAACCGCCCTTCCACCGGATCTGTTTGGGACACTGCCAAAACTGGAAAAGGTCTCTCTGTACAACAACCCATGGACGTGTGACTGTTGGCTACAGGGCCTTGTCCAATGGATGAAGACCACGTGGCGTACGAGAGTCGGTCACCGGTCACGTGTACATCGAGTCCAGCGCCATCTCTGCTCAATGTGTCACTGTCACAGGTGGATCCCCAGGCGCTGATCTGTGAGCAGACCACAACTCCGCAAATAACAGCTACCAGCGACACCATCACAAAGTCTGAAGAAGATACCATTCCCTCGCCAACAAGAAATACTGTTGTAACAGTTACACCCAGACTTTTCCCACCAAGAGCTGTTGCCTTGGTCACAACAACCGCAACTGAATCTATAGTTCAATGGAAATCTCCTTCTACGGATGTCATGGGCTACATAATCTCGTACGTCAAAACAAAGGGTGGCAGAATACAGTGGACCCAACCAATTCATCCAGGCGTCAAAGTCTACAACATACTCAACTTGTCTCCGGGCACAGCGTACCACGTGTGTGTCATCGCGCAGTATCCAGTGGGTAGAAGCGCAGCAACAAACAATCCGTGCGTCACAGCCACGACAAAAGAGGGCGCAGGCAAAGGCACAGGCACAGGCACAGACCAGACACTCGTTATTGGTCTGGCGTCAGCGGGCGTCATTGCGGCGGTGGTCATTGTGGGAACGATAGTGATGTGCAAGGTACGTCTTTCGGACTTACCGTCATACAAACTTTTCCTTGGGTGTGGTGAATGCATAAAACAATTGACTTATATGTGTGGTAAGGCCATGTTGATTTGATTATATGGATGGCATCCTCTGGGAGCCTCAAAACTGATGCGAGCATGCGAATAAAAAAAGTTAGGCAAAACAAATTGCCTTCAGTATGAAATCTATGTGATCAGAAAGGATGAACAAAACTAGACACACAGAGTATGGTATACCGAAATATAGGTTCTTTCAAAACTTCTTTGACTTTGGAATTGACTTTGGCAATCTACGACATCAGTATCCGTTTTCCGAAATATATATATATTTTTTGCAATTTACATTCCTTTTCATTTTGCAGCTGCATTTTACGATTTACAGTGTGGCCAATTTTATCTCATTTTTTAGAAACGGACGAAAATTGATGCGCGCGCGGATGTCATCCATATAATCAAATCAACATGGCCTAACTAACAATTCAGGGGGCGAGGGAAAACTTCAAATAAGGAAATACCTCACAGAGTTACTTCCAAATAGATTGAATCAATGTGTTAGACATATCATGGTTGGCAGTTATGTGATTCAAACCATACGAGTATAGTCCACCCTTCCACAAGTCTTGGATGTGGAGAAGCAATAGATACTTTTATATAGATGCAGCTTCATATACAACCGATGTACTTTAAAAAAAGTAACTTGCCGTTTCATTTAAACTAGAAATAGAATACCTTACAGAAATAGGTTCATATCCCTTTTCAGTTGAGACGGAAGCAACGGTCTACACCCAGTTCTACCAACCATACTGCACAGAGCATCCAAATGACGGCAGCGGTACCTGCGTCCGCCAACCCTGGCGCGGCGGCAGCTCCTCCTGACAGTAAGCTGGACATGGCAGTCGGCGGACCATTACCAGCCACTCCAGACGACCACTTCTACATGCATCTGGTATATCCTGACCCACAGGATGATGGCGTCACAAACCCAGCAGCAACAACCGGCGATGGTGGGGCATCCCCAGGTAGGCAGACTGACACTGTATATGAAGATGTTAATGAGACGCGGCAGCAACGTGGTGGAAGTGTCGAAGACCATGTCTATCAGAACTACTAGTAGTGCGCTGTAGCGTCTTGTACCATAGCTCAACGTTGTGGCATTTGTACGAGAGACGAATCATTTGGACGAAAGTGCAGATGCATTTTCACAACCTCTCACTGTCTCCTATCGCATTTCAGCACTTAAAAACAATACATATGCGGACCAAATTGATGTAATTTGTGTGGTGCTTTGTCGTATTCGTGATAACGCCTTGGGGCAGGTTTTAAAAGCTTGTACAGGCTAAAGCAGGTAAAAGTCCAGAGGGATTTTCAATGGCCAATTCAACAGTCTTGATATTTTCCCAACAATCCCTGCCCTCTAACGGATCACACATAAAAACTTGAGTAGCCCCCCCCACCCCCAAGAAAGAAAGCTGTAGAAGGGAAAGGCTAAAGATGATTCTTCCAATATTCTATTCAACTTCTTACATTGTCTCTTAGTAGTTCCTGATTTTGTATATAATCTGTAGCTTTAATTTCTGTAGAGAATCCAATGTGAAATTGCGTTTTTATTCAAAAATAATTCCAAGGCATTAATCAAATAATTTTGCGGATGTTTCGTTATCTGGTAAAACGTCACCAGCTACGTTAGTAAAATACAATGTGCCTGGATGAGTTAACATGTACATATGTACATAAAGTATCGTTCCTCTAACTAGTTTATTAATACCCAACAGCAATGGGGAATAAGGATATCATAACAAAGCATTGGCAAACATGTACATATTATAAAATACAGGAATATACTATGAATGTTTTATCTATGATACTGAGTCCAATGTTATGCAATATAGCAACAGCTGGGCCAGTTAGTCCTCAATTTCAGTTATAATTAGCCAAGCTTGTCTTGGGTATGATGTTTCTGACTTAGGAAGAAGCGATACTGTATCAGTCCTACTGTATTCATGTAAGCCATAACCTCGAAGTGGCCTTCTGGTCTTCTTGCACGAGTAACAAAAAAACGAACAAACCCAAAACAGGAAATTAATGTTTCTCTGTTATCACATTATAATATAATGTACATAGGTATGCAGTCCACAAAGTGTAGTGGAAGGTGAAATCTTATTGTGGGTTAGGAATAAACGAGAATTGTCTCGGGTTATCTACAATGTATCTATTATACAAACTCATCAATAAGGCCAAACTGACTCGATTTTTGTAGATGACATCCCCTTGACACCCCAAAACTGATGTAAAAAAGTTACGAGGAAAGATGTCTAATTTCTTAAATCTAATAGATGACGAAGGTTGTTGAAATAACAACACGTGCGCGCAGAATAGTGATAGTTCATCACACGATAAACTGTGTATAGATAGTATTGTTCTTTCATCAACAAAAAGGTTGTAGGTATGAGCCTATGTCCTTCTTATATCACTTTATCTTTATATCACTTTGTGGCCTGGAGTCCTGGTGTTCATTTGTAAAAGCGGATGAACAGTCAAGCAAAAGGCCAATGTTGTCAAAGGTAACCGGATAAGGTCTCCAAGCAGATGTTGGGGGTGAAATACCGTAATGTTTTCTTAGTGACGACCTGGCTTCTCTGACAGTCCCTTAGCCCATATAAGCTCATGCCAATGTCAAACAGTGTCTTAAAGGTCATTCTAAACATGTGCAGGGCCAATTTGGGGACATTTTCACTGGCCTTAAGTCCATGTTCTAGTACATTACCACATTTCACAAGTCGGTAATATATACCCTATCATAGCCTAATCTGCAGTACCGCTTCCGACCGCCTCCAGAAAAGTGGCTAAAACGACCGTCAAATTTCCACATTTCCGGATCCGTCTTTTCGGGAATGGGGAAATCGCGAAAGGCTCGGAAAGGGGTTTTAATGTTTTATGCTTCTTTGACTTTGTTTTCAATCATGCAACTGCTTAAAACCAAAGAATGCCAATATCTGCGACATTTCGCAGACAAAATCATTGGACATTAAGGAACGAGTGACACGTTAAGACTTTCCTTTCCAATTTATCAGAACTGGTCCGTGGTCCAGTGTACCCTTGCTGTAAATTGTCACATTCTGAATGGCTTCCACATCCAAATTCCATTCACATTTGGGAAACAGGAAGACTTTTGTTTATAAATATATCCAATGTGCCTTTCAAGATATTGTGAGGTGTGTGGATTACTTGTGGTTGCAATATAACCTTGAACGCCAGCGGAGCCAGTTGATTGGCCCTTGGATGAAAGAACAAAACTATGTTAGTTTGTTACACCGTCTTGTGAAACGATACCACCTAAATCCTCACGAAGGAAAAAATATAAGGGATTAAATGTTTATTATACCACGTTCCGTGTATCAGGTATTTCATAACCTTCGTGATCTTTACTTTAAGTGCAATCATATCAGTTTATTGACTAATTTAGGCATTGTGGGTTTCCAGGAATGTCCGGCATTAAATCAAGTCAGAGGCCTTCTGTGCTAATGTATTTGCAATAATGAAGGTGGAATCAATTACATGTATTCTAAAACACAGGAGCACAGAATGAAATTAACGCAAACAGTTGACATGATAGGAGATACCTATAACAGGCGACACTCTAAATCCGGAAAAATTACAGCTTTCTTTGGGAAGACAATAGCATTATCTGAAACTGATGATATTACATCATGATGCAAAACAAACTAAAATCGAAACTTTATATAATTTACAGTTTGCCCAAATTCTGTCTGAGGTTCCCAGAATTCTATCTGACGTTCTTCAGAATTCTGCAGAATTCTCAGAATGCTGAATTGGAGACATCTGATCGTTACCTGGATATTGATAATTTTGTTACATCATACTTTTAGACATTGATTCATTTGGTCAATCTAATTAGAAAAAGTTTTCCGGATTTAGATTGTCTTTTCAGATTGATAGTGCCGTCTGTTCTATATCATTTTCACATTTCAAATAAGTTTTGACTGTAGTTGATTGCAATAGAAATAGACTGTTTTAAAGCAAATGGATGGATAACGATTATGTTACATTTTGCGACAAAAACTAGTAACTAAGTCTGATGAAAAGTGAGTATAATGTTAGCATTGTCCTACGTCATCCATGTTAATTTGGCGTTCTGTTAATAAATGCTAGCAAATTGCATATATTCTTAATGATCAGACTGTAATAAACCACAAGTAAAAGTTTCCGCGTCCTACTCCATTGGCATTGCAAAGTCAGGAGCCTAATTGTTGAACAACAGTTACTAGTACGATATGTCCTTGACATATCATTAGTCTGATAGGATTATTACTTGTGCTGTATATGGCTCGGGGATCGCTAGCTCCCTAATTGCGAGATCGGTGTCAAAAAGTTAGGAAGATGTCTTAAAATTCACATCCCTACCATTTCTGATTGGAAATACTTGAGAACGACAACCACAACATACTTGTAACTAAAAACAACAGAAGTGTTCTCCAATTCAGAAAGATCAGATGATGTGACTTTAATCTCTTATCATCATGTCAACCCATCTTTCCTCGTACTTTTGCGAGCCCTTCCTTTAGAGGGGAACTCAGCTCCAGAAGTAGGCGTTATTTTGTAAAACAATTTTTTTTATACAAAATCAACCACTACTGAATTTGTAAGATTTCATCACAATGTCGTGATGACTTACTAGAACTGTAAAAAGGGAGACGTTCCGCTGACTGTCATGACAGAGAAAAAGATGCACACACACACACGCACACACAAGCACGCCCCCCCCCACACACACACATACACACACACACACACACGCACAGACACACAAACAAAAACCGCCCCCCACACACATATACATACAGACATACATACACACACGCGCGCACACACACACACACAATGTACACACACACTCACACACACACACACAAATACACACACACACATACATACACACACAAACTTTTTCAAAGCTAGAGTTCATTTTTCTAAGTGAATGAAGATCTCAACGTCCTCTGCTGTTTTGTCTCTAGCTTCCAACTGAAATGGACCACCAGAAAAACGAAGGGCTGTCTAGTATGATATCTGCACCTTCACTCCTTCCAAGAATCATTGTGTCAGTCCCCACCGTAGTTATCGAAGTAAAACTGCAGGTCGGCAGTGCGTGAATGTTATAATACTGCTGCAGTACTGACGGTGATTAATAGGGCCGTTTTTGAACCATGTAACAGAGGTTGATTGCTTTGGACTCAGAACCAATAGGTCCCGGGTTCGATGCTCACCATGCCCCAATGTTGTGCCCTTGGGAAAGACACTCTGCACGACCTTCCCTGGTGCCCACCGAGCCTCTTCGGCTAATCTGTCTAAAAGTGTGCAAAACACACAAAAAAAACTACGGAATTTGCCTCAAAGAGCCGTACAATTTTTGTTTCAAAACTCTAGTCTGTGTTTACAACTTTCGGGCCGGCCGCTAGTGTAAGGTCAAGAGGTCTTGCTTAAGCCGACCTCCTATTGGTTTGTCCAAGGCCAATAGCTGGCAGCCATCACAAGTTGTCGGACAGGGCGTCATTATGTAGCCACAGATCCCCGCGAGCAGCGCAGAGCGACAGTACAGACGTCCTGACATATGAGAGGTCCTGACCAGGTCAGTCCGCCTCATTTAATGTTTAACGAGGGGAGGGGACTTTTTCATGGATTTGCGTGTCATATATATTCCTAGAACTTGCGTTAGTTGCTTTATTGTTGAAAATATTATCTTTGTTTGTGATATTTGTTTCAACTTTGGTGTATCCGTAGTTCTTAATAAGTTGATAAGCGAGTAGCAAAGGTAGCCTGGCTCGAAGTGAGAAAAAAAGATGTGGTCAGCGCTGTGTTATGCGTTCATGTGGCCGGTAAAATATTTCAAAGCAGCTACAACCTGCATCTCCACCATTTATGATACTCGTAGACGCTGGTAGACCTACAGTTGTCAATATTAATCAGCCATGTTGCCTTTATAGCCGAAGACAAGAACGGTATTTTGTACTTCTTACAACAAAGAAGGAGGCTCATTATCTTTCACCCCGCAGGTATTAGGGCCGTGTAGGCTTCTGCTTCAATCATTCGCATGCGTCATCCGAACTGACCTTACATTAGGTGGTGGAGTCACGCAGCAGTTTTTAATCCTTCTGGATTTGTTTTGAGAGAGTGTAAAACGGAGACCTGTGCAGTCTATGCTGTATCTGTTTGGTGTACATATAAATGACGCAGCGTAGGTTAAAGGTGCTTAAAGTCTACATTTCCTATATGGCTATACCCCAACCACACGGTCAACGACTCGGAGCTTCCGCCGTATTTGTTGATCACCAAAAGGTCGTCCGATTTTAAAATCCACAGAGGGTCCCGCCCGTTTTCCACCCGCAATAGTGAAAATTTACCCTATCAAATCTACTGGGGCTCTATGACCTGCGAACATATGCCTATCCCTAAAATCGCGCGATGATCGAGAGAACTCCGGTCGTATTACAATACTGTCGAAAATGTCATTTAGAGTTAGCAGACTCGCTGGCAGAGAGATTTATGAGAGAAAGCAGAAGTCCCATGTCCCAGCTGCACCATTTGTGATGGAAACTTCCTTAATATTAAGTACAGGTTGTATACATGTCTAAATTTCCTAGACAAATCCTGCGATTTCAATGATATAGGTTTGTATCAGTCTTGAAAAGCATACATTATAAGGGATTTTCCGCTAGCTAATTGATAGGCCTAAAGAGGCTGAAAAAATTCAAATTCAAATTTAATGATTTTTTAGTCTGAGTTTGAGATAAATCCCCCTTCTAACAACTAACTGCACAAAGCAATGCGGCATCAATGATTGGAACACGAATAAAATAAAAGGATGCAACTTAAATTTCGTGGGATATATGATTTCCAGATTTGTTTTGAACAACACTTTGTGGCTCCGAACAAAACGATGCCCTTTGATAAGTAATTTCATATCAGGCAGCGATCTCGGAATCCTGTCGGACAACTTAGATATAGCCCTGGGTGCTCGCGTGGTTGCCACAGTAACTTGTTATCGTGACAGAATCACACATCATTTCTATACCTACAAGTTGGGGTATTTTTTGCCGCTAGCAAGAACTGTGGAATGTCAACACTGCTCAGGCGGCCATTTTGTCAGTACGCGTCATGCAGGTCTTTTAGATAACTTCATATTCTCGAAGCTCTTTCATCAGACTTTCCTGTCACTATGGTGTATCGACTGTAGGCGGCAGTGGTATCGCGCGCAACAATACCTTTGAGAGATATTTTAGATTTGCATGCGACTATAGCAATGCAAAGTGCAACGTAAATCTATACTAATGTTTAGACGTTGGGCAGTTGCAGGACTGATGTCCTACGATGGCAACGACTGCACACCCAGTCCCAAACGGGACAACTGTGGCCGCGATTACAGTGTGGTTCCTCGTGCTGCTGACCACCCCCGTCGTGCCGTGTCCAGAGCCGTGTTCATGTTCTGGTACAGATGTTTATTGCAGATACCGTGGACTTACATCCATTCCAGACAACATACCCAGTACTACATCATCGCTAGACCTGAAAGGCAATGCTATACAAACCATCCGGAACAACACTTTCATTGGTCTGTCAAATCTAAGGGATCTCGATTTGCAACAAAACGTCATTATCAACCTCACACATGATTCATTCTCCGGGCTGTCCAATCTTCAGGAGCTGAATATGAACAATAACCTCATCAGAAAAGTCCCCAGTGGCACTTTCAGTGGCTTGTTAAATCTGGAGGACCTCTATGTAAACTACAACTCCATATCCACCATCACCAACGATACATTCACCGGGCTGTCCAATCTTCAGAGGCTGGGCATTCGTCACAACCACATAAGAAGAATCCCCAGCGACGCTTTCGTCGGCTTGTCGAATCTACAGTACCTCAATCTAGATTATAACTTCATAACCACCCTCACCAACAATACATTCTCCGGGTTGTCCAATCTTGAGTGGCTGAGTATTCGCAATAATCGGATGAACAAAGTCTCCGATGGCGCTTTTGTCGGCCTGTCAATGCTTTCACGGCTTTATCTTGGCCACAATGTCATCAGCAACATCACAAATGACACTTTCGCCGTTCTGTTGAACTTACAATATCTTAGCATGCGACACAATTCCATTACAAGCATGACCAATGGCGCGTTCACCGGTATGCCTAACCTTCAAAACCTTAATCTCGCTAACAATGGCATTACACGAATCCACAGTAGCACGTTTGTCGACCTATACAATTTACAAACTTTGTATCTCGACAAATCCCCCAGAACTAACATCAGTGCCATCGTTTTTCCCAACCTTGAACTCTTTTATTTTCGGTATAGTAAGATAGGAAGTGACCTCTTCCCCGATTTATCGAAGCTCTGGTACCTGAATCTGCGTTATAGTGGCATCACAAGTATCGCAGGTGGAGCCTTTGGTGGTCTACACAGTCTTTATCCATTGGAACTTCAGAACAACGATATAATTAATATCGCCAGTAGCACTTTCATTGGTCTGCCCAGTCTTGAGTTTCTATATCTTGAGGAGAACAACGACATTACAACTATTGAGAGAGGAGCTTTTATTGGTCTATCCAGTGTTTATTTCCTGGAACTTCAGAACAAAGACATAACAAATATCGTTAGTGGTACTTTCAGTGGTCTGTCAAGTCTTGAGGATCTGTATCTTCAGAACAACGACATTACAACTATCGAAAGTGGTGCTTTCAGTGGGCTTGAAAATCTTACAAATCTCAATCTCGATGATAATATCATAACCAACATCAGTAATGGCACTTTCATTGGTCTGCCCGGTCTTGGGAATCTGCATCTTCGTAACAACGACATAACAACTTTTGACAGTGGTACTTTCAGTGGTCTGTCAATTCTTTCTACACTGAACCTTCAAAACAACAACATTACAACTATCGTCAGTGATGCCTTCATTGCCTCCTATGCAGGCCTTCTATAACGCGCGACATATATATTGGGGGAGGGGGAGCTCTTATGCAGGTGTTCAGGAATTATCGGTCCCCCAGGAAAATCGGTCCCCAATCCATGGTGGGCGTGGCCTAAAAAGTACGAAGTCCCACAGGGCCAAAGACATAGATATCATCCACAAACACTGTCTTTGAATTGAATACTTAATGCCAAATGTATGAATTGTAAGAAGGTGGGACGGACATTGTCCACAAACACAAATATGAACGTTTCATCAACAAAATGTATCAGTTTTTGGCCATTGCAGGGATACATTTTCCCGGGGTAGCCAGGATTTCCGGTCCCCTCATAGGAAAGTCAACAACTCTTCTCCTAGTAGTGATGCATTTGGAAAAATACTTTATTCTTAAATTACTTTAACTTGAGTTGATACTCTTAACACAAAAATATAAACGTTTCAGGGACGTCGGACAACAGTCTCTGCATTTGTCCATTGAGGGAATTCAGGGGAAGGGGACTCATTTTCCCGGGGTAGATCTAGCCGGGATTTTCGGTCCCCTCATAGAAAAGTCAACAACGCTTCTTCTGATGAACTTGGAAGCTTCTTAATCAACTTCAAGGCGCTTATCGGAAGATTTAACACAACTATAAAGGTTTCAAAAGCAAAAAAATCTCAGGATTTGGCCATTGAGGGATTTCAGGGGAAGGGGACACATTTTCCCGGGGTAGATCTAGCCAGGATTTTCGGTCCCCTCATAGCAAAGTCAACAACGATGGACTTGGAAATTGTTTGTCAACTTAAGGGACGCTTCTCTGAAGAATTAGCACAACTATAAATTTAAACGTTTCAAAAGCAAAAAAATCTCAGGATTTGGCCATTGAGGGATTTCAGGGGAAGGGGACACATTTTCCCGGGGTAGATCTAGCCGGGATTTTCGGTCCCCTCATAGCAAAGTCAACAACGCTTCTTATGATGGACTTGGAAATTGTTTGTCAACTTAAGGGACGCTTCTCTGAAGAATTAGCACAGCTATAATCGTTTCAAAAGCAAAAAAATCTCAGGATTTGGCCATTGAGGGGATTTCAGGGGAAGGGGACACATTTTCCCGGGGTAGATCTAGCCGGGATTTTCGGTCCCCTCATAGGAAAGTCAACAACGCTTCTTATGATGGACATGGAAATTGTTTTTCAACTTGAAGACGCTTCCCCGAAGACTAAACACAACTATAAACGTTTCAAAAGCAAAATGTCTTAGGATTTGGCCATTGAGGGGATTTAAAGGGAAGGGGACACATTTTCCCGGGGTACCCGGGATTTTCGGTCCCCTCATAGGAAAGTCAACAACGCTTCTCCTGATCCATTTGGAAACCTGTTTTTAGACTTAAAGACGCTTCTCTGAAGACTTAACACAACTATAAACGTTTAATCTCCTCAATGGCCAAATACTGAGACTTTTTGCTTTTGAAATGTTTATAGTTTTATAGTTGTGTCAGGTCTTCAGAGAAGCGTCTTCAAGTTGAAAAACAAGCGCCTAGGGTCAAGATAAGACAAAATGTTGACTTTCCTATGAGGGGACCGAAAATCCCGGCTTAACCCCGGCCCGGGAAAATGTGTCCCCTTTACCTAAAGTCCCCTCAGTGGCCAAATGCTGAGACTTTTTGCTTCTGAAACGTTTATAGTTGTGTTAGGTCTTCAGAGAAGCGTCTTCAAGTTGAAAAACAGGTTTCCAAGTGCATCAGAAGAGACGTTGATGACTTTCCTATGAGGGGACCGAAAATCCCGGTTTTACCCCGGCCCGGGAAAATGCTGAGACTTTTTGCTTTTGAAATGTTTATAGTTGTGTTATGTCTTCAGAGAAGCGTCTTCAAGTTGAAAAACAGGTTATCAAGTGCATCAGAAGAGACGCTGTTGACTTTCAAATTAGGGGACCGAAAATCCTGGCTACCCTGGCCCGGGAAAATGTGTCCCCTTGAGATGAAATAGCACAATGGCCAAAACCCTTTGAAAAGTTCATATCAATTTTCATAGAATCGTCTTTAAGTTGAAAATTAGGGTCCGAAGTAGACCAGAGGACGACTGTTTCAACTTTACTATGAGGGGACATTATTTGTCGACAATGTCGGCAGTGTAGAATTGTTATGTTACAGCCTATGTTGTTGTGGGCCTTCGTACTTTTAGGCCACGCCCACCAGTCTCAAATGTGGACCAATGGCAGGAGGGGGACCGATTTTCCCGGGGGGACCGATAATTCCTGAACACCGGCAAGGGAGTTGTGCAGCCGAGGGAGTTGTATAGCCGAGGGGTCCGCGCGTTATAACGGGCGGACCCCTCGGCTATACAACTCCCTCGGCTGCACAACTCCCTTGCCGGCATAAGAGCTCCCCCCTCCCCCAATATATATGTCGCGCGTTATAGGAGGCCTGCACAGGAGGCTAATACTAAGTATCATATTGACAGTCCTATGATTTTCCAATTTAGATGAGATATGGTGTTTTGCATTAATTATGCAAATTAGGAATTTGTTTGCATAATTGGTATCTGTTGATGATCCACTTTCCATAAACTACATACGTTACATGTATTTGAGTCTTATAATGGAAAACACTGCAAATATAGATTTTCCTCATTAGCTATGCAAATTAAGTCCCAATTAGCATAATTTGCACTCCATTGCGTATATCTCTATCTAAGCTACCTGCATACTAAATATCATGGAAATCCGTTGTTCCTTTGTTCAGTTATTCTCCTAAGAAGATTTTCACAAAAACGCCCCTGCAGTTCCAGAGGAAGCTGCTAGGGGGCCCAAACCTACACCACTTCTTTATTACATCACAAGCTATCTGCCACACAAAAATCAAGACCACAGCACGTCCAGGTCAAAAGATACAAAAATTGAAGCTCTGCTGCGGTACCAAGGTCACATACCAGGGGGCCCAGAATCGACCTTGAATTTCGGCTTCACAACACCTGCCCACATACCAAATATCATTGTAATCCATCAAGAGGCTCTTGAGTTATGCTGACTGGAATGGTGCGGAAACACAAACAAACAGACAGACAAACAAACAAACAGACAGACAGACACACCCAAAACTATTTCTCCATTTTTCATGGAGATAAAAATAGAGATTTGGTACTCATGCAGTTAAAGAAGTTGAAAAGATTACACCAATGTATCCTATCTGCTCTCAATACTTTCAGTTGATCACCTTTGCATGTACATTTAAATAGAACATTGCGCTACTATCTTACACCGAGGTCGCTGCAACCCCATGACCTCCCCGGGTCAAGGATAGATAACCAGCTCAGTGACTTCCATTGTTACTTGACGATGTGGACTAACGTCTGCCTGGAGTCATAAATCCGTCTTCTCAAAGTGTCTTTGTAAGATGTCCCCGCGCAAGTGTCTTTGTAAATGTTCCCACGCCTAATAGCGACTATATCCACTGACGTAGATACAAGGTGGTCTTTCTCATGCGCAGTGATGGAGATTTGGTACTTAAAGTAACGTAGTAGAAACACAACCCCACGACCTCCCAGGTCAAGGTAGTCGGGTACCCGGATGTCAATTATATTCATGACTTTCAAGTTTTCACAAAGTTTATTTTTGTTGTTGGGAAAGTATAGTGGAGCCAAGAAACAAAGCCTAATCCAAGGAGGTACACTGCGATAGCTGCTTAGAGAAAGTACTATTATCGTTACATAGAATACATGTACATGTACCTGTATTGTTATCTGACGATTTGGATTTAAGTCTGCCTGGAGTTATACACCCCTCCTCTCACTCATTGTCTGACAGTAAGCTTCTGAGTAGCTTAAACGTTCTTGACCTGTTGTAAAGTAGTCACAAGTTCCAAAATTTGCCACCGACTATATACCAGATGATTTTTTCCTCGGTGGTCAAAATCCTCCCAAATCCTCCCATGACGAGGGTAGTCTATCTGTTCCATTTTGGGGTGGAAAGTTTTTGACGACGTCGTCTTCGAATGCAGGGTTATGAAAGCTATCTAGACAGTGCTCTGAATACATGTACGTCAGTCTGTCATGTTTGCAATTCTGGATGTATTAGTGACGTTGCATCTAGCATACATCCCCGAACGACCCGTTTTTTTAAATCCCGGATGTATGTCACCCTGCGGATTTAGGTGAGGTAGCGTTACATCTGATTGAACTTGTGGAATACATTTTTATCTTCGCCGAGTACTTGTACTCGGAGAAGATTATGTTTTCGGTTGAAAAATCTGTTGGGTGGGTCTGAATGTATGTCAGGAGCATAACTCAAGAAAGCTTCAATGAATCTTTATGATTTTCGGTAGGTGTGTAGTGGTTGTGCAAAGGAAGGTCAAGTTCGAAAATGGTTCACCTTGCGTTTCTCAACAGTACTGCAGCGGACTTTGCATTTTTTTGTGTTTGTATGTAGGCAAAAAAAGTGACGGAAACGTTGATGGATCTTCATGATTTTTTGCAGGTGTGTAGATGTTGTGAAAACGGAGGTCAAGTTCAAAAATGGTTCCCCTTGTATTTTCCGTCGGTACTGCAGCGGGCTTTGTGTGGATGTGTATTTGTATGTCGCCAGCATAACTCAAGAAGCTGTTGATGGATCTGTATGATATCTAGTGGATGGGTAGGGTTTACAGAAAGGAAGGTCAAGTTCGATAATGGGCCTTCTAGCGGGCACCTAAGGTACTGCAACAGAGCTTCAAAATTTGGAGGCATATTTTCTGAAAGTGCTATGGTCATGATTTTTGTGTGGTAGATAGTTCATGCCACAGAAAGTAAGTTCTGTAAATTTGGGCCCCCTAGCGGCTTGTTAAGAACTGCAGTGGGTGTTTTTGCTTTGACATTCGGACATGAATAACTTTAGAAGGGGTCGACAGATCGTCGTGATATTTGGTATTTACAGAGCTCAGATGGTGCTTTACATAATCAATGCAAATCAGGAGCTAATTTGCATAATTAGAAAGGAAAGTTTGTTAACCCACTGCATTTCATAATCGGACATGGGACTGTCAGGTCATGTAACCAGATGGCCTTGCATAAACGTACATGTAGGTCAAATAAATAAACTATCCTCCAAGCAGAGGTGTGGGTCCTGCTGGTTTTTAACGCGTTCAGTTTAGGAATTTTTGTTCACCACGATTGGCGAAATAAAGAAAAGGGGACAAAATAGAAAGCCTGACAAAAACACCTTAAAACACGTCAAAAACCAGCCAGACCCACTCCTCTACTTGCAGAGTACACTGTATCAAAACTGCACCACTGCTAGGTGCGGAAAAGTCACATGTACATGTACTATGTCTTTCAAAATGTGTATGATATGGAATAAAGATTTATTCTATTCATATATATTTACTGTACCATTTCATCATCACTTTCAACTTACAACACTGCAATATCGAACCTTTGTGGCCCATATAATATCAACATACTCATATTTTTTCATAACCAGTTATAACATATACATTTGTATCAGCACACTCTACACATATAATAGTCCTGTACCACCAAATGATTAACCCCTTCTAGACTGGACTCATTCGCCCCATCATAACTTCCAAATAGCATGGTGCATGGTCAAATTTGCAGGGGGTGATAAGCACGTAAATATCAATCACTCTCCATGATAAGCCTTGATTATTTGGCGAAGATAATGTGTTCGTGGAACTCTAGTGTTACTTTCTCCTCTGCATTACCGAGGACGGGAGAGGAACTAAACTCATGTTTACACAATACAAAAGTTACTCAAGCAGCTGGGTATATTTTGTAAAATTTGCCCAGTTGCTTGAGTGACTTATATGATCTGTATCTTATTACCTGGATGCCTAACCTCAATCATCAAACTTTTGTTTGTTGTTTCAGAGGGAGTAAACAACAGAGACCATGTCCCCGGGGGCGCTGTTTGAAGGAGTAGTCCTAGTACTCGTGTTGACCCAAGCGGCTGGTCAAGGTAAGTATCGATGTTTTATGATTACCAACTCCTACAAATAGTGTTTTTTTTTAATTTCCAGTTCTTTTGTTCACGCTTTTTGCGGCTTCGATCGCACGACGAAATACGAATCATATGGTTGTGAAATTTCAAAATTTAGGTGATTTATGTTACGTGGTGTGGTGATAGTGGAGTATTAGGTGGGACGTACAATTTTAGATATACATGTATAACAACTATATACGGCTATGGTGGCTAAACTGCAATAACATCACGGTATTTGTCTCCAAGGTCATAACGTATATCTCGAAGGTCAATGTGACTTTGCTCACAAGGTCAAAGTTCTATTTTACATTGAAATTAAGTAACGTCCAGGCTCATCACTTTGATTGACAGGCTGAAGTCTCTTTTCTTTAAATCAGCTTTGTGAAATACCGAAACTCATTGGTATACTTAAGACTATCAGTTGATGTCTATTGCTACCTGTACTAACTGTGTATGGTACAAAAATAATGACATATTTTTCTTTATGTATACGGAACAGAGACTCACAGTCTCACCGTTAAGACGGACGATGCTCCTTACTCTGGCAGTACAAATACTTTGACCGTGGAAATCTTTTCTGACGGATGTGACAGTGCGTGTGTGTCAACAAGTGTGTCAGGACTCTCATCAAGGGGGTAGGCACAATTACGTATTTTCATATAGAAAGTTCCATGGAGTCTATGTGCTGTTTATATCTACTTAAACGGATAAGTACAGATAAGCATCGTAATTAAAAAGACAAACGTGCTGAGTATTCGCTAGAGTTTTTAAAAGCCGTAGGTCTAAATGTATGAAAGAAGTAGTTGTCTCTGATTACAAAACAAAATTGATACACTGCATGAAATGTGGAGTGTATCTTTTATTTATGCTTGATGCACAATGGTTATGTTCCAAAAAGATACATTTTTTCGCTTAAGTTTACTTAAATTGTACTTAAATTCTTATCATTACATTCTCGCCCATTCCCAACATCAAAGGACGGAATTTCTTCGGACATTCAACGATGACGATTTCGGTGATCCCACGAGACTTCGACTGACAACTTCAGGGAACAACGGGCTACGAATTGACTGGGTCAGAATGTTCTTCTCCGTTGTGTTTACTGATATCATCATTGATTTGTCTGAAACGGATTCAACAGTCATAGACATAGACATAGATATAATATCATTGCTTCCTCTCCTTGCAGATCAATGTGTACAACGCTTATACCGGGCGACAACGTCGATTTTTCTGTCACGATGGTTGCCTTTTGTCCACTGATTCTAGCGAGGGTAGCCGACAAATCGAACTGGAGTTAGAGGGTTAGTACCTTGTAAACGTTATCAAACTTTCTTCATCATATCAATATCGGGCTTCTTGGTGGGGCTACATCTGTGTAAGTCCACTCTGCTTCTCTAGGCGTCTCTGTCTATCATGATGTTCAGTAAATCCTGGACATTGACATCTTGAGCACGCTGGTCTCTATATCAAAGTTTGACGAGGTCGGTGTCTCGAGAATGAGGACACTCGCTTGCCCCTGCTGGTAGCAGTCTCCAGTGAATCTGAACCTTCTGTCTACTAGTATGTTTGGCGATAAAGTAGACATGTACATTAGTTCTGTGTCAAGCAGCGATGTTTTGAAAAAGGAGTGAGAAAACGGCAATATTTTTTTTAACCGAATAGAACCTGGTGCACATAGCCTAAAGATCAAGACGGGGCATGCTGATCATTCTGGGACTACTGATTCTCTGATCGTCGAAATCTTTTCGGACATTTGCAACGACACCTGCGTGTCAACGACGGTATCCAGACTCGGTGCAAAGGGGTATGTACGATCAAATAGAGAAATTCCTCGATTTTGACCGAATGTTTTTGTCCAGCAGTGCAGGTCATTCTTCTCAGGATCCTTTTCTGGAAATTGGTAATGATACCTGTGTGTACTAGGGCTCATGAGAAGGGGCAGGTGCTGTCAATTATGTAATTGTTCCATGTAATGTTACCCTGTATTCTCAATATCCTGTCATTTTTCACGTGAAATATCTAAAACTTAAATCACCTCCAGAATTGTAAGACACTAGTAAAGGTCCTGATCAAAGATCCGTCTGCCTTTCACAAAGGCTTGATATCAGTCATTGTTTACAAAGACCATGGTTTTATTTTGTCTATTATCCGGTATATTTGTTTATCTGCATTTTTCAAGAGACACTTAGAACTGCCGATCTGCCTCTAGCTCAGTGTTAGTCACAACTGCTGTTATCCAAAGTGAGCGCACCTTCTTGCTAACCACTAATCCATGTCCCATTCTTCCGTTGTACCCGGATTTTAAGGACAGAGCACGATCGGTTCTTCTTCGCTTCCGATTTCGGCGATCCCACGAGGATACGCGTCACAATTTCAGGAGACGACGCGCTTCGAATGGATTGGGTACGTATCATGAAATCACTTACAACTCTGTTCCTTTCGAATGTTTAACTAATTTGAACAAATCGAGTCTTTATTGCTGGTAGATCATTTTCATAACAACCCTTCTTCACTATAGGTCAATGTGTACAATGCTTATTCTGGGAAGCACTACCGTTTCTTTTGTCCTGAGGCCACCGGATGTCGTCTCTCTACTGTTGCCAGCGAGGGAGACGAACAGATCACCGTCGACTTTAACGGTTAGTACTTTCGGCAAGCAAGTACAGCGGTAGTACAAACCACCACTCAATGTTCTGGTGGTAGGGATGCTTTGTCCTTACATGTACATGTGTGTTTATCGATGATGTGCGCGTGCTGAGGTACAAATGATATAGCTACGCCAAACAAAATCACTCATTAGCAACTGGTTACAATTTTGAAACATGTTTCCGCGAATGCTGTATTTCGTTAGAGACTGTAAAAGTCACCTTTTTGGTTAACTGACAGCGGATGCTGTCTGAATCGTCTGTTTCGAAATTCTATCCAGTTGCTTGAGTATCTATTTGTGGCGTTTCTTATTACCTGGATGCCTAACCTTCCTCGACGGATACAGCTACGGTTATATTGTTTAACCAAACAGGGACACACAGCCTCACCATCAGGACGAGTAATCCTGAAAACTCCGGGAGCCCCGAGTCTTTGACGGTGGAAATCTTTTCTGACCGTTGTGACAACGCCTGTGTGACAACAACAGTATCCGGCCTCACAGCAGATGGGTAGGTACAATTAGTTGTTCACGGGATTTGCACATATGCCTGTGTTTTGTTCTTTCTTGCAGAAAATAGATAAACATTATCTGTTCAGAGAAACGCATGCTGAGCCGTAGCCATCATTCGTTTATACTTGAGTGTACCGATTTTTAAAACTAGCTGGTCCTCACAGTAAACGCACCATGACACTACAGACTAGTACTGTAACATTAGAGTTGCCCCTGATTTACTCTACAACACTATACAACACGTATTTGTCTCTTGATAAGTCACATCTGCTTTCATCCAAACATTTCTGATTGTGAATTTATGAATCCTATTTTCCCGCATGATGAAAGGACAAAGTACGACCGAACCTTCGCCGCTGAAGATTTCGGTGACCCCACCAGGCTGAGACTTACAATTGCAGGAGATGAATGGCTACAGATTGACTGGGTACGTCTTTAAGCATACCTTAAAGTATACGTAAAGATAGCGTTTGTTCATAAGCCTGATAAGGTATGAATAAAATTTGTCTTTACCTATGCTTTAAGGTATGCTTAAATATTGGATTTCGTACAGTGAGATATATACGTACGTATAAAACAACTGACTGTTCGGTCCATATGTGTTTATAAATAGATAAAAACTATCTCAGCTGTTTTCCACAATGTTTTTCTTTACAGATTGACGTATTCAATGCCTATACCGGGCGATTCTATCGCTTTCACTGTCCCGGTGGCTGTGACCTGTCCACTGATACCAGCGAGGGAAGCCAAGAAATCTCCCTAGATTTTAAGGGTCAGTAGCTCTGTCAGTCTGTTACAGTGTTTTCCCCCATCTTTCCATTTGTGTACCATGTAGTTGTGTGCTGAATGACAAGTATGATAGTAAATGTGTCACATATCAATTTAACATTGTTTTGATGTACAGAACATGTAATTCAGCTCTTGGGCTGCCAAATGTTCTCTGAATAAAACCCCATTATCATAATTTTCATTGCAAGTAATAAATTTGCCATCGATGTATATAATGTGGTGTTTCCCCGAACAGAGACGCACGTCCTCACAATCCGGACGAATGAGACTGAGAACTCCGGAAGCCCGGATTCCGTGACCGTGGAAATCTTTTCGGACGCTTGTGCTGACGCCTGCGTGACAACAACAGCAACCGGACTCACGGAAGATGGGTAGGGACAAACAAGATTCTCAAAAGAGTTTTGAAATAGCGATCTCTAGACTCGACAGTTTTCTTGTGTTGCACGTTCCCTTCTTCATTTCATCCACCCCCATTCTTGGGCGACGAAAGCGTCGTCAAGTGGAATGGGGGTCTAAAGAGCATAGTATTGCGTGTCGAGTGGTATCCAGCCATCTGCAGATCTAGCCTTCATAGTTCATACTTAAGATTATTATTTGTCTGAAATACATTTGATTAATGATTTCATTTGTCTGGCCCTAAGTTTTATCAGTGCTTTAAAGGCAAGCTGTTGTTTGTCGTGACGATATCATATCACATCTATTTGCAAGTCAGCACCAGACATGTGTATCTCTGTGCCTGCATGTATACGATGTCACACATATTGCCCTCAAATTTCTCTAACAATCAATTGTCATATTTTCCCACATGTCCGACGTAAAAGGAGAGAGTACGATCGAACTTTTCTTGCCACCGATTTCGGTGATCCCACCAAGCTTGGGCTGTCCATTTCCGGTGCCAACTGGTACCAGTTTGACTGGGTTAGTATAAACTGTACCTGATGCTGACAAATCTGTTGATTTATGTTTGAGGTCTTGACATTACGCAGTTTTTTTTTTACAGTAATGAGTTTTTGCTGTTGTTGTTATTTACAGATCACCGTGTACAATGCGTATTCCGAGCAAAGTTACCGTTTTTCATGCCCCGGCGGTTGCGACCTATCAACTGATCCAGATGAGGGAAGCCGAGAGCTTTTCCTGGATTATGATGGTAAGTACTCATATTGCGTTCGACGGTATACATTAGATAGGGCAGGTAGTGAACAGTGATTACTATGTCCTGTAATTGGATAATTCTTAGTCAAGTTCATCCTTATACAAAAGTGTGTGTGTATGTGTGTGTGTGTGTGTGTGTGTGTGTGTGTGTGTGTGTGTGTGTGTGTGTGTGTGTATGTGTGTGTGTGTGTGTGTGTGTGTGTGTGTGTGTGAAACTAGTAAGATAGCATTGAAGGGGAATGAAAAACAACGCCGACACAATTTTTAGGGTCGTTTATGATTTACGTATCAAATTTAGTTTTATCAAAGTAAGTTATGATTTACGTTTTAAGTTTATACATAATCGTATACTATTGGATGAGCTTGTTCTTTTGATTACTATTCTGGATTGTTCAGTATTATTCTTTGTTGATACAGAGTGTACAGAAGGAAGGCATAACTGCGACACCCATGCCTCCTGTAACAACACGATGGGCAGTTTTGACTGCACCTGTATTACAGGCTACAGAGGGGACGGACAAACCTGCGTCGGTATGTGTATAATAACAGTGTTATTTTTTACATGAAGTAACTTTAAAGTTAAATACACTTAAAAGTCAGAGACTGTAGCATCGAAGAGGAAGACGGTCAAGTGTTTGTAAACTACAACAGATGTGGACGATTGAGTCATATATCGAGTATCATGACCCACGTTAATAATTTGACACAAGTTTGTTTGCTTAATCAACCCTTGCTAAAATAGTTACTTTTTAAACCTTTATTGCACCTCATATGTCACTTGGCTGACATTCTATTATATTTTCAAAAGGTCTTCGCATTAGCTATTGGGCATGTATTGATTGTGATTTGGTTTTGATATTTTTCTTTCACAATTTGACAGTGTAATGAAAGTTTTGTATTTTTTTTTTTGTTGTACGTTTTTGTACTCATTCCTCCCATGTGAATATCAAATCCATTTTGGTTGTCTCCTTACAGAAGCAACTACGGCAGCGACCACGACCGCATCACTAACTACGACAGCAACTACGACTGCAGCACCAACTACGGCAGCAACCACGACTGCAGCACAGACTACTACAGCGACCACGACTGCAGCACCAACTACGGCAGCAACCACGACTGCAGCACAGACTACTACAGCGACCACGACTGCAGCACAGACTACTACAGCGACCACGACTGCAGCAGAAACTACGACAAAAGGCATGCTTATAAATCATATCTATGCCCCAATAACAAACAAACATTTCTACACTCAATTCTAATTATGTTCCAATCTAATCAATGTTTTATCTATACAGATGTTGATGAATGTGCAGATGAAACCGACGACTGCAGCCCTTATGCCTCCTGTTCCAATACACCTGGCAGTTTTTCCTGCGATTGTAACTCAGGCTACAGCGGCGACGGTGTCACCTGTACTGGTAAGGACGTATTCTGTAACTTTCATGATTGTGACACAAACAGTGGTGGGTGTAGTGGAACTTGCACGAACAGCGCGAAAGCTCCAATTGTTCCTGTGGTACCGGTTATATGTTAGATGGAGATGGTGTGACTTGTGATGGTCTGTCATGTTACTTTAAACCATATGTCAAAGGGTGCTTCTCTAATCCTCTAAATAGATTTTTACAAGACAAAAGACATGTATGGTGATCTTACCACACTATGACTATTTGTGCTTGAAACAGTAAAAACCTTTTTTGTTGTTTGTATCATGCATCTAAATCAAAGTATTGTCGCTATTTTTCTTAAAGTTTAAAAAGTAACATTGATTTTTCTTTTGGCTATACCAATACAGGTGAATTAACTTAAGTCAAATAAATATTCTGTTACAGATGTCGATGAATGTGCCAGTAATAACGGCGGGTGTGGAGGAACTTGCACGAACAGTGCAGGAAGTTTCCGCTGTTCTTGCGGTAACGGCTATGTGTTGAATGACGATGGCTTGACCTGTGATGGTGAGTTTCTTTCTCTCTTTTGTTTAATACTACCCTTATGCATTGGTCCCAATTGCGCCGGTGCCCGTAGGGGGTGCACATGAAGTCCCGTCCGGGCCCCGAAATTTGTCCCGGTGGACTGGCGGGTACCGGGGGTACCTCCAGGTGCTCGCACGATTAGCGCAAGGCGTCTATTTGTTACCGGGTCCCGCGTTGAATTTAAGTCCGAGTTAAAGTCACCTCGGCCCCCGGCCGGGCCCAAAAATAGCCCGGCAGCTGTAGGGTGTCCCGCGGGATCACGTAGGGTGCACGAAAGTGCAAGAAAGCAGACCGTCAACTACCCGGTCCCTTTTTCGAATCGGGACCTAAGCATAAGTCAGTCTAAACTGCTTGGTTCAGGTCATTTAGGTCTTTCCTGTTTTTTTCACCTCAGCTTGCTCCGCTATCTACCCTGGGCTGAACCCTGCCGCCAATTTCGGTGTCTACCAGAACCAGTGCTTCTGGACCGGCTCGTGGAGCACTCCGTGGCTGAACTACATGCTGGCCAAGCAAGAGTGTCAGACACAGGGCGGCACGCTTGCCATGATCAAGGACGCCGCCATTCAAACATTTCTCCGGAACCATCTGAAGAGGACCGTCGCCGTCGGTCAACGTCTCCCGGGGTAAACCTACCTTGCAAGCTTGACAAAGACACAGCGTACTACAATGTATAACACACAAATGTTGCCTCTCTAGCTATAAACACGTTCGAGTGGAGAATCATGAGGTCATGAAGCTTTGGTTTCTTCCTTTCTTCATTCCTTTCTTCATTCCTTTCTTCATTCCTTTCTTCATTCCTTTCTTCATTCCTTTCTTCATTCCTTTCTTCATTCATTTCTTCATTCATTTCTTCATTCTTTCTTGTACTTTATTCCTCCCTTGGGAGAGCGATGCATAGTTGAAGTATTTACAAAGGGGATGCCATGACACTTAACATGTGGTACATAGCGATCCTGTTTTATAAAATAATTATATTCTTATATTGTTGTTATTCCGTACTCATATTTACAATCTCTCAGAGGCTAGGTGGACGAACCTGCCAGGGGTATCCCACGCCCCACACGTCTAGTCTACTGATGACCATTGGGACATTAAAAAACAAACATTCGATCAGATCTATCATATCATATCTATAAAAAACTGTTTCTGTGTATTGTACAAATAACTCTCAGAGTTCTTTAAAGGTCTTTAGTGTTTCACTTTCAAAGTTCATTGTCTCTGCATCATTCTCTACAACTCCTTGTGAATCCACACAGCTCAGTTCTCCACAGCTCGCGTGTTTAACTCGCAGCCTAGCTTCTGCCAAGACTGTGTTGTAGCTTTTCTTGGGTGGTTAAAGTCCAGCTCTTTCTTCTTCACCCGTATGTGTTTACATACTATGTATGTACTCAGCTCTCGTGTGCTCTATTCTCCTTCCCCCGTGCTGCAGTTTTGCCTCTCTTTCCAGGTGGCGTGCTTTAATGCCATGGCTGCCAGAGGGCGGAGCAATCTGGCCGTTGTTGTGATGAAGGCGCTCCACACAGCTGGTTCCACAACTTCTTCTACTATCTCGGCACCCAGCATGACCTCTGTGAATCTCTCGTCTGGTTGTTCGTGTACTTTTACCATGACTCTTACTCCCAGAATGTTTGCTATTTCTTCTGCCAGGGTTTGTCGTAAGTGGTTAAAAGTGGAACATCTGGTGACTAGATGACCGACCAAGTCTTCTGTAGGGTCATGGCAGGTTGGACATGTTTTTTACGGTGTGTCTGGTTGGGATGGTACTGAGAAGTATGAGGTTCTTAAGGTCTCTCTGGTACTCTGGCTGTTGTCTTGCTAGTGTCCATAACTTGTGGGGTTTGTTGTTTGTCTGGTGGACTCTGTAGAACCTGTGGCAGTTGGTTTGGGACGCTGTGCTCGCCCTCCACCTCTCACTCTCTTGTGTCTGTATTGTCGTCTTCACTAGATGTTTCCATGCATTTACTGTAGGGAAGTCTGTTGTCAACCAGTATCCTTCCAGCCACTCCACCAGGCCATATTCCTTAGCAACTTCAAAACACTCGTTCACAAATCCTCTTGTCTTACTGCCTGGTTTTGCTAGGATGTAGGAGTACAGCCTGAGGAGGAACACTCTCTTTGCAAGTACAGTGTTTTGCAGACTGACAAGCTTTCCGAAAAGGCAGAGTTTACACTTGTCTAGAATTGACTTCAGACTTGTCATTCCTATTGCACTTAGACACGCTGTCGTCTCTGTCTGAAAGTGCATGCCTTGCATGTTTTTTGCTCCCCTTCTGTGCACTCTCTCTAGTTTGAGTAGATCACTATTTGAAGGGTCCCAAAACTCGCAGCCATGCAGCATGCTGGGAATGACCAATGTGTTGTACAGGGTCTTGTAGATTAAAGGGTTGGGATGTTGTCCTTCAGAGCCTGTTGTCAAAATCGCACTAATCTTTCCCTTCCCTTTTCTGCATGCCGTCTCAATGGGTTCTTTAGATAACATGTTGGCAGAGTGTTGTACTCCAACATGCGTTACTGTAGCTGTCTCTGGTATAGAACTTGTTCCCATTTTCCATGTGGTTGTATCACAGGCCACATTTTGGCTGCTAGTTGTCTGCCCAAAGACGATGCATTTACTTTTTCCTGGTGCAAATTCAAACCTCCATTTTCTTCCATAATGTCCCATAGTGTCGATCATTCTCTGCAGACCTGCCTGTGTACTCGCCAGCAGACATATGTCATCCGCTAAGGCAGGTGAAGCACAACTGATCCCTCCTATGCTCACTCCACCCGACTGTAGCTGTAGTTCGTCGTGCACATCATCTGTTGCTAGTAGCTATAGATAGCAGGTAAGGGACAGTACACCTCCTTGGTTCACACCTCTTGAAGTGCTGAATTCTCTGGAAACACCTCCATTCAGCAGGACCGAATATGTACAACCTGTGTGCATGAGCTTGAGGAGTCTCCATAGTCTGCCATTTACTCCTTTCTTGTACATTTTAAACAACATTCCCTCCAGCCAGACTGTGTCGTAAGCTTTCTTTGTATCGAGGAAGCAACCGTATACTAGGCTCCCTCTTTCCATGTAGTGGTTGGTCACTTCTCTCACGATGAAAGCGGTAGTGATGTTGCTGCATCCAACTTGTCCCCCACTCTGGAGTTGGTGAGGTATACCTTTATCATGGAGCCAAGGACTCCATCTGTTAAACAATGTCCTCTCCCATACTTTGGAAATGACAGGTAACAGTGTCACACCCCGGTGTGAGTCCATGTCTGTTTTGTTGGTTTTACCTTGCTTGAGGAGGGGTATCTTCAGTCCTTTTTTAAAGGCCTTTGGGATGTGTTCCTTCTCTCTTATTGCATTGAACAGCCCTGTCAAACGGGCCCACAATGCCTCACCTCCATACTTGATGTGCTCGTATACCAGGCCATCTTTGCCTCCACTCTTTCCATTCTTCAAACCCTTGCAAACAGAGGCTACCTCTTGTGGGGAGAAGGGTTCTTCCAGTATCCCTTCCAGGTTGCTGTAGCTTTCTTCTTCCATCTTGGCTACCTCTTCTGTGATTTGGTTCTTGTGTATTTCATCAAAGCGCATGGCTTCCTCTTCTTGTTCGTTGCCCAGTGTCTCAAAGTGTCTTGCCCAAGTTTCTCTCACTTGACTGGGATTGTTGATGACTTGTTCCCCCACTTTTACTGCTTGAGGCCTGTTGGTTCTGCCCTTTCTCTGTCTGATCTTTTTCCAGAACTCTTTGTCGTTAGATGCTGCTAGGGCTGCCAGCTCTTCATTCTGTTTGGCTTCTTGTAAGAGCTTTGCTTTCCTCAGTTCTGACCTGAACTGGTTCTTCCTCTCTTTGTAAGCCTTGTACAGTTGGTTCTCTTTCTCCCTTGGTTTTCCCCCTTCTTTCCATTGCATCCAAGCGCTCACTTGTTGCTGGTGCGCTTCTGTCAGCGTTGGTGACCAGTAGGGTTTCTGGTGTTTCTTACACTTATTTGCGGGTATCACTTCTTCTCCTGTTGTTCTCAGTATTGTTGTTATTGTATCAAGATCTTTCTCTATGGACCCTGCTGACCATGTGGCTGGAGCACTATTCAATTCTAGCCTCTCACTCACTCTTTTTTTGTAAGCCTCTTTGAGTGTCTGGTCTCCATCTCTATGCCAGTTGAGTTTTGGTCTGATCACTGTTTCTTCGAACTCATTTGGCTTGTTGACGAATGAGGCAACTATGGGGCTATGATCTGATAAGTTGAGGCTGCAATCTCCAATCACTTTGCATGAGACTGCTTCTGTTAACAGAGAGTAAGGTATGAGGATGTGGTCTATCGTGGACAAGTGTTTGTCTCCATTAGCTTGAAAGGTATGGAGTGGTCCCTTGCAGAGATGGCTCAAGTTCAGGGAAAACAAGTCCAGTTCATCTAGTGTGCCCCATAGTTCTTTGCCCAGTTTGGATGGCTGACCTCTGCCCCTTGGGCCTCCCTGTTCGCCGAGGTCTGCGTTAAAATCTCCGACAAAGATCACTTCACCTTCATTTTCATACTTTCTGTATAGTTCTGTCATAATGTCTAAATGCTCTCTGTAGTTGTCTATTGCCAAGCCACTATGTGGCATATAGGCTGCAAAGACGAAGATTTTCTGGCAGCTTTGGAGTCTAACTCTCACTCCAATAATCCTGTCATTGCCATCTTCCAGTTTGTGTACTGCATAATCAATACTTTCCTTCCACAGTAAGGCAACTCCACCTTGCCCTCTTCTCCAACCTGTGGTATGTTTGAATTCCTTTAGCCGGTTATCTGCTCTCCCCCACCCTCTGTGGCTATTCATTACTTTGTCAAGTTCTGGTAGTGCATCTTGGTATAGCCAGTGTTCGGTAACTGCAAGGATGTCTATATGAGCCAGCTGTTTCCTTATGAATGGCAGTGCTGTCACTAGTCCTCTGGCATTATAGCAGCCAACTGTTAGCTCTTTAGATGAGTCTGCTGTAGTAGTGGCAATCATTGTGTGACCTCTGAGTCTGTTGGCCCTGTCAAAGGACTGCTTCTTGTTGCTTGGGTTCTCTCACCACCACCCTCAGTGTTGTCACCCTTGCATTTGTACCTCTTCTCTGACATCCATTCACGACATTTGACCCCATCGGGCCAAAAGTCTTCCTTCACCACCATATGTGCCTGGTGCAGTAGAACATTGATTCTGGCAAACGCTATGTCTTTTTGTCTACTATTCATGACTCTCACAAACGATAATTGTACTCCTTTACTCTGAGCATACTTGTGTATCATGCTCTGAAGGCTCTCTGCTTCTGCCTTCTTCATGTAGCCCAGGAAGAACCTCTTTCTCCGCACTCGGTTCCTCCCAATACCCACAAAATCTGAGAAGTCAGTGTGGCTGTCTGCACAGTTGATGTTGTTCCTCCCTGTCTGTAGCCTTCTTTGTTTGGTGCTGTATTGTTGGGTTCTGGTAGGGCATGTTAACGAATGTGGTGAACGACCTGGTCTCTTTTTCCTTATAGGGGAGTACTCTTGCTGCACATGTGTCATCACTGCTTCCTTGTATGTCTTGTTCTGTGTGCATTCCAGTCTCCTTGTTCCTTGTGGACTACTTCTCAGTCTTGACGGGTCTCTCTGTGGTTTTGGGCTCTCTGCCTTGTTTCTGTCCCCTGTACTCACACTTTGACTTCCTGTATAAATCTGTCCGGGGCCCTTCTTGGCTGTCAGTGGCCATGTATTACTCCCCTCATCTGTGCTGCTTGGCGAGTCAGGGGTTCTGCATGTAGCCTTCATATCTGTTGTTCTGTCTCTTCCTCTTATGCCCCTTGAATCATTTCTTCATTCATTTCTTCATTCATTTCTTCATTCATTTCTTCATTCATTTGTGTACTCATTCATTACTTGTTTCAGGAAGTATTGGATCGGCCTTGACGACCTTAACGCGGAGAAGTCTTTCTTCTGGAGCGATGGGACCCCCCTGGGAGCGTACAACGGGATCCGGTCCATCGTCCCACACAAGATCAGGGACTGCGTGGCTCTGAAGCCCCGAAGGAGGGTGCCTCGTTGGTCGATCAGTAACTGCCGCTTCGCCTTTCCGTACATCTGCCAGCTTGGTGAGTAGGACTTATGCTTTGGTCCTAATTTCGCCGGTGCCCGTAGGGGATGTAGTCCCGCCCGAGTCCCGAAGTCAGAAATTTGTCCCGGTGGACTGCCGAGTCCTGCGTTGAAGTCCCAGTTAAAGTCCCACAAATAGCCCGGCAGCCGCAGGCAAGTGTAAAAAAAAACCAGCCCGTTGACTACCCGGCGGGGCCCCTTTTTCCAATTGGGACCTAAGCATTACACAGGGCGTCCCACCCACCTACATGTACATCTACAGTGTATCAGCGTGGTCAATAGGACTTATACAAGCCACCTCACCCGCACATATGCCAGCTATCCAAGTAGAACTTATACAAGACTCGCAAAACCCATCTGTAACATGAAATATGCAGGAATGCAGGAATCATACAATATCTATAGCAATCTAATGTTACCATGTAATATTTGCAATGAGAGGTCAGTTTCAGTATGTACAGGGTACGGGTCTCTTGGGAAGCTCTACAGTTTTCTTGACATTCAATGTTCCATTTTCTTACGATCGTCTCAACCCCTCACAGGCGGCAACGGGAGCAAGTAAGAAGGCGATGTACGGCGACGTCAGCCTCACAACATTGCTGTGACGTCAGATCATCTTTTCACATTTTATTGGACTGATAGGATAGATAACGTTACAACTCAGATCTTTAGAACACATGACAGGTCATACATGTATGTGATCAGGTCACGCCGATTTATTTTTTGTTTCTCTGTTTCCCCCCTGCCCTCACGGTGGTTTTTATCCTAATCTCTTGGTGTAATTTCACTAAATAATGACCGAGATTCAGAAAAGCAAATTTGCGTGACCTAAGGTTGATTTAATTAAAACAAACTGCCACAGGACCAGAAAAGATTTTAAAGTGTAAGAACAAAGTCAAGTTTCTTTAATTTGTCTTTATTTTATTGGTGAAAAGCTATCTAAAGGCGTATAAGTACTTCATTCATAACTCAATTGTTTCAACGTGCGAAATGATTTTGATATACATCCTTTACATTTGCTTCATACAGAAATTAATCCAAATATTTAAGATATTTTTGTGGAGGTGATTTGTAAAATGTTAATCCTAGCTATTAACTGTTATGCGTAATGTTTCACTTCAGATCCGGACAATCATTTCCTAAGTTAAAGGGAATCGTATATTGAAGAACGTTATTGCACGACAATTGTACATGGTACAAAGTATGGCAAGAATTCGTAAACATAATACAAAGTAGAAGTATAGAATAAAACTTAACATCCTAATTACTAATACAATACAATAAGGGCTAGTATATATTTTGATATAGCATCCTAATTACTAATACAATACAATAAGGGCTAGCATACATTTTGATATATGAAAAGTCAACACTTTCTGATTTGCGCTATTATGTATAGCAGCTTTCGATGTGTTACAGCAAAATAAGTTTTCTTTTATTACCGTAACAGTAGTCTTATATTACCGTGTGTGGAAAACTTGAGCTTGTTGCTAGACTTTTAGCCCTGCTTTTCTATAATGATTGCAAGTGCAAATTTGATATAAATTCTCCAAAGGCCACATCAATCTTTTCCTTCAAATTCATAGTTTTTAGTAATGAATCGGTAAACAAAAGGACCGGTAATTAACGATGGTTTGAGAACTATAACACCTTTCCTGATATTGTTATTCAACACAACCATGCCAGCTTTTATAATAATACTTTATTGCAAGTTCATGCCAAAAGGCTAATTGCAGACAAACAGGTACGTGGATACATGGAAATCGAAATAGTCATCTAGTCTACTGTGAAAGTTCTATGTTAACTATGACTGACTATGGTTGGGGTTGACTCCTTTTTTTGAAGGCAGTTTATATCTTCTTTTTATATATAGCATACGAAATCGCAACATCCTGTCATTGGCATTTATGAACACGTAGAATAAAGTTTGCAACAATTTTTTTCTGTTCTGGTCCTTATTTATCCTCAGTATGACAGAGTAATATTGTGTGCATGGGTATGGAAAGGTTTATGAGATGAGTCAATATTACAAGGGAGTAAAAGATGAGCCACATAACCCCTACCCTCTTGAGACGCAATGAAATGCATCTAACCTCCACTAACATTAATCCGACGGGTTACATAAATCCGCCACTTTGGTCTGACTCACAGTGGGTTTGAGAGACCTCTAGTGCAGCACACACCCACACACCCCATGTATGCACCGTTTAGATATACAGGGGTGCATTATACTCGGGGACGTTAGTTGGGTTAGAGATCTGTTTGGATGTGTCTTTTCAGGGTGGTGTACGTATGCATTATGTACCCTGGTGGAATTATGTTGGTAGATATCTTAGTGAGATAACGTTATGTACAAAGAAGTGGACCAGTACAAACAAGAGATACAAAAATGGAACTTCTGCTGCAGTACCAAGGTCGCATACCAGGGGGCCCAACATCGACCTTGAATTTCGGCTTCACAACACCTGCCCACATACCAAATATCATCGTAATCCATCAAGACGTTCTTGAGTTATGCTGACTACAGTAGTCCGGAAACACAAACAGACAAACAAACAGACAGACAGACAAACAGACACACAGACACACCCAAAACTATATGTCCATTTTTCAAGGAGATAATTATTGTAATGTCATTATTAAATCAGACTTCTGTCCCTTACCCAAGCAACATTGGCATGGCCCATGCAAATGTTGTCACTCTGGAATTGATTAAGAAAGTAAAATATTGATATTACATCACCATACAAGATACGATGTTGAAGTACATGTAACAGGCTCAGCCAGTATGGGGTAATGACCTTTCCCTCCTTTAGTTGCCTTGATTCTACAGATGACACTCAGCCCACTAAGTGGCTCCTCCTGGCGCTCAAGGCTATATTGCACAATTAAGTAATCCACATACCTTACAGGATTTTGAATGGAAAAGTGGATTTATTTACAAAATGACAAAACGTTACAGTAGCAGCACATTATTGTTTCCCAAAATGGGATTGACATTTGGATGAGGTATGCTTTTCATAATGTGAATTCTACAGGAAATGTACACTCCACCACATCTATTGGTAAAATGTGTATGACTCATGTCATTTTCACATGACTAGACATCCCACTATTTTGTTTGTGTTATGTCTTCAGCAGTATTATTCTTGACTCAAATGATCGCATTTACGAAAAAAGTTCAAATGAAGCTTTGAGAGCCAAGCTTTCTTGATTTCCCAATTCCCGAAATACTGAAATGATCGCCATAAAGTTACAGAAATCCACGGCCTCCCACAGTCAAGGGGTCGACTCAGGTGAAGAGGGATGTACTGCTGTTTAATGATGTAGAATAATGACTGCCCAAGGTTATCTGGATTCTAATACGACGGGTCATATGGGGATAATAGGATGCGACGGGTCATATGTGCATAACGTGGTTGAACCGATTTCTACGTAAACACAAAATGCGAAATGCGCCCGGTGTCTAAACTTGGACACAAATGGTATAGGACTCAAGATTGCTAAGGTGCTGAGAACCATGACATCACCATTTGACAACCACTTTGTTCACATATGAGTTTGGGCCTGAGCCTAAACACAATCAACTCAAACTTCTACAGTCCCTTTTCAGAGAGTAAAACTGATATCATCTTTATACTGAGCTCGAGTGACTCTAAAAGTCTTCATGTGTTTACTGTTGATTTTTATATATCTTGAGTCGAATAAGACCGATTTCGTTCCTTTTTGACTTCGCAAAATTTTCCCCCGTTAACGACTATGTCCAGTGATGTAGATGTAAGATGGTCTTTCTCTTGTCAAGTGATAGGAGTGGAGGGGAGGTATCTCTACAACTCAATGTTGTCTCAGTGTCATGCTTCATCTTCTTCTTTTTCTTGTGCCATTACGTTCCTTTTTAGCTAACGACAGAGATTTGGTGCTCATTTACATAAATATGCAGTGGAAAACAACAACGTAACCATGCCATTATCTCCCTCGGGTAACCAGGTGCCTGGCTAGTGACCTGTATTGTTATTTGACGATGTGGATTAACGTCTGACTGGAGTTATGCACCCCTCCTCTAACGCCATTGTTCAAATCCTGATAGACAGACTTCTGCTTCGTTTATTTGTTCCTGCCCAGTAAGCTGCCCTGTAGCTTAAATGTCATTGACCTGCTGAAAAAGTACCCACATGTCCTGAAAGTTGCTACCAACTACAACAGGTAGCTGTTCCTAAGCAGAGAAATATGTTTATCCAATGCGATTTTTGTGTCAGAAATCTCTTCAATATGATTTTAAAGACATAACAATGAGGTTGAAATTGGTATGACTCATACTTATGTCACCCGGGAAACAATGGTGAGTCATGTAGGGTGTGAGGGTACAGGTGGGGTTGCCTTTTCTAGCTCTCACCCGGAAACATAAACATTATTAAAAATAATCGAATATTTTGCACTATACATCATAAAGCAACAAAAATCAACCATAACCAAGTGTAATTGAAGATGTTGCACCATACAATATTACAAGACGACATGATTGATCTAAGACATTGTTCTGGAAGTTTGGTTTGATTTGGGGATAAACGTTTTTTATTTCATACTCTGTTTGGTGGAGAATATACTAACATTATATAAGCACAAAAGAGTTTTCCATCATCACCACTGTTGTGGAAGGACACATCAACTTCCATGTAGTCTGACCATATCGCGCTCCTAGCGGTCCGCTCAACCAACACAGTCTTAGGCCGATTTTTGTATCGTGTGCATTTTACTTGACAGTCTTTTACTATCTATTCAAGTCTACTAGTAGGTAATTACAAATTCATATATACATATATATATTTAGTGGTTTGTACTCCGTGATTAGATATTAGATAAGTAACACATTGTTGTCATTTTGTTTTAATGGTGTTAATGTGAACCATTGAAGTGTCTTAAGATTGCTGAAGCCATAGTCATGACATCACTATTTGAAAACCAGTCCGTTCACATATGGCGGCCTGACCAGAAGTACTGCGAGGAAGGTCAACACCCAACTCAAACTTCTACAGTCCCTTTCCAGTGAGTAGAACTGATATCAACTTCATGTTGGGCTCGAGAATGTCATCGATGTTGTGTGTATGAAGATATGTACTATACATATCTTTGGCCGAACAACACCGATATCATTGTCTTTGTAATTGTAAAATGTTCCCAAGTGAGACCCTTTGTATACACACTATCGAAACGATTTTCTACAGATCTTACCTTCTTGGGACCTTAAATAGATCATTTCGTAAATTTTGGCGGTTAAATTAGTTTTTACAGACGATTATTGGTTTATTTCGAACATATTTTCTGACAATGAGTATACATGTATATGTATTTCTTATTCATCGTGCAAATTGAATGCAAGTTGACAAAATCTAATTCCCCCCCAAAACGGCATTATCAATGTTGTGTAATCCAAATGTGGGGTATAGTAAACAATAGGGTCACTGGTAAGTGGTTTGGGTTTGTAAATAACTCCGATTGCATGGAATATAGGCACCATACAAATATCATGGAATCTACTTGACTCGTTAGTCGAACAATAACAGCACCGTTCCCCTTCTTGTCTTTGGAAGATGTTTCCCACGTAAGCGACCATTGACGCAAGTGCATGTGACGGCGATCGCGCTGCGACTTCGCTGCGACCTAGATTGTATTTGTGTAACCATTGATTTCATAATTAGGATATCACGTAAAAGTAGGACTGAAAAGACATTCATTGAGAGTTCTGTCAAATCGCCGCCCTAGTGAAATTGGGGTGTAAAGCCCCTATCTAACTAGACCCACGATACGCTGGTGACCTCGCTGAGTCCTAAATTGGACTCGATAATGGGAATAACATGCAAAACGTATATAACTATTAAAAGACAACAAAACGCACAAAGCGTAAAAAGATTTCGTTTTTCATCTATGGAATTCGTTGAACGCGTTGTCCAATCGTTCGGTCGCATCGAGGTCGCCAACGTGCCGAGGGTCCAGTGAGATAGGGGCTTTTCCCACATAAGCGACCACTACAAGGCCCCCGTTCCACTAGACGGCGATCGCGCTGCGTCCTCGCTGCGACCTGAATTAAATCTGTGTAACCATTGACTACAGAATTGGAACATCATACAACATGTTTAAGTATGACTGAAAAGACAGCAAAATAAACAAAGCGTTACTATAACGATTCAATTTTTTTTATCTGTGATATTCGTTGAGCGCTCGGTCAAATCGCTCGGTCCAAGCGCGGTCGCCGCTAGGTCGCCACTAGGTCGCCGCCCCAGCGGAATGGGGGTGTAAGGGGGCCTGTCTAATGTAAGGTAACAGGAGCCGGAGGGTACATATTTCTACAGGTGTGCCATTGACTATCTCACCTGGTGATAGAGATTTGATCCTTTTGAAGTTAACGTAGCGGAAAACAACATTACTCTCATGACCTCCCCCAGCCAAGGAAACGGTAACCAGCTTAGTGACCTGTATTGTTATTTGACGATGTGGATTAACGTCTACCTGGAGTTCTACACCCCTCCTCTCACGCCATTGTCTGAGTCCTGATGACAGACTACTGCTTTGTTTATCCGTTCCAGCACAGTAAGTTGCTGTGTGGCTTAGACGTCGACGTCTTTGACCTACATTAAGTACGCACATGTACTAAGATTTGCCACCACTTCTCCAAGTGATTTTTTCCTCATTGGGCAAAACTGTTTGTCAGTGACGCGTTTGTGATTGCCAGTGACAGACTATTAATTGTGATAGAGCTTTTATGCACCAGAAATGGTGTACGTAGATTTTGAGATGAGTCGTTATCAAGTTTTCAGAAACAGTGGATTCACAGTACGCTTAAGTAAAATCTACGAAATGGCTTCATCGTTTGTCAGACACCTTCGTCACTGAAGAGATGCATGACACATCTAATCTGGGGCATGTTTTCTTACTTGCTCCTCTGCATTACTTAGAATAGGAGATGAACCAGAATACAAAAGTTACTCAAGCATCTGGATCTATTTTGTAAAACATTTCCAGTTGCTTATTGTAATAAGGGAATTTTGTATTTCTTATCTCATATTACCAGGATTTCTAACCTTAATCAACAAATTTCTGCTCCCGTCTGCTGTTTCAGTTGGATAGTTAACAACAGAGACCATGAACCCAGGGGCGCTGTCTGGAGGAGTAGTCCTAGTGTTTGTTTTGACTCAAGCTGCTGGTCAAGGTAAGCAGTGATGTTTTATGTCTGATTATCAACTCCCGAAGCTACTTTTTGTTTCTCAGTCACTTATTTTGTTCTCTTTTTGCGTCGCTTCGATTGTACTGCCGATCGCTATGTTTATCTAGTCATAATCTAAGAGATCTATAGTAATCATTCACGGAAAGGAGGTGGTAGTGGATATATCACGATAGGACGCACAATCTTAGACATAAGGCTATGGAGGCAATGTTGGTCTCCAATGTCAAGACGGGTATCTCGAAGGTCAACGCGGCCTCGCTCCCAAGGTCAAAATTCTAGATATATCTTACATTGAAATCAAGTCATGTCTAGGTTCATTACATGTAACTGACATTTTTGTCCATGTTTCTCTTATTCGATGAGTAGAAAAATTTAATTGCTTCTAGCGTTCAAACTTATGATGATATGGATTACGATATTTTGAGTGAAACCTCCGACGAATGGCATATGCAAATGTGTCACCTACTGAAAACGCAAACTTTCTTAGTAGCATGATACACCCGACACGTCTTGTATGCTCAACAACTAAAGTTTAGTACAGAACTATCCACCACTCTGTTCATATGCACAGCCCTGTCTGACCTGGCGTTTACCGACGTGGGGATGGACTACGTCTCTCTCTCCTGGACTGCTCCGGCCGATCTGAACATCACGGGATACCGGGTCAGTTACCAGTACTCCGGCGGTCCACAGACAGGCTTGTCTCCCCCTCCGGCACCGGAGGACACCACGGCGACAGTACAGGGACTGTACGCGGGCGTAGAGTACACTTTTACCGTCACCTCTTTGGGAGAAGACGGCGAGGAAAATGGAGAAATCAGCGGGACGGCAACTACAGGTTTGTCTGTATACAAGTTGATAGGTGAAGGTGTTCTGCGTCTGTACCTCAGTGGACGCCGTGGCTAGCATACGTTAACACACCGTATTTCCTTGGAAACAACTGCAGGGCTCTGATCATGGAGTAGGGACTAGGGGGAAACTGGTTGTCGTGTTCACAATTAGACTTTTCTTCACGCTGCCCTGTAAATTAAAGGTCCCGGGGAGTTCTTCGTTGGAAATTTTGGCCTGTCTATCGATTATTCTTCGGCAGGCACCGACAGGGTACCGACTGGTTCTCACAATGTGGTCGGGCAGATGTAGGGGTTCTTATACAACGGAGGCCCGCTCGAGCCATAAAATAGCCCGGCGGCAGCCGCAAGGAGTCACACGGTACTAAAGTGCACCAAAAAAAAGGTCCGTCAGGTACCCGGTAGGCCCCTATTCATGATTGTGACAAAGACATTACAACGTAACGTTACGTGCCATTCCAGCCGCAGCGGTGCTGAATACGGCCTGCGATCAAGGAACGATGGAGCTGTCCATACCAATAGCCGCGCTGCCAGGTGTAATAGTGACCAGCATGCATCTGCTGGATCCCAGATGCGGGGCGACAATCACCCCTACTCACGTCATCTTGTCGACCCACCTGCTGGAGTGTGGGACTATCCGAGAGGTGAGTACTCAGGAATAGACACCGAAGAAAAATTCACAACAAAGTCACAAAGAGCTATCTACCATTAGAAAATCACGACCATAGCACGTCCAGAACACGAGATGTCAAAACCAGAGGTCCCGCTGTTGTACCTTAGAAAGCCGCTGGGAGGCCCTTTATCAAACTTGACCTTTATTTATCCGACCCTTACCCACAAACCAAATATCATGAGGATTCATTAACGCCTTCTTGAGTCATGCTGTTCACAAACACTCACAAAGACTCAAACGGCACCCAAAACACAACTTTCTTGGTGAATTACCTTTCCGATGAAAGTATCAATGGCAAATCTTTTAAGGTTCCTTTTGCTTTAAGAATGACAGGTTCATGAATCAACTATTTGTATGTCTGTGTTGAGTAGAAACAAGAAGTGCGCGAAGTATCTTGATTGTCACTAAGGTCTTGGAAAAAAGTATAAGATACATGGACACTACCATAAACAAAGTTTATGCCGGATACTTTCATTGGCCCAACACAGACGTTGGCAGATAAGTTCATCTTTGTCAACAAAGCCATCGCTACCCCAGTGGTTTCTGAGAATGGGGCAATAAGGGGCAGAAACTTCAGCAAGAGCTTCCAGTGTGAGTTCATCCGTCGGTTCGACATCACGCAGAGACGAGAGGTCCTGTACAACATCCCCCCTCCAAGGTAACGTCTTTTCTGATTATTAAAATTATTGTCATTTATTTACTTTGTTTCTTCCTTCCATATACAGATGTACATAAAAGTCCGGCGTCTACTTGTTACCGGGTCCCGAGTTAAAGCAACCCGGAACCACGCAGGGTCACGCCCGAAAGCAACAAAAAAAAACGCCCGTAAACTACCCGGCGGGGCCCCTTTTTCCGATAATGACCGTATAATAAGCAGTTAGCTATGTATAGACACGTATGTACATTTTTCCAGTGTGCCGATAGAAATCGAGGGCGGGAATAACAGCCTGATCATCAACATGAACATGTTCACGTCTGCGGACTTCAGCGACAAGTACGACTCAGCAGATTTTCCTCTGCAGGTAGGAAACTTCTTTTTCAGCAAGTGTCAAGTTGACAAGTTAACGTCAACGTATGATAACGAATGGGCCTCTCTTGAGCTGTAGTTTTCAGCTCTGGCTTGTTGCTGTATCTTAGTTGAAGAATGACTTGAGATACAGAACCGAAAGGTCCCCAATAATAAATAAACAACAACAACAACAACACCAGGAGGTTAACGTTTGTCAATATGAACACCGGATAGTGCTACTTCTGCTGTCAGTCAGACTACACAGACTAGGACACATACTGCACAGACAACCATTACAAAACAAAAAGTGCATAAAAAGAGGATAGTACTAAAGCAAGAAATATGCATGATTCACACATAGACTCTGAAACACAAAGCTGTCATGCCTTGTGCAATCGGCGATGTGAACTTCATCTTTCAACCCACATTTTGTGAATGACCACCAAACAGGTGACACCGGCTGACCGTCTGCACTTCGGCCTGAGCGTGGACTCTCCTCTGGACAACCTGGAGCTGTTCGCCCTGCAGTGTGTCGCCACACCGACCCTGAACCCCGACGACTCTCCCCGGGTCAGCATTATTCAAGACGGGTGCGTACACGCCACAATTCGTAACATCACAGTAGGACTGCTTCATGAATTTCGTGAATGTGAAGAAACATTTTGTTATTTTTCATCAGTGGGTGCGACAACTTCCACATCAGCATGTTTCAATACTCACAGGAAAGTTCATATTAATATTATGAGTTGCTGAAATACATTGCGAAGAATTGAACGGTTAACGTTCTCCAACTCAAAAAACGTACTCGAATTTTCGACTGGTTCTCGAAGTCTTCTTTGAGGCAATCTACATTAGGGCACAACAGCTGTTTCTCAACCGGTGCGGAGGGCGTTATCGACTTCCAGGTAACCTCTGACCAATTTCTGACGTCACACGCGAATAAAACTCACGTGAACAGAGCGAGTAGGTTAGAGAACTGAGGAAGTCTTAGACTAGGAGAATCAGTAAAAAATTCCGATGCGTAAGTTGATGAGTTGGATAACATTTTAAATATTCATAGTGATTTAATTATTCGTTCCTTCTCCTTGTGCAGGTGCAACATTGACCCGACCCTGGAGAAGAATGATGCCCGTTCTGGCGAGAAGGCCCTGTACTACTCTGTTCAAGCCTTCACGCTCCCCAACGCCGGCGATAACAGCCTGGTAAAACGGCATCGCACGTGGTTAGGGTGAAGGTGGTGATGGGAAAGACTTCGGTGGTGGACGGTATTCTGACAGGTTGTCTGTTGGATATAACTTCTAACGTTAGAGAGAGAATCAAACAACGGTATGTTTGTATTTGATGGCTTAGCTTATAGAGAACAATGTAGGTTTGAATACAGCGAGCTTTAGCTTGTTTTGAAAAGTATTGTCCATGTTGATACAATGAATATAGTTCTTATAAATCTGTACCTTGTTTTTTTTAGAAAGCCAGGTGCTTACCTCCTATATCTATGTCGACAACCATTAATTAAAGAATTCTGACAGTTGTCCTTAAATCGTCATGTTTGAACTTGTATCTAGCCTCACAACCCCATGGTTAACTCCAGCCTTAGAATTCCATCCTTGATAAACCCCTATTAAATGCCTTTATTTCTATGTCAGTTGTATATCCATTGCACCATGCTGGTCTGCTTTGAAGACGACTCCGACTCGCGGTGCAGTGAAGGCTGTGTCCCCGCCAGGGGGCGCAGGCAAGCCGGGTCGGCCACGAGTGAACACCGAGTCCGCCGTGAGAGCGGTAAGGAGCACGACGTCAAAATCAGCCAGGGCCCTATCATCACCAAGACCGGCAAAGAGAAAGAAACAGGTAGCTGAAATCTTTCAGCAATTTTGATTTTTGTCTGATTTTGGTAGTATAGTTAAGGACAGGATTGGGCCTTTGACCTTTAACTGCAGGTGTGACAAGGTCATCACACACCTGGGTGC
This sequence comes from Branchiostoma lanceolatum, assembly GCA_035149815.1. NCBI lineage: Eukaryota > Metazoa > Chordata > Leptocardii > Amphioxiformes > Branchiostomatidae > Branchiostoma > Branchiostoma lanceolatum. The sequence continues at coordinate 20,775,032 of CM068867.1, read as the reverse complement.
CTAAATAGTCAATGATCTTCGTCTTCCCAACACCTACCTACACAACTATCGTTACAATCCATTCAGAGGTTTTAAAGTTATGCTGACCACAAGTATCTGGAAACACACTGACACACAAACACACACACACACACACACACACACACACACACACACACACACACACACAAACACACAGACATACACCGAAAACAAAACCTCATGTATAGTCACGTACAGTCTTATAGTCACGTTGGAATTACTATTCACTTGCTATTTGAAACATATGTCTAGCCTCTTCTTGTGCACATGTGATAGATGTCTATATGTACAACATGTGGCTAACCGGAAGTCATGATCGCGTGTCAGTCAAACCAAATGTACTATGTATGTGGCTCTGCAGGCTCCACCTTCCCTACCGTGGGTGTTGCCGTTGGGGCGGTCGGGGTGCTGACCGGTGTCCTGATGCTGATAGCCACCGTGGTCCTGGTGAGGATGAGACCTGGCCTGGTCACCAGGAAAACAGCCAAGGATCGTGCAGGTAAGAAAGCTTAAATCGGTCTTTATGTGCAAGACAAAGGTGAGAGCTCGAGCTCATGAAAAACGAAAGGCAGCGAGGGAGATAATGTTCCGTGGTATTGTGTCATGATCTGGATCGTGCTACATCTTCTAAGCGAATGTCAGTCAGCAGAAGATGTACAGAGTAGTGCAACTGCTGACTGACACCGAAAAAGAAATACCTACAGGCTTTTTTTTAAAGTTACTTACTGTGGTAATACGCCATGGTCTCTAGCTTGCTATACATCGTGAACTTGCAAGTTAACGTGTCAAAATATATTTTACAGTGTGATAGTTATGTTCAAATGTATTACATTGGTTATCCTTTTTTCAGGACTGGACAACTATTCATTCCAGGTGTGGGGAAAGAGGAAACCTGACGTCCCCTCTCCTAACACGCAGTAATAGTCCATTGTATTGTAATGATGACGATGTTTTAATAAACATTTTTAATTGGTTATTTCTTGTGGGAGGAGCACATTACTCTGTTTAATTTCAAAATACTAGATTTTCTAGATATTCTTAATAAGCTTGCAGTAACCCTTTTGATTATTGTTTAGTTTTATTCAGGGGCACGATCTCGCCATCAAGTGTAGAGTGAGAAGGAAATGGAGCCTTGACTGTACAACAGTTGTTTGAGTAAGTTCAACGATAGTAGCAATAATAATGCAAACTTCAGAAGTAGATAAAGTTGTGTGATTTTTCAAACGATCAGGCAAAAGAGTAGACTTTTTTTGCTTTAATCCATGGGATTTAACACTGTCCAGTTGAAAAACGATAGATTCAAATATAATTGCATATTCATTTCAACATTGGCCATAAGAGAGTCGTTCAGTTTTTAAATCAATAGCTACCGTTATGCCTTTCATGCCAAGGTAGTCCATATTATCATTTGAAAAGTCAGTGTAGAGTCACCGGCAGTGATGCTACATGTAGATGGTGTCTGATTTTCCTTATAACAATAAAGAGGTGAAAAAGATATACGTTTTATGTGTTTAAATAAGTATGATGGTCTATAGCTATTCTAAGGTACATGTATTAGGTATAAACTACAAACATAGTCAGTTTCTTCTAGACTTTCAGGAGTGACTAACACTTAAAATGATTGACACAAGGCTGTTTTCTTCTTCAGTACCTTGAGGATTTTTTTTCCTTTTCATTGTAATTTGGCATGTATATTATACATGTAAATTCATGGATTGATCATACTCGTACAGCACAAATGTCAAGGAAAATAATATTTGTGTACTTTGAGGATACATTTAAGTTCATTAGTTGTGAAAATTACAACATATACACAATGTATACATACAATACACTGACAGCATAGCGATACATCCCCACGTTGTCTCAATGCTGACAACATGTTAGTCAGCACTTAGAAATGCCCCTCCCAACAACTGTCTGTGATCCAAACAACGTTGTCCTTTTTGTGCACCCAAGCATAAAGCACCACTTTATCTTGGCTTTTCCACCTCCACTACCTTACTGTCTGCCTTAGCAAATATAAAAAAGCCTCCCTCTTTCACTCCAATTCAAAATACGCCTTGTTGTTGGTGATGTCCTATTCAACCATTATTCATTCAAGTCCTTGGACTTTCCCATTGCTTTTCAAAGTAACACTAAACCCGGTATTTTGGCGAATTCATACCACATCACACTCCTTTCTATTTTTTTCTACCACCAACGACATGTTTTACTTTACTTTCTTCTTTCAGACCAATTCTGTCCGAAACTTACATTCCACCCAGCTTCACTGCTCTGAACTAAAGGGTACTACTTTTGAACGTGTTAAATCACAGACGAGTCATTTTGTTCCTCCGCCGATAAGAAATTGCCAAGTGGTTCGGGGGTGCTCATTTCAGCAGACTCTATTCTTTCAGTGTCTTTCGAAGTGCGTTGTTAGCCCTTAAGTCAAATACCTTGATGAAACATACTTTGTTTGCCTTCTGCTGGACGATGTTACAAAGTTGAGTTGACGAGTCTTTTTCACGGCGGAGGAACACTGTGGGGGAGCTGGTGGGGAGACTTGTTCTTGCCTCTTACATTAGTCATGTGGTAAAACATCGGCACAACACATGTATACGTAGGGAATAGGGTGTTTTCATAAAATTTTGCTTCGCTACATACAGTGTGGTCAAGCAAAATCTTTTCCCCTTTTTCGAAATGTTCTGTCGGCTACCTCTCAGTGCCAGTATCAACTGCAACCGGGCTAACAAGTGACACATAGCCTGGGTTGACATCTGTCTCTGTAACAATGTATTTAACTATTTTGTTTGTAAGGATATGAGTCAACCTCGGCCACAGCAGGGCACGTCTGACAAAAACAATTCGATGGTTCGATGACCTGCAAAGGTCACGATCGTGATAGTGGGGATGGTCTCACAGGTTCACTCGCCATTTCTAACTGAAATCTATTTTGTAGGTAATACAAAACATTTTGTAGGTAATAATTTTGAGGTTTTTTTCAAAGGTTTTCAAATATCATCATCACTTTACTTTCCCCAAATTTTTTAGTAAATATGAATCCCCTTTTCCCTCACGGGTATTGAATGAAGTGACATACACTTTGAACTAGTACAAGAGAATTCTGTCTGAGGCATTGATAGATATATTGGGACTATCAGTGAAAAACGTCGAAGGAAGTTGCCATGAATTGGTCATCTCTTATGAGCTTAATGTTGACTACTGACTGTTTTAGTGCGCGAACAGGGAAACCACCCCCTAGGTTGCAGCGGCGTAGTAACAGAGCAACGACAGGGAAAGGACACTGGCACGGTGGGTCCTCTGTTTGTCATCCTCTTCGCCTCACGATCTGTCCTGGGCGTCTACCGTACAGTGTACCCCGATCCTGGCTGCGTGTAGTGCCGCAGGAACAAGGGGCTTCTCCTGTAGGAAAAGCACCATGTCATATTTATACGTTGTCGGAGTTGTAGTATATCTGAATCACCCTTGAGTTATGGCATTCTGTCAAAGATAAACTCAGATATGCATTGAATATGTTCATGTGCATATATTATATAAATGTCTGCCATGGCAGGATAGGTAATGGCTTTTCTTCTTTTATATTTATAGGCCATCTATATCTATGTACAAATCACTTCTAGACTCCATAAAGTAAGAATAAGATAAAAGTAGACTTCTTCTCTTTTCAATTTGTCAACTAGCTTTAAAATTTGTCACCCCTCCCCAGCTCCACCCTTTACCCACACCACTGCTACACGCGTACACGTAAGCTCTCAACCTGCATGTTGACATGGACAGCCCACATGTTGCTGCATACAACAATGACCTACCGTTGTCGTAGCGACGGTTGCCTGTTCATCTTCAGCCGCACGCTCCAGCTTCCACTATTGTACACACTAGGCGGTAGACAGGGCGACCGGTTGGACCACACGGGAGAGAAGATGTAATAGATCTGCTCGGTGAAGTACTTCCTCCTGGCCTTCCCTGCTGCGAAGCTGCAGTCGTAGTTGAATGGCCTCTTGAGGACCACCTCGCCCCCACCGGAGGATTGCATCACTGTCATGGAGGGTTGTTAGTCTGCCTGGAGCTCTTAAATCTCGACTTCCCGCGGTGTGATGTCTTCTGAAGCTTCACCCCCGGACCCGAACCACTTGGCAGGTTGGCACCGCGGATGTGAGGGTACGATGGTGTGAATCCCCCGCTGTAGTGCAACTCTCGCCCCTGCCTTGTTAACATGCCTCCAATAATAACTTCCCTCTCATGTTACCAATATCTGGTACGCAACTTGTGGGGCCAGGTTCAAGTTCAATCTGTCACTACACAGATATGATCTAAATTATAGCATTAATGCATCTGTAAAACAAACTTGTATAAATATATCTCGTAGCGATGCTTTCGATCATTAAGAAGAACAATTGTCTATCCCGGACGGTACACGTAAGAACATGTAAGGTACGGTTAAAATGGGCCAACGGTAATGTCATGTGCCTATTTATGTAACCATGTCCTTAGAGGTAGGGCAGAGTTCATCGTTGTTTTCTCAGGGAACAAAACTTTCAACAAGTTGTCAAAATTTAGTTAGAGAAATGTATGAACAACCACGTACTCTTTACAAAAGAGACAAAAATTTAGAAATATATTCAAATCATGCAAAAGAGGAGAAACGCAGTGCGTGTGATGAAAAAGACATAAACGACTGAGTTATTGCAGACAGTTGAACATTGATGTTGCAGCCACTGCTCCATAAATCGTAACCTGTCAATTTAAAGCTGCGGCTATGGATTTTCGGCGTGACGATCTCAGCGTGTGGCCGCCGATAACGTGCTTCTGTAAAAGAGGGCAAATTCACCGCAGACCAGTGCACCTCTCTTCGCGTAACGGGGCTACTCGCATGTTCAATATAAATCATACAATACAAATAAGGGATTAACATCTACTAACATAATTCCGCTTGAGTAGATAATTCCGCCACCCTGAAAAGATACGTCGAAATCTAACATTTTTCCGTATAATGCACTCCATACACATCTGCGCTAGAGATCTCTTAAACCCACTGTTATTCAAATTTAAGACAAGGTGGCGGATTTATGTAACCCGGTGGATTAATGTTAATGGATGTTTATACAGACAGGTAAACAGAACTGAGAATGAGTTATCCAAAGTATGTGTGAGGCACTCTCTCCTAATATGTGGGTCAGAACCAGCCAGATCCGTCGATACCATATAGCCGAGATGTTCTTACTATTGCTGGTAGAACTTTACATTACAATAATGAAATCATAATCACACTTCTTCTCCAATTCTTGTGCACCAGATTTAAATCAAAGCCTGATAGAATCAAGTAACAGACGTAACATGAACTAACATGAACTATGTTTATTATTTCTACACCACGAAGAGGCCAGTTTATACTACATGTTTAACGATCACAACTCGGATGGAGGTGCGCAACATATTTTTTACCGTCTTCTATTTCCCCTGCTATCTTACATCTCAATAAATTAGAGAAAAATATAAGATTTCATTGTTCTACCAGTTGATGAATTATGCTTCTACAAAAGTTGATTATTTACCATCATTCAAAGATTATCATGCATGCAAGGAGATACTTTCTAATATTGAAAATACCAAGGCATATCTAATATTTCCAACTGTGTGCTTGGATGGTCATCATCTCACTTAGAAAAGTGTTCGCCTTCGTTATCACGTACGTTTTTATCTTATAAATGACTTATTTTGAAATACGTCTGCAGTCCTCGGCTTACCATTTTGGTAGACAGAGCCAGACAGTTTTGTTAATGTGCCAAAACAGTATTATGGTAGTGGCCGACTTCCAGGGTTTAACTGAAGGATGGCGCTGTTCCGCTAGATGTTTTTTCTTCAGCGCCTTCAAAGCGTCACGACATCACGTTGTTTTTCTCACATTGCAGAGTCACCTCAACAAGACCCAAAGTTGACGTCTTGACGCTGCTTCTTGTTCACAAAATCTATGACCTCTCCTCTTGTGTTGTCACTGGAAGTTGAAATCAGTACCACAACACTCATTATACTGTGGGTTTCTAAACTAAAGCTCAGCTGTTACGCTTCACACTTCGATCATTTTGATATCTATTAGTAAAAATGATGCACTGATGCTGATGGGGAAATTAAACTACTCAATAAAATGAAACGGAGCGTTTAAGCCTTTTTTTTAAATACAGCTCTTCTTGTCTATCATTAGTCTGGTCATTGTAAGCATCTGATACCTAAGTAGTAAAATAGACATAACCTACTATGAAACAAGCAAGTGTTTCATGCATCCGACAAATCGGTTGTTGCTGTCGACGAGCCATGTCGGTCCTGACGTCAAGGGAGTCATCCCGCGAGCCACACCCCCTAGCAGCAGCTCCGGGGTCTGCAGCAAGACATCCTCCACTTCAGTAGCTGGGATGTCCCTCTTGTCATCTATTTGCATAGTTAACCTGGAAAGAAGAGCAAATCAGCTGATACAATCCAACAACTATTCACATTTATGTTCAATCGAACCGTTTTTATAATGAAAGCAAGTTTATTTTCAATTTATTTCTAATAAGTGCTTAGGAAATATCATACACAATGCTACGTTGTCAAGACTAAAAATCTGAGAAGAGTGCTGCCCTAGTCCTACTCATGTAACACAAAGTGACCGTCGGGTCTTGCTACGTGTTGATCACTCAGTAAGGGGGTCGCAACATTCACCGTTAAAAGACGGTAACACCAGATTTGATTTGAAGTTGATTTAAAAAAAAAAACATTTGATCATCTAAACTTTTATCTAGAACGTGCTCAGTCGTTTTTCTAGCTATCGATGGGAAATAAGGTCCGTACCTCGTGCCTTCTTTAGAGACCCTGACGTAGTGTTCTCTCCCATCGTCGTACCGTGAGAGACTCGTCAGTCTTCTGGCTTGATCACCTGTTGGGTCCCCGAACATCGCAAATAGGACACTTCCGTTGGTAATAGACACCGCCCACGACTACACAGACAGCAGGAACATGCATGTAAAATAATGAAGTTCTTTATCTTTAATGATAAGTATATAAAATATGAATAGAATTATGGGTTCTAAAATACAATTGTCTACTTGTGGATCGTCGTAGGCCTGTGATCATGACAGATCTACATACATCTGTTTTTGATACATTCTTCAGGTATGATATCACGTAGCCCTTGGCATGTGATATGTACAATTTCATCTCCTAGGTAGTGCTAGGGTCACATTTCCAAACCGGGGCCAAGCCGGGCAGTTACGGGAACGAAAAGTATGATATGAAAGACAGCAAAACACACAGATGTAAAAAAAACTTAATCATCGGCATAATGTGTGTACATACCTCAACGAACACTTGTAATTCTCGTTTCCGCAAACAGCCCGAGCGGGCGCCGGTTTGTACATGTGACCCTAGCATTACCAAGAAGATGAAATTGCACATATTACCCTAATATTAGGCAACAGCCGATTCATGTGTACGTCTTACTGTATAAACGTTTACAACAGGTCTGTGCCTTCTACCAGAAAATAAAAATGATAGAAAATAGAAAAAAATGAGCCGCACGTTTTTCTCCGTGTCTCCCTTCACGTACAGCATCAGCCCGCTGTCCACATCTGTCCGGAACGCGAAGGTAGCGTCAAAGTTGCGGTACACGGACCGGCCGCTCACCCAGGCCATCTGCAGGTAGTTCGTGTCAGGGTTGATGAAGTGAAGCTCCTGGACCTGAAGCGAAAATAGACGAAGCAAATTCAAAATTGGCGAAACTCTTGAAACGCTGTTAAGCACCAGGAAAAGAAAGCCAACGTCTCTCATTTACGAACCTGTCTCTTTGAGCCTAATATATAAACTTTAACTTTTGTCTATAATACAGGTGTACTTATAAAAGGGACTATCAACACCTCATTTTGTAGTGGAAATGTTTTTTCTTCTTCAACGTAACAAAGCAGACAATGAATTGTTTTTCATCGTAAGTCATAACCCAAGCAAAATTGTGGTGGTTTAGCCACACCTGGAAGACTATGAACTCACCAATGACGGACAGCCACCTATGATGCCGCCGTTGAAGATTTCTATCTGCCTGTACATCCGCTGTATGTGTAGGTTCATCACACACCCCTCGTACACCTGGGACGATATCCTGGGAAGGTTAAGAAAACAATATCATTTGTTGGTCTTCCTAGTTTAAAACACATGTATCATCAAGCAAGCGCCGTATGGCTCTTTTAAACTGACATTGAAGATAGCACTTTTCGAACCTCCCTTTGTGATTTTGAACAGAGTAACTTACTAGTGCTTCGAGTATTTATCGGCTACTTAGTAGTAAAAAAAGGTATATAGTCACATACAATATTTACACCTAAGTGCCAACATCACGATGACCAACACTTTGGATTTTACACGTCATAAATAGATGCGAGACCTTTTATGACCATTTTACGAGAGTATCATACAGACATTGCACTGCCACTGGGTCTTACTCATTGGGTCGTAACGATGACGGGAGACCCCCGATGTACGCCTGGCTGCCGATCTCCTGCGAAGCTTCGCGAGACGGCGGCTCCATCTCCACACACTTGACATCCTGGTTGGTGATGAGAGCCAGAAACCGCTGGGAGCCATGTCCGTCACACTGAGGCGTGGCGGTGTTGGTCAACACGGTGATCTGAAACAATGGCACCAGAGATGACTACGTTCGACTTACCCCCTTTACTCTGGAGACTGCGACAGCTGAGTAACCGCTAAGTGACCAAATATGTGACAGATCTCTCACAGAATTTATACATTATGAAATTTGTTGTCTCTCAAGTCTTAGTTTTGCATCAATTTGCCATTATAAAAAGGATTGTACAAATGTAAGCAAGGTCGCTGAGGGTTCTCTGTCTAATGGATCAAGTTTATTTGTTTAAAACACGGAGTTGGTCAATTATGTGACAACGGCGTCTCTCTATTCCGTACATGATTGTCTTAGCTAGTTAAATAACCCTGTGTCGTTAATGTATTAACTAACCTGTATGAACCCTATGGAGAGCTGGTTGAGCATGTCTGTGACGGTGTTATCCGACTGCACCACTGCGGGAGGGTCTCCACTACCCAACTTTGTCTTAGCCACAAGTCTGTTGTCCAGCAGCTCCAGAGAGATGTAGTAAGACTGCACACGGACAGAAACAGAAATCATGACGTTTACTATCTGTCATCTCTTACCCCATCTTCAAGTATGTTGGAATGTTACTAAATTGTAACCAAATATCATACCAACTACACGATCACAGCTTTTAACAGGATGGTGATAAACAATATTTATGAAACCATGTGCATTTCTTAGTCTACGTTTGTTGGTGCATGCCTGTTTGGTATTCCATCTATTTCTATCGTATAACATTTATTCATTCACATGCTGTTTGATATGCCTAAGGACTTAGAAAATACTTTTTTCTTCCGTTCAGCTCGTCATTGGGATATCCAAGAGGTTGTCGTCATTAAGCTTTGTATGATTTTATGTAAGCTCTTCGTTCATTCATTCATTCAATCATTCGTTTATAATTCAATCAATCAATTAATCAATCGATCAATCAGTCACCTTGTCTCCCAGGAAGAAGAGAAGACCTTCCTCGCTGACAGGCCTGATCATCATCTGTACGATGTTCTCCTGTTTGAAGATGTCAACAGAAGACGTCCGGTCGGGGTTGGTGTAGCTGAAGGCGCTGCCGTCAATGTAAACACTCCGGTAGGACTTGGAGGCTTTCCTGACAATCAGAAAATAAAGCTAGTCCACCGAATTTTGTACAGAATGTTAAATGCATAGATATCAATCTCAAATTGACTCTGTGTATTCACAGGTTAACACAGGTAAGAAACGAGTGCAAGAGAGTTTTTGTATTAGCAGTTTTGAACTGATGAAGACGCCATCATGAATTGATTATGAAGCTTCACGTCAAGTTTCAACTTTACAATTCTTTGGTATAAACTGTGTTGCTGATAATTACTGAATGAAAATAATCTTATATTGTTTTGTGATCTTGTATACATAGAATGTTAGATATAACCTCTCTCTTGTTGCAATCAGCTTGTGGCTCTTTCTACATTTATCAGCTCATCAAGAAAGGAAAGTCTTACATTTTCCTGTCAGGCTTGATGGTAGGGGACATCAACTTGTGGTGATCTCGAAAGTTCCAGAGACTGATGGGAATCTCACCGATCTTCAGGTTGTCTATATTTCCGGTGAAGCTTTTTCCATACAGCGCCATATTTTCTGGAAGCTGGGTGAAATGATAGGGTATAGATTAAACCAGATCAAATTTCTTGACGCTTGACTTCGACACGCTATGATCGTTTGCATCGGTCAAAGTTTGCTGTGTAGGAAATCCGGATTTAAGTTGTACGAGTACTGTTTAAGGAAGAAATGTCTGGAGGTGCCTGGATAGATATGATATAAAAGAGAGACAATGCTGGCTGATACTGCTAGCGTTTTTCTACTCAATTACTTGCTTAGTATACTTATTAGAATGTTATCTATGTACCAGTGAATGCCATACTTTGTACCTTGTACAATTGTTGTGCAATAAAGTTGTACTTATTGACAATAGACGTCGATGACCACGATATTATGTAGTCGACATGAATTTGTATTGTATTTAGTGACAATGAAGACTGGCAAGTCATTACACGGGGTCAGCCAAGGCAGCTCTCGCTGGTAACGGCTGATCCACAAAAATACAGACGAACATACAACTGGTATACATAACCTCGCTGTTTGGCCGATGTACTATATAAATCATTCGTTTATTCCTATTTTACGCAGAGATGAGCAGAGATGACAACGGACGGTTATAACAGTAACCTACGTTTGAGCCCTCTGGCACGCCTCCGACCCATATCCCAGCATCCTCCGGGAGGTCAAACAGGATGTAGTTGGACCCGTCAGTCCCGGAAGTTTCAAGATTAGTGGAATCTGACTCTACCTTGACCTTGGCAAAATTACCAACCCTAAAAAAAATCATTTACTCATTCAATCATTTTCAAAACAGGTTACTTTCAATTGATGCTTATAGATGCACACATGCACTCGGTTTGAGAAACATCTAATCGTAAAAGCATGTGATTTTATCTATTACAAGTACTCTATCTATTACAAGATGAAGATCATAGCAGATTAGTACTAGCCCTCAATGCCTGAATATCTTATCCATCTATTTGAGTGAGATATTAAAGTTAGAATAGGAAATGTTAGATATCTAAGTATGTTTACGAAATAAAACAAAATGAACGGACAAGAACCATATACCAGCTCTCATTCTATTGTGTACCATGGATGTGTAATGATAGGTGTATAGATTTATGAGGACTTTAAATGATGTAAACTGTATCTTAGTTACATATTTTGTCTGACACTCATCACCTCTTGCCTCATGATCTCAATGAAAAGTGGCCTGGAGGCCAAGTTGAGCTTCTCATGAATGATGTCATGAATAAACAAAGGTTCAAACAAACAAACAAACGAACAAACAAAAAAACATCAGATACCTTTCGACCTTGATGTTGCACCAGCTGTCCAGTGCCAAGTTGGTCCGGTAGGCGGACACGAAGAAGCGGCCGGACCCGCCGCTCAGGTCAAAGGACGCGCGCACCTTCCCCGCTACCAGCTCCAGGCCGAAGTAATCACCGGTAGCCTGTTGGTTAATACTTAATCTATCAACCAGATATCGTAACTTTTGGTTCCATTGTGCGTCATTTAAAATGTATTTCAGACCCAGGAAGTATTGTTGGATAAAAGTACAAAACTTCGAGCGTCTTCTTCTTCCATTCGTCTTGTAAGGTGACAATGCAGCATCAGTCCATTGGCTAGGGCCCCAAATATTGGTTTTTGATTTTTTGAAGCACAAAAATGCTGATTAGTAAAGAGTGTGATATGCTTTAGAATCTGATAGCATACCAGAATGACTATCACATTAGAATATAAACCACAGACATGCTACTATTCAAAAACCACAATGGGTATTTACCACCCAAGATGCTACCAATGTATCCTCTGGCCCTTCTACACTAGAATACTTAATGAAACAAAATTGAATACATGTACTGACATTTTTGGGATCCCCAATGAACAATATCGTCCCGTCGTGGTCCCTTGGCTTGACGTCTAGTGACAGAGTGAAGTAGTTCTTGTGGTTGGACAGGTTCTCCAGGACCTCTGGCTGCTCCAGCCTGATGGCCGTACCGTGTCGGTTGGCAATGCTCGTCCGTCCGAAGTTCATCGGAATGGCTATCTACAAACATAAATTAAACCAAACAGGTAAAAAGATACAAAAACCTGACGTTCTGGTGCAGTGCCAAGGTCACACACCAGCAGGGGGCCCAAAATTGACCTTGATCTTTGTCTTTCCAACACCTATCCACATACCAAATACCATCACAATCCATCCAGAGGTTTTTATGTTATGCTCACTACTAAAATCTGGAAACACACTCACACACACACACACACACACACACACACACACACACACACACACACACACACACACACACACACACACACACACAGACGCACCCAAAACAGTATTTCCATATTTCATGGAGACAATAAAACACACGGGATGAAATTGAACTAAACGTATGAATTGAATAAGACAGAATTCTACATTAAAGTGAGGCAAGTTAGATCTTAACCCTCGATACATCGTACCTTCATCAGCAAAAAGGACCTTTAGATGATTTTTTCCAAAAGGTATTTGTGATTTAGTACAAAATGTGTCATCTTACCAAAAAACAAATTTGATATCCTCTTTGTAACTTTATCTAGTGACAAGTATGCAGCCCAACCTGCGCAGCCTTGTACCGAGCCTTCCTGATCATGTCCTGGATGGCCTTGATGCTCTCAGTCACCCTATCCTTGTCCACAACAGCGCTTGTGTAGGCGAACTGCATCTGTAGCTCCTCCCGGATCTCCTTCGCTTCTGCGATGCTTGAATGCATGCTGCTCACTGCAGTAGAGAACCGAAGGCGTATGTAGTAGGACAGCTTGAGCAAATTTAGAATTACGTCCAAAAGTTCCAGGGAGTTAAAACAGCTACAACTTGTCATGGTGGTAAACGTCATATGTAATGATATATGTTGATAGAGTACGTTATTAGGACTGAAATGACTGTGTATCTCTGTTATATTGTATCTGACCTTTACCTCTTCCCTCATGACCTCAATGAAAAGCGGCCTGTGTGCCGATTTGAGCTTATCATGAATAAACAAAGGTTCAAACAAATCAAACAAACAGACATGCTAAGCCCATTTCGGAATCTGTAAACCTATTATAACTATTTCGTTTTCTTTCGGTGAACGTCTTAGTGTCATTTTGTAGTATAATTATGGTTAATTGTGTAGTGTGATAAACGCTTTATGTGGCTACAAGGAACCTGATCATGAATAACATGACTGTTTAGCTCACGTTTGCTCTTTGTGTCAGTAAGATCCTCCTTGATGGAATGTCGTTCGGACCACCGAACTGCCTCCTCCAAGTCGCTAACTGGAAGGGGAAAAAAATTGCAAAGTTGTTTGACAATTGTTGACCAAGGAATGGCGTTAACGATTCCACGGATGTTAAACTGAATTGTTTAAGGAATGATGCTTTGTGTAAACTGAAACATAATTATGGGGTAAATCATGGTCATCATTACCACTCCTAGCTTGGTCTGAGAGTCCAGCGTCAACCAGATATTTTCCCGAAATGATGTCCTCAATGGCAGCGTTCGCCCGCGCGACTTTCCTCTTGCTCCTGTTAATCTTCTTTTTCCTGTAAATGGGTGGGTCTGGACCTGTGTGTAAATAGAACGTCATTTTGAATGATAATTTACACGTAGATTATCTTGAGTCAGTAAAAGCTATACTAACCTATCAAGAACAGGCTAGTACTGGAACTACTGAAGTAAAATTTTGCTTTGTTTATCATCATCATTTTTTATCATCAGCCTTTTAATGGCAGTTCGTTCATTCGTTCGTTCAGACCATTGTAGTGTCTAGTGGCACATACTCAGCAAGTTTCCTGCCTTGCTGTTTCAGTAGCAGGGTATATTTCTACAGGGAGGGGTTGCTAGCCGTTCCCATTTAACGTGCTCGAGGCACCATGTCGAAGACGGGACCCCGATTTCACGTTTCTTCCGAACGACGGTAAACCAAGCCCCTTTCCAGGATTGAACCAGGGTCTCCCAGTTACCGAACTGAATTGGAACCAGCATTTCAACTGTGAGGCTGCTGACAGTTGAGCAACAGGGACATTCGACTTTATACCAGGACACGAGATGTTAAGCCAGCTGTGATTCGTACTTCTGCACCGGTTGAGGGCTGCCTCGATGTTCTTCAGCTGGTCCCTCCCGCTGTGAAGCTTCCATGTCATAGCGGCAGCGGTCTCCATCATAGCGTCTGCACGGGGCTTCAGTACTGGAAAACATCAAACGTCATGTTTGGATATTGAGATTTTGAAATGTTTAGCTTTGGACATTTTAATATTTATCTAATTTAAATGCTTACCTAATTTCTGGTCAAAAAAAGAGTTTCCGTATGTACCATTGTTGACACCATTTCGTTTCCTAGAAATTTTCAAACTTTATTGTTAGATATTGAGATAATATTTTCTTTTCAAGTGTCATATCGATGGTCATTGATACATCTTTACTGCAAGTGCTTTGCATTGATTAGAAGCGGTTTCGAAACTTTAAGGTGCTTGGACAATTAAACGCTTAAGACCTAGTATTGTATCTAAAGAAATATAAACAGTATTTCTATGTAATAACGCTAAGTGTAAAAAATGTATAGAACAGTTTTCTACCGTCATCAACTGTGGACTTCCGGCCGAGGGCCTGATCCATCCAGACGCGACTTTTCCGTTTTGGATTGCGGAATCTGATGTCAGAGATATTCTCGAACTGAAAATCAAGGGATCGGGAACATAACAAATACTTATGACTTTATTCTTATGTCATCACCCTTATTATCACAATTGTTTTTGATGATATCATATTCAACAGGGGACCAAACTAGCTACAAAGCATACCATATACCAGCTATATGCTGGTGTTGCCTATTGTATTCGCATCTCCTGCATGTCACACTTGTACTGGTCCAGAATTTGGTACGTAGAAAACATTGCCACATGTCTGTATGTCAACACCTGTCGTACCTACCTGTTTATATCGAACATGAATGTTCCGTATTCATACACACAACATTTGAACAACATGTCACTGCACCCCCCCTTGTTCGTTATTGCATTTTCCTACAACTATATTGTTGTCACTGTCATACTTTTCATGACTATGTCTAACCTATCTCTGACTGACCGCTGCTGAGAACTTGTCCGCTTCTTTAATCATGTCCGCCACGTTCTGATATGTCACCAGGGCCTGCAATGCCTTCTGGGATACAATTCCTCCACTAGATCTCAGCCTGGAGTGGTGAGTGAGGGAAGGTAGGTCATAGATTGACCACATATGTAATTTTCTTCACGAAATAAGAACAAATAGCACATCGACATCAATTGCCAGTTGTTTGTCTAGGGAAATTAACTCTTGTCGCCGCGAAATTGGTTGAAGACGTTTTGAGTTTTAAATTTGATCATCATCTCACGCTGAACCATATATATCATGAAAACCATTACAAAAGTTAACACAATATTTTATTTAATTTTCCACATACTTCAGGTTGGATCATTACACCTACCACTCTATGTCCCTGGTCCTGTTCCTCAGGTACTCGGCGTGCTGTTTTGCTGCTTCTGTCTGGTTCTCTAAGACCGACATGTCCCCCACTTCCTGCACACGCTCGTACATGGCGATGGTGGCAACTGTCTGTCTGGAGTTGTTCTTTAAAATGTTCTGGGAATATAAAGATTTTCTTATATTCCTAGCCACACACGTCCATGTACTAGCTTCATTAATTCAGTTTAATTCACGGTAAAGTGTTAGCGCCCTCTATCTGTTAGTTCGCTAACTGCGGCATTTTGAACTTCATCAACCGCACAAGGATAGGATTCAACAAGCAGATTTTGTGGAGCCTCCTTGGGTAGACCAAATCAACATGGCATCGGAAAAGGGACACATAGTACGCCAGGGCTCGAAATACTTTTAAAGACCAATGGTGTCTACAGATTTCCCAAAAGGACCAAAATCCGTGACAGTCACATATGCAACACATTACCGTAGTGGCACATGTGGAGTTGGAGTGTTGTCTGTGTAATTTTTGGCGACGCCTCAGGGGCGAGCCAAATGATATAGTATTGTGTGCAGATTGCAACTATTCTAGGAATTGTACAGGCATGTGTCCATAGGCATATTAAGACAATAAGAATGTTAGGAATGTTAGTCAGACAGAAAGCCTCCCTCGGTAAATTCCTCCTAGATAACCTAGACAGACAGCTACATCTGTCTACCAGATGTGCCAGGCTTATGTATACATGACCCATTAAGACCTCAGCTCTACAGTAATATTGCTCTTTTCTAAAACGATGTGTGTCTGTTACAATGTTTTAGATGCCTTAATGCTGGTCCTTACAACTGTAAGATTTAGTGTCTTTCTTCAGGGAACAGGTCATAACTGCATCAACTCTGTACTGATAACGATTGTGCACACGCTGCTTCAGTTACCTATACAAGCAGATTAATTAAAGGGTAGTAACCTCATTCATGACATTGGGAACATGTCTAAGCCAGATCGACCAATGAAAAATTTCACTGTCGCAAGGAAATTTAGCAAGCCAGTTGTACTAGTACTAGATGATTATCCTGCTTATAAGATGCCACTTTCTTGCTGATATAATCCTGCACACTTCCAAGAACACATGGGACACATTTTTACACAACAACATTTCTGTGGATTAAGATTCCCAGGCTGGCATTTCATTAGGGCTCCAGGAATTACTGGCAAATTCCTTTATGACTGGTGCTCCTGGTATTCCAGTGGGACTCGAATTCCATCCTGGCATTTCATCCTGGCATTCCATCCTGGGATTCCATCCTGGCATTCCATCCTGGCATTCCATCCTTAGCTAACATCCCTGGCCATTCACGCTCTAGAGGACTTAGTTCTATAGTTCAGGGAACATGAATAGTGTACAAGCTGTTGCATGGTGTATGCTGTGTCTGTTGGTAAGTGGACTATTATGTTAAAATTTGTGTAGATTTGGCCTAACATGTTGTTCATGTAAACAGCAGTCCTATCAGAGTAGAATAGTCATTTTGTATGGTGGGAACCCGGTCCGTGGGCTGTTTTCAGTTGTCATGATCAGGCTGTGATGAAATCGATGTTCGTTCTGGCAGTGGGGTGTGTCTGGTAGAATCTAGTGGAACTGTCGCTGTCGTGTGTGTGTGTGTGTGTGTGTGCGTGTCTGTGTGTGAATTTGTCCAGTAGAACAGGTACCCGTCAGCCCTTTTGGTTAGAAATCCTGTATGACCAGCACCACCTATCACTGTGCCCTAAGCAAGGTACAGTAAAAATCAAAACAACAACCACCGTCGCCATGGCAATGTCTTTTTATCATTGCCAGTCTTGTTACACTTCCAACAGATCTGGAACCGGCACCACACGCTTGCCAAGTTATAATACTAGTACTATACGACCCCTCGTGTGTTCGTGTCCATTATTATAATATGTCAAGTCGCTTCTCGAATTCGTCGCGGTACAAGGACGCCGCTGTTATTCAGCGGAATGAAATAGAACTGCAACTAAGTCGGCAACTTTGTTATGGCGATGCTGATTGGTCCAATAAAATAAACTGACCAATCGACATAGCCTAATGTTTGATCTGCGGGAATTACAACACCAAGTAACCCGTATGTATCCCTTCGATGAGTGTTGATTGGCTACCGAGTGGTGACCAATGGGTAAGTTCAATGGATTTCTACATTTTTCTAATGTCTATTCTGATTGGTTAAATCTAGCATTGACTCTAGCGAAGTTTATGATGCTGGAGCGTTTATTTCCTTAGCTCTTGAATATCCAATGTAAAATCGGAATATTGGAAATAGTAATATACGTCTGTTAAATTGAGGGCGTAGTCACTATGTCTCCATATTTGAATGAACGCTTTACAGTAAAATACCTATCGTGCGATGATAAAGATTTCAGTTGCCATTGCCATTGCCGTCATTTTCATAACCAGATTTTTCATTGATGGTATGTTCTTGAAGTACCTTCAACTCTTTCGCTCCGTCCAGAGCCCTCTTGACGTCCTCCCTGACGCGTGTAGCGGCGCTGACTGCGGCGATCAGGCTGTTCCCCTCCGCGTGCACGGTGTTCATCAGGTCTCTGCGGGGTCGGTCGGCGTTAGCCGCGTTCAGCTGCTCCGCTATTCTCACCTAAACATATACCAGAGTACCACTGTAATTAGTATATACGTGCACTTTTTCTCGCTTTCAAGACTATCACTCACTCACTCACTCACTCACTCACTCACTCACTCACTCACTCACTCACTCACTCACTCACTCACTCACTCACTCACTCACTCTCTCCCATAGCTTAGTCAGCCGTTGGGGCAGCATGGCTCTCAGTGAAATCTCTCCACTGCTGGCGGTCTTCCGCCAGTCTGGTCATCTGGTTTCAAGACTATATGCGTCATTAAACAATGTTGAACACGCGCAAATATATCACCAACTGATGATGTAAGGTAAAAACACCATTCACATACTTGTGGCTGTATACTTTGTACTTCTACAATTTGCCAATCATATTATGAACATCACAATCACCATTTACGTATTACATTTTGTGTGTATACTTTCTACAGTTTGTCAATCATATCATCTATATCAAATCAAAGGTACCTTTTCATCCGCTCTGTCCACCTGTTGTGCCAGGTCATCCAGACTCTTTGTAAACTCCGTCTGCTTGTTCCTTATTCTGGTAACGACCCAGCTCTTAGAATTGTCTTGTGCTGCAGGGGAAACGTAGGCAAATACAGATAAAGCTTATTCATTAAGACAGGCGTCATCACACAGAAGAGCGATTACTGGATGGTATCTTCATAGATGGTATCCGATTAGAAAAGAAGTACTTTAAGCATGTACCTTACTTAACCTCACTGACGAAAGATAGTAGATGGTATCTGAAACGTCTGACCGTTTACAAAATCTATCCAGTTACTTGAGGAACGTTTGTATTGTGTATCTTATTACCTGGATGTCTTACCTTCATCAACTTGTGATTAAAGTTGATATGGAAATATATTTCATCATCGATCACAGATGTATAGCCTGTATTTACACAAGCTCTCAGCCGGAGGTTACTGACCCCCACCCAGGGTTAAAGGCGGTTAGGGAAACCGGCTGGACACTAGGAGAGCGATTCGTCAGGCTAACAGATGTATAACTGTAGTATTTCGGAAAACACATGTTTTGTGGTATAACTTTTGACTGTGTATCGTAACTTACTTTCCTCAGCTGATTTCTTCTCCAGGTGCGCCCTTCTAAGAATGGGATTAAAGTTGGCGATCTTCTCGGCCTGCATTTCGTAAAGCTCTCGACGGGCTTGACGGAGCGTCTTTCTGGTGTCAGACAGGTGTTCTTCCAAGTCATCAACCAAACGGCCTTGAGAAAAATAACACACAAAAGGAAGACTGGAAGTTTATATTATTCTAAGATGATAAACCAGATACCATTATCACATAGGTCTACCAATGGTAGTAATAAACGTCACATGTAGTGTCAGGGACAGATTGCTCGAAACCTTAGCAATTAGGTAAATTATCTAATTTCGCGGTAGGGAGGAAAGATGGAATCGTCGCAGTGGTTATTACTTCCCGGTTGAAAGAAGATGGTAGGCGGGCAGAAGACAAAACGAGCATTTTCGCGGTAGATTTAAGTTTGCTGTGAACATCAAATAAATCATCGCGAAATTAAATGCATTTACAGCACTAGCTTTAGTTTGAATACCCATAGCGTTAAAATTTAGTGTCAAAATTCTACTGTCTTTATTTTCACCACAGTTGTCAGTTTATTATCTTCGCCGAGTACTATAGTACTCGGGGTAGATTATGTTTTCGGTTGAGCCAGCTGTTTGGTGGGTCTGTATGTATGTCAAGAGCATAACTCAAGAAACCTTTGATGAATTTTTATGATTTTTGATAGGTGTGTAGTGGTTGTGCAAAGGAAGGTCAAGTTCAAAAATGGTTTACCTTGCGTTTTTCAACAGTACTGCAGCAGACTTTTAATTTTTGTGCGTTTGTATGTAGGCGAAAAAAGTGACAGAAACGTTGATGGATCTTCATGATTTTTTGCAGGTGTGTAGATGTTGTGGAAAAAGAGATCAAGTTCAAAAATGGTTCTCCTGGCATTTTCCGTCGGTACTGCAGCGGGCTTTGTGTGGATGTGTAATTCTTGTGGACAACATAACTCAAGAAGCTATTGATGGATCTGTATGATAATGAGTGGATGGGTAGGGTTTACGGAAAGGAAGGTCAAGTTCGATAATGGGCCTTCTAGCAAGTACCTAAGGTACTGCAGCGGAGCTTCAAAATTTAGTGGCATATTTTCTGAAAGTGCTATGGTCATGATATTTGTATGGTAGATAGTTCACGCCACAAGAAGTAAGTTCTGTAAGTTTGGGCCCCCTATCGGCTTGTTTAGAACTGCAGTGGGTGTTTTTGTTTTGACCTTCGGACATGAATAACTTTAGAAGGGGTCGACAGATCGTCGTGAAGTTTGGTATGTAGAGAGCTCAGATGGTGCTTTACACAATCGATGTATAATTATAGAAAACAGGAGCTAATCTGCATAATTAGTAAGGATAGTTTGTAAATCCAAGTACATTTCATAATGGGCCGTGTGACAGTGTTTTGCCTCTAACAGGTCAACAGAGGGCCTTGCCTAGAAGTATAAATAATTGAATTGGGCACATAAATAAACAGTTGGGACAGTCTCACTACACTCCAAGCAGATGTGTGGGTCCGGTTGGTTTTTAACGTGTTCAGTTTAGCCATTTGTGTCCAACACATGGTTGGAGACATAACGGAAAGGGGACAAAATAGAAAGCCTGACAAAAGCACCTAAAAACATGTCAAAAACCAGCACTCCTCTGCTAAGAGGGTACACTGCACCACTGCTAGGTATTACCTAGCACCGTATGAACAAGTCACATGTATGTCTTGCAAAATGTGTATGATATGGAGTAAAGATTTATTTTATTCATATATGTTGATTGTACCATCTAATCATAACTTTCAATATTTTTGATGACCAGTTATAACATATATCAGCACACTATACACATATACTAGTCCTGTACCACCAAATGATTTTTATCCCTATCTAGACTGGCCTCATTCTCCCCAAATCGTAACTTTCAAACGGTATGGTGTATGATCGAATTTGCTGGGGGTGATAAGCATGTAAATATAAATCACTCTCCTTAATAAGCCTTGATTATTTGGCGAAGATAATGTGTTTGTGGAACTCTAGTTCCTAGATAAAACATTGTTGCATATTTTCATTTTGATTGGTATTCTGTTTACATTAGAATGCATATTATGATAACTGATAAAAAATTACTTCTCCTGTCCTTCAGCCTGCCGCCTCGCTGCAGTATCGAGCTCGACCGCTTCTCGGTCATGGCGGCGCTATTCTTGGTGGAGATGCTGTACACTGCAATCTTCTCCGCCTACAAACAACATGGAAAAACTTTACAAAACTTGGACAACAAAATGGTGTGGTGAAAGAGATAGGACCAAAGTAAAGAACCCTATATTAAGTTCTAAAAGGCCAAAATCAAACAAATTCAAATAGTTTTATATAGATAAGATTATAAAGATATTCAGATGCACTTTCGTACCAAGAAATTGCAAGAAATATAATACTTTCTTACCAAGAAATCTATTGGCATTGAATCCATTATGGCTTCTCTCGTATCCTTGGTCATCTTGGCCGCCCACCTTTGAAGTTTCTCCTAGAAGTTAGAAAAAAAAAGAATCTTGATCACATATTGACGAACACTTGAATCTAACTTCATTTGATGGTAGGGTAGTAAAAGGCTTCTGTCGTAATGTAAACATGTTTTGCTGGTAGAAACGTTTAGGGGGCAGATATGAGATTTTAAAATACTGAGCATGTAGAGAAACACGGAGCCAGTTTTATTCATCATACTTACCAGCTAAGCTATGACATTTCCAGAGACCAGGTGGTTCGTTCGCTGTTACTGTGCGACACTCTATGATATCATGATGAGGAGCTGATGTCGTGCGATTGGTCTCTTCCTGGCCAATCAGAAAGCGTATTTTATCTCTTACCGACACGTTCCGGTTAGTCTCCGTAAGGCCCTCCAGGAGGAGCTTGTCTGTCTCTGCGTCTTTAAGGACATGCATCCCCCAGTCTAAGTCATTGGAAAATTTCCTGAAGAGTTCCTTAGACACCTCGCAGATGTCGTCGGCTGCCTTGGCGGTGCATTCTGAAAAGGGTAATACAGTTACTAGTATGTAGCGGTTAGCGGTTTCTGCAATGTTTGAAAGTCAATGGAATGTAGGCAATCACAACATGTTAAGCCCCTTTCACACATTCAGGACCTTTCCACAACTTTGCTCCCGACAACTCACCGACCAAGGTCGATGTTGAACCCATGTTATCTAGCTCCAGTTCGCTCCTCTGATCGCATCCAAGCAGAATATGACTTTCCCGCCATTGATTTGTCAAAATCTAAAGACAGCTGGCACAGCCGACTTTGAAGGACAACACAAGAGGCCTCTCGGACAACAATGTAAAAGCCAACCCCACCGACCAACTCCCAACTAGAAAATGACTTTGCTTACGACTAACTCCCCACCATGGTCTGGAGAAGGTCGGGAGGCCATGGTCGGCTATGTGTGACAGGGGCATCACGCAAGGAGGTTTATCCCATTCAAACCTACTTGCATCGTGTACAAGAAAGTAAAGCGGTCTTCAGTTTTCAGATACCTACCAAGTGCCCTATCAATTGAAAGTGTGGGTTGGCTATACAAAAAAATACATGACAAAGTAGAAAGCCCGACAAAAACGCCTAGAAACACGTCAAAAACCAGCCGAAACCCCTCCTCTGCTTGGAGAGTACAGTTTTCAAATACCTACCTAGTGCCCTATCAATTGAAAGTAATGTTTGAAAATTCTTGGTCAGACATTGATTTTTTCAAAGTGTCTATAGCCTATACTATACTATACTATAGGGGTGGGTTAGGGGGCGATTTTAGTCAGCTATAACACTGAAACCACGAACAAGATAATAAAGCGGTCTTTAGTTTTCAAATACCTATCAAGTGCCCAATCAATTGAAAATAAAGTTTGAAATTCTTAGTCAGACATTGATTTTTCAAAGCGCCTATAACCTATACTATAGGGGTGGGTGGGGGCAACCTTGGTCAGCTATAACTCTGTAACAATGAACAAGATATCAAAGCGGTCTTCAGTTTTCAAATACCTACCAAGTGTCCTATCAATTGAAAGTAAAGTTTCAAAATTCTTGGTCAGACATTGATTTTTTCAAAGTGTCTATAGCCTATACTATAGGGGTGGGTGGGGGCAACTTTGGTCAGTTATAATTCTGCAACTATGAACAAGATAATAAAGCGGTCTTCAGTTTTCAAATACCTACCAACTTCCCTATCAATTCTAGTAAAATTTGAAAATTCTTGGTCAGACATTGGTTTTTTTAATGTGCCTATACATATACTACAGGGGTGGGTGGGGGCTAACTTTGGTCAGCTATAACTCTGCAACCATGAACAAGATAATAAAGCGGCCTTCAGTTTTCAAATACCTACCAAGTGCCCTATCCATTGAAAGTAATGTTTAAAAATTCTTGGTCAGACATTGGTTTTTTAAAGTGTCTACAGTCTATACTATAGGGGTGATTGGGGGGTAACTTTGGTCAGCTTTAACTATGCAACCATGACATGCACGGTACAATAAGTTCCTTGTACTTCTGTCCGACACAGAACGGCACCTCTGGATGTGTTGTTGAGTGATCCACATCTTGACATGGTTTTATTTGGTCTTTACTATAGTTTATCTTTGTGTGTGTCTCCAAGCGGACGAAACCTAGTCATTAACCCATTTACAGAGTTTATTAGCTGGTCTAAAATCGTAATGTGGTGAGAGAACTTGTATTTTGTCCTGTAATTAGTGGAATGTATAATGCTGTGGACTTCTGAGATCGCTCTAACCAGTAAGAGTAATATCGTGTACCCCCTCCAATGTCGCCCCATGTATCGCTACCGAGAAAAAAACAAACTCCACCAAGGCAAAACAGTACATCTATCTTGACATGTTTAGCGTTTGTGTAACAGCCAATTTTCCACTCGCATAGTCATCAAGTATGACTGTGCCCGGGTAACTGGACAATCTCATCATGTGTAGTCATGTAAGAAACGTGTCGAAATGTCAAACACCTTGTATACATTCCTCCCATTCCACCCACTTCACTTCAAAACAATCTTATGAAAATATTACTGTGTCTGCTGTTGCTTGTATTTCACAGACTGTGAGGTCTCGATACAAACATCGTTGTGGCGGGAAATGTAGCGATCTAGCCACTTGGAATATTGCCGCTTAGATACTTTGTGTGTGTAACCAGGCGTGGGAACACCGTGCACGGTGGGCCGCACACAAAATGTTGCCATTTGCCTGTTTCATCCGCCGCCATAATTAGCACGCAACAATGTTGGCGGCCCTGTTGTTGACATGCTCATCCATCAAGCTCATTTCTGTCACTCTGATTTATCGACCGAAAACCTGTTGACATCGGTGATCAGTAGAGCTAAAGTGTGTTCGCAGCTCCATTTAACACCGAGGTCCCTCAGTTTACGATGATTCTTCGCACAAATCCATGGGCTGGCTCATGGTTGGCAGCATATTCTTACCCATTTAGAGGGAAACTCGACATGTCTAATTTTGTAACGAACTTGTGCATTCATTTCAACAGGCAGACATTTTGCAAGCTGCAAGCGCCACATGATTTCCAGTATTCCTAGCATTTGCTTTTTGATAGAGGCACGTAGTCGTAGAAAGGGAGTTTTCATTTCAGATTGTGCAGATTATGAGAAAACATTTTGAAACGAGTTGTTCAGTTGTAAACTGCAGCAAGTCAACCAAATGAACAGCATGTTCAACGAGAGTTGACAAGAGACGATAAAAGTCCATATCCCCTAGCTACTATTACCTCCAGATAATTACCCCTATGCTTAAGGGGAGATGGGATGGTACACAGCCGACTTGTTTTTCTGAAAAGAACGGCCATGTCTCCGATAGCGCCACGCCACAGGTACAAACCCTTCAAGCTAACAGACATGTTCCCGTACACTCCAAGGGCGCTATGCTCTTTTGGAATGATAAATGTAAACGTCATGTCAATGTTCAACGGTTTTCACGATATATATCAGACTACTTGACAGTTAACTAATTCTGTGAGACCTTTCAGTGTTGTGACAATTAGCTACAGACATCTGGGGTCATATCGCTGTCCTCGGGCCATGACTCGTCCTTCTCAATTTTCTAACGTGTGTATTTAGGGGTCACACTTCAAAAGAAGATTGGCTGGCTTTTTTTCTGGCTTCATCGAACAAAGTATGGATAAATGTAGTAATAATGGCACGTTGTATAAGTGTACAAAAGCAACCAAGGTCACACGGCTTGTCTCTTGTGTCCGCGATTATTTTCCTGATCCGAATGGATTTCCAAACCCCTTGGAAGATATAACTGATAAGTCTGAGACTGACTATCAGAAATAACCAAATATATATTTTCAAAAAGTAACGCCGTAGGTCAGATAAGATCAGAGATTCTTTTATCTTATAAGCTAGTGACACGCATGTAGTGATTATCGTCTATATAATTACCATGTACAAATGTAAAGACTGCTAGCTGTCGATTGCAATATGGTTTACCAATAACGTGACTTTATGATCCTTACTGACTTCACTTATATTAATTTCAACGAAGTTTCCTTGATATGTACCTATCTCTGCCTTCCAAGATCTTGTCATCTGGTTTGAGAGCAAAAGTACGTTCAAGGTTTATGAATTTGGGAGAAACTTATACTTAGATCTTGCCTCTTCCCAACCTTACATTTTCCTTCTCATATAAAGACAGCTGTAATGTGTAACATATCTAAACACTGTAACAAATTAATAATGTTCTTACCTAAGCTTTCGGCTTCCGTTGAAGGAAATCGCAGCAACAACAACGTTCCCAGCACCTGCACCACTGTCCACGCCATGGCTCTTTGCCTTTTCATTGCACTAGCATAATCTGTACACATTCCGACTTCGTTTAAAAGATTACTGGCAACGCAGAAGTCTTTACACAAGTGTTTTGTTGTTGTAATTCCCTCTGTGTCTTTCGGTTCGTAGTTAGCTGCAATGATTGTTTGCTATCAGGACGTTATAAAAGTGTATCCAGGATGTACGTTCAAACGATCATGCGGAATTCAGAGCTGTAGTTGTCTTTTATCGGTGGTGTAAACAGCAACTGTAAGTCTCCAGAAAGACCTCCTGTGGCGAAGGTATCATCTCCAGCTATTGGTATAAGCCTGTGTTGTCACGATATATGAAAACTATACTATGATGTGAAGCAAGCATTTCTTGGCTACGTCGCCTAAAAGTCCACGTGCCGGTTCCCTGTGGTGACACACTGATATGACGCCCAGAACTCCCACGACGTTACATCCACATGTACAGCGAGTACCCTGGGATATGTGCTGTAAAATCACAGATATTCAACGGCCTGGTGCAGTCCTAGAACAAGCTCTAGTGTCTGTCGGTCACGTTGAACAGAAACTCCATGAAAGGCAGGTGTAATCCAATGGATTTTCAACACAGCGCAGGCGTAGCAAGGTGACATACGTGGATACGTGAGGAGTGTAGCGTCCGACTCCTAGATACTGTACACGTACGTTTGCGAGTGCTAGTCCGAGGTCCAAGACAGCGCGATACTTGCAGCAAGACTGCAGAAAGAAGTATATTGGATGCTCCTTGTAGGGGAACGGGTGTAGGACAGCGAATCTCCTCAGAAACTATGGAAATCCGAGCGTATTTTGGAAGAACACCACATGGGAGTACGGAAAGGTCGAAAGTCTCCAGAATAATCTCCGTACAATTACATGCGCTATGACGACAATGGGTAGGTCGGCCTGGCAGTTATTAAACGGCCTGGCCATGCCGCCGGGCATCTACACCCAACCAAATCACCGTCATCATTTCACGCGTAAATACACGCGAATGGCTGTGTAAGGAGCTGTAGACAGGGTATTCATCACGGTAGGGCGACCAGCTAGCCGATTAGTTTGGGACACCTTAAGCTTCTTGCGTGTGTTGTATGTTTTCCTTGATCCTGTTATTTTATAGGCCAATGGATCCCAGGTGTGGTGACAGTACGAATACACACACTCATACACGCGCGCGCACACGTACACAAAGTCACACACTGGGACACACACAAAGTTACACTCATACACACACACACATACACACACAAACACACATGCACACACAGAGTCACACACTCATACGCACGCACACACACGCGCGCACACACACACACACACACACATGCACACATGTACACACACACACACGCAGTCTGTTAGATGTTGAAATTGGGGACGTTACAATGAACGGACATGACTGAAATGTCTTAGGTAGCCAAAAACCGGCTGTAACCTAAGGAATTTATAGAATCAAGAACGGCTGTGCGTTTCAAACTTCAAAAGCAGCACATTAAACACAGTGTGCTCTGCGATTACCATGTTCAACAGACAAAACGAAAACCGGACAAAATAAAAATACCGATAAAAACGCTTAAAAGGCCGTCCGAAACAAGCCGGAGTCTGATTGGCTGATTTCCAAAGAAAACAAAACTTAATTTTGGAGAGAGCGCCAAAATACGTACCTTAATTTCGATCAATACAGCCAGAGAAGACAAAGGGGAAAATACCCTTTAGCAGATTTTATTTACGTTTATACACTTCTTGACTTTGTCATCTTGCGCATGTCCGCAACCTTAAACCTTCTTCTGAATGACGTTCCCTTTTATAGTCTTGCGATGTACATATTCATCTTGATTGCCGCTGCCTTTAAACTTTCTCTCCATCTTGTCTTCGTACAAGCACACTTCTACAGCAAACGATGATCTTTTCTTCTTATCGGTACCGACATTCTCCGTAACAGGTTTGATACAAGACACAGTACGACAATATTTCAGTCGTTGGAGTATGACCAAATCTAATGCTGCGACAGAGATTAAAACAGCCAAGTTGTCTATATCGGTACATGGGTCAGTTATAAATAGAACATCAACGCGACAAGCGCTGACATTTGAGCTGGTCAGAATTGCATTCATTTCACAACATTAATCTTGTACTGGGCCATTTTTTATCTGCCTTCAGTCCTTGCGTAACAGGTGCGGAAACAACCACGCAGTTATCACATTAAAGCTCATCGAGTCATATGGCCTGATTTACACAGTCACACGTTTTCGGAGTCGACTCGGGGTCACGGTGCGAGGAGCCTTGGGCCAGCACTAGCTGTTCACGTGGAGTTTTCCTGGTAGAAAACGCTACTTGAGTGGCCTGGGTTCTCCTTTCACAGTACTATGCCTGAGTCGACTAAAAAAACGCGTGTGTAACCCAGCAAAAGACAGTGATTTGGCACAAATACATACAGAGTAATGTCAGGTACTTTGCTCAGATATGTGAAGCATTGAAAAGGACATAAATGATGTGGAACTCTATGAACATATTGACATGGATGACATGTTGGTATGGGGGAGAGTGATCGTCATGAATCATCGACGTAGCACACGCCTAATGGTTGGACTATCAGTTTGCATGATAAACAAGAGCATAACTATTATATATGCAATGCCGCAAAACGGTATGGCGCGGCGAAGATCTAACAGATAAACAGACACAGCTGATCAACATCAGTTATGAGTTCTTAATTTTTTAGTATGGTGATAACAAATATTTGATTCGTGATATCAGACGTGTTTTAGCGTAGAATCACAGGATGCTAAGGTCTGCATGTGAACCGTGATGACAACACTACAATGATTCAGAACAGAACACAACAATATCTATGCTTCAACGAGCCCAAGTTTTAAGTCTACGTAATGGTATTAAGGCCTCCCGTGGGTTCATCGGAGTGCACCGTGTGGCTAGCGGACAGTGAACCCGGAGCCCGGCTGGGTGTAGTTGTGCAGGAATAGCGGAGTTTTCCTGAAAAGTGCAAACCAAACAATTATTTGTTATGTATAATTTTCTTTGTAACAAATAGCAAATCAGAAGAGCATTATCTATAGTATGTGTGCATAACCATGTGAAGATTCAATACGTCAATGAGTATATGTTAAAAGTCAGGACGATATGAAGATTCGTCACACGCAAATGCGGATACATAAATGTCAAGCCACATATAACTATATTTGACATCTTTAACAAGTGGAAGTGATCTCTAAGCGATTCTACCAATTTGCATTGCATTGCAACCTTCCCTGATGAACTTCAGCGTTGCATATTCTCCGCATCTTTGTGTTTATGAGTTTGAGTTTATGCCTTACGTGTTAGGGCTTAGATGTCCAATGGACCGGTACGCATTCCTAATGGTGTGCTCATCTAATAAAAGCAGTAGTACACAATGTACAAACCAATAGGCCACGGAACGCTACCGGAATGTTACTTTATGTCACAGGGGAATGCCGACAATGTCAGCAATTTTGATAGCATTAAATGATTTGAAATTACACCATTTTGCGTTCATCGTAAAGAGTGTCGTAGTTTGAGATGACAGAACATGCTGCCAACGTTTCTTCACTAAGATTGGTTTAGACTGTTTGAAACTTTATCCGGCTGTTCTCTTACGATGTCCTATTTCAAGTACGGTATGATGCTACGCAGTGGGACTGATATCATGACACTACATTGAAGATGAGCCAGTAGAGCCATCACAGGAATCTGTTTCACTCCCGACTTTCTCAAGTTCAAAGAGACTCAAAGGTGACTGCAGTTCTATAAAGAAATATGAAAGTCATATAGAATTTGATTTCCGCTCACTCACTCTCATTCACTCACTCACTCACTCATTCATTACATATAATTCCGTCATCGATTCCGTACCATTAAAATTTGCTGTGAGACTAAATTTACCTCACTGTTGATAACAAGTCATAATCATGGTCCATAGCGTTTTAAAGGGTTAGCCCGAAACTTGTATAAGATGATTTGACTTTTAAAATACCAACAAAAAGGAACAACAAATATGCAATTTTTTTGTTACAGTAAACGCGTACCTCTGCCTCAGCGATGGCTGCCTGTTCAGCCGGAGCCGCACGCTGAAGCACCCGGAGTTGAAGGCGCTGGCCGGCTGGCGGGTCGAGCCGGTCGGGTACACCGGTGAGAAGATACAGAACACTTCCTCCTTAAAGTACTTCCTCCTGGCCTTTCCAGCTGCGAAGGAGCAGTCATAATTCTGGAGCTGTCTTTCGTAGGTGGAGTCACCGCTTACCGCCATGGCCGCTGCTGTCTCTCAACTAAAAACTAGTGACGGATTCTGAACTAGTTATTCTACCAGCTTGTCACAATAATCTCGTATAATGTGACGAAAAGTCGTCAGCTGCTCGTGAAACGGAACCCCAGCGTACCCCATAAGGCGTTGTGTTGGAAACAATATTGACTTTCAACAGTATCATTTTACTTCAGAATCTATAAAGTAAAAAAAAAAGAAGATGAACCACAAGTTCTTCTTGATGCTTATATCGATGATGTTTAAACATTCTGCACAACTTAACTCCACTTTAGGTAGTGACTTTGTTATAATTGTTACTTGAGGCATGTCTGTGTTGCCTAGATACATCACGGTGAAGAGTAACGAATACATTGCGATCTCTCGGCAACCGCCGAAATATGCACCCATGCAGCGTAACCTCGGGTACAATCTCGTGTATGAATAGCTCTGTTGCCATTCCAAAGTACCGAGGATTAACCCACACCAATTTAGCTTTTAGCTTTCCTTTCAACGGATGGCTCTCCCTTGTGTATATATGTTATTATCAGCGGTAGGTTTCTTGTAAATCATTACTCTTATATAGAGAAAGTCACTAAGATTTATTTCTTTTCTCCTTTTTTTAGGATGATTGCCTGCAGATTCTTCTTCTTCACTGCTGGCGCGGATGCCGATTGTACGAACGGTCATAAACTTGGCATTGCTTTTATTCGAAATACGTGCAGAGCATTGGCAGCTACATATCTGACAAAATAGCACGCGGGTTCGCAATTCTTTTTTGTCTGACCGTGAACCTCTTGATATTAGCCGCTGACAACACAACCGACCAGGTCCGGTTTTCCCATCTAGGTCGGTGCTGGGGCGGCTTGGCAAGGGATCAATCTAATCTGTTGACACAACCCAGTTAACCTGACCGTGATAAATCGACTGACTCTGAAATTAGATCAGTCTCGGCCTAGAGTTCCCCGGGTGCGCATGATTACTTTCAAGCGGCCGTTTCAATAGTTTTCAAAGTTTATTGCAAACACATTCCCGAGGGCTAACCGCAAGTACAAAGAACACATACTAGTATAATAATAATGATGAACATAATGATATTAAGAGCAGCGTCCAATATGATCTTTAAAACCTTAGAACAAGCAAAACATAATTATTGCACCAGGACTCTGGACAACATTTATCTTCATTTCACCATAAAGTACTAGCAATTCTTCCAAATAGATTCCTCATCTAGAAACATGTACTTCATAATTACAGTACTTTTATGGTTATTATGTCCATACAATAATAACGGTAGCCCCAAATCATAACCCCCTTGTAGAAAATATAAATCCAATGTTGATTTGCATCTATTGAAATATGTCTCATTCTTCCCACATTCCACTTTGTGTCATAGTTCACATACTTTGATGTTATAAAACTATGTCAACAACATATACCGGTTAACAGCTGTAAAAATTCCTGGCTCCAACATGTAAAACAAATATAAGAAAAATACTGGTTACTCTTTTCTTTGGAACTCTATGAATTCCCCTTTAGATAAGAAGCGTATATGTGCATTGTTGAGGAAAAGGCTGGAAGATGTATTCATTCAAACTTTTCTTTATCAATTGTCTTCAGATAATGGTAAATTAAGATTTTACAAAAAACTAAAAACAGAATACTCAATGGAAAAATATTTACTGTTACCAGATAACTTCACGCTCCTCCGCAGCGTCCTAATAAACAGCACTATTCCAACACTGAATGCGTGTACGAGTCTTTTCTGGAATACATTATACGCATGAGCGCTAAGTGGCGCGGCGCCTGGGTTCGTCACACAGACGGTCCTGGGAAAGAGATCGTATTTTCCGCCAATAGCATGCTGGGAGAAGCAAACTGTCCTGGGAACGTGTTAATTATTGGCGGGCGGAGAATGCCAAACTCCCTTCCGTGACATAACTCCCCTTTGTGACGGGGTATCTTTAATAACAGCGCCAACAATAAGGTACTTTGTAAATCTTCGTTTCTCAGAACGTATCACCATTGTACAGCATTTTACCCCCCAAAATCGTCAACTTGCGTCTTGTTTTAGGCCGTGCTAGTTAGAAGAAATAACGGTTAACTGTAGAAGATCGCCCATTCTGGCGTGCACACATAACTATTCTGAGGATCTGTCAAGAACAAACAAAACAAAAGAAAACAGACAGCTGTGAATTCTAGAAAGTTTATTTTGTTGAGCTTGATCTGACATAAATTTATTTCTAAGCCCACGATTTAAACCTATGGCTTCTCCGGGGCGCTGGGTACGAGCGTGAGATAACTTTGAGCTAAGATCGGCAATTAGCAAAATTAGAATTAGCGCCCACCCTCTTGAAATTGAAAAAGGGCGGTACAAAAAGTTACCTGTGGGGGAAAGATTATGTAACTACTGTATGTCAAAAGCGGTGGTAGACGAAATACATTTTATCTCAAACTGCCCCTTCAATGATCGGGAAAGAAAAGAGCTTTTTAAAGAAGCCTCCAAAACTTACCACAATTTCCAAACGTTTACTGACGAAAATAAAACTAGAACCTTGTTAACCTCCCAAAACCCACTCATTACAAAAAAAGTGGGACACTTCGTCTTCCACTGCTTCCAAAAAAGAAGTCAAACCCAAAAAGCGTAGATTGTATTCCGTAGTAGTTTTTAGAATAGCCATGTGTTCTACTAGTCAACATTGTTAACTCGCACTATCTGCACAGTATACCCTTGCTATGTATTGTTTCATGTTGCAATTAGCCTCGGGCAAGAACTTGCAAATAAAATCATTATATAGAATATGCATCAGCTCGATTCAGCTGTGCAGATTTTTATATCCAACCTGTCCACATTTCTGCCCTGCTATTCTACATCCCAGCCTGAGTGCTTCCTCCAACCCAGTGCCTCTACAGAGGCCCCAGATTACAGAAGCGTTAAAGGTGTCCCCTGCACCCAGGGTATCCACCACCCTCTCTGGGGGGAAGGCCTGGCAATGGTAGTGTGTTCCCTCAGAAGTGATACCATCAGCTCCTTGGTCGCCCCATGCACACAGCACAGTGCACCTACCAGGAATTTAGAACAGACAAACCATTTCTTGATTTAGGACTACATTTAACCAAGGTCACTTGTATGTTAACTGTACATGTAATAAAAATGTTGGTAATGTCTGAGTTATGCTTGGGTCAAACATGACTTAAAACTATTGACGGATTCTGAAAGGCAAGAAATTTACATCAACATGACTGAAAACTATTGACGGATTCTGAACTAGTTCTCTGTATAAGACTAGGAGGTATTGATTTCATGAAAGCATGACAAAGTCAGTTAACAATTTTACTTAACAAACTAGACTTAAAAAATAGCAACCTCCTCCTTGGATGAGGTCAGATAAATAACATTTGATAGACAGCTGATAACACCAACATAAATGTGATCAGATTAGTTCTCACCCTTTTTTTACCCTCTGCAGCAGCTTCATCACTGTTTCCTCTGCATTGCAGAAACCACAGCTTTCTGCATACTCTTTAGACACAAACAGCTGTGTAGAAAAAAATATCCTTAAAGTCACTTCTGAGTGCCAGTGGTAACATTGGTAGGAAATGGTAGTCGTGACCTTGACAGCCAGTAGGTTGGATTTGGAGTGAGATTGGCTCAGAATAATTTCTGACATCAGACCAACAATTAAATCACCAAAACATCACCATGGGCGCTGGCTTAACACAGACTGTACTCACCAATTGCAACTTCCTTTGAGGTACACTGTTTGGAAGTTCTACTCATCATGTCGATCAGATTTAGTTCAACAATAACTATCATTACTTTGACATTATTGAATCTAATCACAGTGGGTACTCAACTTAACACTATTGACCAACTACAGAACCTGTGAGTAATAACGTATGGAAGTATCAGAGTAAATACAACCGTGATTACTATCATCATCATCATCATCATCATCATCATCATCATCATCATCATCATCATCATCATCATCATCATCATCATCATCATCATCATCATCATCATCATCATCATCATCATCATCATCATCATCATCATCATCATCATCATTCATTCAATGCTTGTAAAGGACTCACCACATCTACTTTAGGAATGAGGTGTCCCATCTTGTACTTGGGCTTCTCACACTCAGTAGACAAAGTGATGACATCATCAGGGGTTGCCACGTTATTGTTGTACTGCTCAACAATTCCCATCATCTTGCAAACTTCTGCAGTGTTCCTGCCCTACGGACACAAGAGAAGAGGGACTCAAGATGACTGACTGTTAGATACAATTACAGTTGTGTTTGACATTTTCATAACTTTCAAAAACACACAATTAGATTCAAATTGGGACTAGAAACCATGGTGACTTAGGTAGTTGCTATGTAATAAAAACATTGTCAAGTTAATCATGTAATATTCACATTTGATGTGATACGTTCCAATGGGCCAAAGACTGTACATTCTCTACATACCACAAATCATGAAAGGTCTAATTGCATATTTCATTTAATAATAAGTCTTAATGTGATAAATTAAGAATACAATAGTTTCTTTTACCTCAAAGTGAATCCATTTATACTGATGAAGGTCCAGATTGCTGAAATCCTCTGCTGTTAATTCTGCCATGTTTCTGTATGTGAATAGCAACAGGCATTTTCAATTAATTTTGTTGAGCAACTTTATCTCATTCTCAGTCTACGGAATTAACTTGGTAGACTGTAACTGTTCTCTATGCATTATAAGCTATTCATGCTGGGCAGGTCTCCGCCAGATTTGATGAACAGCCCACAAACAATTATGAGGGCTTAATCCCCGGCCCCCTGAAAGGACTGAAACCCTTATCAGGCTAGCTTGTTTATGCTTATGAGAGAGACAGAGAGAGAGAAAGAGAGAGAAATTGAGGGAAAGAGAGAGTGAGAAAGTGAGAAAGAGAAAGAGAGAGAGAGAGAGAGAGAGAGAGGAGAGAGAGAGAGAGAGAGAGAGATCTAGAGAGAGACAGAGACAGAGACAGAGTGACATAAATGTACTTTTTTGAATGTGCGCTGATCATGAGATGATACATGTATCTATCTATCACCACTTCAAAGAGACAACATTTTGAAGCTCTGATCACACCTGGCACCATGAACTATCGTCCTGGAGCCAGTCTGCATGTTGATGATGACACATGAGGTTGGTATGGGACGGTCAGAGTACACCACGTGTTCTGTCAGCACACTAAAGTCCTGCAGCTCCTGCAGGGCTGAACTAAATGTGTAGAATAGATAGAATACATTATATTTAGATTTGTAATACAAAAATGAAACAGCTAATACTATGCAACTACATTCTGAGTAACATATTATACAAAGACTTCTGAAAGAAACCATAACATTGACCATGACATGACATTGTACAGTTCAAGTCATGCAATAGTAAGCACTTGAGGTGGGTCGTCAAGAATGCACACTCACACACACACACATGTAAACACAGACACACACATACACAAGTCATGTAAACACACACACATATGTAAACATACAAACATGCACACACATATGTAAACACACACACCTGGTACAGGCACGCACACACACACACACACACACACACACACACACACACACACACACACACACACCTAGTACAGGCATGCACGGACACACACACTCACACACACACACACACACACACACACACACACACACACACACACACACACACACAGTCACTATTCTACTCCTTGCTACATTAGTTTGAAAACATGTGTCCCCTGACCTTGCCTCAGCCCTAGAGGACACTGCCCCCAGGTACTCGGTGGTCTCTCCCAGACTGGACAGGACACAGGCACTGTTGGCTGCATTCCCACCTTTCTGCCACAACTGGTCCACACACCTATATAACATCAACAACTCAGGATCTGAAGCTGTTAGTGACTAGCTCTGGGAAGGGCGACTTTCACTAATGTAATACAGCAACTACATGTTTTTGCAACTGTGGTCCCGCCTAGCTAAGTACAAGTTGTAGCTACTATAGAGGGCTTACAAATATGATAACATTAAGTGTTACGAAATAAAGTTGTGAAGCAATTGTTTAAAAAAGTTGTCGAGTCCAGCTGCAGCTCTGCATCTCAAAGTCATAGCGCGAAGTTCCGACACCTTATAATTAGGCCAACTCTATCAAGAATTTCAATGGAAACTTTTATCAAACAAGAGTTTACCCACTATGATGAATCATTAACGTTAACGTGAAAAGGGCTTGCCTTCAGAAAACATGATTTTGTAACATTATTGGTAACACGCCCACCCACGTTTTGTTGCCCCCCTCCCCACCTACCGTACCTAACGTCCTCATCCTCTGCCGGATAGTGATGTACCAGATTGAGAATGTCTTGACACAGCAGACCAACCATCAGAACTCTTTTCCTTTGCTTCCCTGTCGCTGACATGCCTCTTCTGTGTGTAAAATTGACGTAATTACATCGGTTAACTTGGATCAACTTGTTTTGGTGGCTATGCCCTCTGACCCCTACCTGTGGACTGATCCACTGTCAAGCAGGTGTGGGCAATATGTTAATAATATTAATGTTACGTTTCGACAATATTTCTAGGCCGAGCCTATGGATAACGTTATTCCAGTAAGAAAGAATTTGTTTTGTACTATTGTTATCTTCAACGAATGATGATGATAACGCCCTACGCTAAATTCGGACGGCCGACTACGTATTACGCTAAATTCAGGACGCCTCTCTACGCTCTACGCTAACCTCGGAAGCTTCGCAATGGCAAGTCTACGAAAACCACGCCTTCCGCACTGGTATTCTGAGTGCTGAATCAACGGACGAATCGGCCTCAGCCCTGGTTTTTCAGTGCTGACGAAAGTTCAGCACTCGTTTTCCAGTGCTGAATGCCTGAATCGCTGTGTTCCAGTGCTGAGTTTCTTTCAGCACTCGTTTTCCAGTGCTGAAACTCGTCTCAGCACTCGTTTTCCAGTGCTGAATGAAGTTCGGCACTCGTTACCAGTGCTGAATGCGCGACAGAGCGGCGGAGCCACTGGGTCACGGGTCATGTCAAAGGTGCTGATGTACAAAAGCCACGCCTTCCGCACTGGATTTTAACCAGTGCTCGGGGACAATTCAGCACTGGAAAACAAGTGCTGAAAAATCCCCAGCACTAGAAAACGAGTGCTGAAGTATTTTCAGCACTGGAACGTTTTTCTTACCAGTGCTGATGAGAGAAGTATAAGTCGTAAGAAGTGCAGCATGGTCACTTGTTAACTTACTTACTTTGTGATTCATTTAGAATAAAAAATGACCAACTTTATCCCAACACAATTTTGTCATTTTGTTAATTGTGTAATTGTATAGTAGATATAAGTATGAGGGATGTGTAAATAAACAACTTTATTTCTTTCTTTATTTCTGGTCATATTAAAGTTGTATCTTTGTTTCGTGATTGTGATATGATACAGCTCTTTTGGGAGAGATTTGGGTGGCCCTGAAAAGGGCTGGTGGTTCTGATTTACGGTTCGGTAAAATTTGTAATTTCAGGTAGGCAATTGAGTTCCCGGGTGTCTAGTAACTTGTCCGCAAACCCTTTAACCTCTGGCCCACCGGAAAATCTTACTCAAAAATCCTGGATTTATAGTCAGAGCAGCGTCAGAGCACTTTTATACCCCGGTAATATAGAAATTGAAATCTGTCATAGATATGCGCTATGGCAAATTTCAGTGAATAGTCCGGAAAAATACTACGTTTTAAAATCGCAACTACGCAAGTCACCGCCGTAACGTATCTCAGCACTAGTTTTCCAGTGCGAAATATTTGTCAGCACTCGGTTTCCAGTGCCGACGTCGGGTTTTCCAGTTCTTAACTCCACTCACTGGCACTGGTTTTCCAGTGCTGAACTAAACTCAGCACTGGTTTTCCAGTGCTGAAGCCACTTTCCGCACTGGAACCGAGTGCCGAGTGAAAAAGGAGAGCGTGGTTTTCGTAGTTTTGCTTCGCAATGCATTACGCCGGACTCAAAGACCTATCGACTGAACTAAAGCGTCAAAGTTGGTAATGTATGGAGGTACAATAACATAGTCTTCAACATATAGAGAAACACTGATAACAGCCAACTCCCTATATAACTGATGCTGGAACATTCCGGGCACGTCTATGGTTTTCTATTCCGGTCAAACCTCAAATACGTCTTATTTCAGCCAACCACGACATATTTCAACAAAATATATCGTACTTCAAACTACGTCGCTGAGTAGACTTGAAGCGCGACATACAGAACACCCAAATACGTCTATGGTTTTCTTTTCCGGTCAAAACTAAAATACGTCGTATTTTAGCCAACCACGGACGTATTTCAGCAAGCCTGCCAAGGGGACACCTTGGCAAC
This sequence comes from Branchiostoma lanceolatum, assembly GCA_035149815.1. NCBI lineage: Eukaryota > Metazoa > Chordata > Leptocardii > Amphioxiformes > Branchiostomatidae > Branchiostoma > Branchiostoma lanceolatum. The sequence continues at coordinate 20,736,143 of CM068867.1, read as the reverse complement.
TTCTTAAGAGCAAAGGATTTGTAGAAACTGACTGGTGAAGAGCAACCTTTACAGAAAGTAGCTAAAAATAAAGGATCTTGAAAGAAACTACTGAATCAGTAGTTTCTTTCAAGATCCTTTGTTCTTTAAAAACGTAAATATATGGCCGTATACGTTGTTCCCTCCAGAAGCAGGGCATTTTATAAGTCGAATGACGGCCCCTCGCAGTAGGCCATATATTTACGTTTTTAAAGAACAAAGGATCTTGAAAGAAACTACTGATTCAGTAGTTTCTTTCAAGATCCTTTATTTTTAGCTACTTTCTGTAAAGGTTGCTCTTCACCAGTCAGTTTCTACAAATCCTTTGCTCTTACGTAGCTAGAGAAAAGAACAACAAACTTTTATGCAATTGAAGCAGGATCTGAATCAAAATTAGTCAAGCGGTATAAACGCCATTTGGTATAACACACCCTGACTGAAACATGGTAGAAATTGTCAAAATTATGGGAAATATTAAGTTTGCGGTGAAAGGTCACCGCGAAAACCGCAAACATAAAACCACCGTGAACGTTTCTATATAATGCAGTATTTGGGTCACCCTGATACCTGCGTCAATACGATTTGATTTACCACTCCAGTTATCCATTACTGAGCAACTGGCCGTCCAATGCCGGAGGCAATCCAAACTGATATGTGGGTCACCATATATAATAGCCGGAGCTAATAATAGCTAGTATGACCCATATAGATGAAAAAACCTAAATTTTCCCATTGTCAGATAAAATGTACCACCACGATAGCCATCTTTCGTTTTAAAACGTGGGAATTGATTGGTCAAGAGCAACTTTTATAGATAGTGACTAAAACATACTATTTTTTCAGTAGTTTCTTTCAAGATCCTTAGCGTACATATCTGGCCTACTTTGGGGGTCGCCCTTCTACTTATAAAATGTCTTGCTTCTGGAGAGAACAACGTAGCTAAAATAAAACTTTGTGAAACATTTGAAGCAGAACTTGCTGAATTTAGATTGGTCACGACACGAGATATAACCACCATTCGGCGTAACACACCACGACTGAAAAATTGTAGAAATTGACCAAAATAGGGGGAATATTTCATCAGAGGACTTGGGGAGTCATTGTAGTACAGATTTGGTTACAAATGACAGATCTGTCCAACCTTTGCCAAATTATTCAACCTATCTTTTTGGCAACTTACAGAATCGAGAATAGACAATAAATCTTCCGCATCAAACCTATCTTTGGACAACTTTCCATTCTGTCAACCCTCCATTAACTAAAGAGCAACAAAAAATCTCAGAACCTGTTTCTATTGCGCCTTTTCGGAGAGGAACAGCAGTTGTCGACACTGGAGGATCTCGAATGGTCTCAAATCAGGGTTAATAGCGGAGGGGAAAGAACAGGTCCTTCCAGTCTGCGAGAGAACTACATTTAGGGCCCATTGGCTCCGGATCATTATATGTTTTATCACCTACTTTATTCTGGAATTAGGTTCAATTCATACATTGCTTGGTTTGCAGCTAGCTAGCTGATGTCATCATTACCATCATCAGGCTTAAATCCCTTGCTCTTAAGGAGGTCCCCCAGGTGTCCCCTTGCCAGGCCTGCGTAATTTGCCACGCCGTATTTCAGACATGTCATACTCCGCCCAAAAGCACGATGTAGTTGGGGGAGAACTGCATCGCCTCCATTTTCAGCCAAGTGGCTCTCCCGCGCGCAAGTGTCAAACTTCTATAAACAACCAAGGTCAAGGAAGTTAAACTATTTTAACCTCCTTGCTATTATACAAGATTTTGGGAACGAGTTCGATGGGTTGTTCCGTTGTGTAGAAGGGGAGGACAGCAAAACAACACAGACTGCACACTCGTTTGTGACTTAGAGCAAGGTTGGAAAAGTTTGACAACGCTTAACGCACAATTCATCAACGACGTTTTACGCTAAATTCCGGGTAGCTAGCGCTACTGCGCATTACGTAAAATTAAAGTGGTCAATAACGTTCAACGCAAAATACACAGATTACGCTCTACGTTTAATTGGAGTGGTCGGCAACGCTCTACATAAAATTAAGACGGCTCATAACGCTCTACGTAAAATGGCTTTTATTGGAACCAATCAGAAGCCAGGGAATGCAACCAATCGGATCATACCCTGCTGCCTTTGATACTCTTGTGAATGAAACCTGAGATGATTTATCAAATAATGTATAATTACTAGAAATGTGTGGAAAAACTCTAACCCCAACATGCCCCAGACAAAAAAGCACTATCAACTTTTATCTTTTAGTACTCTAAGCCTACACTCAATGTACAATGTTTAAGTCATATACAATTTAATTTAACAATGACTCATCTTTGAATTAAGAAACATTTTAAAGAAATGTGTGTGACCAAGGAATACACACAAAAATGCACAGAAATCACAATCCACACCATGAGGTTTACACCATAAAAAGATGGCCTTTTATTGATAGCGAGAGCAACTGATATGCCTTAATTACCTATACTACTCCAAAAATACCGTTTGCCTTTAAGTTAGCAAAATCTTCCTTTTTTAAATGTAGCTTCTATTGATTATAATTTACGATTTATTTTTGTTTTGGTAACTCAGCATTTTGATATCTCCAATAATGAAAAAAAATTACAATTAGGAGAAAAAGAACTGATTCTGTTAACTGTTATCTGAGGTTAGTTGGACAAATACTGGTTTTACTAAGAGTATAAGAAAAAAATTCCGAAGCCAAATATCAGAAATCAATGGTTGAACACAATCTTAGATGGAAGAGAAAATGATTACATTATAACATACTAGAAGACATGTGATAAGATATCACTGTAACAATACTTTTTAACACCCTTATATAAAACTTAAAGACTTACCAAGCAAAACATTGTGCCAATTCAATATGATATCATATAATGTAATAATGATATGTGAAATCTAAATGTAAAATAACAGAAATACCGTTTATTCCAACATGCCGAAAAGCCGTAATTGGTTGCGATTATCTAATGCAAATTTGTAACATTACCTTAGATTATGGCAAAGCTTCCCTTGAGCATAATGATGTTTGCTAGTAGTTTTCGTCATCCACACTGAGATATATATGGCCAAAAACAAAAGTAGAATAAAATGCAAGAAAAATTATACTTATCAAACATTTAAAAGAGCAAGTGGCCAACTTTTCTAATAAACTATTTGACCACCCAAAGTTAATTATCGAATTGCTAAATTGAATGGGCCGCCGAGCTATCTGAAAATTCAACAAATAAATCAAATAAATGGGGTATTGTCTTGACTATATCCGAGCCTACGTGAATTGTCCAAGTAGAATTAGAAGAGACGGTGACTGACACATACCCTTCCAACATCTGCTTGGAGATTTTCTTAACTCAACATATAGCAAACTTTCTATAAACGATCTTCTGTGCTAAGTAAACCAGCATCATATGTGAAATTATGCTTTTGAAAATAATACAATTAAACTGCAGCAGAAATGTTCAAGTTATGTTCTATACTGTATGGATTTTTCTCTTATTTTCACTTGCGACCCTTCTTATGCTGTTGGTGTGTCATGTTAGTCGAGACCAGGTCAGCCAGAATCACATGCTGGCCCATCAAACATCACGTTATTGCTGCCTGTAGAATCTCGGAAGTCCACAAGTCCATCCTCAGGAGCACCACTATACACAGCAGAAAAACAACATTGAATGTCATAGTTGTCAATGCCAGACACATTTTCTAGCTGAAAATGGCTTTGACCTTGGCATAATATTAGTATCATTAAATGATGATTAAATTCTCCGACCCAGTTGCATGACTGTTAACATTTTGAACATCCAATATAACTGAAAGGACCACACCAAGCATACTACTGTAAAAAAATATTAGTACTATATAATACGTTTTTACAGTGGACAATGAAACTTGAAAATTCTTAGTGACAATTCAAAAGAGACTGTGTTGAAGTATTGATACAGGCTTCCTGGCAGTTTCATGTGCGACTGACAATCCACTAAATATGTCTAGTGTTACACATCCAAATCAAGTTAACAGGAGTCACAGTGACTGTCGTAGTCCTATTATACTGTGTTGGAAGAAAAACTGTACTTTCTATAGTAAAGAGAAGTGCTCACTTTCTGAAGATGAGTTTCTTGATGCAGCCCTGGAAGTGGCCAGTGTTGTCGACCAGCTGTTGGGAGCCTGGTGTGACGTTTGTGTCAGGGTCAAGCCCACCAAGAATCAACTCATTAGTGGTGAAGGTTCCACGCTGGAAGTTCTCGTTGGTGTTGATGTTGGGGGCAATGTTGTCATCCAGCTGCAGGAACAATCTGTGTGCAAAGCATGGGATTTCATTCAGGACATCACAAAAATGATCAACAGTTTCCACAGCGGATCACTCCAATTTCCATACAACAGCCAACATTTAACACTTTTGGGACACGGCAACAAACTCTAATGTTACATCAACTGTCGAAGAATAGACTCCAGTGTTATTAATAGGCCACACCCTAGATCAGATGCACTCTGAAAGCTATTACATGGAATAATTGTTCATTAACACCTTAGAAACTCAGGCATTTCTTCTCTCAAATATTTTGATTCCATTCTAATCATGGTGGACTTTGTCACACAGCTTGGTAACACAAAATCAAAGACTTGCAAACTCACATCTGATTAAATCGTCGTACAAGTATGTAGTGCTCCTGGCCATCATTATAGACATTCTGGCTGGTCACACGTGATGCGCCAGCATCGGTGTTGTCTCCAAAAGCAGCGAAAATAACTTTACCGTTGCTCATGGAGATTGTCCACAACTATGTACCAAAGGAGAAGAGTAAACAAATAAATGAACAACATCTGACTTGATCTGTTGGATTGTAGTGATATTGGCCACAATTACTGCAGTTTCAACAATGTTCATGTATGTCAATCTTCAACCTTTGTGAAAGTCATGATCATTCACACTGGGAGGTAGGTTTATTTGTTACTAGGTAATCTAATCAAGCCAAAGAATAGGGCACAAAAGAGCAAAGAAAAAATGAAAGTTTAGCAAAATTTCAATGGCTAAAACATGCAGATACCATTAGTTTGCACTCCATAATTGGTCGAAATGTACATAAATGGAGAAATGCAAAACTTTGAGTGAAATGCATCCACCCTCTAATTTTGTCTAATTATAATGCTATTGATAAATTTTACAGAGATTCGGGATCAGATTTGCAACAGTTACGTACTACTACTGTACATGATTTGAGAGAACAAGACAGAGTCAATAATGATACACAACAAATAGTATACCTCTGATGTCAGATGCCATCAGTTGAGCATTTTTTTCAAGTCACAACCTTCTACAAAAAATGATGCTACATGTACATGTAACAGCAGACAAAGTTTATTGAACTTACCACCCCTAGATCTCCCTTTGCTAGCAGCATCACGCCATTGTCAGCACTGGTCCGGAAGGTGAAGGTGGCTTCAAAGCTTGCGTAAGTTGTGGCACTTGTTGGCCATTTTGCATTTAGGTAGCTGTCCACCCCTGAGAACTGCATCCTACGAATCTAGTGGAAATTCAAACACGTATTCATACCAGGTGAGAAGCAGTAAAGAGTCTGAAACTATTGAAGAAAAATACAAACTGTACCTGTGCACATCATCAAGTTGACAATCTATTGTATGATTGTATAACATTTATCCTTTGAAAGTAATTCCCAAAGCAGCTTTACCCATTGTGAAGCCTTCATATTTATGTCATTGAGATCTACCACATTTGTGGAAGGGTTGACATTAGAGGTTACTTTCATCTTTTCAAAATATCAATCCAAAGACCGCACTGCTTGAACCAATCATGCCAGGATGGATTCCTACTATTATCAATATGTGTAGTGGGTTCTTAAACATGCTTGTGACTCTCCTCAAACATGGGACCATTTCCCATCCAAAAGGATTGCAATAGCAAGGTACTACTACTCATTTTCACAACTGTCAGTGGAGTGAGGAAATTTGTGCTAAGCACATTTCCAAAGGGCATAACATCAAGACCTGCCTACGAGATTCAAACCCACAATCTTTAGAATATGATTAAGATTCCGGGTTAACTACACCAACCACAGACCACAAAATGCCAATACGTCAATGGGCAAGATATTCAATGGACAGCATGATGTGTTTAGAGGGTGAACAATAGGACAACATGAAATGGGGTAGTATACCAGAATGGGGCAACCTGTTGTCGCAAGGCTGCCCATGTGCACAATCTGCCTGTTTTCCCTCAACACTTGGAGCTGCTTGATGCACCCTTTGTATCCGTTTGTTACCACCCTAGAACAAAGCCCAGCAAAATATCATTAAAAACGTTCATACTCCTAAAAATATTGGCATTACAATGTACTGTTTAAGTTTGCAAATTGATGTACAGTTACTGTATTAACATTACTATAGAAATTAAGGCAGTTTCTCACAAAATCTTTTACAATAGAATGAGAAACCTTTAGCACACTGGAGTAGCCATTTGGCACCCCATTTTGTATTGGTCACAGAGTTAGGCAGCAGGGAGAAGGTTAAGGTTTGATGTTCCGACCTGATGTACATGTGATGACATAAAAGACTGTACATTTTGAAATTTATGCCTGCTCTGTTTCTATAACACCGAATGAACCATCAAGCACAGGTGATCATGTGATCACACCTGCTTGCACTCACGTGTCACCACAGTGGCTAATCCCTGTATGTGCTTCTTACAAAATAAATCTAGTACATACAATCAGCATATACATGAGCATGGTAATAATGACAGTACCAATTTGGACTACATCGCTGCACAGTTTAAAAACTTACATGTTAGCAAAGTCAGCCTTCTTGGTTTCATCAAGTCCTCCAACTTGGGCGATCATGTTCAATACCTGGGAACTAATCTTTCCAGAGTCTATACATGTCATATCTCGTCGATTTACAAGAAGCAGTGTAGCACATTGAGGGCGATTCGTGTTGATGACAAAATTCACCTGCAAAACAAGGAAAACAAAAAATGGTTCCTTTTAGTTTACAAACACATAGTCATGTAACGTAATGTGACCAGTTAACGTCCAATTTATTCAAAACATATTTATCTCAAAACTGCGCGGACAGAGCCAAATGTTAAACCCATGGGTAGAAATATCAGCTCTTCTAAAAAGAAAATGCATGGCCATGTGAGGTCATTGATTGTGAATAGCAGGGATATATCCCACTGCATTTCTGGTCTTATTTCTTCTTGTGCCTCCATTCCCCTTTTTTCTAAGATTGAAAATAGGGCATATAAACCTTTCAACAGTTTAAGAATATTATGACATCATGACAACTATTTACAGTTTTATAAAGTAGCTCCTTGAAATGTTACTAACCTGAATGAAATCTGTCCTGATAAGCATATCAGAGACTGTATTTTGTGATTCCCCCTCATATGTTCCTGATGGCAGCTTGATCTTGGCAGCAATTCTGTTGTTCCGCACTTCAATAGCAAAGAACAGATTCTAGAAAACAAGAAGTCGAAACTTAATATGTCAAGATTCTTTGACAAAAATCAACATAAATGGAGCATTACTTTTTGCCCTCAGCAGAATACATGATACATGTATAAAAGCTCTTTGGCTTATCCATTGGATGTATTCTGAGAAATATTTTTTTCCAAACATAATATAGCATTAGTAGTAGTACTCTATTCCTAAATCTTGGCAATACTTCTCTACCCAACTTCCACACATTCTCCCTGTTGTCCACCTGAGTCAATTGGCAGTCCTACTACAATACTACAGTAACTACTGTAACAGTAACTACTACTCTCTTCCCTCTTACACTCATCATCATTTTGGTGTTACCAACAGTACCTATAGTATTATCATGTAACCGGAGCTGCCCTAACATGTTACGCGCCCTAACATGTTACGGATTTTTAACTGATTTTATTTTGCATATTAAGTATGCCGTGTTTGTGTCCAATGACTATGCTGATAAGGAAGGTAAATAACCCAAGTTCATGCAGTGCCACATAATTGTCATTTGCATTCAAAACGTACATGTACATTATTCATTTCTTGTTTTGTCGAAAAGCAGTATTTTGAAAATAATGATGGTAGCGCTATATATAAGTAGAGGGTCACTGCGTAGTTAGACGGCCCTGCACCTAAATATACGACCTGTGCCAAGCAGATACACAAGTCACACAACTATCATACACATAAGAAATATAACTTCATAAAACACTAAACATTTGGGTCTCTAAGTGTTTGTTGAGAAGAAAACCGACCCGAGAAAAACAACGTAAACATTGCTGTCGTCTGGCGACTTTGTTTCCCCGCCATTTTTTTGGGCCGCGATGGTGGCGGAACGATTCAACGCACAGCTTTGTTACGCTCTAACATGTGATTGGTACCGTCCATGAAAACGAAACTGCATACAGAGATGGCGAAGATATTTCCCAATAAATAGACGGAGTATTGTTGATGTAAGCGGTGTCATTTTTTCGTAATGATTTTGTAAGTCGGGCCGCATTCAAGACGTACGTCGGGCCGCGCGCACAGTGCGAGGTAGCCTATTTCATGCAACAAACATGCATGAGCTGGGATGCGCTAGATATAGCCCTTCTCACATGACGTTAGAAGTGCATACAGTCAAACTTTTCCGGTCAAAAGAAAGCTAGAATATAGTAGACTTCAAGCCTTACATTTCCTTAACTTTATCACCAACTTCCGAAGAGAGCAAAATTACCAAAGCGTAATAAGTTAGGCACACTATCTGGCGTAGCACTAAATCAGAAGGTACATTCGTGAAAATGTCTCACAGCGTTTTCCGCCTGTAACGCGGAGCGCGAAGGGCCCATGAACAGTATGAATACATTTCTTGTCCATGTATGTTCTTTACATGAATAAGTTCAAAATTCATTCATTAAAACCTGACCACTCTCTGGCAACCAGCAATGCAGCACCGTGAGTTCGAGCGCGTAAAAAAGCGTAACATGTTAGAGCAGCTCCCGTTATACATGTCTCTCAAATTTCACTTTTAGGGAGTGAATATCTAATTAGCTTGAAGTTTTCCTCAAATGCATTTATTTTCATGCTGTAACTCACTTGCCAGATTTGTATCAACAATGTCCAGGGCCATGGATATAAATTGGTGTGGCCTAAATAGGCGATAACCCACCTGATCTGTAGAACTATAGAAGAAGATAAGACCATCTGGTCCTCCAGGACGCACAAAAGCCGAAAACAGCACCTGCTGCTCAGTTTCACGAACATTCACCATAAGCTGCTCCCTTGTGTTGCCATAGCCTTTTCCATCAAAGTACATCGTGTCTGAAATTGTTCCCAAGGTGCTCATCCTGTCAGAAACAAAAGAAACTTGAGATTGTCATACAATGGAGTCTGTTGATTTGAGATTCCTCATAATTTTATTTCATTTCAAATTGCATTCACTCTCTGTCCTGATGGACTTTTCTTGCTTCCCTACTGGTAAAAGATAATCTGTGTCTCTAATTATACAGTGCTTTGAAGGGGAAATTAATATTTGATGTGCAGTGGGCCAATCACCTCCTGGGATAAATATCTAAATGTGATAAGATGCACTCTTTAGCACTGATTTTTGTAAAAACCTCACCATCTGTTATTGAGTCGCACTAAAATTTTGGCATTCCAAAGCACACTGCAAAAACAAAGACTTGCCCTGATTTAAGAACGGTAAAAGCCTTCGAACAAAAGTCAGCTCATGAAGTAGGATCATAAAGGACCTACTCTTTAATAGGAAGATCTGTTGGCAGGTTCTGTGCAAAGCGGAAATTCCACAGGCCTGAGGCCGGCACAGAGTCGTCTCCGAACTTCAGGTCATCGATGTGCCCTCTGAACCCTCGACCCCCAAGGCTCATACCTGATGGAAGCTGCAGGGAGAGGAGAGACAGTTCACTGTGTCAATGTGATAGCATTGATTGTTCTCCGGGACCTTTATGTTATACATACATTTATAGAGTCTGACGCTACTGACGTATACAGAGGGTAACTGGAACTACATATAGAGTCAATTGCTTACATGGCAATTCTGATCAACAGGCCTGGATAGAATATACATCAATCTAACTGGATCGCAGTCAATAATTATGATGATAATTGATTGTCAAGTTAAGGATGTCATATGATTTTGGTTTTTGTCTGGAATAATCTAGCATACAAAGTCATGCAAGCCTGCCTGTAAAAAAAAACATAAAAATATTCTAAAAGCCACTATGGGTTACCAAGAATGCGCATATGCCAAAGACTTACGTTAGATCCCTCCACTCCGCCCACCCAGACGCCGCCGTTCTCTGGCATGTCAAACAGGATATAGTTGTTGTTTGCTACGTTGCCCACCTCATTACCTCCAACAGACAACTTCATATAGTTTCCGACCCTAGATGTACAGAACATGTAACAAATAGTAGCGTGAGTGTTTGTTGGTGTGGCTGGTTGACATTGTTGATAGCTAAACTGTACCCGAAATCTTGCTACTTGTTTGCAATGACAAATAACGCTACATGTATATGGTTGGACTGAAAAACTTTGAGTTGCATTTATCTTTTAAGTTTTAAGCCATTAATCATGATTATGACATCAAAGTGAAACTTTAATTACAGGATATCCAACTTAGCACTAACGATCTGTCTATGGTGCTGAAAAGTCTGCAGTAGTAAACAAAGTGTGATACATGTAAACAAAACACTCTCTGGACATAAAGACATGGAAGAAATGTGCAGAAACATGTAATATATATCTTTTATATCAACACAGACCTCTCTAGCTTAACATTCTCCCACTGGCCTGCAGTTAGCGAATTTTCTACCCCAAAGTTGAAGGCACTTCCACCACCATTCAGGTTAGAGGAGGCCCTCAGCCTTCCATTCACGATCTCCAGTCCAATATAGTCACTGTTTGCCTAAATCACAATGGATAAAACAACGATGTCTAGTCGATAAAGGTTAGACATCCAGGTTGTATTGCTTGTAAGATGCACAAGATAAGTTACTTAATAAGCAACTGAATAGGTCAGTAAACTTTCAGACATTTCATGTTGCATCGATTCCACAACCTTTCATCAGTGAGTGAGAAAGATCAGTAGTTCAACAGGTATGTAACCACAAACTGCATCCTGGGCAGCACTCCAGTAACTGTCATCTTGAACAGTGACATAGATCACAACATCAGGCATTCTTAAAACCTAAGACCGCGCCAATATTGAAAACTACCAATAGAGGTTGCAGCCCTAAAGATGGGCCTTTTGTTCAATGTTTCAAACAATATGTGCCTTAAAAAGCTGACGGCATTCCATGAAAATTATGGCAAACAGGCTAATTAGTGTGGTACTACATTATGATAAACAAAAACATAAAATCTTCATATTCTTGAGGCTCCACATAAGCTTTTTACAGAAAGAAATTAAGAAGTTTCAATTCAAGCTAAATACATGTATGGGTAACTATAAGAATTCTTAGTGACATGTATTGTGTGTTGTGTTATCTATTTAGCTGCAGGTCTTGTATCTATTTAGTGAATTCAAAGTTGCTCACATTGTTTGGGTCTCCGATGAAGAGTACTGTGCCATCTCCCCCGGCAGAGTTAATTGCCATGGACATGTCAAACGCGTTCTTGTTGTCAGTAAAGTAGCTGGTCAGAGGCTGACTCATGGTGTCCAGTCGGACTGCAGTATTACCACCGAATCTCATAGGAACATGGTTGATCTGCAATGAAGGTTACAAAAATTCAGTTCTTTTGTTAGTTAAACATTCATGAGCATTTGTCTCGGTCACATGCCAGGGAGCTTTGCAAAGGAGAGTCTTGATGCATTACAATATTTGTGTAGCTAGAATGACATGAAAATTGAAGAAACTACAGTCATCCAAAGCAACGTTTAAAGGAGTCCCAAAACTACTTTGTCTGCACATGAACCCTGATTGCAACAGGAAATTCAACATTTCAGTGCTTATAATGTCTACAAAAACTGATTGCAAAATGCTGCAGGAGTAAAAGCATGAAATCCCACCCCATTGGCAGTTGCTCTTGCTTCCCGGATCATCCTGCGAATGGCCTCGATGGAACCTTTGACCTCGTTGACCACAGTATTTTCAGAACGCATAGTGCCTTCCAACTCCACTTTCAGTGCATTGATCTTGGCCAAGTTCGCTCTCACGCCCTCCACTGTAACATGATTTCTCAGTTAGTTCAACCTTGTGAAAGATAACAAAATGTGATATTGAATTTCTTCCTTAAGCAGAATACTAACTTAAAGGCCTACTGTTTGATTCATCATTAAGATAGAGTAGCCACTTTGTAAGAGGGTAGCAGAAGAATCCTGTTCAAGAAATCTACTGATCTTAGAATTGTCTGCGGCTTTTACGGTCATGCAATTGTGTTGTATGTTGGTGACTTACGATCCTGCTCAATGCCTGCAAGACTGCCCCCTCCTCCTCCCCCTCCTGAAGCAGCTGCATCTTCCAGCTCTTGCACTGTGGAGCAAGTCGGAGACAAGAAAAAGAGATTATCATAAAATCGGAACTAATAATTACATTACATGTAGACAGCCAGATATACGTATGATGTGTAATACTCGTCAAGTTGAATTTACATGACAATGTATTGTACATGTAGACCACTATTGTTACAATCATGGAAAAAATAAAAAAAAATATTAAAGGGCTGAATTCACAGGCCTGAGTTTTTTGAGGAAAGAATGGGTTTAATATGAAATGCATAAATGAAAATGTAACTTACTAAGCACTGTATATATAATACACATACAAAATAAGTCAGAAGGAGGGAAACATGGGATTCTTTGGCATACCGCTTTTCAGTGCTCCATCAAGGTTCTGGTCAATGCCATACTGTCCAGATATGATGTCATCAACTGAAGTCTTTGCTTCAGTGGCTCGTTTGTCAGCCTTGTTGATCTTAGTCTGATCAATACCCGGGTCAGGACCTGGAGTTGTATGAAAAAGAAGGGACATTGAAGTCTTAAGATTTCACAACCTTAAGCCAGTAAAACACTGTCATGTAAAGGTGCACAGGACAGTACATGTATTTCCATAATTCCATACTAGTAATTAGATGATCATAATGAATGAAAGACTACATGTACAGAGCTACTTGTAAATCAGTTGGCTTTAACTTCATAATGGACTACTCTCAAGATCAACAAATGAAACAGAATTCATTGCATACAGTCAAAAGTCAATGAAGACTAGTGATTAGTGACATAAAGAAAAATCAATTCTTTTTAAAAATATTGTCAAAATGCCTTCAAAATTCTGTTCATCTTTGTACCTATAATTTATACATACATGATCATCAGCTTATTTTTACTTCTAAAACACCTTCCTTGCATTGTTGCACTGTCTTTTTTTGTTCATATCCCCAGATTCTCTAAGCCATCTTCCACTCCATGTTACACTATTTTGATCTGTCACACCTTCAAACACAACTTTCAAAGTCTTACAGTGCAGTGCTAATATGATGGAAACTTACTTTCAAGCTTGTTGAGTTCAAGAGTAAGTGCATTGAGTTGGTCCCTTCCAATCTGCAAGCCAGTCTCCACATCGGTTGTGGCAGAGTCTGCAGCATCAAGCCTGGGCTTCAAGTCTGTGTATAAAGTAGAGTCACCAACATAACCAGTCAGTGTTCTCACTACAACAAAGGCTTACACAGTGGTAGAAATACTTTTTTTCAGTGTTCTGCAATATTGGCAGTCGGCACGCACCGAAACGCCGTCAGGTTCACTCGGCGCTGGTTTCAGTTTATCTACAGCGCCCCTAGCAGCTAGCTTAATTTGTATTATAACCTCCTTGGCTATAATTTAGAAACATTGAGTCCCATTTTTTTTTATTCTGCAAAATTGCAGGTCGTTTAATTTTTCTTCTGCAATCTTGAAAATCTTTCTGCAATTTGCAGATTGCAGACGGGTATTTCGAACGCTGCTTACAGCTATGTGTTCAAAGAAACTAAACAGGAACTACAATGTATGTGGCTGCAATGTCTTTTCTGAAGATGTGGCATGAGTGTGTATGGTTGTCCACTACTATTTGCCTACAACTAAGGCTTACTGACACATCATTAAGAGTCTGTGCCATTTAGACCATTTTTGTCAACGAGGTATTCTTCAGCGGTTAGGGAAAGGCAGCCATACCAAACAAGCTGCCATCCAAAGCATGCATTTCAGACAGTGTTTCTTTGTCAGGAACACCTTTATTTTCAGAGACTATTTACAAGAGAGTTGAGAATCATTCAACTATTCAAGAACTTTCTATCTATATGGTATGTCAATTTAACATTCCATGTACCACAGAAATACTCCAGGACCTGTGTTCAAAGTAGTCTAAGACTTGTAAAACACAGCATACATTCTGTACTTGTCATAACAAGCTTACATGTACATTTGTATGATGAGTGATTCGTGTTAGGCCAAAAGTTTAAGAACATTACAAAGTAACACAGATGAGATTTGATTTTAATGTCATATCATTCTAATAGACATAAGTTAATAAGAAGATGACACGCACCATTCTTCAGACTGTTACTCTGGTCCCGGGCCTTTTTGAGGCTGTCATCGCCCTTCTGTTTGATTGTACTTGCTGTGGCATCAAAGTTACCATCCACAACCAGCTGTCAAGGTTACAAAGGGGGAATGAGTGACAGGTGTCAATCAGGTTAGGTGTATCTCATTTCCATAGCAACATGTATACAGTAGATGATGACCATAAGCCAAGGATAGTCTAATGCATGGCTACAAACAAGGATCACTGACAGTATTCAAATTACCGACCAAATTTACTGCTACTTTTGACTTGAAGTGCTGTGTAAACTAATAGGAAACATTAAATAAAACTAAGTTTTTTCCCTGAACCATTAAATTCATTCCTGTCTTTAGAAACTTGTTGGAAAAACATCCATTAGACAAGAAAAAAACAAACGAAAAAAGAATTCTGTACCTCTGACAAGTAGCTCTTTAACTTGCCTATGACACTCTGAAATCAATAAAAAATTTACCCCCCCCCTCCCCCCTGCATAGAAGTATTTGCAATAGCTATTTGTCCAGTGGATAAATCAAATTTTGACATCTTTGATGTCTGGTCAGGAATTTTAAAAAAAACAATGACAGAGATGAATGAGTTAAGTCTAAAGGGCAAAGTCATTAACTAAACACTTTTTCTTGTTCATGTTCAATCTCCGTACAACTAACCTTTTTGGCATCACGTGCTGCTTTCCTCGCCTGTCTAGCAGCTGCCTCTGCATCATCGATCGATGTGACAACACTTTCGTAAGCAGCGATTGCTTGCAGTGCCTTCTGGGATACATCACCTCCACTGTCCTTCAAGCTGAGGAGGGGAAATTGTTAGATGAGTTTTCATTTATCTAAATTAGATTATGTGACAAGCCGTGGTAATATTTGTTAAAAACATTTGACTTAATAGAATGATACAATCACACAACAGTGTTTGTAAGATTTTATGGTTTAGGGAGACTTAATTCATCCCTTTATAAAAAAATAGCATGTCCAGAATTTTTCATACATAAGTTCACAGTCATTGTTAAGTTCACAGTGACACTGATTTGAGTTTTTTATGAATAAACAAAGCTCAAACACAAGTTAAGCTCTTACTTGTCTTGGGCTAGTTTGTTCAACTCCTGCAGCCGCACTCCATGATCTTCAGCCTCCTTAACTTTTGCTTCCAGGTCGTCCAGATCTCCCAAGTCATCCACCTTATCCTTCACCTTGTTTCTGCCCTCTGTAATCTTTTCATTGTACCCATCAAGGTTATTCTGTAGTGAAAAAAAACATCATTATCTCAAAAGGTGTCATTCATGGTTGGGGTTAAAAAATTGACAGTCTCTCTCACAAAATTAGTTCCTTTTAGTTTTACAATCCTGACAAACATATATGTACATGTCTGTTTCCTTGGCAACGGTTGTTGTGGATCCAAAACTAAAAGAGATGCATGTGAGTATAAAATGCACCTCAAGACCTTACAAACTGCAAGACTAACAGAATTGATAAGCTCTTAGAGCTATAGCTTCATGAAGGAGGGCCAACTATCATTATAAAGTCATGTTGTAACAATTATTATTAAAGGCATTATCTTATCAATTAAGATTATCATCATGATGAATATTAAGCCAAACAGTGAATCATTCATACCAATGACTCAGTAATAAAATTAAGACCCTGGGAAAATCTGTCAGTGAATGTCTTTAAGAGGAAACTAACTGTTACAGCACATCATATCATATTATGTATTCATGACCTTGTTACAACTCTCATGCTCTGTGCAAGAGCAAAAAAAGGAAAGCAAAGACTGCATGGGTGACAGATATTAACCTTGTTAACTTTTCCCTCTTCGAATGCCTTCTTGGCCTCATCCAGGTTGGTCTGGGCAGTGTTGACCGTGTCTTTCATGTCATCAGCAGCAGCCTTGGCACTGTCCTGCAGAGTGGTGTCTTGTAGGCGGTCATCATTAACTTTGTTCATTCGGTCAGCCTCGTCACTCTGGCAAGGACAAAGACAAAATCTGAATGTAAACTGTTAACTTGATGCGTTGCCAAAAATATTGGCATATGAGGATGCATGATCATGAAAATTGTGGACAGTGTCACGTACTTGAACACACTTTGAAGTGAACCAAGACATATGATATTATGTACAATGGATAGCAGTCTGACATATCAATTTGAGCTTTGTTCTATAATAATGTAGAATGCATTTAAAACATTTAACAATATTTCGCTTTTACATCATTTCCTGTTTGAAATCTGCTTTCATCTAACACAAATATCCACAACTTAGCACCATTCCTTTACTTCACTTTAATCCAACAGATCTGAAGGAAGAAAGTGAGCTTTTGTTACCACTTCGTTCGCTTTGTCGATGGCTTCCCCCATGTCGTTAAGGTTTTGGTTTAGGGTGTCTATCTCTGCTTCTATGTTGACGATGGCTCCAGTTGAACCGCTACTTTTCAGCCAGTCAGTAACATCAGTGTTCACTGTCAACCAAACACAGCAAATTGAAATCAATAATAATGACTCTGTTAAATTACTAACTACAGTCAATTTTGGGATTAGAAATCAACCATCGGTACCAGCTACATCCCAAATCTGTATAATTATGACAGATATTTTGAACAGTCTGTCCAACATTCTTGACTAGATATAGGCTAAATGTACAAAATACAAGCTGTACAAGCTGCAATATAACAAGCAGCCTTACAAGCTGCAATATAACAAACACATTCACAGTACATGTAGTTGTGTTGCAACTTTGATGAAATAATGATCAAAGAATAATGATAGCAAAAAAGGGCAGTATTTACACTTGTCAACTTCAGCTTTTTCTGAATCTGCTGCATTCTTGTTTGGCTCAAAGTTGACGTCGTTTGTTTTCCTCCCTTCAATTTCAGCGAGGATACTGCGTGCCTCGGTGAGGTCACCGCCGCTTGGTCCGGCACCCCCATCCGTTCCATCCGTCTCAAGCCGTTTTTTCAGTTCATCTGACAAAAGTAAGGATTATTGAAGAAACATCAGTTTGGCAGGATTTCATTTCCATGCTGCTATACAAATTTATTTTAACTATCTATGATGCTTTTTTTTTTACTTTCAACAACATATTTTCGAATTCCAAAATACTATGAGCAACATAAATTCCAACTTCTTCACACAAAATAAAGATACAGATCTGTTAGGTTTGAAACATTTGATTTCAACGGTTTTACCACCCAGTTGTTTCCTGCGTACTGAGGTGAGTGATATGTTTGTATTGTTCTCTCCCTGGTGCTGAAAATCTGGTGATGGTTATCTGAACAGCCTTTTCATTGATATATCTCATAATCTCTGTCACACTGGGTTATCTGTAAGTCATACATGTACATTGTACATACATTGTGCATTGCGGCCTCTCATACAATTTAAAAGAAAATTTGGAACACAGCACTACGTAAAATTTTCGGCCAAATTGAAGAATACAAAAAGGATATGTCACTCCTTCCATTATGATATTTAAATCTTGCCTTGTTTTTCTAGTGTCAGTTTCTGCCAAAAATTGTATTGCTACACCACTCACCAAGCCTGGCATTCAGTGCCTTTATTTGAGCATCTAAATCAGTTGCCCTCTGGTTGGTTGTGTCTGCTTTGTCCTTCTCTGTGGACCCCTTTCCGGCCACAAAAGTTCCCTGAAATCGACAGCAACAGAGTCAAAAATCATTTTACAGTGTATGCAGGTCTGACAAAATATAATCTAACCTTCAATGAATGGTGATGGGACATCAGTGAAGACATGAGGTTCAATCTCAAAATTTTTGACCCCCAAAAGTCATACCAGCATGACGCTGTACAATTGTACCATTGTACAAAACGTCTGACTAAATCCAATTCTAACAAAATGGGAAAAAATAGACATTAACATGTGCACATGTTCTAGTAGTGAGTAGGTGAAAACCACAGTATTCAGTGACGTGATCATCATACATTCAAAAGAATACCCCCATGCTTTGTGTTTACCTTGTTGTCAATAGGAGTGGCATCTCCGTCGGCTTCAATGATGGCATCACGCAGCCTTTGTATTCCATCTGCGGACAAGTCGCCCAGCTGATTCTGCATCGTGTAAAAAGATATAAAGGTACTGAATTAATAGTGAAGAAGTCTGGCTAAAACAGTTACATGTTCTAATTATGGTAAGAGTCAATCCATATCTGAAAAATGACTTCATGCTAGACTTTGACAAATTAAAACCACAAGAAATCCACAAATGATTGAATTCCAATTGTGACTGCTTCCTTGTGTCTCCTATATGAAAAAAAATATCATTAGCATCATCTCCAAAAAAATTCTGTTCAGTAACGTCAACTTCAATCAAAAGACATACATATAACAGTTACTGTTACAACAGCTGTAAGGTAAAATGTACCTTCAAGTTTTCAACTTGAGTTGACAGGTCATTCAGTCGGTTGACAGCATCCTCTGGGGCTGTCCCTCCCCCTCCCCCTCCATCAAGCTTGTCACTTGCTGCTTGGATGTCCTGCAGCAAAGCCTGCAACAGCTGCAGGAGGATACTGCAGCCATCTTGGGCAAGATCGTCTGTGCAAACCAACTTGGGAGCTGTGACAATTGGAAATTCAATGGAGAATTGTGATAAAGAAAATGAACATCATAGTCCTAAGTGAATCTTGTCATTTGATGTCTAGTGTAGCACATTTTTTGGAGCAACAAATCAAAGTTGCAGCAAATGTAGAGAACAGAACAATATGTGATTAAGTTCAATTGTTCTGGAGCAAGGGTGGGAATGATAGTGGCTTGTGTCCGAATCATCCTAAGTCAGTCTGGGTCTACTATGTAATTGTATGTATATATATGATGACAAAAGTCCTAATGTTGGTCTGGCAAAAATAATACGAAATTTTATTGTAGCATATCTTAAAACTGACTTAGAAAAAAACAGCAAAATGGGAACACTTACCACAGTTTTCTTCATCACTGTTGTCCCCACAGTTGTTGATTCCATCACACTTCAGCTTGAAGGGGACACACAGCTTGTTCTTGCATGTGAACTGGCCGACATCGTCACAAGCTGAAATTTGGGTGGTACACATTGATTCAATGATAAATCTAGTTATGGTCTGCTCAGAAGAGAATGAGTAAAGTTTGTCATTTGACTCTTGATTGAGGTCCAACTCTTTAATACATAGAGAGGCATGAGATTTTGCATTACACAAAAAATTGTCCAGACTACATCTAAACCAGTTTACAAGATTATGTATGTATTTCAAGGCTTATAGCCATCTACATATAAAAAATTACTGTTCAAAGTCAATGGTATAAACATTTATTTATCAGGAATTCAATGATGAATTTGTTACAAAAAGATAGTGTTCTATAAGGAAAGTTCAATGTGTGATTTAGCAGCTATTGTACACTCCATTAAACCTATTTTCAGAATTTACAAATAAAATTGATTACTGATAAGATTTGATACTTACTGCTGCTGCTGTCCCTGAAGGTACAGTAGACATCATACATGTCATACTGGGACTGGTATCCAAAGTTCTGTAGGATGGTGATGGAGCCATAGTCTTCCTCACAGGACACACGTGGGTAGTGAAGGGGGAACGCCACAATGCCATCGCCAATCCAGCCCTGGTGTGGGGAAGAGGAAAAAAAAAGTTTATAATTTTGTATCATGATAAGTTGAAAGTTTGTCATTCAAACAAATTCTCATACAGGAGGGGAACTATAAGAAAAAAAGCCTTTAAAAGGCAAACTTTGCAATTTGAATGTAAATTGCCACTGATCACCAATAACAATCAATCAAGTTATATACTTTGGACAATAATGCAATACCAAATAAAATGGAATGAAATGGAAGACACATTAGACCCCCTTATAACTAGTATTGGCACTCATGCCCAGCTTATAGAAGTCTGTCTTATTCTTCTGCTGTCTCTATGCAGAATCAAACAAGAGTTCTACGACCTCATACCTTCGCGAAATGATTTTGACCTTTATGACTGACGTATTAGGAGTGTTTTTCATCAATCAAAAATCATACCAGTTGATCCTCCTCACCCAAATAACATAAGTTGTCCAAACCTCCTTGTTATGATTATGAGCTTAACAAAGAAGGTTATGCTAACATTTTTCATCAATAATGCAAATAAGCTCCTTATTAGCATAATTTGATTCAATGGTGTTCACATTCACACAACTTCTAAATGCAACAAGTATGAAATTGCCGTTATTTACTAGTATGGAATGATAGTAGTTTCTCATGAATTATGCAAATTAGGCCTACATTTGCATAATTTCTATCTATTGACATTCCTCTCTTCCTCAGTTACAAATGTCACATATTTGAATAGTCATATCATGGAACACAGCAGGTTTTTAAAATTGCCTCATTAATTATAATCTGATTTGCATAATTATCATCCAATCATACAAAGCATCACATAAGCTATCTACATACCAAAAATCATGACCATCCATCAAGCCCATCTCGAGTTATATTATTTTCTCCTTGATTATGTAAATGAGGTTCTCATTTGCATAGCTGATATCTATTAATATTTCTCTCTTCCTCAGTTACATATGTCACATGTTTGCGAGTCCTATCATGGAAATTGATGAATGTATAAACTTTCCTCATTAATTATGCAAATTAGTTACTGATTTGCATAATAAGTATCCAATCATGTACATCATCGCTCAAGCTATGTACATGCAAAAAATCATGACCTTCCATCAAGCCCTTCTTGAGTTATTCCCTTTCAAAGTCTGAAGCAAAACCTACCCCTGCAGTTCCAAAAAAGTTGCTAGGGGGCCCAAGCCTATACCACTTACTCTCTGCCCAACGAGCTATCTACCACTTAAAAATCAGTTCCATAGCATGTCCACAACACGAGATATCATAACATGAAGTTCCGCTGCAGTACCGTAACAAGCCGATAGGGGGCCCAAAATCTAATCATTTTCAGGTTTCATCGAGACCTACCAACATACCAAATACCAAGACAATCCTTCCAAGAATTCTCGACTTATCGTGTTCACTAACAGACACACAGACATGCTCGGTATTCCCATGCTGTGGCACTGCATTAATGACTGTTCTTACTCATATAAGGCCGTGTATATCCAACTTTGGTCAAAATTTGTATGTTTCAGTCTTTTAATTGGTGTAAGGAGATATCTTTGTGGTTTGGTTTCACATGCTCCGAGTGGACTCTTCCAGGCTGGGAGTAGGTCAAAGTTGACGATTGTTTTCGTCTGTCAGCTGTTACGAGAGAACGAGCTGGTCAACTGTCTATTTTCTTTGCATGATTCTAAAGTAGACAGATGTGGCTTTCTGGTGCATAAGAATTTTTGGGGCTTGCAATTAAGGTGAATCCTTTTCTGAGCCCTTGTTTTAGTGCTTTAAAGCATTACTGCATGGGCAAGCCTATCTCTTGTATCTGCCCTACAGCTGGCTGATAGCCAATTTGTCCCTGGCAGCTGCAGTACATGTAACTGACTGCCTCATGACCCCTCATGACCCCTCATGACCAACTTTGCCCCCAATCTACCCGTATCAATATCCCCGTCGCAACCAGAACGCATAGTAAAGCATACAATTGAACACATTTTTACACTTTTCTCGTTAATTATGCAAAACACTTCGCCCAAAATCTAATCATCTTGAGATTTGCCACATACACACCGACACACCAACTACGACAACAAACCATCCAGGCGTTCTCGACTTATTCTGTTCACTAACAGACACACAGACAAGCACCGTCGCATAACCTTCTCGACGAAACCATTCGTCGCGAAGGTAATAAGACATTTATTTTCATAGATTTTGATATTGACATCCCTTTATGAGGTAGTTTCAACTCAATTAGGCAAATATAAATATCTTATATTTTCATATAAGATTCAGATTTAAGTTGATTTTTACAGTCACTGTAGGAAAGAAATTTGTGCATTTCATACCTTACGACAAATGTCCAGGCCAGTGTTCCAGGCCGTGGTCAGCTGATCCACGGTTGCCACGTCTGCGTTCACTTGGTCGCAGATGGCGGACGCGTCCGAGTACATGAGGGAATACTGGTCCTGCATATCACTGGGCATCAGGAAGGTCACCAAGCCAGCTGGACGGGAGGGGGTGGATCATAAGTTTGTATGGGTAAGTTTTATCCTTCTCACAATTTCTCCTTTAGCTACATGTACTTTGTGAATGCAAGAGACCGAAAGGAAATGTGTTTTTCCCATAGGTTTCTCACATCATGTATGTGGCTGCATAGTCTTCTTTTGGTTTATGTTTATATTTATCAGTTTGGCTGACATACAGATACAGACAGTCAACGTTACCCAACAAGCTGTTAGCTATTATGAAGGGCTAATCTTGGGAGGGAGTACAAAATGGTTACATGATAAGCGGTTACTTACACATTCAATAATACATTAAAATTTACATCACAATTTTACAGTGCATGAATCCTTGCTCCAGCAGTTTTCAGTATGCATGGACTGAGTATAAGACCGGTCCCTGAATTCTTCTAAATGATCAGCTTCTATATTATTGTAGTAAGAAAAAGATGGGTTAAGATGAGAAAATGGGAATCATGTACCATTGTCACATTTCTCATCGCTGTTGTCCCCACAGTTGTTGATGCCGTTACACACCAGCCAGTGTGGAACACACAGGCCATTGTCACAGCTGAACTGGTCAATCTTCTTACAACCTGAAGAAAAAAACAAAAACAAAATAATACGGTTTAGGTAGATTTAAATCTCAGTTTACAACTATGGGTTAAGAAATCAAATGACTTAACATAATAAAGATAAAGCTCTAATTAATTGTACTTATCAATAGAAATACTTCATGAAAAAAAACAAATGTACACTGCACATAATCAATGCACATCTTAGTGAATGAGTCTGCTTGTGACCCTCCACCCCACACCCTAAAAGAAGTATGAAAAACAGTCAGTAATCAACTCACTCCAGTCAGGTAGGATAGGCTCACACCAGACATCAAACACCTCGTGGTACTCGTGGTTGCCGTAGTGAACAATACCAGGCTCTCCGCAGTTTCCCCGCGCTGTGTGGATGGGGTGGACCGTGGTACTGTCTGACAGCCAGGCCATCCTGCATACAGGTAACATTATGGCTTTAACATTAACTTCTATACTGCATTACGTCTTAGTTTTAATGTTTTTACAAGATAGATATCCATTTAGGAAAATGTAATTTTTGTCAGCTGTTACTAGTGCCAAAAATTATTGGAGTTCAGTATTGAATGTACATGTAATACAAGTAATCAATACAAAGCATGTTTCATACATACAAGGCTTAGCCAATCTTTTGGTTTTGTTAATCACTGCTAGTAGATTAAAGCCTAAATACAAATATTGATGAATGAGGATATTCAATTTTGTGCTTCCTCTTGTTAAAATTATGTATGTTTGATTCTTTAAATCTATATCAGGGAAAACAGAAAATGAATGAAGAAATACACCACACGTACCTGCAGATGTCAAGACCAACGTTGAATGTTTTGTACATGTCCTCCCAACTCGCCAGTTTGGCCCCCACAGCCTGGCACGACTTCTCAGCATCCCAAAACCGGACCAGACCAGATTTGTCTGTCTCCTTCCCAGGCCAGAGGAACACATGTCCTGTAAAGCATAACGTGGTCCATTACAATTACATGTACGTCTACTCTGATGAAGGCTAGACATCTAGGTAATAAGAAACACAAGAGAAGAGTCTCACAAGAAACTGGATAGATTTGAAAATGGTCATCAACATTTGGCCATTTTCAAATCTATCCAGTTGCTTGAGTAACTAATATATATAATTATATGTTGTGAAATTATGTCTACTGTTTGAAATGAAGTGTTACGCTCCACCCTTGAACGAGGAACCTTGAACGAGGACATCTGTGATGTCATCTCGGGAGACAATGAGTCCTTCTGCTCCACTCAGTCCGGTCTTCCATTAGCGATCTAAGCTCTGTTGTTGAGATGTCACTGTGCCCAGCATCCCTTTTTAGATTGTCAATGAGGGTTGTGCGTCTCCTGCCCCTTTTCCTCCTTCCCTCTGTTGGCTCCCAGAGGATAAGCTGGCTGGCTGTCAGCTCGGTATGCCGGACGCAGTGTCCAGCCAGTGCCATCCTTCGGTGCCTTATCTTCTGGGAGAGTCTGGGAAGATCGCCGTAGAGTACGGAGTTTGTTATACGGTCCTCCCAGGTGACATTCAGCACTTTTCGGAGCATCCGGGTGTACATCCCGTCGAGTGACCTCTCGTCCTGTACCGTCAGAGTCCAGGTCTCCGAGCCATACAACAGCACACACTCAACAGTTGAGACGAAAAGTCTTCGCTTGAGTTTGTTGTCCATGTTGGACTCCCAAACTCTTCTCATGCTGTGTAGGGTGCTACAGGCAAGGGCTCGTCTTACTCTGATGTCATGCGCTGTTGATCCTTGACAACCTCAAGCTGTGTACCATCCAGGGAAGTTACTTTCTCGTCGGTCGTGTTGTAGGCCATGACTTTGGTCTTTTTGGCATTCAACTGTAGGCCAATCCTTCTACAGTGTCGTTCCACCTCTGCTAGGAGGATACAGGCTCTTTCTGCTGTATCGGAGATCAGCGCAAGGTCGTCTGCAAAGTCAAAGTCTGTCACTGTTCTTGCTGGGACTCGACGGCTAGCTCTTCTCTTGAGGGTAAACCCCAGTTGTTCTTCCCTTCCATCGATGGCACATCTGAGAGCGTAGTCAAGTGCCACGACAAACAAGAAAGGTGCCAGCGTGTCCCCTTGCAGCACACCTGCCAGGATTTGGAAGGTCTCAGTATCTCCGTCTGGAGTCCTGACTTTGGCCCATGTCTGTGAGTAGGTTGCTCCTATTGCTGTCACCAGTTTCTCAGGCACTCCGTAAGCTTGCAGGATGTTCATGAGCTTTCCACGGTGGATTGAGTCGAATGCCTTTCGAAAATCGACAAACGACATGACCCAGCCACGCTCCACCCTCCCACCACACAAATATTCTAAATCAGCCCGAATAAGCCTGACATCATCATCATGCCAGGGTATCAGGACACGAGGACAAAACTGATAAATCTACACACATCTAATCTAAACAGATGCCCTAAAAGTGTGAAAATCCTTATTTTTATTTGGTTAAGCCAGCAAGCCCTACAATACAAATGTGAGGTACATTCATTGGCAAGTTCCTATCCCTTCTGAATCAAGACGTCGAATGTGAAACCTTACCGCAGTTCTCCTCATCACTGTTGTCTCCACAGTTGTTGACGCCATCACATCTGGCCCAGTAGGGAACACACAGCTTGTTCCCACAGCCAAACTGGTTAATCTTCTCACAAACTGCACACAGATGAAAAGACCAGATTAATTTTCATCAGGGAAACAAACTTGTGCCAGAACAAGGAAGGGAAACAGCTGGCCATGGGTTCCCTAAGACCAATCGATTTTCTTCCTTTTCAGACATTTCTTTAGTTAGTAAAATTCAAGAAGTGGTCAAGATAAAGACAGCTAGGGAGTTCGAGGAAGAAAAACTTAAACCTGGCAACATTCCCTCTCTGATACTGTGCACACTTTAGTAAGGTGCAGAATTTCCCCTCGGTCTCTTTTTCATGTTTGTTTGTTGAATTTACCAGGGGGATACATATTGCCTAGAGGTGTTTTCAATATACCCTACCTGGGCTTTATATCAACTCAATGTTACAAAATAATATAATACTGTACACAAAATCATAAAACCAAAAATGTTGATTTTGAAGTTCAGCATTGTGTTTTTTAAGTCCAAGAACTAACAAATAAAATTGGTGTGGTCTAGATGTAAATAGTATTACATATGACAAGAACAAAAGCCCCCCAAAATGTGAAGTAGCATGTAACTTGACTTGACCTCCTTACCGACAAAGGTGTCAGGTTTGCACCAGATGTGAAACTTGGAGGAGTACTCCAGGCTACCCAGGTGATCCACCCCTTCTGTGGTGCAGACCTCGCGGGGGTAGTGGATGGGCTGGGCGATCGTCGCGTCAATCAGCCAGCCGTGCCTGAGATGGGACAAGAGATGGAAAAGTTCTTATTGTGCCATTGTGCAATGTTTTGTCAAATATCGAAGACATTTGGTGATCTCCCTGTTTACAGGACAACAAAAATTTAACCGGCATTAGGTCAACTTTATAAGTTTAGATTGATATTGGCCTCACTCTTGGCAATTCAGTAGATCACATTTTAATTGTTGTTTACTTTATGGGTGAACATTAATCTAATCATCATTTTCTATGTTTAGTACCTGAGTCTGCATTTCATTAAGTTATTTCAGAGGTCCAACTAAATGAATGTCTGACCCCCCAACCCTCATTATACATGTATAATATATTTGGCCTCCATCAGTAAATATTGACCATGGTAAAATCCTAATCTAGATCAGCACACTGCATCAGCTATGGCTTAACAGAGAATGACAATCTCTGACCAAGGAGGTTAAATATACAAGGAGAACGGACGGGATTAACACCCCGCTGTGCGCTGTTGTACTGACCCGCCAAACCCCGGGGCTATCTATTGTTTCCGCCCTCCGGCGGCACTCCTTTGTTCTGGCAAGTGCCCCTCAGGCATTGGCGGCAAAACCATTCGAATTCTATGCTAATGAGCCCGATCGTGACGTCATGCCCTCCGATGCTGGCCCGAGCGGCTAGCAAGAAGCCAGCAGTTTCCGAGGATTACCTTATTTGGGAAGTGAATGTGACTTGCGCAGACGGCATTATTGCAGAGAGTGGACTTAGGCGGCCATTTTGATATGTGGTTCATCGCTGTGCGCCAAAGATGGGTGTGTTTACAGGCTTTTTTGTAGCTGTGCATGGAATGTTTTGGCTCAAAAATATGAAGAATATTCTGTGTTAGATGCCTTTATAAAAATATTATAACAGTTTCCCCACCAAAACCGAAGGTTTTCTAGGATAGTTCATAACTTTGGTGTTCCATTGTAATATTTTTTGTTGTTCGACTCCGTCAAGTTTTCTTCGACTCTTCGCAAGACTTTTGCATTATTTTTGTGTAAGTCTGGTCTCTGTGGATTTCATTTGTAGTCATAGGCATGGTTTGGAGCAAAGTATTAGCCACAGGGAATTGTATACACGGCATTATGATCGTTATGTCACCCCGGAATGTGCACAAACATTGAATCAAACCAATAAAGATAATCGCCACACTTTCCAGTTTTACTTTATACTTATTTATTTGATCATATAGACAACCTCGACTTGACCTAACCATGTCTATATGTCTATCCGTCCTACGTTCTTGTATGTTTACCCGTATACTGCACACGTATTTGACCGCTGGCGGCAACGGGGTTTGTATTTGCCTGCTCTGTCGGATTGTCGCTATCGCTACACGCTTCTTCGTGCCCTATTTCGCTAAAATTGTCCTCAAAATCGCTGGATTTCAAAGTCACTCCGCTCAAAATCGTCATCTCCTGGGAGGGTCATCTTGTGAAAACAGACTATGAACAAAGACCCGAGTCAGCGCGGGTGATGCAAATTGGGGGTAATTAGCACCTTGACGCGAAGTTGTTGAAACGCACTCTCCTGAAAGAAGGCAAATTGTGTCCTTTCTCCTTGTATATTTAACCTCCTTGCTCTGACACATGCATGGGTCACATCTGTAAGATGACTCAGTTTTATATAAATTACAAAGTTCTTTTTCTGCAGATCCACTTTTCTTCAGTACATCTAACAACACTGATGAACTAGCAGTCTTACACGCAGAGGTCCAGTCCAGCATCATAGGCCTCCTTCAGGTCTTCCCACGTGGCAACAGTCGAGTCATACTGGGCACACTTTTCCGTGGTCTCAAGAAAGGTGAAGAGATCTGTGTCCAGCTCAGAATCGAACACAACATCTCCTTCAAACAGGAAGACGTAGTTGCTGGTAGTGATGGTGACTTCTCCAGGTCCTGTAACAAGACAACATGATTGGTTCATCATTCAAACATCATTAAGATCAGAGATTTAGACGCTACATATATTTTTTTCTACATCAAGTGAAAAATACCTATCTGTCAAAAACTTGATACAAGTAATAGAAAAATGTACCTATCATAAATATATTCTTAACTGTTTGAACGATTTCGCAGCTGCTGCAGTTTAGTATCAGAAGGGCTGTTACATGTGCTTTATAAATGTCAGCTTGACTGTTCTTTTGTGGGCACCAAAACGTGGACATACAAGTTTAAGCAGACCTCGCACAACCTACATACAGCAGTTGTGTGAGGATGCAGGCTGCAATTTAGAAGAACTACCAAGAGCAATGGAGGACAGGGAGGACTAGAGGAGGAGGGTGATGTTCATCCATGACACTCTCACGACAAGATGATGATTGTTACCCACCATCAACTTCTCCATCACAGTTCTCATCACTGTTGTCTCCACAGTTGTTGACACCGTCACATTTCAGCCAGTAGGGAATACACAGGTGGTTATCACACTTGAACTGGCTGATCTTAGAGCAGCCTGGAAGTAGAAAACATTGAAATGAAAAACTTTTAGAAATTTGAATAGCAAACTTACGGTTACAATTGAAATTCCAACAAACAAATTCTTTCTGACAAAAAAACATTGAAAATCCATGAGCAAAATCATCCCAAAAAAAGACTTTCACAATTTTTAATAAGCGTTGTAAATAAAAGATAGAATTTCAGAAAAATGAACAAGATGCTATGATTATATAGACCAAGAATCCAAACCAAGTAAGCAGAGGTGCATACAAAGTATACATTAATACTTACTGAAGTCGGCAGACTTGGGCTCACACCACACATCAAAACCCTCCGTGTATTCACGGCTTCCGTCATGGTTGATGCCTGCATCTCCGCAACCCTCGCGGGCTGTGTGGATTGGATGAGAGACAGTGGCGTCCTCCAACCAACCATACCTGCACATAGGGAGGGAACAGGTGTACATTTGTAGTCACCACTATTCAAGTCTTCAAGTCAATAAATTGAAATGAATATACTTCTTGATCAACATTCATCTTCGTTGATGAAGGTTAGAAATCTAGGTAATAAGATATGCCAAATGACAGTTACTCAAGCAAAGGTTGACAGTTTCAAAATTTTATCCAGATACATATTGAGTAACTGTCATTTGTCGTAACATTCATCTTCTACAAGTATGTGGTAAATGTTTTAACCCTAGGGAAGACTGTCAACTGGAGAAACAAGCTGAGTGACTTGAATACTATAACTTGCAACAGTGCCCTCAGGCACAGATAGCTCTTCAAGTAACTGCATGCAGGCATCAAGACCAAACTGATGCTGCCACAAAACAAGATCATGATTTAAAAAAATTTACCAAACTATGCCAACTAATCAGCACCCTATTAGCACATTAAGAAATGAAGCATGACACTAAGTAAAACATTAAGAACAGAAAACCGAGCACTAGGGTGGAGAAAACTGGTTGTTGGATCTTCTGTGGTGTTCCAACGGTCAAATAGTTAGTCTAAGAGATACACGAGATAAGATAGTATGTCCGAATGTCTAGCAACCAACTGAACACCACAGTGAGGTGCACTCTACCTGCAGATGTCCAAGCCATGGCGCCAGGTGAAGCTCAGATCTTCAAATGATGCAATACGTGCTCCGATAGACTCGCACCTCGCCTTCGCATCAAGGAAGGTGACAGATGACGCAATTTGGTTTCCAGGGTATAGGAACACATGACCTGTGAAGATGAAGCAGTGAAGAATCAAATTATACTGATATCATGAAACGGACAGGGCTCTGTCTGCAAACCATTGAGACGTTAAAACACTGATTATTTGTGTACTGTCCACGCAGATATATGGTGTGTTACATGTGCACTAAGGGATGGTTGTACTTGTTGAGCAATTTACATATTGAATGATACAGACCTTTCCTATCTTTATCCATACTTACACGAATATGAGTCGACACACAAATCTGTAAGCCAACCTTAATCCAGAGCATTTTATGAGGCAAGAAACTTGACGAAAAAAACTCAAATTTCAAGTCATTCCTACACAGAGTAAGTTTCAATAACACTTACCATGATTACAAAACGACATGAAAGAAGCAAAGATGTCGTTGTGTGGTGAGAACTGATAGAAAATCCAAGCCCTAATAGACTGATCCTGACTGTCCATCACAATTAGCGGTTCAACCAATGAGAGAGTGACTGCATGTCCGTCAAATATTTGCACTTGTATGTTTTAATTTTGCATTTCTACGTTTTGACAGAGGTGAGCGGGGCTATGGTATCTGCGCGTGAAACTAAAAGATCACCACGTAGCTTATTTTTGTGCCACTTTTGAGCACTTTTCATAAGAAATCTGCACGCAAATGTGGTTAACAGTGGCATTAAATAATGATTATCAATTTCATAAAGATTACAGCAACTAGAATATTTCCAGTTTTCAAGCCTCATGAGATGCTCTGGGTGTCTTTAAATAAATTTTTTAGCCTGGGTATCAGTTAACAACATACTTGAAAAGAACATCAAATCTGCCCATTTTTTGTGGAATTGGGTTACAATTGCAAACTTCCAGGTGTGTTCAACACCTTGCTGGCCTCTTGTGTAGGGAAGGGGGACCTATAGCTACATGTAGCTAGCTGGCTATTCTGTAATGAAATATCATCTCCACAACAAAAATTTGTATTCCTGTGAATGTTGTCCTTTACTGTGGCTATGTACATGTAATACCCACCACAGTCTTCCTCATCACTGTTGTCCCCACAGTTGTTGATGGAGTCACACACCAGCCAGTACGGGACACACAGCTTGTTCTTACAGGTGAACTGTTTCACAGAATCACAGGCTGGGAAACAAGACAGTTGATAACACTTAGAATGTTAGCATTGGGCAAGAAAACTGTTGAACAACAGTGGTACATATGTAGACTTGTGTTTGTGATGAATAATGAAACAAGAAAGTCAAATTGAACAGGTACTGGGTATTCCCATTTCCAAACTATCACACAATATCATATAGAAAGAAACTCACACACTCACACATGCACACACACAGTCACACACACACACACACACACACACACACACACACACACACACATACACATTGATTCATTAATTCAAAGACACACACAGTCAAAAGATCAATGTCTCAAACCAAGATTAAGGGGAAATGGGCGATCACGAAACAGGAACTGGCACAGCTTGATGTTAAAGCCCAACATCTTCAACATCTCAAAAAAATTGAAAAGGGAAAGCACTAATTCAGACCAAACAACAGAACTAAAAGATTTTGTATTCCACATGCACAGGAAAACTGTTGTCTCTAAAGCTACATATTACGTCAGATTGTACACTACAAAAATGTATTTTCCACTCACTGAAGTCTCCATTCTTGGGTTGGCACCAAACGTCGTAACCGGAGCCGTACTCGTGGCTGCCGTCGTGGTTCACCCCAACCTGGCCGCAGTCGTCACGGATATTGCGTATGGGGTGGGAAATACTCCCATCGTTCAACCAGGCATACCTACAACATCATACATTTGAGAATGTTAATTTTTCTGTATTTTGTGTGTGGATCAACACACATTACAATATTTCTTGTTACTTATCATATGACTTTATCTATGGTGCTTCATGACAGTGTGCGCATGCCATTCCAAAGATTACAGTACTGTAAATGCAGAAATGTTTGTGGGGATTTAATTTCGTGGTTGGGAGAAATCAGAGTTTTTGCTGTGGTTTTGATTGCACGATAAAACAACAGTTATCATTACGGTCACACAATGGAACGGCTTTTTGCAGTGGCTTTAAGTTTGTGGTAAAGAGTTCATGAAAATATCAGCTAAATCACCGCGAGCATTTCTGCATTTACAGTATCTTTAGTTAGCAATTAATGCATTAAAAAGTCCAGTACTCCCATTCATGATAGCTCACAAAAATGATTGAATACCTGCAGATGTCCAGCCCTACTAAATAAGCATTGTACACGTCCTCCCATGAAGCCAGAGCAGCACCAATCCCCTCACACATGGACGCAGCATCATAAAACGTAACACTGCCTTGTGTTTCGTCACCAGGATACATGAATACATGACCTGTCAGGATAGGCAGAGGAAAAAGCAACTTACACACATGTACAATGTAGAAACTTATTTTGTTTCTAGCAAGATGAAGTGTACAATTTCATGTTTAATATACATTATTGCACTACAGCCACAGATAATTTGCCAGCTAAGTAAGCACAGTGTCACCTAGTCATGCATGTACTACACAGCACTTAGTAATACATTATATGCATGGTAGCAACATTATAGGATGGGTGAATGAAGCACTTATTCTATAGAGTAGAGACTCAGCATTAAAAAAAGAAATTGTGACATGGCAGTGTACATGTATGTCTGCCAAACCTTCAAAACCACAATGTTTCTTACCACAGCTCTGCTCATCACTGTTGTCCCCACAGTTGTCGACTCCATCACAGTGGGCCCAGTGTGGGACACACAGGCCGTTAGTGCAGCTGAACTGGTCAAGAGAACTGCAGTCTGAGGACAAACAAGCATGTTGATTACATGTACTAGATACTAAAAGGTGTTATTACTAATTAGCTAGTCCAATACTGTTGTGGTACAGAGACTAAAATCTACTTTCATTACAATAAATGTACCACAGAAATTTTAGCCTGGATGCCAGACCCCCAAACTCTGAAATACCACACGATAGATATTTCAGAGTTTGGGGGTCTGGCATCCAGGCTACAGAAATTTTGACTTTGATGAAATTTTTCCAATGTCACATACAAAAATCAACTCCTTTTCTACATTGTTGGTATCAACAAAGCTGAAAAAAACTTTGAATGGCCTGTAAATTAATCATGAAATGAAACCCAAAACACAACTGTTTAAGACTTGAAAAAGCTTAGTATAAAATGTTATCATTTGAATATTCCATGGCTTACCATGAGTACCGTAGGTCCTGCACCAGACATCCCATTCCTGGGTGTACTCGTGGCTCCCCTCATGGTTCACTCCAACCTCCTCACAGTCCTCTCGGGAAGTGTGGATGGGGTGGGCAACGGTTCCATCCAACAGCCAGCCATTCCTATCAAAATGCAAAGTACATGTAAAACTTTTATACAGAATGCACAGTAGATAGTATGCGTTATACATGTAATGTCTTATCACATCAGATTGTATGGACAGGTTGGGTGAAAGTTAAATCATTGACAAATACCCAGCCATATCTGACAATGGCTTCCTATTTGATGGGTAAAAAATCAGATAATGTACATATAATGTACTAGGTTATAATAAAAACCTTGGATGGCTGCTCAATCTTACAAGTCAGGACATCAATTTAGCAGCTATAAAGAGCCACTGATCAGTCAGAGAGTGTGTAACAGAAGCATCACGGATGGACAATATTTGACCATCTCAGCTTCAATTTTTCACTTCATCATATCGATGCAGTGGCATAACAAGTAGCAGCTTTCTCACAAAAGTTTTGAGGTGGTTTTGAATAATGAAGAGAAAAGGAACAGAAACATAACTTCATTGCACAGACTTAACGTGACTGTGATGTGTGATAAATGAAGGGGACCAAAATACACACAAAAATGACAGCTTCTTGATACCACGCCCCAGTGTTACATCTGAACGGCTTCTAAGCTGGCGCCGTGACGTTTCATCGGAGCAGTCTATATGACCGTGTTCTGCACCTTCTCTGTGCGTACATTTGAACAGCTTCCAAATGACAGCCTTCTCATGATCAGTAAGTAACTCCATCTTCACATTAGAACAAAAAGTAACTACTTTCTACCTGCAAAGATCCAGCCCAACAAGCCAGGTGTCACGCAGCTCTTCCCACGCTGCAATCTGCATGCCCTTCTCCAGACACCTGTCAGCGGCCTGCAGGAAGTTGATGGTGGCCTGACCCTGCTCGTCAGACAGTAGAACCACCTTACTGTCACCCACATAACTCTGACGTCTGGAGCCTGGAGGGGCAATGGCTGGAGGTGGAGGCAGTATGCATATCAAATTAATACATTAAGCTCAAAATAAAAGGATCTCTCTATGCACATCACTGTTAGGATACGCAGAAATTACATTGTGCTAAATATCCTATTCTGATTTTATGTTTTTAGACACCTTGTTGTTAAGTTAACTACTAAATTTGTTCACCATTCCTAGAAATGAGTTAAGTAAAGGAGCAGTAAGTTGAACTAAGGAAAAGTTGTAGCTGCAATACATGTAAGAAGCTAAGTCCCATACATCTGCAGATGCATTTATATCTTTATTGTTTAAGTATCCAAACCTTTGAAATTCTGTTATAGAAAATGGGAAATAATGGAAACCCAAACCTTTGCAAACTGTGCCATCTCCGTTGACATCGCTGAATCCAGGCAGACAGTGGCAGCGGTACTGAGCTAGACCGACGGACTCGCAGTAGCCCTGTCCAGGGGGGGCACAGTTGGCACGTGCACATGGGTTTGCTGTGGGGATGGGGCAGTAAGATAAACTGTCACAAAGGTGCAGGAATATCAGGCAGGAATAATGGTGCTAGGAAAACAATTTTGTCACCTATTTAAAAACATTTAGACTGTTATCATGACGAATTGAAAAACTTATAATTCTATGTAGGCTAAAATTAGTAAAATGTCACCCTGAATTGCACATAGTTGACAGTACTAGTTAATGTCTATCACATGTAGATAAAAGATAACAGTACAGTTATCAACTTACTGTATACATGTATCTAAATCTTTTTAGAAAAGACAGGTTATCAGATGATTTAAGTATCAGATAAACATGTCATGCCCACAGACAGATGCTGTCAAGTGGGTATTCCCGGGGCCAAACTATATGTATCATGACCCACTTCTTTTTTATGTTTAGCCATAAGTATGGCTAAACATATTGTTTTCTCTCATGTTTCTTCTTCTCCTCCTGTCAAATCTTCAAATGGATTCATCTCTGTCATTTTTTGACCAAATGACCTGAAATTTGGTACAGAGGTAATGTAGGCAAAAACCAATGTGCGTTCACTTCCTTGTTTTGATATTGACCTTGAAAGTGATTTTATTGAGGTTTTTAGGCTATTTTTAGCATATCTTGGCCTCCTGCGCCCTGGTATTTCAACCAAATGACCTGAAATTTGCTGTATATGTGGCTTGAACAAATATTTAAAGGACTACATTCCCATTTTCGGCATACATATATTCAAAACGATTTATTTTGGGCTTTCTTGACAATATCTGCCACTTCTGTCACTTTCAATACTACATATGACCTACAGGTCATTGACCCCTAGTGCCTTGCACCTGGCCAAGCTGGAAGTTTGCTTACGAGGAGGAAAGACCGGACATAAACATTTAACGTGATTATCGGGAAAACACCATGTTCCCTTAAACTCAGTGGTTAAATTGCAGTTTAGGAAATTTTATAACAGAAAACAAGTTAAATCAATGATTTTGTGAATGTTTATTCTAGCATTAGTTATTCCAGATATTTTCAAACTCCAAATTCTTCAACACAACACGGGAGACCGTTTCTCCTCAGACTGGCACGACACTCCTGTCAAAATTGATTGATGATCTCTCTCTGCCGCCGACTTCATACATGATCAAAGGCGGGTGGTAGGCGGTGCGCGGGGGAAACTTAAACATATAATGTAGCGAAGTGTTGCACAAGGAATTCTCACGCTGAGGGGTACATGAAATAATGCTTACAAAATAGACCTCTATGAATCGGGCTACATTCAGCAATGGTAGACGGATTCGGGGCATGCCGCTCAAAACACATGGTCTCACTGGGGACAGGCGTTTTGGTCCCGCACGTTGTCGCAGCGGTGCGTCGCCGCTACGCGATCGAAAGCACGCCGCTGTCTGTCTCGGACCAACACTCTCCCGTGATGTGTAGCGTCCACCACCAGGCCTTCCTACATGTCCTACGTACGGGCGTATGGATCGTAGAATTCGGCAAAAAAGGAATGATTAGGCCAGTAGAGTCAGTCCCCGGTAAGGTCAATGATTCGCCCCTTTGCGCTAGCTTGTAACGTTAAATGAATGTACCCTCTGGTGGCCAAACTTCACTGACAAACTTTCTCCCTATTATCATCATGAGCTTGCGTTAGTCTGGTACTAGTGACTATTATGTGCCGGGAATGTTTATCTATCGCACGCCTTGGAAGGAAGTTCAACCATGATAAGTGGTCGGCCGTTGCGAAAATTTGGAATCCCATGCTGTTGATTTTCGTGATTGAATCTGTAAGAAAATATATTTTCATGTCGTTCATGTTTTTGGGACGGACGCCGGGACGGGGTGAATTTTTTCTATCATTTTCGTCCCGTTAGTAATGCAAATCGAATCGTGTTGCACAAGAGGCAAAACACTAAAAACGTGGGTCTTGTCGAGTGTTTTGGAGCGGGAAAATGCCGGATATTAGCGGTGCCGAACAGTGTACATCGTCGCGCGCGGGTGACGCTCCGTCAAAACAAATCCGCTGGTGGTCTAGCGCGGCCACCGAAAATAGGCAGAAACACACAGGAGGACTTAGCACCTTCGTTTATGAGGGCAATTGTGAAAATCTTTTGTTACAAATTGTTCGAACATTAACATTTGGATAGATGGTTTGAAACTGTTCTAAATAAAGAGATTTTTGTGTAGTTACGTTCGAAATGTTTCCAACGTATGTGAAATAAGTTCAAACATGTTATAAGTTTCAATTCTAATTGTTTGAACACTTTAGAACTATTGTGACTTAGACATTCTTTTAATCAAAACAGTTCAAACATATTACAAATATTATATTAAAACCCTCTCGGTGACTTGGAATTGACTCAAATATGTTGTTTTTGGTCATTTCCTTCGTCTCCTGTCAAATCTTCATATGTATACTATGGAAAACTTCATTCTTCCCTGGGGTTGATCTTTTTTAATTCAATTTTGAACTGGGTTGATTATGCGCAAGAGTGTAACTTTCAGCGGATATTTTTCGACTGGTTTACATGGAAATGGCACGGAATATCCCATTCTTGCAAGGGGAGGATTCTTTAATTATTTCTTTCAATTTTGAGCTGGAATGATTATGAAAAAGTCCATTTTTTAGCAGAAGTGTATTTGTTAATCAATTAGTGGATATGGTTGTGGACTGGTCCATATTGTGTTGAGGTGCTACTGGAAGACTCAATTTTGGACTGGGGTGATTCATTTTTTTAGTGCAAGTATTTTAGAATGGTCCATTGTTATTTTGGGAGAGTCCTTTTTTTGCATGGCGAGGAGTATGGCTAAACATGCTGTATTTGCTCGCAAATGTTGCCTTTCTAGTGTTGTTGTTGTTTTCACGACCATGCACAGTTAAAAGCCAGAGAGGCTGAGGTAGCAAATGACTGTAAGAGACAAATACAAGAACATCAATAAGACTTACATCCAAAAACCTCATCGCCAAGGATTCCTGTCCCGTCAGCTCCTGCACAGCGGTCAGGCAGCTCATCGCTGAAGTCTCCACAGTTGTCCACCCCGTCACACATGGCCCACTTGGGAACACAGTTCAGGTTGTTACAGGTGTACTGGGACACAGACTCACAGGCTGGGGGAGGAGAAAACATACTCAAGCATGATACCAATGTGCAGGACATGTATTCACAGGGTCAACAGTTTAACAGAAAAATTCACTTCAACTTGGACATTAACTCCCAGACTGATTGGATAAATAAAATATGCATTGTAATATGTTGGAAGAATCTAGTGTACTGGGACACAGACTTATAGGATTTCTATATCTAGATCTGTATACCCAGTATAAACTATAATCACCCTCCGGTGTAGCACGAAAGCTTTGCAGGCACACGACACGGCAGCAGATGGTTATATTACAATGATCAACCTGTCACACCTAACTTTTGCATATCTAACTGCAAGCGTAGTTTAAACCTATCTAGTTAGGATGCATTTATAGTACTTAATGAGGACAAAGGGGCTGGGGACAAAGACACATTCACTTCAGTTTGTCATTTACAGTAAGCTACAAGAACATTGTAGATATCACAATGAATGCTGACATCATACTTACTGAAGCTGGAGCTCAGGACCTTACACCAGACATCCAACTGTTGATTCCACTCATAGCTCCCATCATGATGGAGGCCGATCTTCCCACAGCCATCTCGTGTCTTGTGGACGGCGTGGGCCGTAGTTGCATCTTGGAGCCATCCATGCCTTAACACATGAGGTAATGGGTGACATTCATAAATGTGTGCTGAATTTGTACCACACTGTTATTACTTCTTTTGCAGAGATACTAACCAATCGTTAGACTGTTAGCTTACGAAAAATAGGTAAATACAAATGTATACAAATGACTGCTTTGTTATTAGAAAAAATACTGAAACTCGTGATTAGCCTCACTCGGTTGTAACACTACATCAAAGACTTTTGTTAGCCCATATTGGCTTAGTTATTAGGCTGTTAAGTTTTATTGTATACCTTTATTTTGTAATAGTTGCCATACATTGTACTGTGTATGATTGTCGTGCAATTAAGTTCTTTTTTGTAAAAGGAATTTTGTACACTTTATTAGTCCCTCTTTTACCTGCAGATGTCTAGTCCCTTGGCCCACTGTTCCGCTAAATCCTGCCAGCTTGCCAGACGTGCTCCCTCAGCCTGACAGGTCCGAGACGCGTTCCAGAAGTTCACGGAAGGGCCTGCCTTCAGGGCTGGGTACAGGAACACTCCACCTAAAGGTTAGGGAGGAACAATTAGTACCTATTGGTATACATTAACTTCTAGGAAAACATCAGGGAAACAAAATCAAAACTGTCTATATCTGTGCAGGAATCTTCAACAATTAATAACTACTAGTCATGATGAATAATACAATTCAAAATTAAGACAAAAACTTGGATTAATTCGCTGGAGAAAATGGAAGTAGCGGCACAAAACTGCAACCTCTGGAGAATAACACTAACAGTTTGCAAAGTCCATCTATGCATCAGTTGTGGGAGGACCTAAGGTCTAAGGTTATAATTGAATTAATGGGTATGATGTCTACAAGCTTATACAATAACTGTATTTGCATTGCTACACAAATCATAATTAGGTGGAAACAGATTAGTTCCTGACGTACCGCATTGCTGTTCGTCGCTGTTGTCTCCACAATTGTTGACGCCATCACACCTCGCCCAGTGGGGAACACACAGGCCATTTCCACACGAGAACTGACCGATTCTTCCGCACTCTAAAATATTGAAAACACACTGTTTATATTGGGTAAAAAATCTACTCTTTGTACACAACGAATTGTTCTATTCAACCAACATTTGGGTGTCTGGGCCTCAGGGCAAAGAAACATTGGTTGATTAAAACATCTTATCTATTCAGTAACTTGCCAATCTCAGCTGATAAGATTATTCACGGACATATATGATATTACATCTTAAGCACGCAAAAAAGTGATATAAAATGGAGTTTAGCATATCCAGTGTCAGACATGGAACAGCCCTTAAAGCTGAACAAACAGACCCAGACCTAAACGTAACTGCCACGCCCCCTTTTGTGACCTAATATATCACGTTATAAAAATTATAACTTTTTTTTGGCTGGAATGGCATGGATTTCAAATATAGCAAGTATCACTGACAATAAAATGAACACTTGAATCATGGACCATACAAATCTAATAAAAATCGCTATTCATCTGGCTACATATCTTTTATACCTGCCTAATAAATCGAATCCGCATGCTCATGATA
Source organism: Branchiostoma lanceolatum (assembly GCA_035149815.1). Lineage (NCBI taxonomy): Eukaryota > Metazoa > Chordata > Leptocardii > Amphioxiformes > Branchiostomatidae > Branchiostoma > Branchiostoma lanceolatum. The sequence continues at coordinate 20,695,868 of CM068867.1, read as the reverse complement.
TTCATTATGCATGACATAGGATCACCTACAACGCCAAGTCCATGTCTCAAACGTACTTACATTACGATCGACTGGGAATACATCATCTAGCTGACAGATCCCGGTAGTTCAAATGATCTTAAAAGCCTGACACAGCGGTGAATTAACTCGTTTTCAACAGTGAAGAACAATTTTGTGACTTATGGCAGCCATTTTGAATGGTAACCTTTGACCTGGACTGTAATCACATTCCGCTCTGATACCCTAGAACAGGTCACAGTTTGTCAGCCATCAATGTTAATTGCTGTCCGTGTACACTTATGCATTCACATATCATATGCATCTATAAGATTATAGTACATCAGTATAAGTAGTTCCATAATCCCAAGATATCAATGTTCCATGTTATCTGCCATACATAATTTGTACCTCATGCAGTTGTTGGCAATAAACTTTGGTTTGACTCTAATTCATTTCGAGTGATGACGTTGTTTGTCTTTATATTTGTGTCGAGTACTTACCGACTTGACGCCCCACGTAGCACCAGACGCCGAAGGTTCCTCCTTGCTCCCGGGGGTAGACCCGACTGACCCCGACTGCCGAGCATCCATCTCGGGCCGAGCGGATCGGCTGGGACACGGTTCCATCGTTCAGCCAAGCGTATCTACGGGGTGCGAAGGACTTTTAAGTTAAAAGCAGCTAAATTTGTGTTTGAATCACAAGGAAGAAATGTCATGAAATATTTCCTTTTATGAACTTCAGCAGATCCCAGAAGTCTGTTAAAGTTAGAAGAAACGGCCTATAATCCTATGAATATTAATAAAGGGCCATAAAGGGTGAAATGGGTGTGAAAGGGGCAAGATGTATGGTGGCCGACGAAAATTTGCAACCTAGAAAAAGCGCATTATACTAGTAGTTAGTTCTTTAGGAATAAATCAACCAACTAACAAAGAAAAACAAACAAATTTAGTATCCCATACTTGCAGAGATCCAGTCCTATATTCCATGTGTCTCTGACGTTCTGCCAGCATGCCGTTTCTGCCCATGCGCCGTACGTCCGGGTGCAGTACCCCCGGGCTGTGTACAGGGTGACCCCGGGGCTTCCCAGCGGGGTTTCAGCCAGGAAAACAGATCCTAGGACGAGATGAACGAATGAACGAGTGAGTGAACGAGTGAACGTATGAAATAATGAATGAATGAATGAATGAATGGAAATAGCAATTGATGGATGGATGAATGTGTGAGTGAATAAATGAATGAATGGATATACAAAGTGATACTAGAGCAATACTGAGTAATGATGTGAACAACAGAATTGAAAACTATTGATCGAAAAACCATGACTTTCAATCATGCTATATCAGTACCGCTCACGTGCAATAAAATCACCATTCGATTTCTGATGTATTTTTAAAATGTGGTGTACGTGTGCAATTCGGGTTAAATGTCATATGAAATCAAATTACAATGTTTACAATGTGTCTGCAAAACATTTTCGAGATCTTTAAAGATGTGGCATAGTTAATTTGATTCCTCCTTCCTTTGACTTACTTGATACCAGTTTCCACCTCCACTTCAAAAACTCAAAGATAAAGTCAAACCTACCCTACCCATCCTGTATGTAACCATTATAGTCCAAGGCCTCCAAATATGGAAAAGCGATTAGTATGTGGGTTTCACCTAATGACTGTATCAAGTGAATCACAGTACGTTAAAAACTACCAAACCCACACCGCCACTCCTAGTGTTGTGGTTAGGAAAGTCATAACGCCATGACATCACAAGGAAACCTCTTTAAAAGAAAAACTGTCCAAAATCTGAAAAGGTGGCAAAACTTCAACTGACTTTTAAATTGTTACCGCCGGTTGAACGATGGATAAAAGAACAATGCTGCTTTGATCGAGACTAGATAGACTACCTATTGACAGTGGTGTGCTGTGTTATCATTGGATGTGAGATTCTTTTGTGTTCCCTATGATTAATAATGACAGTTCTTCGGTTGCTCCAAGCTATCTTTGTCATTGATCCTTTGTTTGGCTATGAGAATATTTTTCTCTTCTTCAGAAGACTATCCTCTTCGATGGCCCCAAACCGTCATGATATATTAGTAAAATGCATTGGCATACAGAGACCAGGGCGCACCCCTAATAAGGAATATTTACACCAGTGATAGCTGTTGGTGTATATCCCAGGTGGATCGTTGGCAAGTGGCCAAGACGAACCTTGAAAGACGTCGGACCGGTGCAGTGCCGACCTGTCATTTCATCGATCGGAGATTAGGAACAAACCACAGGCTTGTCTGGGTGGTGTCAATTACATTCGGCTGTTCTCGGATTTGTTTCTCAAAACAACAAATGTTCCTCGCAAGTAATCCAATAGGAATCGTTTTTGTAAAAAGATCTGATTCTGTAATAGTGAAGCCACCGCTATATCATTAGATACTTATGATTTGACAAATCGCATTTTTATGGTGCATTCTTCAGGATAGCCAATTTTTCTGGTTGTGCTTGGAAAGGAAGATTGATGAGATTACTCTGTGCATTGTCAACTATGTCAATATTTGTCCTGTCGTGCCAATACATGTTTAGGATTTATGCTATGAAAATAATGTGTCCGTTTTTATTATTCGGCTTAAACTTCATATTCTCCGCATGAACACCTTCAAAAACCATATATTTGATGGGCCTACATTATAGACCGTTCTTACAGAGAACTTCTCAATGTCAGAGGGTACCTTAAATTGTATTAAGATGACAAAGAGGATGAGGCTTTGGGGAATTTCGGGGAACAGCGACACTTGAAGGTGTCAATCATTCAGTTAGCTATCAAGCCGTGATACGGTCTAATTCAGGAACAGACACAGTTTGTGACCGTCTTCAAGCGGCATTGACTTCGTAAGTACCCTGGTGGAGTAGAGGCCATTGGGCTGGGAGCGGACCAAAGCTAGGAAGACTGAACTCCAGGCTATTTTTAAAGAAGATCTACTTAAGAAACCTCTTTGTCTTCAATACACGATTTTTTTTTCATTCTAGCGTGAAGGCATTCGTTGTTCGGCTGAATCTTGGGATCTTGATATTCAATATAACATAAACGAAGTTAACGTAAACTGTCCAGTTAGTCGGATCTCAAGGTCTTACGCCCCCCTCCCGTCGCGATAAGAAAACTGTTTGTCCTTCGCATAGTTATCATCCAGATAACACAATTAAGGCATTCAAAACTTTGCACTTTGTTGGAGGCAGCTACGAGTCCCACCGCTAAATAGTCTTTCAGCATTTCCAATAACATCCAGGATACGTGTGGTAAAGATTTAAAAGTAAATTTACAAACATTACCTCTGTTGAGAGCCTCCCCAATAGAGCATAGGAGTAAAAGTCCCAAGGCGACTTTCCAAGTCATTTTCGCCGTCCTCAGCCCTCTTTAGTATATCTAGTAATTTGCAGAGCTGTTCGAAGTTGTAGTCGCTGTGTCGCAAGTCTAGTGAAATATGACGATTAGAAAGGTTCGCTCCCCCAGCTGTATTTGAAAGCTTCCTGTCGTTCCTATACGCCCCGGAATTTGATGTAACAATCCAGGTATGCCGAGACAGTGGGCAGAAAATGGGAGGGGACTAGCAAGCTGATGGCCCGGCTATTGTTCGCGCATTATGGTGAGTCAAGTGCGAATTACCCTGAGGCAGGATAGCCTACAATTGGAGACGACAGGAGCCCGGGGTGACCTAAGTGAATGTGGCCATGTGGAAAGTGTTTGGAATCTAGGTACGATTTTTTCGAGAATCCTGCCGACCGTGGTATGATATTTAGATGAGAGGAACAGTGGGAAATATGCAGTAGAAAGGACAGATACGACTCATTGTGAAAGTGTCATTCGATACGGCAATCGTGTCGTCGATGATTCAGACTCAGTAGGTGAAAGTGTTGTTATAGATCAATACAATACAACATTTTAAATGTGAGGCAATCGTTCGCACTGGCCGGACTCCACAATAAAAGAGACACTCTATTAGACAATTACGGTGTCTGCTGGTCGGTGTCAAAAGGTGACACGTGTTGAAACAGCCTCAGCCGGTTTAACAGTAAAAGACCTTGGCGTAATAAGAGGGCATTTTTGCACCCCTGGGGAGCATCTCATATTCTTGTTTTTATAGCTAAAGAAACCACATTATCTAAAGAAGTGTGCAGTTTCCTACTGTAAATTATATCAGCTTTCAAAAGTCCATGTACAGGACACGAAAGTAGACCAATAATGCTTACATATCTAAGTACCCAATTCCTGGGCAGCGTTATTAAGTTCCACAACACCTCAATATGGACCCAAACTACTCCTTATTGTTGTTAATACCCGATATGATTCAGCGTGTTTCCACTGAACTATTTGCGTGAAGAAAATTGCCCATGGGAATGATGATTCTTTTTTCAAATCCCCATGAACGTAAGTGATACATCTAATTAGTAGCAGGTCCCCCAGGGATTACCTGAGTCACTGCACTCCTGTAATAACGCACCCAGAACGTGTTCAACAGCCCGGAAAGGTCATGGGACCGGGACGATCTTTGTGCGTGATATGTTCTTCGATTCTTACAGTACATGCACACATTCTAGCTCTATCTACGCATTGTACTTTCTTATGTATGTTTGACACTATCGACTCAGGCCCATTCACGGTGCATTGCTGTAGATCAATATCTTAATTGTGCACTGATAAGGTTTTATGAATCGCACCATGTATGGCAATGTGCGGTAATGTTTGTGTGACGTAGGAGTGGGGGCGGTCCCACACCTGTGGGTTTGGATGCGGTGCTCCACTCCCGTGTTTACGTATGGGAAATCCGGTGGAAAACACAACAAAGGGCATCCTATTTTCTTTGTAATGACACGACCATATAAATGCATCATCTTTACATAAAGGCACGCCTGAATATAATATTTTAAATTACTTTGATTCTTAAGACATAGAACTGAAGGGACGAAAGTGGATGATATTTTGGACACGAGATACCTGCGCTGTATTTGAACTCGCTCCCAACCGTTAGCCAGGGCCCAATTGACAACAGAAGTTATCTATAACAGTGTGACACAGTTAGCCTTGTCAGGTGAAATTGCCTTTGTGGACTGGACCCTTTCTGGCCTGTTATACATTCCAGAATCTGTTCACTCCGGTAAAGTCTCCTATCTATTCACCACAGGTGTCTGGTAGTGTTCGGCCATAAGTTGTGTTAGTTTGATTCATTCTTATTACTTTATTTATCAAAAGACTTGAACTCTTCAACAGCTGTAGGTTATAGCACTTACATCAGGTGATTGACTAAACGATTAAACATACTCCCCTCCCCACCAGTATGTTCAACATGGAAGGTTCCAATGGGAACTGATCCCTTTTCACTAATGAGTTTAGACAGACCAATGATCATAAACCATATTTCCTCTTACATATTTACCATTATGAAGAAACGAGGAGAAGTCGAATCCATGTAGTGTACAATTCCTGTAGTAATTTAACAATGTATACATGTATCTGTTTACTATTATTTTGTTGTGTGTAAGAACAGGACTTAACCCAGTGGGTATATGTGTACAATAAAGGTCTTCATTCATTCATTCATTAAACACATGTCTACGCTGAACTCTCGACCGAGCTATGGGGACACGGGCCATTACGATGATTGTCTGCACAAATCCCGAGCACGCGTGTTTGTCGTCTTCTTTTAGACACGAAACATAATATCTAGCCGGACCTACCGCCAGGGCTATTAGAACTGGCGACTACGTCACAACATGATGCATGGGTCGGTACGGACAAATCCGGCAGCCAGTGGAAACCATTTACAATTAATAATCATAACGACATCAATCAGCAATTAATGTAAGATATATTTCTTTCATAATGTGGCTACATCAAATTCCAGGTTTTAGAAATTACTTGTGACCTGGTATAGATTTACAAATTGTATTCTTTATTGTAAGGGACAACATCAAGAGAATTTACCGATGAAAACGATTGTGAGTAGACGAAAAGTAGTACTGTCCATGTCTTTAGCTAACCCCTCGCTGCTTCTACGCCCATTTTCTATTGCCTCGCGTCTTAGAAATCTTTACACATGTCAATAGATGATGTAACTGTATGGTGGATAAGGTGTCCCCACCCGCACAGCGTTGGCTAAACCCGATCAGGAGTGGAGATGATAGAAACGCACACTGCCACCTCACTACAGTATCACTTAGCTCTATAATCGGCTTCTACACAGCAATTATAAGATGCTGTCGAAAACTGAATGCGCCAGAGACATTGGTATTCCTTTGCACCGGGAATTGTAACTGATACCCAAACACAAACAATTATGAATTCCTAGCTATATGATACAGATAGCAGCCACCAGCGGAACAAGGCCAGTGCAGCGGTTGTTCTTGTACCGAGTGGTTCGGGTACTGTGAGCTTCAGGAGACAGGAACTCCAGCATCTTCGAGAAGAGAATCTTCAGCATCTCAAGAAGAGGGAGCCCAGCATTTTTAAGACATCATGACTGTCATCACCAGCTTCTCGTCGGGAGGAGACGAAAAACATGTCAAGCATAACTACAACTACGACTGCACCTTCGCCGGTGGGAAGGAGCGGAGGAAGTACTTCACCAGGCAGTTCTTCTGCATCTTCCCTCCGGTCTACCCGACGGGATCGCTGTTCCAGCCGCCCAGCGTGTTCAACAGCGGCTCCTGGAGTGTCCGCCTGAAGCTCAACAGGCAACCATCGCTGCGCCAACGGTACATATTGGTGTTCTTATTTTTTTCATGCGGGCAACAATTCTATGGTGAGATACGGAAATAAAGAAAATTCACAAATTTTTGCTAGTGAATGTAAAGTGGCTGCCACAAGAAGAGGCGATGTCAAAAATTCCAGTAACGGTATCATAGACGAAAACGTGCTGCCTTAAAGTTAGTGTTGTCCAGCAAAGGTGTGGTTGCTTCGTCAGAGGAAAGTACATATAGGTTTCACAGCTTGATATTGGATCATTTTGCCTCATATCGGTGACTGTTGATGTACGTCTAGTATGGTTTGAGCAGGGCAGGTCTTTCGTTTAGCTTACATAACAATTTTCACGGTGTTGGTTTTCAAACATTATAAACCCTAAAAAAAGAAACAACTATTTATTATGTCGGCAAGGCAGACACTACGAAACAGCTGCGTTCCATCTTTTAACTTCGAATTCCTTGTCGTCATATTTAACTTCCTAATTGTTCATTGCAAATTATCCACGAACTGTGTCACACTGAATATCCTACCCATGTGCTATACGCGTTGATATGTAGACTTTCGTGCGATGGTATACCTGTCATTTTGATTGTCAGAAATGGACAACTTCGCTTTCAATTGGAGGTAAAATTTACCGTGTCTAGAGTGTTGACAATCCGTTAAAAGTGGCATTCAACACACCAGCCCTAGGCCATCAACCTCCGTCTCCGATTCCTCTGCCAGCTATTCTTGGTGGACAGCCGTGTTTGTTGTTGTACGACAGCCATATTGTCCCATGTTCAAGTCTGCAAGTCAGCTTTCACGCGTTATAGATATTTTAAGCCGACTTTTTTCACAGTTCAGCAACTCAGGCATTTCATATGCACCGTGCTACTTCAAATGATGTCCTGACACCGCGATATCATTATACCATATCATCTATAGAACCTGGGGGGCGGTAAGCTATAGCTTAATTACTGCTTTGTATCCGCCAGACCTAATAATGATGATGCATTTTTTTTTGCTGCAGGAGGACCCCCATCTTCCTCCGGAACTATACCCAGCCCGGCTCTGGATTCACCGTCCGCTAGACACACAATACGGATGACTAAAATGCCGGAAGACGTCAACGAAGAAACAAGCAAATAAGAAACAAAGTCTTAATTAAGTTAGAGACCCGGCGGAATCGTCGCGTATGAACCTATTTTGAGGCCTATCTGTCATCATGTAAGTTAAGTCGTTTAAGAACATAAGGGTCACGCCCCACATTCGTCAGTGTTATTCTTGTCTGTGACCCCATGCCAGCCTCTGTGAGTATGGTATCAATGTGACCTGCTACCGATTGGCACGACTTCTGCTTGTAACAGCTCCGTTTGTGAACGGTTGTGCAATGTTGCTGACCATACGTCACCAGGATTCATCATGGGCAGATTTCACTGATTAAAAGTAAAGATATGAGTCAATTTACTCCCCGGCATAGGTATTGCATAAAACGCACATTGCTGTCAAATTTCTTCCCCTTTGTTACCCCCTACGTCAAAACTTAACAGCGTTCATGAGAGATTGGGCTATGTTTGAAAAATCAGCAATGATAAATGTTTGATCACGAATTTGCAGTTATCATACGCTCAACGACTTACACGTACTTAGTCATATGCCAGAAGCCGCCACTTCGGCGGATTAGACGGGTCAAGAGTTAAACTATTAACGTTGATATTACGTTGCAACAAAACGTGAAAGGATGGCGCATCAACCAGCCACATATCGATATCAAATATCGTTGAATATTTTACGGATCAGTCCCAACGTATGTTTGTCAAAATATGATATCCTGTTTCAGGATGTCTCGAAAATCGTAAATTTTTTAGATGAGCATTTACTTTTCAGAGGAGTTGTCAACAAAGCTTCGTGCGAAAGGACCTTTCCACTTGTAAACATTACAGCGATACAAAAGTGCGGCGTGTTTTGAATTTTTGACATTCTATGCCGGGGTGTGAGGTCTGGATCACGGCGAGAGAGCAAGTGGTGCACGCTATGATCTACATGCTCCAGCCATAAAACAGTGGGAAACCTTGCCTTGATAAATCAAAGTTTATATCCTATGCCCTACAAAAATATTTATACCGTAGCACATTCAGTGTGTTTTCTTTTTAACACTCTGTAACAGTCATGGATCAATACGGCGCGACTCTTTATGTGTCTCTCCTTCATCAAATTAATATGTTGTTGTGTTTTGGCATGTTTATATTTTTATTTGTCCATGTTTAGTACAGTGTAAAAATGTTCATGATGTTCGTATGAAACTGTGATAGATTTTAGTCTGTAGGTATTAGAGTGCCCATGAGACCCTCCACAACTTTCCTCGATAGAGAGTAGACCCATCGACTAGACGAGAACAACACCATCTCAGTTTGTCTGTTCTGTAGAGTAAATAGCCTGGCAATTACCATGCATCTACAGAACTAAAAGATATAAACATCATCAACTGAGATCGAAAACCCGAACCACTTGGTACTCTCACAATCTCTAGTCGAGGAAAGGCTGCCATCCCTGGAAAATATGTTGCTAACATCTGTAGAAAAGAAGACACTCTACGACGAAGAGCGTACTTAAGACGATGTCTGAGTATGCATATATCAGGTGGAAAGACGGTGGTTTCACATGTTTTACATGTATGTAAATTCAGGAGAACAGAGTTCCTTGACATCAAACTCATCCACAGATCGGGAGGAGGCTTACAAAGCATCTACGAATATATTTTGAATATATTTGATGATTGGTTGAATTGTGGACCTGATGTCAAAACGTGCTATTCATATGCTGTGAGGATACTGAGATCTCGCGATAGAAGACGAGATGTTGCCTCAGTAATGTTGAAATTGTTCAGATGGTTATGTTGTAACAGTAGAGATGTTTGGGATGATAATCCTTGAGTTTGGGAAAGGCAGCGAGGGAGGAGGGTCTCCTCTATTGGTCTGCACAAAGAAAACCGGACCTTAGAGAACCTGGGATCACTGTCCTGTCTTACATTCTGTTAAATACAGTATGTGTTTATATCTGTCAGAAATAAACGTTTAAAACTTTCTTGATTTTGTGATTTTGTGCGGTTGTCAAAGGGTAGCATACAATATGAAAATTATATCTAATGATAATAATATTGATTATACCATTTGTACAACCGGAAAAAGAATATGTGAGATTGCTTTTTTCTCGTGGTGATATAACAATAAAAACATGGCCCCATTACTATCATGTTAAATCAAAGTTTATTCTACGACGTATTTTGAACTATTGAACAATGACGTCGCTTGGCGCCATTTTTGCACCGACAGTTGACCCACTTGTTTCCCGGACCTCTGCTTGAGGTGGTCTTTATGTTTATGCAAACTAACCATTGAAAGATGTAAGTGGATTTTTAGAATACTTGTGACGCCCTTCACAGCATGAGAGTGCTTATGTGATAACAACGGACAGGATAACTTCTGACGTTCCCCTGGCAACATGTAACTAGTGGAATTCTGATCTTTGATTTGTAAGGCGAAGCAGTTTTTTTTGTTGTTTGCTGGAAATTATTTGGTAATTTCACATCTGTCCACGATATTCACAACCGCCTAAGTTAAGTATGTCCGGTCTGCTGTGTAACATTGGGATGGTACAGAGAGTTTAAATTTGTAGTGTGCTGCTGGAAGTGAAGAGAACTCCTACCATCATTTTAAGGTACACATTTCTATATGATTCTTGTTTCTTACAGTCCTGTGTTTTCCTTGTGATTACAGAGTTTTTCTGTCGTCAATTCAGGGAAGAGATGAAATATTTTTGCCATAAACCGTAAAGCATAGTTATGCAATTGTCAAAACAGACTGTTTTTGACTGTGTTAAAAAAGAAAATCCTCTGATCAGCGATCGATAGTCTGTACTATATTGTATACCCTTGTTCCCGCGGTTAGGGCCCGATGGCCCAGGCGCATGTCAGAAGGATTGACGACAACTTCCAGCTGCTCCTGTACGAGCTGGAGTTGAGCCCCAGGTTCTACCGGCTCCTCCAGGCCAAGAAAATCTTTTCTTCTGAGCAGATCAAACGTGTTAAGGTAGGCCATGAGGGAGTTGTAAGCAATCTTTACAAGTTGTAAGCAAGCTTCATAATTCTTACGACATGTAAGTTACAGCATGTGAGTAGGTATTTCATGTCTTGATAGACTGGGTTAACGCTTAAGATTTGCACGACATCGTTTAAAACGTCCAACTAGAATTTCGCTTGGTACAGTTTTGACAACCACTCCAGGATCAAAATAAATATCGGGTCTTAAACTAAAGAATTGCTGGTCGTATATCATGATTCAAGTGCGCAAGAGTGCCATGAGTCAAGTGGTACTCAGCGTAACATGAGATCTAACGTGGGAAAAGAGTATGAACCAGCCACGGTAACGTGGTAACATGTAGTGATCACCGTCGTTGGCAAGTTCGAAAAAAATCGTCAGACAAAACGAACGTCTGTTCCATTCACACAGTATCAAACAAAATTTATATTTCGAAAAGTAAACACTTTTCCTTGTTTTTTGATCGCCTGAAATTGGTCATTTGAGTTTCCGAAAAATAATCTCCTAATATCCCGTGAAGTGTAGTGTCACATCTGCCTAGACTCTACCAGGCCCCACAGGTCGCTGGAAAGAGTAGAAATTGGCCAAATACTGAAATAGACATATAACATGCCAGAGGAGTTAGCCGACCGCGGAGTACAGTCGTCGCCAACTGTACTCCCCGGTCACCTAATTCCACTGGATTGTTACTTGTATATTTGGCTCATTTCTATTTTTTCCAGCAACCTGTGGAACCTGGTATAGGCTATTAAATATCTCTGCTCACGATCACATCATGCAGGCCGAGTCCACCACCAGCCGGCGGAAGGCGAGGTTATTGACCCTGCTGAGGCAGCAGGACCCGGATGTAGTGGGCAGGTTTTGTGACGTACTTGTGGACACGGACCAGAGAGCACTGGAGAGGCTACTGCGGGACAAGCAACATCAATGTTAGAAGATATCATTTACAGTTTTCCTCTGTATAAACTGTTACGTTACATTGTTTCGCCACACACTTAAAGCTTTCTGTTCAATGCGTGTAGTTTGCCGCTGTCGACTTACTATTATACGAAATAAATGCAGTCGTTAAACAGCGATTTCTGAGAAACAAAATTTGGACAATTGCTTTCGATAATGATGTTGTTCAACGCTTTGTCTGAAATGAACTCACTGTACCCGATTTGTTTTGTTTTTTCCCATATCAGCAAAGAAACATCCCGTCCTCTTCCTGTCGGTGGACCAAGACAGCCATCGTCTTGAGACGGGACAAAGACAAAACTTAAAGACGAAGGCAAAGAAACTGACGGGAGAGATTGAGACGGGTCTGGAGGATGAAAACTTCGTCCTAGAGCGGTTAGTGGGAGGGATGCTGAGGACACGGGCACAGGCTCTAGAGGAGAAGCTTCTACAGGACAAGATCAGGAGTAAGAAGAAAGCCCTGGAGAAAAATATGCTCAAGGAATTACAGGCGAAGGTACAGGCTCTCGAAAAAGAACTCAACGACTTCAGAGAGGCACAGCAGGTGATTTATGAAGACAAAGAAAACGCCATTAGGTAAGAAATTTTGTACACAGACTTCTTAAGATAGCTTATTTTTTCATATATCATATGTAATTTTATACTTTCACCATAGGTTTTTATATGAAGATAATTTACACTTTGTCAGTGGTAATGACCGGATATCGAATTTAATGAAATAGCCTATTGAAAACTTTACTTTCAAACGTAGTTTTAGGTGACTTTTAATTATTACGAAAGAAATGAGCTGTTTAAAGAGGCCACCATATTTCATCCTAATTTCTCCACGTTTTCAGACGAAAAGAAAACTACTCTCCTCTTAACATCAAAAAACCCACATATCACAGAAAAAGTGGGATCATTCGTCTTCCACAGTCTCGGAAAAAGAAGTCGAACTCAATAAGTTAGAACTTAGTGGCAGTAGTTAAGACTAGAGTAGAAATTTGTTATACTGTTCATCATTGTCTGTCCGTCCACTCCGTGTTACATGTACATGTACTTGCAATTAGCCTACGGGCAGGAATTTGCAATAAAATTTTCAATTATAACCTCCAGAGAGAGGGATCTTGCAATCACACGGATCTCGGAGTTGGAGAAGGCGCTTGAAGAGGTGGTCCAGGAGAGGGACTTTATGAGGAGGGAACGGGACGTTGCTGTGAGGGCTGAGTGGCTGGCGACTCTGGAGAAGACACAGATGATGAGAGCTAGGGAGGACGGCGTGACAGGAGGGGTGGCATTAAAGTAGGTGCAGTAGGCTGCCGAGGGGAGTGATGCCTCTTGATAATATATATGGCAGAAGAGGAAACTGGAAAGTATTGTGTTGTTTGGGTATTAATTAACAACGTACTAGAGGAAAGAAGTTTGCTTAGACCTAAATGATTGTAAATCTGAATTCATTAGATACTTCCCTTGATCATGGCTAACTACTACCCCTGATGAAACAGTCTTAGAAGAGTAAGCCAAAGTAAACTGTCAGATTTACAAAGTTAATAAGTGTCCAATAGACTTGAATATATTCACATCAAAGGTATCAGAACATTCATGTCCGCAAACAGATAATTCACTTCGAATGAAGATGGGCTTCATCCTTTTCTTTTCAGAGAAACACAAGGGGCACCCCCAGGAGGAATACCCAAGAAGCGCACCCAACGAATAAAGATGAAACCTGCGGTATGCACATTACGTGCCAGTTGGTATTTATGACGTCGTGTTTAGTTGACCCTCCCATTTTTAATCAAAGTTTTATTCCATGTTAAGTTATGCACAGGCGTTTCACAGAAGTGTTTATTCCACCGACGTTTCAGTGACTGTCTGTCGCCTTTCTCAGGGCAATCCTGACTGGTGGAATGAAACACTTGGTTGTGTACAAAATTTATTTTTATTCAGTAACCTACCAACCTGATGAGACTATTCACGATTGATTTGTGACTGTTTTTTCCTTCCCCAGGCTCTTCGCGCACTACTGCAGAGATGATCGCTGACGATGAGGCTGATTAACATGACAAACTTCTCAAACAAAAACACCTCAACACTTTCATATATGGTGGTCATGGTTGTAGCCGAGTACTAAACTAAAATATTCCAAATGAATGTTCTTCTACAGTATCAGAATGGCTTAGACCAAGGAGGTTTTATATAAAACCTCCTTGCTTAGATATACAAGCGAACATTACCATATATTACCGTTGTAGGAATTCAGTATTATTTCATCGACTGTTGTCAATCAGACATATTTATGAACCTTAGCGCTAAAACAACATTCTATTTTACTCAAAATATTGTTTGCTACATACTATTAGACAAAGTGTTTGATAACGGTGTTTGCTTTGAGTAATAGAAGCCAATCATATATGTGCTACCAACGATTCTTTTCAAACCATCGCGTATAATGTGTGAAAAAAAAGAATTGTAATACAGTTTCTTAGGTCAATCAGGATGAATATGCTGCGCTTTTCACTATATCTAGACCATATATGCAGTACTTAACATGCGTATGGAAATTCTGATATGTTTCACTGGAAGTTGCTTTCAACAGATGCTTACATACAGTCAACAAAGACTCAACCTTCTGGGCAACCTACGGAACCTTCTAGCCCCCATACTTGATATTGATATTTTGTCTGATCAAGCCTTCATTTATTTGTAATTAAGAGGCTCATCCTTTGTTTCGTATGATTTCAATTGTAACATTTTAGGCTTGACACAGCACTATATTGCGACAAGCAAACGTTTTAAAACTTAGTTCAGGTATGTTGATATATTCACTGTTTGTTAGTTTGTTTGTATTGGACGACCCAATTGCTGTTTCTTATTGTTATTGTACTTGTCTATGTAGTTGTATTTTTTTATTTCCAGAGGTGATGTTTAATATTAGCTATAGCTAGAGTCCATCACCTCTGTGTCCTGTACATTCTTCTGTTGCTTAAAAAAAATACAAACAGATGCTTGCATCTACATGAAATGCGGTAGCGAGCCTGAACTGTGGGGGAGTACATGAAACACTCTAACTGAATGGAATACAAAGGTTGCCACCCAAGCAGTTCAATATTCATTACCTTCGCCGAGAAGGTTATGCAGAGGGTAGCGTTTGTGGGTTTGTGTGTAGTGGCACAGAATAACTCGAGAATGCCTGGATGGATTGTCTTGGTATTTAGTATGTTGGTAGGTTTTGATGAGACCTGAAAACGATTAGATTTTGGGTCCCCTAGCGGCTTCTTATGGTACTGCAGGGGAACTTCCTGTTTTGATATCTCGTGTTCTGGACATGCTATGGAACGTATTTTTGAGTGGTAGATAGATCTTTGGACAGAGAGTAAGTTGTGTGGGTTTGGGTCCCCTAGTGGCTTTTTTGGAACTGCAGGAGCAGGTTTTGGGTCTGACTTTGAAAGGGATTAACTCAAGAAGGGCTTGATGCATGGTAATGATTTTTGGTAAGTAGATAGCTTGGGTGAAGATGTACATGATTAGATACTTATTATGCAAATCAGTACCTAATTTGCATAATTAATGAGGAAAGTTTATACATCTGCCATAGGACTGATAGGACTCTGAAACATGTGACATATGTAACTGAGGAAGATAGAAATATTAATTGATATGAACTATGCAAATGAAGACCTCATTTGCATAATTAATGAGAAAATACTATAACAAGATGGCCTTAATGGATGGTCATGATTTTTGGTATGTAGATAGCTTGTGTGATGCTTAGTATGATTGGACGATAATTATGCAAATCAGATTCTAATTTGCATAATTAATGAGGCAATTTTAAAAATCCGCTTTGTTCCATGATATGACTGTTCAAATTATAACTGAGGAAGAGAGGAATGTTGATAGATAGAAAATATGCAAATGTGGGCCTAATCTGCATACTTAATGAGAAACTTCTATAGTTCCACACTGGCAAATGACGGCAATTTCATACATCTAATAATTTGTGGCATCGGGAAGTTATGTGAATGTGCACATCGTTGAATCAAATTAGGCTAATAAGGGCCTCATTTGAATCATTGATGATAAATATTAGCATAACCTTCTTTGTTAAGCTCATAATTTGTTAAGCTCATACTTTGGACATGTTGTATTTTAAGACAATCAACTGGGATGATTTAGAAATGATGAGAAACACTCCTAATATGTCAGTCATAAAGGTTAAAGTCATTTGGCGAAGGTATGAGGTCGTGGAACTCTAGTTCCATCTAAGTTAATGCCGAGCAGTGCCGAGCTAAGTATCCATTGGTTTGTCGTTCATTACTGCATCATGACGACTGGCTTGCAAACGCAAGTTTTAAGATAGGTCTAAGATACGCCAAGTTACAGTACGTCCCCACGTTAACGTCACAGGTCACAGCAGTCAAGGTCATCAGCGGATTCCAGCAAGATGGCGGGTAAGGCTTTGACTTTTCGTACTGTCGGTTAGGTTCTCTCCCTTTCTGCACTAAAGCTGATTATGAAACGATTTTTCCTATGACGTAACTATTCATATG
Organism: Branchiostoma lanceolatum; assembly: GCA_035149815.1. NCBI lineage: Eukaryota > Metazoa > Chordata > Leptocardii > Amphioxiformes > Branchiostomatidae > Branchiostoma > Branchiostoma lanceolatum. The sequence continues at coordinate 20,679,586 of CM068867.1, read as the reverse complement.
GTCGAATGGCATCGTTGGTATTGATCACACAGCCAGCGTGAGAATTACGCACACTTTTGTCGCCGGAAAAATGACTTAGTATGACCTTGCAACTTACATAGACCTACTCGCTAGCAGCTAATGTTTAACAACTACACCGTAGATCATGTTCAGGATGAACTGTATTCTACTTTTCGCTCGAGGGTGTAACTTTCAGCCTGGACGCAGGTTTGATTTCATATAGAAAAGCTTTCAAGTAGTGCAGAATATTACTCCCCTAGCTTGCCTGGGCGTTGTTTTATCCTTCGCATATCACTCAACCGTTTGGAAATAATTGGGCCCGTACAGCATGTTTGCAGCATGTTAATGAGACGCTGCGTCCTCTCACAATTTGAGCGACCTTATCGGGGCGAAATGAACTTAAAGCTGTTACATGAAGAGTAAGGAGTAAGGTGATAGATTGAATCACACTTGCGATCCAATATTCGAATGGAACTTTGAGCCCGCAAGAGCTACTCGAGGATTGCGTAAGGCATTGAAGAAAACAGGACATTAGAAACGCTTTGCAATGTCAATGACAGGGGCTTAGTAATCAATCTTACAAGTCAAGTATAGAGAACACGTTTAGTCACAGTTGAGTGACTGGGGTCACGTTAAGGGTCAAAAGAGATTCGGTCCCCTGTAGTTAACGCGAGGTGGGGTGGTAAAACTGTACGGTATGGCACATTGAAAATCCCCATCTGAGCCTTCTGAACAGAGAATGAAAATACATTTTGAAAATTGATTGGTGGTTAAGCAAGACGAATTCAAATGCAGACATATATGACTGAAAAACGGTTTTGTGAATGCAAAGTATAAAAGAAAAAGGTCAATATTTTGTAATACGTGCTTCAAATCCAAGAGAGAAACAAAGGATCAAATGATGAAGGTTGACTTTTTTTACCACTCCTAACACCTGTCTGAATTTCCACTGTTGAATGCTAGTATATCAATAACAAGTACACGTATGTGTTATGCCAGAAACCGTAGCATAGAAGCAAGCACACTCTTTCAAACATCACCGTGAGATATAGTATGTGCGACATATGTACCCTTGAGATTCGCAAACTAATTCTTAAATTCCAAAGTGACTCCAGTTTTGCCCTTCCACATCTGCAGACTTCAAGGCTCAGATCGAATCAAACAACAAGGCTGTGATGGACTGCTTCAAGGCCAACGACATGCAGGGTCTGTCCGAGCTGTACGCGGAGGACTGCAAACTTCTGCCGCCTGGAATGGAGACTCTACACGGCCGCCAAGGTGGAGCTGTAGATTATATTATGTCATACCTGGGCCGCGAAAACGTTGGACACGGGTGTTCGCGGACCGGATGATAAAATCGTGCTACTAGAAGTCAAAATCTTACCGCGGAGTCCGTGACCTTTCATACTACAGTCATCATGCCAAAACCTATAAAATGATTATGGCAGAATCGTTTATTGTTGATTATTTGCACATAAAAAACAAGTACATTTTGCTGCAAACAGTAAGGGACATCATGCAGGAGAAACCTGAAACCTCCAAGAGTTTCCTCTTAATTGCGATTGATTACTTGATGATAGCTGATCATTTTAACATGTATACATATTACTTGTGACCTTGTACTTATGACTTTGCCCAATTCTACCGTATGCAGGCGTGGTGAAAGCTTTGTCCGCTCTTTGGGAGGAGGGTGCTCGCTCCCTGGAGATGGTTACCGAGGAGCTGGAACAGTTGGGAGAGGACGCGGCTTATGAGCGGAGCGCCTACACTGTCAAGAAGGCGGACGGCAGTGTTATGGATGTGGGCAAGTAAGTCTGGAGATATCATATTATATCATATATCATATATCATATATCATATATCATATACCATATACCATATACCATATACCATATATCATATATCATATATCATATATCATATATCATATATCATATATCATATATCATATATCATATATCATATATCATATATCATATATCATATATCATATATCATATATCATATATCATATATCATATATCATATATCATATATCATATATCATATTATATTTAAAGTGGAGTATGTCAACACAGGGTCTGTTTTTCTTCATTCGTGGGTTTATGAAGTTAAGAAAACTTCCGATGCCAGGCGAAATAAGTATGAAATGTTTAGAACCACACGTTTCTTTTCGTGCTTACAAAAAATCATGCCCTACATTTGTAATGGATCAATTAAGTTTAATCTTGGACCATATTCCAACGTTTGTTTAGGTTCGTTGTCATCTGGAAGAAGATTGGTGGATCATGGCAGTTGTACATTGACGTCAACAACTCCAACAAAGCCTGAGAGGCCATCTTCCAACATCCGGGCCGCAGCACCCGATGATTGCAACCCTGAAAACACGAAAACACACCGACCGGCCTGATGGATCAAACCAGCAGCTAGATGCTTCCTAATTTCACTCGTCTATAAACATAGAATAGTCACACTATGTCATGCCATGCTGTGACTAAGCGAAGCTTAAATTTAGGAGTTTACAGTAATTATAAGCTCTACAAAGAGATGAAGATCTCTGTATGCTAACAAGTACTTTGCTAGAATTGCAACACTGCGTATCAGTATACACTGCATGTAAGCCAAAGACAGTACTAAAACTTGCGTATATCCTAATCAAATAAGGGGAATGCAAATGAAAGTGCCGATGGAAAAAGAATAATGGTTGCAATGTTTCAGACGCAGTTGGCTGTCCATATGTATCAATATTCTGGTTAATAATCATCATGATATTGAATAGACAATAAGTTACGCAATGAATGAATGAATAAAAGGAAGGAATCGAAGTTGAACGAGTTTCGAAAAGTAGGAATTTTTGACCAGTAGGTGCAGTTGCAAGTTTGCATTTACTCGTGTATGATTAAGGATGCGTAGTTAACAATGGTATAGCAAGCTATTATCAAAGGTCACTGCTTCAGCATTTTTATCTCACATTTTTGCTGGTTGTGTTAGGGTTTCTTCTTCTTTAATATCTTGATATTGTTAAAAGGTACTATATTCAAAACTTAGTTTTTGAGCTTTGATGACAACATGACCTTAATAGTTGATAAGTTGATATATATATATATATATATATATATATAAATATATATATATATATATATATATTTATATAATATATATAATATATATAAGCCCAAAGTATCTTCAAAATTGTTGCCACGCGATGAAATTGTCAGTACGGTTGGACTACAAGCAAACTAAAAGGGAGCCTGTAACTATATACAGGTATATAAGGAACCATCCCGGCGTACAATTATGAATACTTCTTCAACACAATTACTGTGCAGTTTGGATGTAAGGATGTTAAGTGAATGAGTAAGCATTGAGGATAAGTACAAACAAGCCTACCTCTGTCCATGTGGATGGGTGATGATACGCTCTACTGGTCATGCCCATTGGTCGGATCGCTCAGTTTTCTTAGTCAAATTGTGTTTTCAAAGTACATTGTCATATTCTGGTATGACCACAGTTGGTCTTGGATAGTTCTCTTCCTAACTTCAAAATTATTTCAAGTCTCGTATCCTTTCACTATTCTAAGACGGCGTATGACTTTGAGTTTCATATTTCGGTGTCTCATCTTCAGGATTGACCTTTCTTGAGCTATTTCTTCCTTCCATGCTAACTTTGGGCACACTGGTGGGTACTGTGAAGCGAACTTGTCCATATCATGTCTTACTGCTGGGTCGTCGGTCTCTGTCCGAAAGTCTAGTTAAAAGACCTCTGATGATTCTGCATCCACGTTCAGTTGTCCTGGAAGAGTTACCGCTATATCCTCTCCAAAACATGGTGTTGGCCCAGAATGTACTGCCGCCCGTTCTGTTTGCTGGAATGTTCGCTCTGAAATGGTCTTATAGCCATGGTAGTCAATGCATGGCTCTAGTCCTGGGCTCATGCCTGCCTGTGCTGTGTATTTTTGTGCTTGGTCGGAAGGTACGTCCTCCGCCGTCGGCTTTAGGTCTTCTCCAGATGTTTTAGCTGGCGTCAAATCTGTCACTGGTGCAACTTGCCCATAATCGGTGATAGCGGCCATCTCCATGTCCCGATGTCGCAGTGCCGGTACCGCCGGTTGGTTGGTTGGCACTCCACACAGCTCCTTAAAGGCTCGTCGGAACACTGGGAGCCGAAAGCTGAAGATGGTAGGGTTGGCCAAGGATGATACCGTAAGGAAAAGGAGGATAGCCACGTGATCAGCGATAATCAGGGAATATTGTGACATTTGTTCTTTACTGATCACAACTCGTGCCATGCCCATTGCCACCTGGAAAATGGCAGTGGCCACGGATACGGTCCAAACAGTAGCATGTGGCATCATTGTTTTGAATGCCTTTGTCTGAAAGACCCACAAGTCGCGGTTCTCATCTCTTTCCTGTTGTCTCCTGGCTTCTCTGAAGACGCGGTAGTAGAGAATTGGTATAAAAATGATGGCAAGTAAAAAGACAAGCAAGCCAATGTTTCTGAAAGTGCTAGATAAGGTGACGCCGTTCGCAGTGCCATACTCACAGAGCAGGCTGTATTTGGGCAGTCCGCCGGAAACCACAGGCGCCAGTCCGAAAAATAAGGAGAGGGCCCTGGCCGTCAAGATGCCTACAAGCACACGTTTTGTGGTGACTTTGTCATGATAGTGTAGGGGATCGCACACGGCATAATACAGATCTATCGCCATCATGAGGTATGTACCAAACATGAATAGAAGACATACGGGCGCTACTACTATCTTAGCAGAGCACCACAGATGTTCTCCGCTGACATCTTGTCGGAAAAGTGCGTAGATACGGAAGGGAATCAAGCAACTGGTGAAGAGGATGTCGTCTACCGCCAGATTACACCGAAGGTAGTGGCTGGGGGTTTGCAGATACTCTTTTTTCCAAACCAATAAAATGAGCAGTAGACCGCATCCTACCGACAGCGCCAGGCTGATGATGAGGTATGTCGTCTGGAAATCGCGAAAAGTTGCGCCGAGGGATAGAACATGGTTGGAACCGTCTTTTACAGACGGACCATCGCGATCGGTTTCCCCTTCCATGTTGATAGTCAAATAGAGAACACGTTGCTCCGTCAGGAATAATGTACTTCTTTCTTGCTACATGTAGCTGAATAGACCACCGAGGCAACGGTTTACTCAATGGTAAGCACTGGTTAAAGGCAGCCAATGTATTCAGGGGCTGAACAGCGGTATCTTAGCAAGAAAAATGTTGTTTTGTGGAAGATGCTCCCCTCTGACGTCAAAGAAATTCAGCTGCGTATCTTAACATGAAGCTTTCGATAATTAGCGCAATTAGCAACCTTTGTAACTGAGGCTTTCGGTATATATCATATCACAATATGATATAACGAGTCACTCTAAGGGTGGTGTGTACCGTGATAGGGGAACATAGGCGGATCTTCTACCGACGGCCACGATGTTTTGGAAAGTGTTCACGGGCTTTAAGTCAAACCTTTCGGAAATTCATACAATTTTACAATTGCAAGTCGGGACGATATACCCTAACAGAGCCTTATCTGTAGTGACACTACGGGCCGTAGCAAGAAAAGTGGTAAAACGACCGTTTAATTGTCAAAGTTCGATCTTTTCGGGAATTGGAAAATTGCGAATGGCTCGTACAGGGGTTTGAATTTTTAAAAGACTAGATGGCCTTTGCTTGCGTAAATGTGGCCTGGAATAACATCATTTAAGACACTTCACACAAACGACTTGTGGCATGTTTTATTCGCAGCTTTCTGCCAAAGGAAATGATAAAATTTACTTGTCTTATGAAATGTCATTCTCTTAATAAAGGCTCTTACAGAAAAAACTCAATCCTGTTTAGTGAAACAAGATGACATTGAACTAACGGTGTTTTTGTCTGATTGTCTAACAATACAGTAGACCCAATTATCCATATAAAATGTTGTTAAGTGCTAGTATGACTAATAGGTGCAATATGATTATGGACGTAGGGAGCCACTAATGGGATTAATACGCGCTATACTGGTTACACATGTACAAAGTCTTCTAATATAAGACAACCCAAAGGGCATAAGACACCAATGACATCAATATTGAGAATTTCCGGAAATTACATAAAACATAATACTATTGTTTAATAACATAGAAATTTTCACAACATATTCACACTTCGGATGTTATTGAACATCAAACCATGAAAACATCATACCTCCAGCTTTTGATTCTTCCCACCAGGTAATTACATTAATCAGTGACTTGCCTGCTCATGACGTCACAACGAACATGGCAGCCGATTTCGAACTTTTCACAACGGCTCGGAAATAACCTTAATTTTACAAGGAAACGAAATGGATACTGCTATGTCATTTGATAAAATGTTATCACGATAATTAAGCACTGTTTGCTCATTATAAAATCTTTTCGTAAGCCGTTGTGCAAGGTTCCGAACCGGCTAGCGTGTTCATTGTGACGTCATGAGCGGGCAGTAGTCTGATTAATGTAATCACCTGGTGAGAAGATCAGATAAGAATAAAGAGCTGGATCCATGGAAGTATGGTTTTTAATGGTTCAATGTTAGATAGCATCAGAAGGGTGTGTATTTGTTTTAAACGTTTACATACCTTCAATGATGCTATCCCTATTTCAGATAATAAGAACATGTTGTATTTTGGTGTCTTATGCCCTTTAAAGAACAAGAATAAACATAATTTTTTTGTCACTCTATGATTTGTGTGTTTACATGATCATTTTTACAACATTTAGAAACTAGAGTGTCACGACCTCATACCTTCGCCAAATGATTTTAACCTTAATGACCGACGTATTAGGAGTGTTTCTCATGAATTATGTTTCTCATGAATCATACCAGTTGATCGTCTTCTCCACCCAAATGATTGAAGTTGTCCAGAGTATGAGCTTAACAATGGAACACAGCGGGTTTTCAAAATTGCCTCATTAATTATGCAAATAGGAATCTGATTTGCATAATTGTCATCTGATCAAATAAAGCATCACGTAAGCTATCTACATAATTAAAATCATGACCATCCATCAAGCCCATCTTGAGTTATAATATTGTCTCATTGATTATGCAAATGAGGTCTTCATTTCCATAGTTGATATCAATTAATATTTCTCTCTTCCTCAGTTACATATGTCACATGTTTGAGAGTCCTATAATGGAATTTGGCGGAGGTATAAACTTTCCTAAATGATTATGCAAATTAGATACTTATTTGCATAATAAGTATCTATTCATGTAAATCATCACTCAAGCTATCCACTTACCAAAAAGCATGACCATCCATTAAGCCGCTCTTGTGTTGTTCCCTTTCACAGTCTGAAGACCACAATATTATCTTGTTCATGGTTACAGATCTAGAGTTATAGCTGACCAAAGTTGCCCCCACCCCTATAGTGCAAATGTATAAGTATAGGCACATTAAAAAATCAATGTCTGACCAAGAAGTTTCAAACTTTACTTTTAGTTGATAGGGCACCTGGTAGGTACTTGAAAACTGAAGACCGCAATATTATCTTGTTCATGGTTACAGAGTTATAGGTGACCAAAGTTGCCCCCCACCCCCATAGTATAAGTATAGGGACATTAAAAAAATCAATGTCTGACCAAGAAGTTTCAAACTTTACTTTTAGTTGATAGGGCACCTGGTAGGTATTTGAAAACTGAAGACCGCAATATTATCTTGTTCATGGTTACAGAGTTATAGGTGACCAAAGTTGCCCCCCACCTCCATAGTATAAGTATAGGGACATTAAAAAATTCAATGTCTGACCAAGAAGTTTCAAACTTTACTTTTAGTTGATAGGGCACCTGTAGGTATTTGAAAACTGAAGACCGCAATATTACCTTGTTCATGGTTACAGAGTTATAGGTGACCAAAGTTGCCCCCCATCCCCATAGTATAAGTATAGGGACATGAAAAAAATCAATGTCTGACCAAGAAGTTTCAAACTTTACTTTTAGTTGATAGGGCACCTGGTAGGTACTTGAAAACTGAAGACCGCAATATTATCTTGTTCATGGTTACAGAGTTATAGGTGACCAAAGTTGCCCCCCACCCCTATAGTATAAGTATAGTGACATTAGAAAAATTCAATGTCTGACCAAGAAGTTTCAAACTTTACTTTTAGTTGATAGGGCACCTGGTAGGTATTTGAAAACTGAAGACCGCAATATTATCTTGTTCATGGTTACAGAGTTATAGGTGACCAAAGTTGCCCCCCACCCCCATAGTATAAGTATAGGGACATGAAAAAAATCAATGTCTGACCAAGAAGTTTCAAACTTTACTTTTAGTTGATAGGGCACCAGGTAGGTACTTGGAAACTGAAGACCGCAATGTTATCTTGTTCATGGTTACAGAGTTATAGGTGACCAAAGTTGCCCCCCACCCCCATAGTATAGGTATAGGGACATGAAAAAAATCAATGTCTGACCAAGAAGTTTCAAACTTTACTTTTAGTTGATAGGGCACCTGGTAGGTACTTGAAAACTGAACACCGCAATATTATCTTGTTCATGGTTACAGAGTTATAGGTGACCAAAGTTGCCCCCCACCCCCATAGTATAAGTATAGGGACATGAAAAAAATCAATGTCTGACCAAGAAGTTTCAAACTTTACTTTTAGTTGATAGGGCACCTGGTAGGTACTTGGAAACTGAAGACCGCATTATTATCTTGTTCATGGTTACAGAGTAATAGGTGACCAAAGTTACCCCCCACCCCCATAGTATAAGTATAGGGACATGAAAAAAATCAATGTCTGACCAAGAAGTTTCAAACTTTACTTTTAGTTGATAGGGCACCTGGTAGGTACTTGAAAACTGAAGACCGCAATATTATCTTGTTCATGGTTACAGAGTTATAGGTGACCAAAGTTGCCCCCCACCCCCATAGTATAAGTATAGGGACATGAAAAAAATCAATGTCTGACCAAGAAGTTTCAAACTTTACTTTTAGTTGATAGGGCACCTGGTAGGTACTTGAAAACTGAAGACCGCAATATTATCTTGTTCATGGTTACAGAGTTATAGGTGACCAAAGTTGCCCCCCACCCCCATAGTATAAGTATAGGGATATGAAAAAAATCAATGTCGGACCAAGAAGTTTCAAACTTTACTTTTAGTTGATAGGGCACCTGGTAGGTACTTGAAAACTGAAGACCGCAATATTATCTTGTTCATGGTTACAGAGTTATAGGTGACCAAAGTTGCCCCCCACCCCCATAGTATAAGTATAGGGACATGAAAAAAATCAATGTCGGACCAAGAAGTTTCAAACTTTACTTTTAGTTGATAGGGCACCTGGTAGGTACTTGAAAACTGAAGACCGCAATATTATCTTGTTCATGGTTACAGAGTTATAGGTGACCAAAGTTGCCCCCCACCCCCATAGTATAAGTATAGGGACATGAAAAAAATCAATGTCGGACCAAGAAGTTTCAAACTTTACTTTTAGTTGATAGGGCACCTGGTAGGTACTTGAAAACTGAAGACCGCAATATTATCTTGTTCATGGTTACAGAGTTATAGGTGACCAAAGTTGCCCCCCACCCCCATAGTATAAGTATAGGGATATGAAAAAAATCAATGTCTGACCAAGAAGTTTCAAACTTTACTTTTAGTTGATAGGGCACCTGGTAGGTACTTGAAAACTGAAGACCGCAATATTATCTTGTTCATGGTTACAGAGTTATAGGTGACCAAAGTTGCCCCCCACCCCCATAGTATAGGTATAGGGACATGAAAAAAATCAATGTCTGACCAAGAAGTTTCAAACTTTATTTTTAGTTGATAGGGCACCTGGTAGGTACTTGAAAACTGAAGACCGCAATATTATCTTGTTCATGGTTACAGAGTTATAGGTGACCAAAGTTGCCCCCCACCCCCATAGTATAAGTATAGGGACATGAAAAAAATCAATGTCTGACCAAGAAGTTTCAAACTTTACTTTTAGTTGATAGGGCACCTGGTAGGTACTTGGAAACTGAAGACCGCATTATTATCTTGTTCATGGTTACAGAGTAATAGGTGACCAAAGTTACCCCCCACCCCCATAGTATAAGTATAGGGACATGAAAAAAATCAATGTCTGACCAAGAAGTTTCAAACTTTACTTTTAGTTGATAGGGCACCTGGTAGGTACTTGAAAACTGAAGACCGCAATATTATCTTGTTCATGGTTACAGAGTTATAGGTGACCAAAGTTGCCCCCCACCCCCATAGTATAAGTATAGGGACATGAAAAAAAATCAATGTCTGACCAAGAAGTTTCAAACTTTACTTTTAGTTGATAGGGCACCTGGTAGGTACTTGAAAACTGAAGACCGCAATATTATCTTGTTCATGGTTACAGAGTTATAGGTGACCAAAGTTGCCCCCCACCCCCATAGTATAAGTATAGGGACATGAAAAAAATCAATGTCGGACCAAGAAGTTTCAAACTTTACTTTTAGTTGATAGGGCACCTGGTAGGTACTTGAAAACTGAAGACCGCAATATTATCTTGTTCATGGTTACAGAGTTATAGGTGACCAAAGTTGCCCCCCACCCCCATAGTTTAAGTATAGGGACATGAAAAAAATCAATGTCTGACCAAGAAGTTTCAAACTTTACTTTTAGTTGATAGGGCACCTGGTAGGTACTTGAAAACTGAAGACCGCAATATTATCTTGTTCATGGTTACAGAGTTATAGGTGACCAAAGTTGCCCCCCAGCCCCATAGTATAAGTATAGGGACATGAAAAAAAATCAATGTCTGACCAAGAAGTTTCAAACTTTACTTTTAGTTGATAGGGCACCTGGTAGGTACTTGAAAACTGAAGACCGCAATATTATCTTGTTCATGGTTACAGAGTTATAGGTGACCAAAGTTGCCCCCCAGCCCCATAGTATAAGTATAGGGACATGAAAAAAATCAATGTCTGACCAAGAAGTTTCAAACTTTACTTTTAGTTGATAGGGCACCTGGTAGGTACTTGAAAACTGAAGACCGCAATATTATCTTGTTCATGGTTACAGAGTTATAGGTGACCAAAGTTGCCCCCCACCCCCATAGTATAAGTATAGGGACATGAAAAAAATCAATGTCTGACCAAGAAGTTTCAAACTTAACTTTTAGTTGATAGGGCACCTGGTAGGTACTTGAAACCTGAAGACCGCAATATTATCTTGTTCATGGTTACAGAGTTATAGGTGACCAAAGTTGCCCCCCACCCCCATAGTATAAGTATAGGGACATGAAAAAAATCAATGTCTGACCAAGAAGTTTCAAACTTTACTTTTAGTTGATAGGGCACCTGGTAGGTACTTGAAAACTGAAGACCGCAATATTATCTTGTTCATGGTTACAGAGTTATAGGTGACCAAAGTTGCCCCCCACCCCCATAGTATAAGTATAGGGACATGAAAAAAATCAATGTCGGACCAAGAAGTTTCAAACTTTACTTTTAGTTGATAGGGCACCTGGTAGGTACTTGAAAACTGAAGACCGCAATATTATCTTGTTCATGGTTACAGAGTTATAGGTGACCAAAGTTGCCCCCCACCCCCATAGTATAAGTATAGGGACATGAAAAAAATCAATGTCGGACCAAGAAGTTTCAAACTTTACTTTTAGTTGATAGGGCACCTGGTAGGTACTTGAAAACTGAAGACCGCAATATTATCTTGTTCATGGTTACAGAGTTATAGGTGACCAAAGTTGCCCCCCACCCCCATAGTATAAGTATAGGGACATGAAAAAAATCAATGTCTGACCAAGAAGTTTCAAACTTTACTTTTAGTTGATAGGGACCTGGTAGGTATTTGAAAACTGAAGACCGCAATATTATCTTGTTCATGGTTACAGAGTTATAGGTGACCAAAGTTGCCCCCCACCCCCATAGTATAAGTATAGGGACATGAAAAAAATCAATGTCGGACCAAGAAGTTTCAAACTTTACTTTTAGTTGATAGGGCACCTGGTAGGTACTTGAAAACTGAAGACCGCAATATTATCTTGTTCATGGTTACAGAGTTATAGGTGACCAAAGTTGCCCCCACCCCCATAGTATAAGTATAGGGACATGAAAAAAATCAATGTCGGACCAAGAAGTTTCAAACTTTACTTTTAGTTGATAGGGCACCTGGTAGGTACTTGAAAACTGAAGACCGCAATATTATTTTGTTCATGGTTACAGAGTTATAGGTGACCAAAGTTGCCCCCCACCCCCATAGTATAAGTATAGGGACATGAAAAAAATCAATGTCGGACCAAGAAGTTTCAAACTTTACTTTTAGTTGATAGGGCACCTGGTAGGTACTTGAAAACTGAAGACCGCAATATTATCTTGTTCATGGTTACAGAGTTATAGGTGACCAAAGTTGCCCCCCACCCCCATAGTATAAGTATAGGGACATGAAAAAAATCAATGTCTGACCAAGAAGTTTCAAACTTTACTTTTAGTTGATAGGGCACCTGGTAGGTACTTGAAAACTGAAGACCGCAATATTATCTTGTTCATGGTTACAAAGTTATAGGTGACCAAAGTTGCCCCCCACCCCCATAGTATAAGTATAGGGACATGAAAAAAATCAATGTCTGACCAAGAAGTTTCAAACTTTACATTTGGTTGATAGGGCACCTGGTAGGTACTTGAAAACTGAAGACCGCAATATTATCTTGTTCATGGTTACAGAGTTATAGGTGACCAAAGTTGCCCCCCACCCCCATAGTATAAGTATAGGGACATGAAAAAAATCAATGTCTGACCAAGAAGTTTCAAACTTTACTTTTAGTTGATAGGGCACCTGGTAGGTACTTGAAAACTGAAGACCGCAATATTATCTTGTTCATGGTTACAAAGTTATAGGTGACCAAAGTTGCCCCCCACCCCCATAGTATAAGTATAGGGACATGAAAAAAATCAATGTCGGACCAAGAAGTTTCAAACTTTACTTTTAGTTGATAGGGCACCTGGTAGGTACTTGAAAACTGAAGACCGCAATATTATCTTGTTCATGGTTACAGAGTTATAGGTGACCAAAGTTGCCCCCCACCCCCATAGTATAAGTATAGGGACATGAAAAAAATCAATGTCTGACCAAGAAGTTTCAAACTTTACTTTTAGTTGATAGGGCACCTGGTAGGTACTTGAAAACTGAAGACCGCAATATTATCTTGTTCATGGTTACAGAGTTATAGGTGACCAAAGTTGCCCCCCACCCCCATAGTATAAGTATAGGGACATGAAAAAAATCAATGTCTGACCAAGAAGTTTCAAACTTTACTTTTAGTTGATAGGGCACCTGGTAGGTACTTGAAAACTGAAGACCGCAATATTATCTTGTTCATGGTTACAGAGTTATAGGTGACCAAAGTTGCCCCCCACCCCCATAGTATAAGTATAGGGACATGAAAAAAATCAATGTCGGACCAAGAAGTTTCAAACTTTACTTTTAGTTGATAGGGCACCTGGTAGGTACTTGAAAACTGAAGACTGCAATATTATCTTGTTCATGGTTACAGAGTTATAGGTGACCAAAGTTGCCCCCCACCCCCATAGTATAAGTATAGGGACATGAAAAAAATCAATGTCTGACCAAGAAGTTTCAAACTTTACTTTTAGTTGATAGGGCACCTGGTAGGTACTTGAAAACTGAAGACCGCAATATTATCTTGTTCATGGTTACAGAGTTATAGGTGACCAAAGTTGCCCCCCACCCCCATGGTATAAGTATAGGGACATGAAAAAAATCAATGTCTGACCAAGAAGTTTCAAACTTTACTTTTAGTTGATAGGGCACCTGGTAGGTACTTGAAAACTGAAGACCGCAATATTATCTTGTTCATGGTTACAGAGTTATAGGTGACCAAAGTTGCCCCCCACCCCCATAGTATAAGTATAGGGACAAGAAAAAAATCAATGTCTGACCAAGAAGTTTCAAACTTTACTTTTAGTTGATAGTGCACCTGGTAGGTACTTGAAAACTGAAGACCGCAATATTATCTTGTTCATGGTTACAGAGTTATAGGTGACCAAAGTTGCCCCCCCACCCCCATGGTATAAGTATAGGGACATGAAAAAAATCAATGTCTGACCAAGAAGTTTCAAACTTTACTTTTAGTTGATAGGGCACCTGGTAGGTACTTGAAAACTGAAGACCGCAATATTATCTTGTTCATGGTTACAGAGTTATAGGTGACCAAAGTTGCCCCCCACCCCCATAGTATAAGTATAGGGACATGAAAAAAATCAATGTCTGACCAAGAAGGTTCAAACTTTACTTTTAGTTGATAGGGCACCTGGTAGGTACTTGAAAACTGATGACTGCAATATTATCTTGTTCATGGTTACAGAGTTATAGGTGACCAAAGTTGCCCCCCACCCCCATAGTATAAGTATAGGGACATGAAAAAAATCAATGTCTGACCAAGAAGTTTCAAACTTTACTTTTAGTTGATAGGGCACCTGGTAGGTACTTGAAAACTGAAGACCGCAATATTATCTTGTTCATGGTTACAGAGTTATAGGTGACCAAAGTTGCCCCCCACCCCCATAGTATAAGTATAGGGACATGAAAAAAATCAATGTCTGACCAAGAAGTTTCAAACTTTACTTTTAGTTGATAGGGCACCTGGTAGGTACTTGAAAACTGAAGACCGCAATATTATCTTGTTCATGGTTACAGAGTTATAGGTGACCAAAGTTGCCCCCCACCCCCATAGTATAAGTATAGGGACATGAAAAAAATCAATATCTGACCAAGAAGTTTCAAACTTTACTTTTAGTTGATAGGGCAACTGGTAGGTACTTGAAAATTGAAGACCGCAATATTATCTTGTTCATGGTTACAGAGTTATAGGTGACCAAAGTTGCCCCCCACCCCCATGGTATAAGTATAGGGACATGAAAAAAATCAATGTCTGACCAAGAAGTTTCAAACTTTACTTTTAGTTGATAGGGCAACTGGTAGGTACTTGAAAATTGAAGACCGCAATATTATCTTGTTCATGGTTACAGAGTTATAGGTGACCAAAGTTGCCCCCCACCCCCATGGTATAAGTATAGGGACATGAAAAAAATCAATGTCTGACCAAGAAGTTTCAAACTTTACTTTTAGTTGATAGGGCACCTGGTAGGTACTTGAAAACTGAAGACCGCAATATTATCTTGTTCATGGTTACAGAGTTATAGGTGACCAAAGTTACCCCCCACCCCCATAGTATAAGTATAGGGACATGAAAAAAATCAATGTCTGACCAAGAAGTTTCAAACTTTACTTTTAGTTGATAGGGCACCTGGTAGGTACTTGAAAACTGAAGACCGCAATATTATCTTGTTCATGGTTACAGAGTTATAGGTGACCAAAGTTGCCCCCCACCCCCATAGTATAAGTATAGGGACATGAAAAAAATCAATGTCGGACCAAGAAGTTTCAAACTTTACTTTTAGTTGATAGGGCACCTGGTAGGTACTTGAAAACTGAAGACCGCAATATTATCTTGTTCATGGTTACAGAGTTATAGGTGACCAAAGTTGCCCCCTACCCCCATAGTATAAGTATAGGGACATGAAAAAAATCAATGTCTGACCAAGAAGTTTCAAACTTTACTTTTAGTTGATAGGGCACCTGGTAGGTACTTGAAAACTGAAGACCGCAATATTATCTTGTTCATGGTTACAGAGTTATAGGTGACCAAAGTTGCCCCCCACCCCCATAGTATAAGTATAGGGACATGAAAAAAATCAATGTCTGACCAAGAAGTTTCAAACTTTTACTTTTAGTTGATAGGGCACCTGGTAGGTACTTGAAAACTGAAGACCGCAATATTATCTTGTTCATGGTTACAGAGTTATAGGTGACCAAAGTTGCCCCCCACCCCCATAGTATAAGTATAGGGACATGAAAAAAAAAATCAATGTCTGACCAAGAAGTTTCAAACTCTACTTTTAGTTGATAGGGCACCTGGTAGGTACTTGAAAACTGAAGACCGCAATATTATCTTGTTCATGGTTACAGAGTTATAGGTGACCAAAGTTGCCCCCCACCCCCATAGTATAAGTATAGGGATATGAAAAAAAATCAATGTCTGACCAAGAAGTTTCAAACTTTACTTTTAGTTGATAGGGCACCTGGTAGGTACTTGAAAACTGAAGACCGCAATATTATCTTGTTCATGGTTACAGAGTTATAGGTGACCAAAGTTGCCCCCCACCCCCATAGTATAAGTATAGGGACATGAAAAAAATCAATGTCTGACCAAGAAGTTTCAAACTTTACTTTTAGTTGATAGGGCACCTGGTAGGTACTTGAAAACTGAAGACCGCAATATTATCTTGTTCATGGTTACAGAGTTATAGGTGACCAAAGTTGCCCCCCACCCCCATAGTATAAGTATAGGGACATGAAAAAAATCAATGTCTGACCAAGAAGTTTCAAACTTTACTTTTAGTTGATAGGGCACCTGGTAGGTACTTGAAAACTGAAGACCGCAATATTATCTTGTTCATGGTTACAGAGTTATAGGTGACCAAAGTTGCCCCCCACCCCCATAGTATAAGTATAGGGACATGAAAAAAATCAATGTCTGACCAAGAAGTTTCAAACTTTACTTTTAGTTGATAGGGCACCTGGTAGGTACTTGAAAACTGAAGACCGCAATATTATCTTGTTCATGGTTACAGAGTTATAGGTGACCAAAGTTGCCCCCCACCCCCATAGTATAAGTATAGGGACAAGAAAAAAATCAATGTCGGACCAAGAAGTTTCAAACTTTACTTTTAGTTGATAGGGCACCTGGTAGGTACTTGAAAACTGAAGACCGCAATATTATCTTGTTCATGGTTACAGAGTTATAGGTGACCAAAGTTGCCCCCCACCCCCATAGTATAAGTATAGGGACATGAAAAAAATCAATGTCGGACCAAGAAGTTTCAAACTTTACTTTTAGTTGATAGGGCACCTGGTAGGTACTTGAAAACTGAAGACCGCAATATTATCTTGTTCATGGTTACAGAGTTATAGGTGACCAAAGTTGCCCCCCACCCCCATAGTATAAGTATAGGGACATGAAAAAAATCAATGTCTGACCAAGAAGTTTCAAACTTTACTTTTAGTTGATAGGGCACCTGGTAGGTACTTGAAAACTGAAGACCGCAATATTATCTTGTTCATGGTTACAGAGTTATAGGTGACCAAAGTTGCCCCCCACCCCCATAGTATAAGTATAGGGACAAGAAAAAAAATCAATGTCGGACCAAGAAGTTTCAAACTTTACTTTTAGTTGATAGGGCACCTGGTAGGTACTTGAAAACTGAAGACCGCAATATTATCTTGTTCATGGTTACAGAGTTATAGGTGACCAAAGTTGCCCCCCACCCCCATAGTATAAGTATAGGGACATGAAAAAAATCAATGTCTGACCAAGAAGTTTCAAACTTTACTTTTAGTTGATAGGACACCTGGTAGGTACTTGAAAACTGAAGACCGCAATATTATCTTGTTCATGGTTACAGAGTTATAGGTGACCAAAGTTGCCCCCCACCCCCATAGTATAAGTATAGGGACATGAAAAAAATCAATGTCTGACCAAGAAGTTTCAAACTTTACTTTTAGTTGATAGGGCACCTGGTAGGTACTTGAAAACTGAAGACCGCAATATTATCTTGTTCATGGTTACAGAGTTATAGGTGACCAAAGTTGCCCCCCACCCCCATAGTATAAGTATAGGGACATGAAAAAAATCAATGTCTGACCAAGAAGTTTCAAACTTTACTTTTAGTTGATAGGGCAACTGGTAGGTACTTGAAAATTGAAGACCGCAATATTATCTTGTTCATGGTTACAGAGTTATAGGTGACCAAAGTTGCCCCCCACCCCCATGGTATAAGTATAGGGACATGAAAAAAATCAATGTCTGACCAAGAAGTTTCAAACTTTACTTTTAGTTGATAGGGCACCTGGTAGGTACTTGAAAATTGAAGACCGCAATATTATCTTGTTCATGGTTACAGAGTTATAGGTGACCAAAGTTGCCCCCCACCCCCATGGTATAAGTATAGGGACATGAAAAAAATCAATGTCTGACCAAGAAGTTTCAAACTTTACTTTTAGTTGATAGGGCACCTGGTAGGTACTTGAAAACTGAAGACCGCAATATTATCTTGTTCATGGTTACAGAGTTATAGGTGACCAAAGTTGCCCCCCACCCCCATAGTATAAGTATAGGGACATGAAAAAAATCAATGTCGGACCAAGAAGTTTCAAACTTTACTTTTAGTTGATAGGGCACCTGGTAGGTACTTGAAAACTGAAGACCGCAATATTATCTTGTTCATGGTTACAGAGTTATAGGTGACCAAAGTTGCCCCCCACCCCCATAGTATAAGTATAGGGACATGAAAAAAATCAATGTCTGACCAAGAAGTTTCAAACTTTACTTTTAGTTGATAGGGCACCTGGTAGGTACTTGAAAACTGAAGACCGCAATATTATCTTGTTCATGGTTACAGAGTTATAGGTGACCAAAGTTGCCCCCCACCCCCATAGTATAAGTATAGGGACATGAAAAAAATCAATGTCTGACCAAGAAGTTTCAAACTTTACTTTTAGTTGATAGGGCACCTGGTAGGTACTTGAAAACTGAAGACCGCAATATTATCTTGTTCATGGTTACAGAGTTATAGGTGACCAAAGTTGCCCCCCACCCCCATAGTATAAGTATAGGGACATGAAAAAAATCAATGTCTGACCAAGAAGTTTCAAACTTTACTTTTAGTTGATAGGGCACCTGGTAGGTACTTGAAAACTGAAGACCGCAATATTATCTTGTTCATGGTTACAGAGTTATAGGTGACCAAAGTTGCCCCCCACCCCCATAGTATAAGTATAGGGACAAGAAAAAAATCAATGTCGGACCAAGAAGTTTCAAACTTTACTTTTAGTTGATAGGGCACCTGGTAGGTACTTGAAAACTGAAGACCGCAATATTATCTTGTTCATGGTTACAGAGTTATAGGTGACCAAAGTTGCCCCCCACCCCCATAGTATAAGTATAGGGACATGAAAAAAATCAATGTCGGACCAAGAAGTTTCAAACTTTACTTTTAGTTGATAGGGCACCTGGTAGGTACTTGAAAACTGAAGACCGCAATATTATCTTGTTCATGGTTACAGAGTTATAGGTGACCAAAGTTGCCCCCCACCCCCATAGTATAAGTATAGGGACATGAAAAAAATCAATGTCTGACCAAGAAGTTTCAAACTTTACTTTTAGTTGATAGGGCACCTGGTAGGTACTTGAAAACTGAAGACCGCAATATTATCTTGTTCATGGTTACAGAGTTATAGGTGACCAAAGTTGCCCCCCACCCCCATAGTATAAGTATAGGGACAAGAAAAAAATCAATGTCTGACCAAGAAGTTTCAAACTTTACTTTTAGTTGATAGGGCACCTGGTAGGTACTTGAAAATTGAAGACCGCAATATTATCTTGTTCATGGTTACAGAGTTATAGGTGACCAAGTTGCCCCCCACCCCCATGGTATAAGTATAGGGACATGAAAAAAATCAATGTCTGACCAAGAAGTTTCAAACTTTACTTTTAGTTGATAGGGCACCTGGTAGGTACTTGAAAACTGAAGACCGCAATATTATCTTGTTCATGGTTACAGAGTTATAGGTGACCAAAGTTGCCCCCCACCCCCATAGTATAAGTATAGGGACATGAAAAAATCAATGTCTGACAAGAAGTTTCAAACTTTACTTTTAGTTGATAGGGCACCTGGTAGGTACTTGAAAACTGAAGACCGCAATATTATCTTGTTCATGGTTACAGAGTTATAGGTGACCAAAGTTGCCCCCCACCCCCATAGTATAAGTATAGGGACATGAAAAAAATCAATGTCTGACCAAGAAGTTTCAAACTTTACTTTTAGTTGATAGGGCACCTGGTAGGTACTTGAAAACTGAAGACCGCAATATTATCTTGTTCATGGTTACAGAGTTATAGGTGACCAAAGTTGCCCCCCACCCCCATAGTTAAGTATAGGGACATGAAAAAAAATCAATGTCTGACCAAGAAGTTTCAAACTTTACTTTTAGTTGATAGGGCACCTGGTAGGTACTTGAAAACTGAAGACCGCAATATTATCTTGTTCATGGTTACAGAGTTATAGGTGACCAAAGTTGCCCCCCACCCCCATAGTATAAGTATAGGGACATGAAAAAAAATCAATGTCTGACCAAGAAGTTTCAAACTTTACTTTTAGTTGATAGGGCACCTGGTAGGTACTTGAAAACTGAAGACCGCAATATTATCTTGTTCATGGTTACAGAGTTATAGGTGACCAAAGTTGCCCCCCACCCCCATAGTATAAGTATAGGGACATGAAAAAAATCAATGTCTGACCAAGAAGTTTCAAACTTTACTTTTAGTTGATAGGGCACCTGGTAGGTACTTGAAAACTGAAGACCGCAATATTATCTTGTTCATGGTTACAGAGTTATAGGTGACCAAAGTTGCCCCCCACCCCCATAGTATAAGTATAGGGACATGAAAAAAATCAATGTCTGACCAAGAAGTTTCAAACTTTACTTTTAGTTGATAGGGCACCTGGTAGGTACTTGAAAACTGAAGACCGCAATATTATCTTGTTCATGGTTACAGAGTTATAGGTGACCAAAGTTGCCCCCCCACCCCCATAGTATAAGTATAGGGACATGAAAAAAATCAATGTCGGACCAAGAAGTTTCAAACTTTACTTTTAGTTGATAGGGCACCTGGTAGGTACTTGAAAACTGAAGACCGCAATATTATCTTGTTCATGGTTACAGAGTTATAGGTGACCAAAGTTGCCCCCCCACCCCCATAGTATAAGTATAGGGACATGAAAAAAATCAATGTCTGACCAAGAAGTTTCAAACTTTACTTTTAGTTGATAGGGCACTGGTAGGTACTTGAAAACTGAAGACCGCAATATTATCTTGTTCATGGTTACAGAGTTATAGGTGACCAAAGTTGCCCCCCACCCCCATAGTATAAGTATAGGGACATGAAAAAAATCAATGTCTGACCAAGAGTTTCAAACTTTACTTTTAGTTGATAGGGCAACTGGTAGGTACTTGAAATTGAAGACCGCAATATATCTTGTTCATGGTTACAGAGTTATAGGTGACCAAAGTTGCCCCCACCCCCATGGTATAAGTATAGGGACATGAAAAAAATCAATGTCTGACCAAGAAGTTTCAAACTTTACTTTTAGTTAACATCACTATGTATAGGGTAGTACTGAAAATTGAAGACCGCAATATTATCTTGTTCATGGTTACAGAGTTATAGGTGACCAAAGTTGCCCCCCACCCCCATGGTATAAGTATAGGGACATGAAAAAAATCAATGTCTGACCAAGAAGTTTCAAACTTTACTTTTAGTTGATAGGGCACCTGGTAGGTACTTGAAAACTGAAGACCGCAATATTATCTTGTTCATGTACAGATTTATAGGTGACCAAAGTTACCCCCCCAACATCACTATGCCATAGTATAAGTATAGGGACATGAAAAAAATCAATGTCTGACCAAGAAGTTTCAAACTTTACTTTTAGTTGATAGGGCACCTGGTAGGTACTTGAAAACTGAAGACCGCAATATTATCTTGTTCATGGTTACAGAGTTATAGGTGACCAAAGTTGCCCCCACCCCCATAGTATAAGTATAGGGACATGAAAAAATCAATGTCTGACCAAGAAGTTTCAAACTTTACTTTTAGTTGATAGGGCACCTGGTAGGTACTTGAAAACTGAAGACCGCAATATTATCTTGTTCATGGTTACAGAGTTATAGGTGACCAAAGTTGCCCCCCACCCCCATAGTATAAGTATAGGGACAAGAAAAAAATCAATGTCGGACCAAGAAGTTTCAAACTTTACTTTTAGTTGATAGGGCACCTGGTAGGTACTTGAAAACTGAAGACCGCAATATTATCTTGTTCATGGTTACAGAGTTATAGGTGACCAAAGTTGCCCCCCCACCCCCATAGTATAAGTATAGGGACATGAAAAAAATCAATGTCTGACCAAGAAGTTTCAAACTTTACTTTTAGTTGATAGGGCACCTGGTAGGTACTTGAAAACTGAAGACCGCAATATTATCTTGTTCATGGTTACAGAGTTATAGGTGACCAAAGTTGCCCCCCACCCCCATAGTATAAGTATAGGGACATGAAAAAAATCAATGTCAACATCACTATGTTA